>OX327015.1:9609401-10833774 GCA_946800695.1 Geum urbanum
CAAAATTTCAAATATTCATATTATATTCCTCGGTCGTCCAAATAATGATCTGGAACCGCCCACGAACTCAAAATCACGCGTATAACAACTCTCGAGAAGAGACTCAACTCAAATTCCCGGCCAATAATTTAGTCGTGATCAAAGCTGGCGATTCAATCATTTATCGGATATCTGCGTTTATACGCTAACTCACGAATTAAGCTGATTACGCTTCTGATTCTGTTCCAGGTCGTCACAGTATCGATACAACAATATATACTATGCCTGTACTCTGTGTAAATCAAATCATAAATCGTTTCATGCAAAGGTTTAAAGCACAATGTAAATGCATATTCGTATTACATAATTATATAATCATATTCGTCTATGCATATTCGTATATGCATAATCGTAAAACACATGCTGGAATAAATCATAATCGCTTATGCATGCTCATGCTTGTAAAACGTATAAATAAGACTCGCAACCAATCAGTGAAAAGAAATGTGTCCACTCATGGACAACCACAGCGCGCAAACGCACTAATCCCGAGATCCGGCTGAAGATCCCTCGCCAAGCGTACAATCTTGATCCCCTGAATAATCACAAAATATCACTAATCAAAATCATAATTCAATACTCTGAACCACACATCGGAAACCAATCATTCTCGAAAATATATAACTCGGATAACAGAAAACTCGCCGAAAACCCTAAATATACTCCACAAAACCTTTGACTTAAAATCCACTACTCAAATCAACTCGAAAACCTCAAGATAACGATGGGGGCGCGATTACGAGCAAAACGGCATAAAACTTGACAAAACCCAAAAATTCAACGGGTCACAATAGCTCCACCGCCGCCGTCACCGGAGAGATTTCCCGGTGACCAAGACTCCAAAATCTTCCTCTCCTCCAGCCTAGCCTTTTTCCCCAAAGGATCACCACCATCCAGCCACCACCGTGGACGAATATCAGCTCGAAAGCCACCAAAGTTCAAACCGGCCGGAAAATTTCTCCGGCGAAATTTTCCACCGTGAGGCCACCTCGGCCTCCCATCTTCAAGGGGTTTCATCACAAGCTCGAACCCAACCAATTCCACCAAAAATCCCCTTCGGAATGTCACCGGAAAACACTCCACCATTAAACCCGATTCCGGCGAAATTCTCCCTCAAAATCGATCAACCAAAACACTTCCAAACTTCACAATAAACACATATATCGAAAGCTTAGATCCCAAGCTTCAAAACCTTACCTTGATTTCCGTCAACCGCTCCGTATTCCGACAGCCACCTCGACGGCGATTCCGTGACTCACTGAGTCAACACGGGTTGACTCGGTCAACTCGGTCAAAGAACCCATTTTTGAACTTTTGCGACAACTTTACGACTATTCGGCTATTTATATGTCGCGAAACAACTCTATCCGCAATTCGGATAACTCAAAGTCAAACGGATAAGCACGACTAAGTCGGCGATAATTTCAAATATTCATTTTATATTCCTCGATTATCCAAAAAATCCTCGGAAAGCTCCTACGGACTCGAAATCAAATTCTCTACATTTCCGATGAACAAACCCAAATCAAATTCGTGTCCGAAAATTAAGTCCTGAACGAAGTTGCATATCTGATTAATTACGCTAAATCACAATTACTCGTAAAACTCGCGGATTAAGCCGATTACTATACCAATTCCGGTCTGGGTCGTCACAAATCTACCCCCCTTATAAAAATTTTGACCTTGAAATTTATATACCTGCTAAGTGAACATATGAGGATACTGCTCTCGCATATGCTGCTCGGTCTCCTAGGTGGCTTCCTCAACTGAATGATTCTGCCATAAGACCTTCACAAGCGGTATGACTCTGTGTCTCAACTCCTGCTCACACCGATCGAGAATCTGTACTGGCTCCTCCACATATGTCAAATCTTCCCGGATAGGAAGCTGATATGGCGCTAAAACATGTGATGGATCTGGAATGTATTTCTGCAACATCGAGACATGGAAAACATCGTGCACCCTCGCCATCTTCGGAGGCAACTCCAACCTGTAAGCCACGGCACCAATCGCCCACCTCGAACTCAAGACTCTTTCTTCTCATGTCTGCATAGCTTTTCTGTCGGTCTTGGGCAATCTTCAGTTTATCCCGGATAATGTGAATATCCTCAGTGGTGCTCTTCACCAAATTAGGACCAATAAGCCATCGCTTACCTATCTCACTCCAACATAATGCAGTACGGCACTGCTTCCCGTATAAAGCCTCATACGATGCCATATCGATACTGGCCTGATAACTGTTATTGTAAGCAAACTCAATCAAATGTAGTTGCTGGTCCCAATTCCCTCTGAACTGCAATACACAGGACCGCAACATATCCTTGAGGGTCTGAATAGTCCGCTCAGACTGCCCATCAGTCTGGGGATGGAAAACTGTACTGAAATGCAATCTGGCCCCCAAGGCTCACTATAATGCCTGCCAGAACTCTGAAGTAAACTGATTGTCTCGGTCAGAAACAATAGATACAGGCACACCATGCAATCAAACAATCTTGGCCAAATACAGCTTTGCCAGTCTGCCCACTGAATTCTTCCCTAGAAGTGCAAGGAAATGAGCTGATTTCGTCAAACGATCTACAATAACCCAAACACCAGTATTACTAGCATAAGTACTTGGTAACTGATACACTAAATCCATGATAATGTGCTCCCACTTCCAAACCGGAATCTCCAAGGGCTGTAACTTTCCCGCAGGCTTCTGCCTTTCTACCTTCACTTGCTGACAAATGAGGCATCTACTCACATATGCAGCGATCTCCCTCTTTATATTTCGCCACCAGTAATAGGCTCTGAGTGTACGAAACATCTTTGTACCATCGAGATGTATAGCATAAGCATAACAATGAGATTCATCTAAGATCTCCTTCTTTAATCCCTCGTCTCTGTGTACACATAATCTGCCTCTGAATAGCAATGTACCATCATCACTCAACTGAAACTCTGTTGGCACACCATTCCAAATCATGGTCTTCTTGTCCAACAGATAGGAATCCGCATCTTGAGCTTCTCGAACCTGATCAACTAGTACCGGTCGAACCTGGAAGCTAGCCAACAAGGCTCCATCATTATCCTACTCTAACTCAGCTCCTGTAGCTCGTAACTCTGCTAACATGGAAACTTTGGCCATACACACATGAAACAATGAGGCTCCAGATTTCTGACTGAGTGCATCAACAACGACATTAGCCTTCCCTGGATGATACGCAAAGGTGCAATCATAGTCATTGATCAACTCATCCATCTGCGTTGTCTCATATTCAAGTCTGGCTGCGTGCGCAAATAAGTGAGACTCTTGTGGTCTGTGTATATCTTGTACTGAGCTCCATACAAGTAGTGTCTCCAACTTTTCAAGGCTAATACAATAGTAGATAACTCCAAATCATGCATAGGATAATTGACTTCATGTGGTTTCAACTGTCTGGAACCGTAAGCCACCACTCTGCCATGCTGCATCAAAACACAACCAAGTCCCAATTTCAATACATCATTGTAAACCACAAACTCTCCACTGTTGTCAGGTAGAGTTAGAACCGGTGAACTAGTCAACTTTTCCTTCAAGAGCAAGTAACTCTCCTCACATGCATCAGACCACTCGAACTTGATGCCTTTCTTCGTCAATCTGGTAAGCGGAGACGCAATCCTTGAAAAATCCTGCCAAAGCGCCGATAATAACCTGCCAAACCCATGAAACTCTTGATCTCTGGTACGGTGGTAGGTTTACTCCAATTCAACGCGGCTTCAATCTTGTTAGGATCTACGCTGATTCCCTCAGCAGATATCACATGACCCAAAAACTTCACGCTATTCAACCAAAACTCACACTTGCTGAACTTCGCAAACAGCTGATTATCTCGCAAAGTCCGCAAAACAGCTCGCAAATGTTTCTTGTGCTGGCCCACACTCCTAGAGTAAATTAGAATATCGTCGATGAACACGATCACAAACTTGTCCAGGAATCATCTGAACACTATGTTCATTAAATCCATGAAAGCTGCAGGGGCATTGGTCAACCCAAACGGCATGACCAAGAACTCATAATGTACATACCGTGATCTGAAAGCTGTCATGGCTACATCTGACTCTCTGATCCTCAACTGTTGGTATCCAGACCTGAGATCAATCTTCGAAAAGGCTGAAGCTCCTTTAAGCTGATCAAAAAAATCATCAATTCGCGACAATGGGTACTTGTTCTTCATAGTGACCTGATTCAGCTTCCGGTAATCAATGCACAACCGCATGGAACCATCCTTCTTCCTTAACAAACAGTACAGGAGCACCCCACGGTGATACATTGGGTCATATGAAACCTTTCTCCAGTAACTCTTGAAGTTGAATCTGTAACTTTTTCAACTCCGCTGGCGCTATACGATACAGTGCCTGAGATATAGGTCCAATACCTGGTAAAAGCTCGATGGTGAAATCGATTTCTCGAACTGGAGGAACACCTGGTAACTCCTCCGGAAATACGTCTGGAAACTCAGAAACAACCTCAATATCACCAATGTCTGGTACAACAGCCTTTGTATCCACAACATGAGCTAAGTATGCAACACAACCCTTCTTCATCATCTGTTTGGCCTTTATTGTTGAAATCACACAGGGCAGGGAAGTGTTCTTCTCACCGCGAAACAATATCTATGGAAAACCTAGTCGTCGAAACACTACCTCCTTCTTGTGACAGTCGAACATAGCCCAATGTGTCTCCCAGAAATCCATTCCCAAAATCACATCAAAATCGACAATATCTAGCAATAAGAAATCCGCGGCTAAACCATAACCTCCAACAAAAATCTCACAATCCCTATATATCCAACCGATACTCACAACCTCACCAGATGGATACAATACTCTCCATAACCCCGGAAATGGACATGCAGGCATAGTAGCTAAAGATGACAATCTATATGATATGAATGAATGCGTAGCACCTGGATCTAGCAAAGTAAGTACTGGATAGCCAAAAACATGCAACGTACCAATAACAACCTCCGGTGAAGCTCTGCCCTCACGCAATGATATAGCATGAACCCTGGCCTCCCCAGCTGGTCATCCACGCTGATGGTGACTCTGTTGTCTGCCCTGACCAGAAGATTGTACTGGTCGAGCTCCAGAAGTGGTACCTCGATCTCCTTCTGAACTCTGAGCTGTCTGTCCACCAACACCAACAGGGTGGACACATTCCCTCGCAAAGTGACCCTCCTGGCCACAACGATAACATATAGTAGTACCTCGCTAACAAGGACCATAATGATGCCTGTTGCAGAAGTTGTACAATGGATACTCCCTCGGTACAGCAAAAGTGCCATCGGTATGTCGAGGATGGCTGGATTCGCTAGAACTCCCACTGGACTGTGCTCTCTGTGGTCGATCCCTCCTCCATCTCTGTCTCTGTCTAGCTGTACCAACTGATGGTCTATATGGTCCACTGCCAGATGATGATGTTGATCCGGAAGTACCTGAACTCAGCCTCTTTGAAGGTCCCTAAATCGGTCCACTCTCCTCAAATCGTCGAGACTGAAATCTCATCTGCCTTTCCTTCTCAATGTCCTCGGCTCGAAGTGCAGCACTCACAAACTCATCAAAGTTGTTCTGAGGCATCGTAGTTAAAGTTCCCTTGATGTTAAGGTTCAAGCCCAACTCAAATCTCCGGCACTTGGCTTCCTTTGTAGCCACCATGTCGCGAGCAAACCGAGATAAGCAAGTAAATCTGTCTCGGTACTCAAGTACTGACATGCTATCCCGTCTCAAGTTGGTGAACTACTCATACTTCTGCTGCTGTGTAGCCTGGTTGAAATACCTCCGCATAAATAAATCCCTGAACAATGTCCATGGAGTATCAACCGGAGCTCTATCAGTGCTAACCCACCAGAAGTATGCATCAGACTCAAGTAAACCAACTACTGGCACTATCATCTGCTCATGAGTGAAACGCAGACGCTCACAAACTCGTTCAACCTGAACCAACCAATTCTCTCATATCTCTGGATCAGCTGAACCTGAGAAAACAGTCGCTCCAACAGTTCAAGCTTTGACCACAAGGTCAAAACACTCATCCAAACACAATACTCACATAAGCAAGTCATGCGTCTGGCGATCCTCATCAGGATCCACAATATCCCATATCGCAGAATCACCATTAACCTGCACCCGAAAACACAGTTAACCCTATGCCACAAAAGCTAAACCATGGGCACCAATGCTAACCGGATTTCTCAAAATCATATCATAATATAAAGCAATAAGCAAAAACTATAACTTTATAGAAATCCGGGAAAATCATATGAAAATATAAACATCAGAGTATTCAGAGCGACCTCTAGTATATACATAAATATACAACAGTAGGCTAAACAAGAAACCTACTGAGAAAGAAAAGTAACTCGAATACTAAGCCTCCGACTGCGACGTGCGACACCAGAATCCGAACTGCAAACTGAGCATTGAAAACAAAGAGTCCAGGGAAAGACATATAAACCGTTAGAGTGAGTGGACGAAAATAAATGTCTTTCGCCGAATAATATATGTTATAAAAACATATTCGAGTCTAAAAGAATGAAAATGATATAGTACACGAGGGAGACTCTAACTCCTCACGCGTACAAAGCATGCATCGTAAAATCCCCCGAGGTCACTCATGGACACATCCGCCCTAGTACAGTCCAAATCACGGGATCCCAGACCCACACGTGATTCAAGCCAGAAAGGCCTCAGGTCAGAGGTCTCCCTCCCTGGTAAAGGCCTCGGGTCAGGGGTCACAGCCTTCCCCTGTAAACATCCTCGGGGATCAACCGGGATGCAAGTGTATCGATACAACAATATATATTGTTATTGTACTCTGTGTAAACCAAATCATAAATCGTTTCATGCAAAGGTTTAAAGCACAATGTAAATGCATATTTGTATTACATAATTATATAAGCATATTCGTCGACGCATATTCGTATATGAATAATTGTAAAAAACATTCTTGAATAAATCATAATCACATATGCATGCTCATGCTCATAAAACGTATAAATAAGACTCGCAACCAATCAGTGAAAATAAATGTGTCCACTCACAGACAATCACAGCGCGCAAATGCACTAATCCCGAGATCCGGCGGAAGATCCCTCGCCAAGCGTACAATCTCGATCCCCTGATTAATCACAAAATATCACTGATCAAAATCACAATTCAATACTCTGAACGATACCTTGGAAACCAACCATTCCCGAAAATATATAACTCGGATACAGAAAACTCGCCAAAAACCCCAAATATACTCCACAAACCTTCGACTTAAAATCCATTACTCAAATCAACTCGAAAACCTCAAGGCGACTATCGGGGCGCGATTACAAGCAAAACGACATAAAACTTGACTAAATCCGAAAAGTCAACGGGTCACCGGAGCTCCGCCGTCACTGGAGAGATTTTCCGGTGACCAAGACTCCAAACTTTTCCTCTCCTCCAGCCTAGCCATTTTCCCCAAAGGATCACCACCGTCCAGCCACCACCGTGGCCAAAAATCAGCTCGAAAGCCACCAAAGTTCAAACCGGCCGGAAACTTTCTCCGGCGAAATTCTCCACCCGGAGGCCACCTTGGCCTCCCATCTTCAAGGGGTTTCATCACAAGCTCGAACCCAACCAATTCCACCAAAAATCCCCTTCGGAATGTCACCCGAAAACACTCCACCATTAAACCTAATTCCGGCGAACTTCTCCCTCAAAATCGATCAACCAAAACACTTCCAAACTTCACAATAAACACATATTTCAAAAGCTTAGATTCCAAGCTTCAAAACCTTACCTTGATTTTCATCAACCGCTCCGTATTCCGGCAGCCACCTCGACGGCGATTCCGTGACTCACTGAGTCAACACGGGTTGACTCGGTTAACTCGGCCCAGCTCAGTCAACTCGGTCAAACGGCCCATTTTTGAACTTTTGCGACAACTTTACGACTATTCGGCTATTTATACGTCGCGAAACAACTCTATCCGCAATTCGGATAACTCAAATTCAAACGGATAAGCACGACTAACTTGGCGGTAATTTCAAATATTCATTTTATATTCCTCGATTATCCGAAAAATCCTCGGAAAGCTCCTATAGACTCGAAATCAAATTCTCTACATTTCCCACGAACAAACCCAAATCAAATTCGTGTCCGAAAATTAAGTCGTGAACGAAGTTGCATCTCCGATTAATTATGCTAAACCACAATTACTCGTAAAACTCGCGGATTAAGCCGATTACTATACCAATTCCTGTCCGGGTCGTCATAATAGGTCATTACACCACCTAATTAACACACA
Source organism: Geum urbanum (assembly GCA_946800695.1). Taxonomy (NCBI): domain Eukaryota; kingdom Viridiplantae; phylum Streptophyta; class Magnoliopsida; order Rosales; family Rosaceae; genus Geum; species Geum urbanum. The sequence continues at coordinate 9,617,740 of OX327015.1, forward strand.
CTTAGCCATTAAACGGGTGACCACCCATTTGACTAAACACGAGATAGTAACAAGAGCTCCAACTTGGCACAAGGAACCGTCTTCATCTAAGTAGCCACACGCCCAAACGAGCCCTTTGAATATTCGGACCAGAAGCAAGATATCCCACATCGAAGGATGACAGCAAACCACATCACTACTACATTTTTCACTATTGCCGGCGATTTTTCCCCCAAAAATCGCCAGCAATGCTTCTTTTTTTTTTTACCATTGCCGCCGGCATAGTCTGCCGGTAAAAAAAAAAAAACGCATTCGCGGCGACTTCCATGTAAGTCGCCGGCAATGATTTAAAAAAAAGAAAAATATTGCTGGCGACTTGCATGGAAGTCGCCGGCAATGCGTTTTTATTTTATTTTTTATTACCGGCGGACTATTGCCAGCGATTTGCCGGAAAAATCGCCGGCAATGGTAAAAAAAAAAAAAAAGCATTGCCGGCGATTTTTGGGGGAAAAATCGCCGGCAATGATAAAAAACTATTGCCGGCGATTTAAAATCGCCGGCAATAGTTAAAAATGTAGTAGTGCATGCTCAACCACCTATATAACCAACTCATTTAATATAGGTAAAGAGGATCCTTAAACACTCAACTCTTACTATTGTTGTTATATTCGATACATTATCAGACTTAAGCATCAAAGTGTTGAAGGCGGGTAAACAACGTCTAGGCCTCTTATCTTTGTTCATTTTGTATTATCTCTAACAGCGAGAAAGCAGAGCATCGTTCGGAAGTACAGTCCGAACACAGAGTAGCATTACCACCAAATAACCCTCACTACAAGAAATCAACACTTAGACGACGGAACAGTAATCGTTCCGTCGTCTAAGTGTCACCTGGACGACGGAACATTCTCCGTTGTCTAAGTCGCACCTGGACGACGGAGAACTCTATCTCAATCGTCCAGGTGCCACTTGGCCAACGGAAAATTTTCCGTTGTCCAGGTGATCACCGGGACGACGAAGATGGAGCCTGGACAACGAAAATTTCTCCGAGGTCCAGGTGGTAACCTGGACGACGGAGAATATTGTTCCCGTCGTCCAAGTGATCACCTGGACGACGGAGAAGTCTCTGATGTCCAGGTGATCACCTGGACGACGGATAATACCATCTTCGTCGTCCAGGTTACCACCTGGACCTCGAAGACTTCTCCGTTGTCCAGGTGATCACGTGGACGACGGATAACTCCATCTCCGTCGTCCAGGTGATAACTTGGACGACGGAAACAGTATTCTCCGTCGTCTAGGTGATTACCTGGACAACGGACCGACATGCCGTAGTGTAAGTTTCACTTAGAAGACGTACCGACACCTCCGTCGTCTAAGTGAAGCATTATATAAGCCATGCCAAACTCTATTTGATCATTCCATTCTATTCTCTCCCGTGGGAAATTTTAAAGATCGAAGAAGAAGGAGAAAGGAGAAGGAGAAGGATCAGGATCTCCGCTGACTAGCTAGCTAGCTTAATTAACTGCAGATATCGAGAAGGCCAGTAGGTACGTACGTACGCAGTTAAAATTTGCTTAATATATATTTAGTGAAATACATACATGCATGAATGTTAGCTATATATAGAGATTAAATTACGTACGTAATTTGATGGATCGATGTAGATCGAGTACGTATAATTAAGGGTAAATTAATGGACTAATATATATATATATGTAATAATTATTTAATTATAATATTTTGTAGCAGTATGGACAAGAGTTGGATGAAGTTGAAGAATAGATGTGATGTCCGGTATATGGATGGAATTAGAGAATTTGTGAATTTTGCGATAGAACATGGTCAGGGAAAGAAGCGTTTCAAGTGTCCGTGCCAGAAATGTCTTAATTGTCAGTATGTGGAGGTTAATGTTATGGTGCAACACCTGTACGAAAATGGTATGATGTGGAGTTACGCTACATGGAGCGAGCATGGTGAAGCAGTAGACTTCAGCGCAGCAGACTTCAGCTCAGGGTACAGTTACCAGGGTGCCTCATCCAGCGGCAGTGGTGCCGGACCCCCAACTTGCAACCCAACTGCAGATTTGGTCCATGATGCGTTTCCGGGATTTAGTCATGGTGGACACCAACACCAAGACGGAGGTCACAGTACCACTCATGAGCATGATGACACATTCCTCGCTGCTAGCTTGGCCACTGACACCAGTGAGATGGATAAGTACAACCGGATGCTACTTGAAGCGCAGACCCCAGTGTTCCCTGGATGTCGAGAGAATGTGTTACAATATGTGATGGAGCAAATGAAGATAAAAGTGAAGCACAAAATGTCAGTGAGTGCTTTTGACGAATTTCAGAAGTAAATATGTAAGTTGCTTCCTGATGATCACAATCTTCCTAAATCTCATTATAAGGTTAGAAATATCTTGAGCAGCCTCAGCCTAAAGTACAGGATAATTGACGCATGTCCGAATGATTGTGTGCTATTTTACAAAGAGTATAAAGATTTGGACTATTGTCCCGTATGTGGCCAGTGCAGATTCCAGGTGAATAGGAAGAGTTCGAAAAAGAGAATTCTTGTGAAAGTTGTTCGATATTTTCCCTTGATTCCCAGATTACAGCGCCTGTACATGTCTCTACACACAGCAGAGGCGATGCGATGGTACGCAGAAAAGCGAATAGATGACGATGTCCTGCGACACGCCGCAGATGGGGAGGGTTTCAAACATTTCGACAGAGAATTTGGAGACTTTGCTGCAGAGGTTAGAAATGTTAGACTCGGCCTATCTACAGACGGATTCAATCCTTGGGGAAGTAATAGCTCAGCCATCAGCACTTGGCCAGTTATTCTGATGTCGTACAACTTGCCTCCGTGGATATGCATAAACAAGGAATTTAATTTCCTTACTCTACTAATTCTAGGTCCTAAATCTCCAGGGAAGTGCTTAGATGTCTACCTCAGACCTTTGATCGACGAGCTGAAGTTGTTGTGGGAAAATGGAGTCCCAACTTATGACAAATTCACTGACACGATGTTCACGATGAGGGCTGCCGTAATGTGGACGATCAGCGATTTTCCAGCGTATGGGATGTTGGCAGCCTGCAGGACAAAATGATATAATGGATGTCCTATATGTTTGGACGACGTGAACTCTAGTTGGCATGCGGGGAAGGTGTGTTACTTGGGTCACCGTAGATGGCTTCCTCACGACCACCCATGGCGACAGGATGAAGCTCATTTCGACGGGTCGGTAGAGAACAATTCTAAACCCCGTAATTGGTCGGGCGAAGAGATTTTAGAGAGGTTGAGCTATTTCGACTTTGGTGTGTTGACCAATGACGCAGATGTAAAGAAATGCAATCCAATTCCTCCACATGATCTGAGCTATTGGGATCACAAGAGTATATTCTTTGAACTCCCTTACTGGTCGAAGTTGAAGCTGAGGAACAACTTGGACACGATGCACATAGAAAAGAATGTGTACGACAGCGTAGTGGGAACAATTCTCGGTATTAAGTTCAAGACTAGAGATACTCCCAAAGCGCGCAAAGATTTGGAATCAATGAATCTACGTCGTCCCTTGTGGTTGAGGAAGGATAGGAAATGAGTGTACAACAAGATGCCAGCTGCACCTTACACAGTGAAGCCGACACTTAAACGTTCTGTATTTCACTGGTTTAAGGGCGTTCGTTATCCGGCTACGTATGCAGCTACTATAACTGGAGCAGTGGACGAGGTGTAACATAAGTTTGTTGGTCTAAAGACACATGACTATCACGTTATGCTGCAACGTCTGATTCAAGTGGTAATTCGACCATATATGCCTCGGGACGTCGTAGAACTAATAGTGGCATTGTGGAGATGGTGGCAGAGGTTATGCGCTAGAGAATTAAAGAAGTCAGATGTGGTGGAATTGCAACAACAAATTGTGCACATCATTTGCAAACTACACTACCACATTTGGCGACATTACCGGCGAGATCACCGGAGATAAGGCCGGCGATTGGAAAAGTCGTCGGTAATGTTCATCATTACCGGCGACTTACTCCGTCGCTGGTAATGTCGCCGGAAAATCGCCGGTAATGTTTCAAAACATTACCGGCGACGCCAACCGTCGCCGGCAATGTCAAGCCGAACATTTCCGGCGATTTTCCGGCCAGAATTTCGCCGGAAATGTGTGGCTTGACATTGCCGGCGACGGTTGGCGTCGCCGGTAATGTTTTGAAACATTACTGGCGATTTTCCGGCGTAAAGTCGCCGGTAATGTCTTCATTTCCGGTGACTTACTCCGTCGCCGGTAATGTCTCTTATATTAGATGCAGATTGCGGCAGCTCGATCATTCAATCATTTTGATCCAAAAAAATCCAAAGAAATCGAAAGAAGGAAAACGTACGCTCTGAAATCGATCCTTCGGTATATTGTCAAAATTAAGGCGCGCGTCGAAAATTCGATCACTCGGGAAGCTATATATATAGGTACGTGTATATATACGTATATGTGTATGTATATATATATATATATATGTGTGTGTGTTGATCAAATCCAATTCGTGAGATATATATGAAATGTTGTTGATGTCACCGAAACGAGAAAACTGCTTGTAGTTAATCTTGTGTTTGAATCAACGACTGGTATTATCGTAGTGTTATCGGAGCCAGGCTTAACAGAGCCTCCTACCTAGTCAAATACGTTTTGAATTGAAAAAAGAAGAATACCATCATCGAGTACTGAATCGAATTCAGAGATTAGATCGATATATATATATATATATGCATGCATGTGTTGATTTAATTAGAGTTTAATTGAGATATCGCGTCCATTATTAGTAGTGAATGTGTGTGTATATATATATAATTAATACGTAAAATTGTTAGAATTTTCAGGATGGACAAGAGTTGGATGAGCCTCGAAAGATGAGATGTAAGATATCACGAGGGAATTAGGAGTTTTGTGGATTTTGTGAAGGCTAATTGTGGAGACACTACACTTCATTATTGCCCATGTAAAGAATGTAAGTGTTTCAGCGATCGATTTCGTTTTCTCATTGATAAAGTCCAGAGGCACCTGAGTAAATACGGGTTTTGGGATAAGTACACTTGTTGGATTTATCACGGTGAAACATCGTTAGCGGGTCCGCATGATCATGGACAATTTGGTGAGAGGGCCAGTCCACGCTATGATCATGGAGATTTTGCTGAGAGGGGTAGTTCATCCTATGATCCAACATCGATGTTAATCATGATATGTTTCCTCATGAGAGCGGTGTATTTGCTGATGAAGCACCAAATGTCGACCCTCCCGTCGTGCAAGGTTTCCCCCATATTGAGCCAGTCGAGCCATTACCTGGAGCTCATGTCAACACAAGCGGTATGGACAAGTACAACAACCTGATTGCATTGCAACAGACTCCGTTGTACGACGGTTGTAGTAAGACTGTTCTTGAAAGTGTGATGGGAGTGATGCAGCTCAAAATGGAGAACAAAATGTCTGTCAAAGCTGTTGATTCTTGGTTGAAGTGGACTACTTCGCTACTGCCACCCGGTCATCGTCTTCCTACCACTCATCATAAGGTGCGACATATCCTGAAAGATCTTGGGCTTTCCTACATCAAAATCCATGCATGCAGATATGATTGTATTCTCTTCTGGGGAAAAGATCTCGAAGACCTTGAAGCCTGCCCGGTATGTTTTACAGAAAGGTATAAGTTGACTCCTGCAGGCAACAAGAAAGCTGTGAAGATACTTCGATATTTCCCGCTTATTGATAGGCTGGAGCGGTTGTTCATGTGTGCTTTCACGGCCGAGGCAATGAGATGGTGGGCTGAGAGGAACTTGCCTGACGATGACACCCTTATACACCCTTCCGACGGAGAGGCTTGGAAGTACATGGTCAGGGAGTTTGATCATTTTGCAGCAGAGCTCCGAAATGTTTGGCTAGGGCTCTCATCTGACGGATTCAACCCTTTTGGCAACATGAGTCTTCAATACAGTATATGGCCAGTTATTTTGGTACCGTACAACCTTCCACCATGGATGTGCATGAAGAAGGAATACAATATGCTGACTCTGTTAATTCCGGGCCCGGGTTATCCAGGAAAGTGTCTCGATGTGTATTTGAGGCCTTTGATTGAGGAGCTTAAGTACCTGAGTGAGTGTGGCCACCCCACTTACGATAGGTTCAAAAACGAGATGTTCCAGATGCATGCCATGCTTGTTGGCACCATCAGTGATTTTCCTGCCCGCGGTATGTTGTCGGGCAACGTTACCAGGGGTTACAGGGCTTGTTCATAGTGTATGACGGTTGATTGTTGCAGTCCTCATTGCAGTAAAATTGTTCAGATGCGTCACCGTTGTTGGCTTCCATATGATCACCCATTTAGGCAGGATCCAGACGCGTTTGATGGGACTGTGGAAACAGGTGTGGCACCCAGGCGATGGACAGGGGCAGAAATTTTGGAAGTGTTGAATGAATATGATTTTGGCCAGCTGAGCAATCATCCTGACATAATGGCGTCAATTCCAGACAAGCCCAAAAGGTATAAGTTTTGGACACACAAGAGCATATTCTGGGAACTCCCCTACTGGCCCAGGTTGCCTATTAGACACTACCTAGATGTCATGCACATAGAGAAGAATGTGTGTGAAAGTGTGGTGGGCACAGTTCTTAACTTGGAGGGGAAAACAAAAGACATCCCTAAGGCACGTATTGATCTGAAAGCTATGGGACTGAGGAAACATTTGTGGTTAAGAGATGGTAAGAGAAAAATGCCGCAAGCTCCTTACACCGTCAAGCCGAAGCATAAGCATGAAATTTTTCGGTGGCTGAGTAATGTCAGGTATATATTCTTATATATGACAATAATGACGGAAATTGGTTTGCCTTAAATTTTTACCGGATTATGGTGATATGCGAGAAATATAATTGTTGCCTATCGCTATATATATATATATATATATATATATATGAAGGTATCCTTATGGCTATGCAGGAAATATAAGCAGGTGTGTTAACTACCAGGACAATAAGATGTACGGATTAAAGAGTCATGACTGCCATGTACTGCTTCAACGTCTTTTCCCTATTTTCATTCGAGGGTACCTGCCCAAGGAGGTGGTAGAGCCGTTGGTGGCCTTATCAAGATTCTTTCAGAAGTTATGCACCAGGGAAGTTAAAAAATCAGATCTCAGGGAGATGCAAGATGACATCATTTTTATCATGTGCAAGCTTGAGAGGATATTTCCGCCAAATTTTTTCGACATCATGCCTCACCTAATGATCCATCTTCCCGAACAATTGTTGCTTACCGGTCCCGTACACTACACTTGGATGTATTCCATGGAAAGGTACAAATGATTCATACATTTGGTTTGCCTCTGTTTTTATATGTAAATTCTTAATTTTTAAGTATCATAACATTCACTTGTTAACTTGTAGACAATTAGGAGCCTACAAGGACTATGTGAAGAATAAATATGCACCTGAAGGGTGTATCGCTGAAGCATATGTTGCGCACGAGTGTGTCACGTACACCAAAGTGTATTTGGGAGCGCTTGAGGACCCCCAACAACAGATGCCGATAGATGAACCTCAGTTCAACCTTTCTATCATCTCCAATGACGTTGTAGTACAGGGAAGCTTGCCAAAGTCGTTCAAGTTGGATGAAAATGAGGTAGTCATTGCCCACTGGTCGGTACTGATTAACTGTGAAGAAGTACAATATTGGAAAAACTATCATCTTCACTGCCCTGCTATTGCCGGAAATGTTGATTACCACAACAGGACGTTTGCAAACTACTTTGGTCCATGGGTAAGGGTATATTTGTATATGTCTTTTTTTATTGCCATTTTCCTTATATAGCATGTGTGTACGTACGTGGTTTTGTGGTTTCTATGTTCATAATTTCTTGTGTGGTTTCTTATCGTTTTCAGATGAACCATGTAGCAGATGATGGTTACCCAGAGTGGTCAAACGAATTGAGGGTCCTTGCGATGAAACCGATAGCTTCAAAAGTTTACTCGATGTGTCAGGTCAATGGCGTGAAATTTATATGTGAAAATCAAGACGGCCGACTGAAAACACAGAATTATGGGGTGATGGTCCATGGTGGGCAGGATGGTGTTGACTATTACGGTGTCCTTCATTCAGTTGTTGAACTAATTTATGGGAACCGCATGAAAGTGCACTTGTTCAAGTGTAGATGGTATGATACTAGCCCGGAGAACACCAGGACCGATCAGTACGAAACATTTTCGGTGAATACTGAGACTAGCTGGTATGAAGAAGACCCTTTCGTTCTTGCCACCTCAGTAAAACAAGTGTTTTACCTTGACGATCTTCTGAACAAAGTCCCGTGGAAGGTGGTTAACCTTGTTGCTCATAGAAACATATACAGTGCTGCCACACTTGGTGATACCGCAGATGATGAGGAGGTTACTGCATACCAAGAGCCGAACGCTTTTGACATTCTGGAATCATCTACGATTCGCCTTAATAATGTGCGATCTGGGAGTGTGGTTCAAATTCCTGGAGCAGAACTTCTCGATGTTAATCCATATGAAGTTGACGCTGATTCAGATGACGAGGAGAGGCACATATTGCCAGAGGTTACCTATGAAACCGAGTCAGACTCAAGTGATGACGATGATTACGATTATCATCCTTAGTACGTTAATGATGTAGTCGGAATTTGTTGTCGGAAAATGTACTCGGAAATATGATGTAGTCCGAAATTAATAATGAAAATTGTTGTCGGAAATTGTAGTCGGAAATCGTTGTCGGAAATTGATAATGGAAATTGTAGTCGGAAATTGTAGACGGAAATATGTTGACGGAAAATGTTGTCGGAAAATGTTGTCGGATATTCTTCGGGAAATAATGACGGAAAATGTTGTCGGAAAATGTTGACGGAAAATGTTGACGGATATTCTTCGGGAAATAATGACATTACCCACGAGTTATAAGCAACTCGTTGGTAATGACATTACCAACGACGAGTTAACTCGTTGGTAATGTCATTACCAACGAGTTGCTTATAACTCGTGGGTAATGTCATTACCAACGAGTTGCTTATAACTCGTGGGTAATGTCATTACCAACGAGTTGAACTCGTTGGTAATGTCATTACCCACGAGTTATAAGCATGTCGCCGGCAATGTCTTCTGGATATGAACTGCCCAGCTCGACCCCGAGCTGTATTTCGACATTTCCTCTACTCCTCCTCCCAAATCGGTCCGGCGAAAAACTAGCTCACCTCTAGCTCACCTCCTCCTCCTCCTCTCCCTCTCCTCCTCTCTACCGATTCGGAACTCCTCTCCTCCTCCTCTCCCTTTCCTCCTCCCCTCCTCCCCTCCTCCCCTCCTCTCCTCCACGGTTCCAGTTCCGTCGGTGTACCCTGCAGATCAGACTCCACCATGGCAGGTCCTCTCTCTCTCCCTCTCTCTCTCTCTCAATTTTAAAATATTTTTGTGTATGTGTATGTGTATGTGTATGTGTATGTGTATGTGTATGTGTATGTTTATGTGTATGTGTATGTGTATGTGTATGTGTATGTTTAAATTAATTAGGGTGCTAAGTTGGAAATTAGGGTGATAAGTTGTAAATTTATATGCAATATATGTATATATATGTGATGTGTATATATATATATAGGTATGTGAAAATTAAGTGATGTATATATATGGGAAAATTATGTATATATGTGGTTTGGATGAATATGTGATGTATATATATGTGAAAATTAGGTGAAATTAAGATGCATGATGTATACAAAGTGTATATGAGATGTGTATATATATGTGGAAAATTTAAAGCCAGAGATGATGTATGTATATATATTTGTTAAGTTACGTGATATAAAGGCTAATTTAACGTATAATACGTGAAAAATCGGAATCGGAATTTAACGTGTTTGGATTAACGTATAAATTAAGGTGAAAAATCGGAACAGTTTGGAACCAGAACGGTTTGGAATCGGAACCGTTTGGAACCGGAACCGTTTGGAACCGGAACCATTTGAAACATAACGGTTCCAGTTCCAAAAGGTTCTAGGTTCAAACGGTTCCGGTTCCAAAGCGTTTCGGTTCCGATTTGTTATAGAACCGGAACGGTTTGGAACCGGAAACGTTTGGAACCGGAACCGTTTGGAACCGGAACCATTTGAAACATAACGGTTCCAGTTCCAAACAGTTCCAGGTTCAAACAGTTCCGGTTCCAAAAGCGTTTCGGTTCCGATTTGTTATAGAACAGGAACGGTTTGGAACCGGAAACGTTTGGACCGGAATTGTTTGTAACTGGAACCGTTTGAAACATAACGGTTCCAGTTCCAAACAGTTCCACGTTCAAACGGTTCCGGTTCCAAACCGTTCCCGGTTCCGATTTGTTTGGAACCGGAACCGTTTGGAACCAGAACCCTTTGGAACCGGAACTGTTTGTAACCGGAACCATTTGAAACCGAACAGTTCCAGTTCCAAACGGTTCCGGTTCCGCCCGATTCCGGTTGAGATTTTGGAGTCTAACCGAATCCTTATGATTAATACGGTGTCCAGGAGGTTTTGCGGCAAATTGGCTTGGAGGCAAATTACGGAAAGGTTCCCGAAATAGTGGAGGGAGCAGTAGTCAAGCTTCCTCCTCACCCGCAGTTAGCAACACGCCCAGTGGGCCAATCATGAGTGGTCGCACGAGAGCCTTGCTAGACGCGCGAAAGGAGGAAGCTGCACGATCAAGAGCCTTGCAACCGGAAGTCGAGCATCGAGCCTCAGTCAGACGCTCAGTCAGCAGACGTCCCCCCGTCGGTGTACCCTCAAACGAGCCACAGTCAACGGGGGCATCAGAAACTCCCTCAATCCGAATGCCCCAAATTCGCCCGGTGCCTACTCCCGTTTCACGGGACTCATCTGAGGCAGATGGTGGTGCTGACGCCTCATCGTCCAGGCCTCGTCTATCTCCGCCGTCCGGTCTCTTCCTACCCGACCAGATTCCTGTGATCCCTGAATTCGATGATAGGGGGATGCCTGTTTATATTGAAGGACGGCCGGAGTTCCTGACCGAAGAGGAAGCGTACAACTTCATCCTGTTCGACCCCGTGTATCTTTGGAGTGTGAGGTGCACCAACCAACAAACGGACGATGCAGGTAAATTTTATTTATCATGTGCAAGATTGATGAATGACTTAATTATTACTTAAGATTTACGATAGGTTCAATTAATAATATCAATTTGTTGACATTGTATTATTAGGCAATTTTGTTAATGGGACTGGAAAACAGAAAGGGGCTAGAGGCACCTGCACCGGGAAGAGACTTGAGCAGGCCACCGGGGGAAGGAAAACGCCCATAAGGGCCAATGAGGATGGCGAGGTGATCGAGACATTCGACACCACGCGCAAATATGTCAGCATGGCCGGTGCGATCGTGCAGGACAAGGTCCCAATGCTTTGGCCAGATTGGGAATCTGTGCCTATCTACGTGAAGATGCAAGTGCATAATGCACTCAGTGTGAGTACAATCGTATTTTCATTACTTAAATTTTACATTTATTAATAAAGTCCGAATAAATATATAACGGAAACCGTTTATATATTCATATTGCAGGTGTGGTTTGACGTGGATGAAGTTCTTATTCACACGTGGGTAGAGCTTCAACTACATATGAGGTGATGTGCTTCGAGTTATTTGAGTATATATCGAGTTAGATTTTTGTTTATCAAGTGTTTTAATATCTCTAACTTTTTTTTCCTGGTGTTAATATAGGTATAAAGAGTGGAAGAACGAGCTTTCCAAACATTACACTGTATACAAGGAGCTAGGCCGAGGTTCTACTCCTAGCGAATTCCGGTTTAGGGAGTACGAGTGGCTGTGGCTGATAGCCCACTTCGAGCACCCCAAAGCGAAGGTATGCATCCTGAATATATCTTACAAGCCTAATGTATCGTATCAGATTGAAATAGTTAGTTACTAATTTTTTTCCATATGTTTATCAAACAAGGCGATTTCGAAGACGAACCGGGCGAATAGATTGAAAAACACCAGGGCTCATCATGCAGGTTCACTCAACTACATGGGTTGGTCGACTAAGGCGCAGGAACAACAAGAAGTGAACCCCTTGGTGTATATTCATCAGAAGTTCTATCCACAATGCCCTGATGAAGCGGTAAGTCTTTCGCCTCTCCATGTGTTAATAAAACTATTTTTCGATATTAATTTATTTTGTACGCTAAATTACGTTATTCATTTTCGCTTTTCAATTAGGCGAGAGTGGAGGAGGCGACCGCAGAAGTGACCATGAATATAGCTCGGACTAACCATCCTAACTGCTCCGAGGAAGAAGTCACCCAGTATGCCTCTCAGATCGATCCGCTTGATCGCCATATAGCGGCTCAGATTATGGCAAAAGCGTGCGGGACAGGAAAGAATACCTACTACTGTAGGGGAATGGGCACGGCGGGCAAAGGAGTATTGAAGACCACTTCAGAATACTCTACCGGGTCAAGAAGTTCAACTTCTAGTCGTAACCTCGCAGCGGAGCTTCAGAGGACGCAGAGGGAGTTGGAGGAGCAAAAGAGGAAGATGGCCGAGTACCAAAACATGGTCAAGCAGCAGACACAGATGCAGACTCAGATGTACACATGGATGCAGACGATGTACGAGGCTCAGACTACCGGACAACCGTTCCCTACACCTCCCCCGGTCCCTCCGTTCCCTAGCTATCCACCACCACCACCGCACCAGTCAACGCCAGAGCAAGACCAAGGTAGCCACCGGAATTCAAATGAGTACATGGATTACTTCGACCCTGACCCGCAAGTTCCTCAACCCTGACCTGTAGTTGTAGTTAATTTTCGTATCGTCGTTGCTATTTGTACTGTACGTTGGACATTTATGTGTACTGTTGAACTTGTATGATTGTACGATTTATGTCTTTCAATGCAGGTTCTGGAATTGGGCCCAATCCAGAACCGCGTTTTTTTTTCAAAATTTTTCCACACATTGCCGGCGACATGGACCTCAGTCGCCGGCAATGTCTCACATTCCGGCCATGGCGGCGCTGCCATTGTCGGCGACGCCGTCGCCGGAAATGTCCTAGACATCACCGGAGTCGCCGGTAATGTCTTGACATTGCCGGCGACTCAAGTCGCCGGCAATGTTAACACCGGCGGGGGATTTCCGGCGACGTCATTGCCGGCGACTTGTCGCCGGTAATGACAATTCCGGCGAAAAAAAAGACAAGGTCGGCGACGAGAGGTCGCCGGTAATGTCTTTATTTCTGGTAGTGCTAGAGAGGATTTTCCCCCTGCTTTCTTTGACATCATGATTCACCTAATGATCCACTTGCCCGAGCAGGTGCTCATTTCTGGTCCGGTCCAGTACACTTGGATGTATCCTCAAGAAAGGTACGTACAACTAATTAATTGCTGCAGAGGTTTTTCGATTCATAATTTGTTCCACTGGAGATTACTAGCTAGCTATATGTACTTATTCTTATTGTACGTTTGATTAATTTTGTAGACAGCTTGGACAGTATAAGTCATTCGTCAAAAACAGGTCGGCCCCGGATGGCTCCATAGCAGAGACATACCTAATGCATGAGTGTGTTACTTACTGCAATAAGTACCTCAAAGATCCACCACCTCCCACTGCCGCCGATCCCAGTGCCCGCATCAATCTTTCTGTCGTCACCAATGTCGTTCGATCGTTTAGAGGAGTATTAAAGGAATCGTTAACACGGGAAGAACTTATTGAGGCACATTGGGTAGTGTTGCGAGACTGTGACAAAGTTGAGCCGTACATGATGTCATACAGGGAGAGGCTTCAGGCGTTAAATCAAAACAAGAGTTCGACATGGATTGAGAAAATGGTTAAGAAGAAGTTTCCCGATTATTTCTTCCAATGGGTACGTACGTACGTCTCGGTATTTAATTAGTAATTTATATACATCTCGATCATATTTGTAGAAAGTAAACCCTTATATTAATTTTCTCTTTTTCACAGATGATTGATCTGCAAAAATCTGAAAACCACGGGGGGTGGTGGTCATGGCCAAAGCACTTGCTAGCAGGGAAGCCGATTAAACACTATATTTATCCTGGATGTTTTGTGAACGGTGTAAAGTTCCATTCATTGGCCCGAGATGAAGGAAGAAGAACACAAAACAGTGGGGTAGCGGTTGGGAAAGACAATGATCTATATTATGTGGCTATTGTATATGTGGTTCAGCTATGTTACGGGAATGATGTCAACGTTTTCCTATTCAAGTGCAGATGGTTCAAGCGTATAAAGGAAGACCTGTGACTATTATCAGTCGATACAAACTCAAGCTGGTATGAGGATGAGCCATTCGCTCTCGCCACCTTAGTTAGGCAGGTGTTCTATCTCGACGATCCGAAAGCCGGTGAAGGGTGGAAAACAGTGAACCATATCTCTCACCGAGGAATATGGAATACAGAGACAATTGAAGGGACACCGGCGACGACTGAAGATGCTGCTGAACCAGAAAGAGACATTCCTGCCTATCAAGAGCCTAATATTTCTGTCATCCGCTCCGATATAATGGACCTGGTTCAAGATGGTGAACGCTTACCCATGCCTGATGGTTGTACAGATCTAACTGAAGATGAGATTATCGATGCCATTAATGAAGAAGATGAAGAAGACGAGCAGGATGAGGACGCGGACGAGGACTCGGGTTATTCGTCGGACGATGTTGAGTATGATGAGGAGGATGAGCAATCGGATACCGGGGACAAGGATGATGACGATTATGATGATGACTACTTAACTAAGACGAGAAAAATTAATTGGTAATTAATTTATGTAATAATTGTAATATATGATGCATCATCGATCAATAATTAATATAAATATTATAAGGAGGAGAATGTACATATGTACGTAGATCTTAATATATCCAAGAAGCTTCCTCAAGAAGCTTTCGTTCGTTTTATTGTTTTTAAATAATATTTATGTGTAAATTGGATTAATTATGGGTCCCTGTATATGATTATATATTGTGAGAGATTAATGAAATAAATGTTTCGGAAATTATACTATATTATATATTCTATGATTGATTATGTCGACAAGTGATAGTATTATTGCGAGCACAAATATTGTAGTATATATATATATGTTGTTTTTATTACGGCGTTAAATCTATATAATTGAACGCCAAATCTCAATCTCATATAAAACCCTAAATCCTCGACCCTAAATGTAGCAGATCCGATCGATCGATCATTTTTTTAATTATATTCTTGAATCAGAATAATTGAACGGACACACAAATGACCGGGGACGACCTAGACCCTAAACCCTAAGGCCATAACCCCTGAATTCAGGGTTTAGCACTTGGACGACGGAGAATGACCGTCTCCGTCGTCAAGTGCTAAACCCTATACCCTAAGGACCCCTAACCACTAAATTCAGGGTCTATGCACCTGGACGACGGAGAATGTCCTGGACGACGGAGAATGTCCTGGACGACGGAGATGACATTCTCCGTCGTCCAAGTGTGTACCTGGATGACGGATATTAGCGTATCCGTCGTCCAGGTGTGTACTTGGACGACGAAGAATGTCATCTCCGTCATCCAGGTGTAAATTTCGTAATTTTTTCTAAGACAACGACCATCTAGACCATCTTCCAATGCATATTCTTTTTGTCAAGACTTTAGAGTAAACAATTCTTTGTGTGTGAGCTTCGACGGTTCGAAAATCGGAGTTGCGAAATGTCATGTATCCACGTTTCCGGTTTGTGAAATTCTCGGTGTTGCGGTTGACTGTGCCGATGAAACCCTTCCCGAACTTATTATTTTCTGGTCCTTTATTGTAATTATATATTATGTTACGACGAACATATCCAACGGTTGTTTTGTCCAAATTCAATTTCGTTAATACTCTGCTGCAAATGAGCCACTACTCATGAACACTTAAGTCATAAAGATTAGTCGATACTTAACAACTTTCAAGACGTAAAATTATTCGGCGGTTCAAATTTAACTGTTCATATATACGATGCGTTCATCGATATTGTACGACTATTTCACTCGAATGACAGATCGCTAAATTCCTAGCGAATTAATTTTTAAATTTTTTTTACGTAATTTGAACCTGGACGACGGAGAATGACCATCTCCGTCGTCCAGGTTCAAATTACCATGGCGGTTCAGTTTATTTTTTATTTTATTTTTCAATGTAAATTGCACTTGGACGACGGAGATGTCATTCTCCGTCGTCCAGGTGTTCACCTGGACGACGGAGAATGACATCTCTGTCGTCCAAGTCGAAAACTATGGCGGTTCGATTTACCACCTCAATTTTTGGCACCGCTTGAATTTTCACTTAGACGACGGAGATGTCATTCTCCGTCGTCTTACTCCAAATTTATGGCGGTTCCAAATGTCCCGCCGATTAATTGGTGCCGCTTCAAATTTTTTAAAACCGTCACTTAGACGACCGAAAACACTGTTTCCGTCGTCCAAGTGCACTTGGACGACGGAAAATAGTGCTCCGTCGTCTAAGTGAAAGCCTATAAATAGAACAGCACCCCCTCCTTTTCTCATTCCATCTCCTCTCCTCTCCTCCTCTCCTCTCCTCCGGCGATTTTCCTCCTCCGGCGTGGTTCTTCCTCTCCGACGACTCAACTCCGGCGATATTCCCGATTACTCCGGCGAGGTAAATTTCTATTTTTTACCTTATTAACATTATTTTTATTTAATTAATTAATTTCTAAATATAATTTAATCATTAGTTTTAAATAATTCATTATTGTAATTATAATAATTTTTAGTGGTTATTATTAATATTTAGTAATCATTTATTTATTATAATTATTCTAATTAATATTTGGTTGTTATCATTTAATTATTTAGTTATTATAATAGTTATTTGGTAAATAATAATTATTGTAATTAAATAATAGTAATAATAATTATTGTTAATAATAATAAATTATATTGGTAAATGAATTATTATTATTAAATGCATGATAAATAATAATTCATTATTGTCATTATTTATTGTTTTAATTAATTGATAATTACGTGTATTTTCTAGTAAATTGCATGGTAGTACGTTTTCGATTTAAATTTAGTACATATGCTTGGTTTATTAAGTCACACTCTTTGGAATAGATGGCGCCTCTTTTCCTAGCTTATCTCCTTAACCCCTCGTGATGTGTAGATTTCATCACCGCACACCATAACCTAAGTGAAGTTATGGACACGAGATTGAGGGCAGAGTTTGCAAAGGACTTGAGGGAGTGTAAATTTTTGAAAAATTGGCCGAATGTCGGACATGGTGTCTAGAAACGGGTTATGACTGGTGACAGGTTTTGGATCTAAGAAAGACGACACCAATAGAGTATATACCATTCATTTGGTTAGCCTCGGGGTGTTTTGTCGAAATTAGTCCTGCCTCTCGCGTTATCTCTATCCCTAACTGGCCATGTTTTTCAATTTAACCAAGGTTGATTAATTGAAAATTTACACTTTATCGCGCGGGTCGCACGTCCATTGAACGACCGAAAAAGCTAGGCTAGTGTACTCTATTTAAATCTTAACCGTACTTAATTAGCGTAAATTTTGCACTTGTAATTATTATGGTAAGTAGGTATTTTAACAACGTATTCCTAGGTTTAAATGGCTCCATCCAGCAAGAAGAAAGCCCAACAGGAGGCAGAAGATGCCATGCTCCGCCGCTTCGCGGACCAAGTCGGTTGGGTTCAACAGGAGGGCAACGACGCCCTCAATCCGGACCCTTCATCTGCTGAGGAGGTGGCGCCTTCTGGGGAAATTCCGTTTGCCCCATTTATCTCCAGCGGTGATGACGTCGACCCCTTTTCAACTCCGACGCCTGGTACCGGTTCAACGAAAAGTACTCAAGCGTCCTCGACCGCTGAATCTATCATGTACAGCGCCCGCCGTAAGCAAAGGAGGGCCCCCACTAACCCGGAACCGAAAAGGACTCGGGGTCTCGTTAAAGGGGGTAAAGCGGAGAAAATTTGCAAGGCCACTGGGAAAAAGACGACTTGCCCTACGACGAATTCACCGGTGGCCCTCCCACACCTCAGCTAGCAAGTCTCTCGGCTCATAGCATAGGGTCAATCGTTCATAGCCGGATTCGTCTCACTGCCCCTACTTGGAAGGAGGTGCCGGATGATGAGAAGGCGAAAGTCTTTAAAGAACTTTCGGTACGTAATACGTACAATTTTAGTTATTATATAATATTGTTAATATTAGTTATAATTTCATAATATATACGATTATAATTTTCTATTTATTTCTGATAGGAACAATTTGCGGTGGATCCGTCACCGGCGATGTTGAGGCATATCAACCAAACCGCCAACTCCATCTACAAAGATTGGAAGTACAGGCTCCATCAGTACTTCAAAACTATCGGTCTCGTGCCTCCCCCCCAAGAGCTGCGTGAGGATAGACAAGATGAGTGGGAGTGGTTGTGTAACCACTTTGCCGATGAGGAATTTAAGGTGTTAATTTACTTTTTTTATTTCAATTAAGATAATTGAATTATTTAAATTTTAGTTACTTATTAATTTTTTAATGATTTAATTATGTTGTCTAACAGAAATTCTCCGGTGTCAACAAAGCCAACCGGGAGAAGAAGGAAAAACACCATACTTCCGGCGCCAAGCAACTCATTCAAATAGCCAAGGAGCATATGGATAAGGGCTCAAAACACCCTTATCTCGATGCAAGCATAAGCACGTACGTGACGCCTGGGCTCGATAATGAAGCGAGTCAATGCGGCGTAAGTGATATATATATGTGCTTTTAATTATAGTAATTATTATTTAAATATTATTTTATTATAATAAATTAATTATTCTTTTGTAGGCAAGGGTGATAGAGCGTGCGCAGGAAGAATTGGCTAACACTCAACTTGCGTTCCCAGATGTGCTGCCGGAAGACCTGCCTCCTCTATCCATGGAGAGCCAAATTGCAATCGCGGATGAGGTCTACGGTCGTAGAGCTGGCAAGGAGGTTAGGCACTTCGAGCCTAAGGTGGTTTGAGATTTGTCGACGAACTCCGAATCATCATCTACGGGAGGTTCGGGGCGGCAGAGAATGACTCAGGCTGCGGCCGTCGAAGCAGCCATTCAAGAGGCTCGGCTTGCATGAGAGGAGAATCGACTGGCACGAGAGGAGAATCAATCCATGCGCCAAAGACTTGACGAGTAACAAGCACAAATAGCCAAACTCATCGCCCTCATGCAACAATCTTGACCAAAATGTCAACCTCCTCCGAACCCATTCCCCGACGACGACGACCCGGCTGGAGGCGGGGGACTCGGCGGCGCATCTGCTCCTCCAGTGTATTAATTAGCTAGTAGTTTATTAATTATCTCGTTTCTTTTCGCATTCCGAACAATATTTTAATTTTTATGTGTTTTTTGGATGTGTATGTACAAATTAATTTTAATTATTTAATTAAGTAATATTAAAAAATTAGTTTATTTAATTAATTTTAAAATTTTTCATTATTTAAATTCAATTAATAATAAATTAAATTAATAATATTTAATTACAATTTATATTTTTTTAAAAATTAAATAGGCACTTGGACGACGGTGATAGCGTTCTCCGTCGTCCAGGTGCTTACTTGGGCCACAGAGAATGTCCGCGGTCCAAGTGCACTTGGACGACGGAGATTAAATTCTGCGTCGTCTAAGTGCTTGGACGACAGCACTTGGAGCACGGACCTTGGACGACGGAAATTCCGTCGTCTAAGTACTTAGACGACGGAAAAACTCACTTAGACGACGGAAACGCTCCGTCGTCTAAATGGGTTTTTCTTGTAGTGCCTACGCGTGCTTCTATTGATTACCCTCGATCTGCGAAATTGGCTGGAAGCAAATATATAGGGTGGTAGCTGCAATGTTTGTGAATAATGTCGTATGGAAGAGTATGCAAGACATTGGGCATATTAAATGGGGTTGTCTCTAAATTTGTTGTTTCAAACTTTCACTTTTTTATTACGTATTAATGTGTTATTATGTCCCTGAACTCAACCATTCTATGGTGGTTACATAAGCCAATCGGGAAGATATCTAATATGGGGAATCCATATAGGAAGTTTTAATATACAAAAAAACAGTCGCACCATCATCAAAACTCGTCTTTCATATTTGTGATTTTATTGACATCCCTCCAAAACAATTTAGTAAACCTGTAAAAGTATAAGAAGCCATACAGAATGATTATCGGATCAGATAAAGAATGTAAAAAAAAGAAGAGAACAACAATCTGGCCTGTACATGAAGACGAACGATAAATATGTTGTTGATCAAAGGGAGCTTTTATAAGGAACATTTGCATCATCGATCCACTTGCTTCCTTTAAGAAATGAGTGCACTGCAAATTTGCTGGCCATTTTACTAGTCATTGTTTTCAACCCCTTCCATTTAACTCTATTCTTGGTCACAGAACCAGGTCCGAAGTTCTGATACTCGGAGTAAAAAATGGTGTCCGGTGCTGTTGTGCCTACCCAGGGCAACCATCCCTCTGGGGCAATCAAGCTCCCCATGTATGATTGCATGAAGACAGTCGTGGAGTAATTCTTCCATGGCCTCCCAAGGTATGTTTTGACAGAAGACAAGTTTCCGAAAGGCGAAATGGTGCAGTTCTGGAATGAAAGTCCTGTGTTTTGGTTCGGATCGATTTTTCCTTGTGCCGTGATTGTGTTCTGCTGCCCCTGCATGGGGACCTTTGGGAAGATCTTACAGTTTTGGAGTACTACTGCTGAGTTTCCGAAAATAAAATCAACTGTTCCGTAGACGTTGCATTCTCGGTAGAATTGGCGGTTGGCATGGGCGTAGAGTGAGTCCTGGAACGCATCAATGTGGCATCTGTAGAACACTGTCTGGTCGGCGCTCGACATTAGCGCCACCGCCTGGTGCTTGGCTGATCCGGCCGTGTTCCGAAATCCAATGTCTCTTGCAATGAATCCTCTCCCAAAAACAGCTGCGAAGAAACCATGCCAGTACGTGTTACTGTAACCCTAGAAATGGTAGTACAACACTACAGCATGCTTTTTATGTACATAATTCTGTTGTAGTGAAAGTAGATGAAGATAAAAACTTACCAAATGTTGCACTAGAAAACGTGGGAGTTCCATCCACTACGTTGAGGCTCGCAGACACAATAGTTGAAGTCATTCCATCGCCGACCACCACGACGTTCCACTTGGGTTTCTCAACTCGAACATTCTCGAAGTAAACTCCTTTCTTGATGTAGATGACTGTTCTCTTGTCGCTTTTGTCAGGTACAGCCTTGAGTGCTGCATCAATTGTCTTGTACTTTCCACTCCCATCCTTAGCCACAACAATATCTGCCTTCTTCTTCAATTCCGAACTTTCAATCAGACTCCGGTCCCTCCGGTGCAGCCACTGTGGCACGTCTTGGCTTCCTTGGTTACTCAACAACCGCCTAAGCTTGAAAGAGTCGGCTATTTTTGATATCCACGTGACAATGGCAAGGCTGTTACTAGTTAACTCGGTAGAATTGGTGAGGTACTTGACAATGGCATCCTTGAGTTCTCCATGTGCACCATCAAACTCATCTATACATGATTGCTGGAACGTCCCTGCGGAGCTCAGCCATGTTTTGAGATCTTCAAAAACCTCGGGTAAAGAACCGTCCCTGGACATCGACTCGTTGAGATGATCCAAGGCGAGCCCCAAAAGCTCACCGCAGTTTTTGAAAGCTGCCACGGTATATTTGTCTGGGGCAGTAACATTGAAGAGCCCTTGATCCGAGATGTGTTTGGTGGCTTTAGACAACACGTTGATCGCCACTTGAATCGACAACTTGAGAAGCTGCTGGGGTGTATAATTGCTGGAGTTGGTAACAGGGCCGAGACTCGAATAACAAGTGCCAGGATACAGTGTAACATCACAAACGGCTTTGATGGAAGTGGAAACTGTACCTTTACCCTTGTCGTCTCCTTTCTTGGAGTTATGAGTGGCGGTTCCGACGACAGCGGCGACGACGACGCATACAAGAACTATGGAGGAGATGGAAATGATGGCAACTCTCTTGCGAGTCTTGCTACGAGCATCGAGCTTGGCTTGGTCGGCTTCACTGACTTTGCCATAAGCTTTGATGGAGGAAGACATGATTGTTGAGTTTGAGTTTGTGAGTTGCATAAGAGCAGGTGGTGTGGGTTTACTTATATATCAAAGGATATGTGGAGGAATAACATAAAGATGTTGGTAGGCAGACGCGGTACTACGTGCTTTCAACTATTCTATTAATTTTGTCAACTTACTTCAGATTGCTGGAGTGCTGCCCATGTTTGAACTTCGAAGCCTGGATTTCTTATGTACATTATATTTGAGGTTTACATGGCGTAAGTCATTTTGTTCGAAATACACACACATATTTCGAAACGAAACATTTACTTCGATCAACCGTTCCAAATTTTGTCGTCCATTAAGATTGATTCCCTAAAAAATCTATCAAAAATTTTACCTTTTGTTTTTCTTCGGTATCAGCATAGTTTCGACTTTTGGTTATATACAAAGTAGGAGATCAAGTCATAGTTTTTTAAACTTAAGAACTCCAATGCAAAAACCTAGTTTTCTCCACTTCGAGAAAAATCACAGCCGCCGCCGTGCTGCTCTTGATTGCTCTCGACAACATGTCTGACACAATCAACCAAGTCGCTGCGTCCTTTTCCTCCGCTCTGGCCCTCGGCGCCAGCACAGTGGATATCAGTACCCGTCTGCGTACAGTGTCCCCCAAACACTCTCAAGTCTTCTTGGCCGGGAAGGTTCTTAGCAAACCGGTGGATGTTAACGATTTCCAGCAGCAATTTCGTAGGGTCTGTCTTCTTGATGGCAACTTTAAGGTGCAAGAGAGAACTCAGGGTGTTCTGATCATCACCTTCGACTTGGTGTGGGACAGGAACAAGGTCCTTCGTGGAGGACCATGGCACTATCGTAAAGTACCGCAGGTGGTTCTCGTATACGACGGCGCCTCACCTCTCTCCGATTTGAAATTCGATTTCCTCTTCTATTGAGTTCGTATGTGACGACCCGAACCAGAATTTGTTCTGTATTCGGTACGATTCTCGAGATTGAGTTTAGTCGCAGTTTTTTTGTTGTATATGTGGTTTGCCGATTCGATTCGCGACTTTGTTTTTGGTCGAGAATTTGAGTCGGGCGTCTTCACGGAAATTGTAGAGTACGTGATTTCGAGCTCGTGGGCGGTTTCGGAAGATTTTTCCGATAACCGAGGAATATTTTATGATTATTTGAAGTTTCAGTTTCCGACGAGTTTATCCGATTGTTTCGAGTTTATCCGAATCGTGATGGTTATCCGTTTTGAATCGTCGATCGACCCGAGGCACGAGTATAAATAGCGGAATAGTCGAGAATTAGTCATAAAACACTGTTGGACCGTTCACCGAAATCTGATTTTCCAAAAATAGCAAGTTGACATGTTTGACCGAAGAGGAAGTTTCCCGTTTGGGTATTGCCGTCCGACGACCGACTTTCCGGCCACCTCCGGCCACGTGACATGTACAGTTAGCATCCTTGGATGATTTCGAGTGTGTTGGTAATTGGTTTGGAAGAATGTGATGCCGTTTAGGTGGAACCCGAATCGGGTTGTTTCGTCGGATTTCGCCGGAGTTAGGAGGTGGTGCTCCAGCGAGATTTGAGAGTGGAATTGTTGGGGTTTTTACTCCCCTAGCTTAGCTGATGCCCCTGGTATACTTGATTTTGGGTTTTGAGGAGATTTGAGGGTCACCGGTTTGGTCACCGGAGGGATTTATTTTCGTTCGGGTTTGTGTTGTTTTGGAAGGTTTCCGATGAGATTTAGGCTTCATGGTAGTTGATAAAGTGGTTCGCCTTGATGTGATCTTGTGATATGGAGTTTTCCGCCGTGAAATTCCACCGTTGACGGCGCACCGCCGCCCGCGGCGGCGGTCAACGGCGGAGCTCCGGCGAGGGTTGACTTTTTCAGTTTTCGACGTTTTTAGTGTCATTTTTCTCGTAATCGCGCCCTGGTTATCGTCCAGAGGTTTTCGAGTTGATTTGGTTAGCCGATATTCAGTCGAGGTTTCGAGTGGGGATTTCGGAATTTCCGTTATACATTTTGTACCGCATTGCATATTTCCGGGAACGGTTGGTTTTCGTGATTCAGTACAGGGTTGAGAACTATGATTTTGATCAGTTATGTTTTTGTTAATATTCAGGAGATCGAGATCGAGATCTGGATCGTGATCGTGCTTCAGGCGAGGGATCTTCCGCCGGACCACGAGTTTAGCGCGAGTTCGCGCTAGCAGATCTGTGAGTGGACAAGTTTATGTTTTCACTGTTGATTTGCGAGTTCGTGGATTATATGATTTTCGTATCTACTTTATACGATATTGTTATATATGTTGTTTTCGGAGGTATTGTTTATATTTATTGGTGATGGCATTATTGCATCGATGCTTTAACTACTCGGCTGATCACCGGTAGTCCACCAGAGTTGAGAGGTCCTCTGGGCAGGGTTGAGAGGTCCCCTGTATGCCGCCAGGGTTGAGAGGTCCCCTGGCCTATCACCGTCGGGTTTGAGCGATTCACCTGACGTCGGGTTTGAGAGGTCGCCCGACAACCTCCTTATATCTATGTTTTTCGAACTCGCACTGCTTTACATTGTTTGTGTATATAACTGGTGAAAGGCATATGTTTATTTTCGTCCACTCACTCTAACGTTTTTATTTGCCTTTCCCCTGGGCTTTTCGGTTTCCGTGCCCAGTTTGCAGTTCAGATTTTGGTGTTTCACGTCGCGGTTTGGAGGCTAGTGATCAGAGTTACCTGTGCTTTCCAGTAGGTTCTTGTTTCGCCTACTGATGTGTATATTGTATATATTTTACTCTAGAGGTCGCTCTGATACATTCTGATACTTGTTTATACGGATTTTCTCGGATATATACATATATACTACAGTATTGTTTACGTACTGTTTATGATTCATATTGTTGTTGAGAAATCCGGATGGGATTGGTACCCACGGTTTGGCTTTTGTGGCATAGGACGAATTGTTATTTTCAGGGTGCAGGTTTATGCAATTCCACGCTAGTAACGAAACTCTGTCAAAATTTTGAAAAATTTTTGTTGGTTCGTATTTTCAGAAGGGGTTCGATTCCGATTTAGGTAACTGAATCGGGGTTGGGTCCTTTCAGCTTGGTATCAGAGCATTAGGTTGTCAGATTCTGTAGACTCTTGTAGTTGTGACGCTTAGGGTATTTGAGTTGATACAGCATGACTGGAGTGATGACCCGACTGGCCAGCGGTACTCATAAATACTTCGGGTGTTGTGTGTCCTCAAATATCTGCGGTTTCATGATTACGTTCTTTCTGCTTGTACCTAATGCTTGTCTTGTATCAGTAGGATGCCTCCTCGACGTGGTCCCCGTGTTAATCGGGATGATGATCCTGATGAGGATCGTCGAACGCGCGACTTGCTGATGCGAGTGCTGCGTTTGGAAGAGCGTTTTGACCCTGTGGTCAAGGCTCGTACAGCTGGTGCTACTGTGTTTTCGGGTTCAGTTGATCCAGAGACATGCGAGGCATGGTTGGTTCAGATTGAATGTGTTTGTGAGCGTCTGCAGTATACTCCTGAGCAGATGACAGTAGCCGCAGTTGGTTTACTTGAGGGTGATGCATATTTTTTGTGGGTTAGCACTGACAGAGTTCCAGCTGACACTCAGTGGACATTGTTCCGTGATTTGTTTATGCGGAGGTACTTTAATCACTCTACCCAGTAGCGCAAATATGAGCAATTTACGAACTTGAGGCAGGGCAGTTTGTCTGTACTTGAGTATCGGGATCGGTTTACCCGTTTGTCTCGTTTTGCGCGGGATATGGTGGCTACAGAGGAAGCCAAGTGTCGTAGGTTTGAGCTGGGATTGAATCTGAACATCAAGGCGACATTGACGACGATGCTAAGGAACAACTTTGACGAGTTTGTCAGTGCAGCTCTCCGAGGCGAGGACATTGAGCAGGAGAGACAGCAGAGGTACCAACCGAGACGATTTGAGGAAGGTGGACCGAGTCAGGGGCCTTCAAAGAGGCTGAGTTCTGATACTTCCGGATCAGCTTCGTCTTCAGGCGGTGGATCTTATCGCCCACCAGTTAGTGCACAGAGGCGGAGATCGATATGGAGGAGAGATCGACCACGACGACCACAGACTAGTGCAGATTCCAGTGGTTCCAGTTATCCTCGGCGTACTGGTGGCACTTTTGCTGTACCGAGGGAATATCCATTGTGTAGTCTCTGCAGCCGACACCATGTTGGACCGTGCCGGCGAGGCCCTGTTATTTGTTATAGTTGTGGCCAGGAGGGTCACTATTCGAGGGAGTGCCCTCAGTCGTATGGTGTGGGTGATCAGGCAGCCCAGAGTTCCGGAGCTGAGCGAGGTGCCACTTCGGGAGTTCGTCCAACACAGTTTGCAGGACAGGGCAGACAGCAGGGACAGCCCCAGCGAGGACGACCAGCCGGACAGGCGAGGGTGCATGCTATGACTCTACGTGAGGGCAGAGCTTCACCGGAGGTCGTTATCAGTACGTTACATGTCTTTGGTATTCCAGTAGTTGCATTGTTAGATCCAGGTGCCACACATTCATTCATATCATATAGATTGTCATCATTAGCTACAATACCTGCATCTCCACTTCCGGGATTGTGGAGAGTGTTGTATCCGTCAGGTGAGGTTGTGAGTATCGGTTGGGTTTACAGAGAATGTGAAGTGTTTATTGATGGCCATGGGTTAGCCGCAGATATGTTACTGCGTGATATTGTGGATTTTGATCTGATCTTGGGTATGGACTTTCTAGAGTCGCACTGGGCCATGTTTGACTGCCACAGGAAGGAGGTCGCGTTTCGACGACCAGGGTTACCCGAGATACTGTTCCGTGGCGAGAAGAATACTTCACTACCGTGTTTGATTTCCGCGGTGAGGGCGGATCGGTTGATGAAGAAGGGTTGTGTTGCTTACTTAGCCCATGTTGTGGACACTACAACTGCTGTGCCAGATCTTGCTAGTATTGAGGTTGTGTCTGAGTTCCGGACGTGTTTCCAGTGGAGTTACCTGGTATACCCCCTGTACGTGAGATTGATTTTACTATTGAGTTATTGCCGGGTACAGGACCGATTTCCCAGACACCGTACCGGATGGCGCCTGCGGAGTTGAAGGAGTTGCAGATTCAGCTCCAGGAGTTGTTAGAGAAGGGATTCATTCGACCGAGTGTTTCTCCGTGGGGTGCTCCAGTGTTGTTTGTGCGGAAGAAGGACAGGTCCATGCGGTTCTGCATTGACTATCGGAAGCTAAATCAGATTATAGTGAGGAACAAGTATCCGTTGCCGCGGATTGACGACTTGTTCGATTAGCTGAAGGGAGCAGCAGTCTTTTCGAAGATTGACCTTCGATCCGAATATCACCAGTTGAGGATCCGAGATTCTGACGTAGCCAGGACAGCATTCAGGACGCGGTATGGGCACTATGAGTTTTTGGTTATGCCGTTTGGGTTGACCAACGCCCCCGCAGCTTTCATGGACATGATGAATCGGGTGTTCAGACGGTTCCTGGACAAGTTTGTGATTGTATTCATTGACGATATTTTGATCTATTCCAGGAGTGTGGGCCAGCACAAGAAGTATTTGCGGGCAGTGTTGCGGACTTTGCGGGACCATCAGTTGTTCGCGAGGTTTAGCAAGTGTGAGTTCTGGTTGGATAGTGTAAAGTTTCTGGGCCACGTGATTTCGGCCGAGGGAGTTAGTGTTGATCCTGACAAGATCGAGGCCGTGCTGAATTGGAGTAGACCCACTACAGTGCCTGAGATTCGGAGTTTCTTGGGGTTAGCAGGCTATTACCGACGGTTTGTATAGGATTTCTCCCGGATTGCTACACCACTGACCAGATTGACGAAGAAGGACGTCAAATTTGAGTGGTCTGATGCATGCGAGGAGAGTTATTTGCTCCTAAAGGAGAGTTTGACTACCGCACCGGTTCTGACATTCCCAGACGACAGTGGTGAGTTTGTTGTGTACAGTGATGCGTCGAAGTTGGGCCTTGGTTGTGCGTTGATGCAGCATGGTAGAGTCGTGGCATATGGTTCCAGGCAGCTGAAACTACATGAGGTCAACTATCCGACGCATGATTTGGAGTTAGCCGCTATCGTGTTAGCGTTGAAGAGTTGGAGGCATTATTTGTATGGTGCTCAGTGTAAGATTTACACTGACCACAAGAGTCTCACCTACTTGCGGACACAGTCGGATCTGAACATGAGGCAGCGTCGATGGATGGAGTTGATCAATGATTACGATTGCACGTTTAAGTACCATTCGGGGAAAGCCAATGTTGTAGCTGATGCACTTAGCCGGAAATCTGGAGCCTCGTTGTTTCACATGTGTGTGGCCAGAGTATCGATGTTAGCCGAGCTTCGAGCTACAGGTGCTGTGTTTGGGTATGATGATGATGGAGCATTGTTGGTCAGTTTTCAGGTTCGACCCGTACTAGTTGATCAGGTACGAGAGGCTCAGGATTCAGATCCTTACTTACTGGGCAAGAAGACCATGATACGGAATGGTGTGCCTACAGAGTTCCGATTGAGCGACGACGGTACATTGTTGTTCAGAGGCAGGTTATGTGTACCCAGAGACGAGGACTTGAAGAAGGAGATTCTGGATGAGGCCCATAGTTCAGCATATGCAATGCATCCCGGAGGTATGAAGATGTTTCGTACACTTCGAGCGTACTACTGGTGGCGCAACATGAAGCGGGAGATTGCCGCGTACATGAGTCGATATTTGATCTGTCAGCAGGTGAAGGCGAAGAGGCAGAAACCTGCAGGGAAACTACAGCCACTTGAGATTCCGGTTTGGAAGTGGGAGCACATTACGATGGATTTTGTCTATCAGTTGCCGCATACATCGGCGGGCAACACTGGCATTTGGGTTATTGTTGACCGATTGACGAAATCCGCACACTTTCTTGCACTTCCGGGGAAGATTTCAGTGGGCAGATTGGCCAAGTTATACTTATCAGAGATTGTTCGCTTGCATGGTATGCCTGTGTCCATTTTTTCTGACTGAGATAGTCAGTTCACTTCTGAGTTTTTGCAGGCTTTACAGCCAGCGTTGGGCACGAGGTTGCGATTTAGTACAACTTTTCATCCTCAGACTGACGGGCAGTCCGAGCGGACCATTCAGACTCTTGAGGATATGCTGAGATCATGTGTGTTGCAGTTTCGCGGAAACTGGGATCAGCAGTTACACTTGATTGAGTTCGCCTACAACAACAGCTATCAGGCCAGTATAGAGATGGCACCGTACGAGGCCCTGTACGGGAAGCAGTGTCGCACTCCATTGTGTTGGAGTGAGGTGGGCGAGCGTTAGCTTATTGGTCCTGATTTGGTGAAAACCACGATGGAGGACATACAGGTTATCTGGAATCGGTTGAAGATCGCCCAGGATCGGCAGAAGAGTTACGCGGATGTGAGGAGGAAGAGTTTAGAGTTCGAGGTTGGTGATTGTGTCTTCCTGAAACTATCTCCGTGGAGGGGAGTTGTGCATTTCGGGAAGCGTGGCAAGTTTCGACCGAGGTACATTGGTCCGTATGAGATTACGGAAAGGGTTGGAGCTGTTGCTTACAGACTTGAGTTACCGGCTGAGATGGCTCGTGTTCATGATGTCTTCCATGTTTCGATGTTGCGGAAGTACATCTCAGATCCTTCACATGTGTTAGCCCCACAGCAGTTGCCGATCAGAGAGGATTTATCGTATGTCGAGGAGCCAGTGCAGATTCTCGATCGTCGTGAGCAGGAGTTGAGACACCGCGTGATTCCGCTAGTGAAAGTCTTGTGGCAGAACCATTCTGTGGAGGAGGCCACCTGGGAGACCGAGCAGCGTATGCGGGAGCAGTATCCTCATCTGTTCACTTGACAGGTACAAAAATTTCGAGGTCGAAATTTCTTTAAGGCGGGTAGATTTGTGATGACCCGAACTAGAATTTGTTGTGTATTCAGCACGATTCTCGAGATTGAGTTTAGTCGCAGTTTTTTTGTTGTATATGTGGTTTGCCGATTCGATTCGCAACTTTGTTTTTGGTCGAGAATTTGAATTAGGTGTCTTCACAGAAATTGTAGAGTACGTGATTTCGAGCTCGTGGGCGGTTCCGGAAGATTTTTCCGATAACCGAGGAATATTTTATGATTATTTGAAGTTTCGGTTTCCGACGAGTTTATCCGATTGTTTCGAGTTTATCCGAATCGTGATGGTTATCCGTTTCGAATCGTCGATCGACCTGAGGCACGAGTATAAATAGCGGAATAGTCGAGAATTAGTCGTAAAACACTGTTGGACCGTTGACCGAACTCTGACTTTCTAAAAATAGCAAGTTGACCTGTTTGACCGAAGAGGAAGTTTCCCATTTGGGTATTGTCGTCCGACGACCGACTTTCCGGCAACCTCCGGCCACGTGACAGGTACAGTTAGCATCCTTGAATGATTTCGAGTGTGTTGGTAATTGGTTTGGATGAAAATGATGCCGTTTAGGTGGAACCCGAATCGGGTTGTTTCGTCGGATTTCGGCGGAGTTAGGAGGTGGTGCTCCGGCGAGATTTGAGAGTGGAATTGTTGGGGTTTTTACTCCCCTAGCTTAGGTGATGCCCCTGGTATACTTGATTTTGGGTTTTGAGGAGATTTGAGGGTCACCGGTTTGGTCACCGGAGGGATTTATTTTCG
Organism: Geum urbanum; assembly: GCA_946800695.1. Lineage (NCBI taxonomy): Eukaryota > Viridiplantae > Streptophyta > Magnoliopsida > Rosales > Rosaceae > Geum > Geum urbanum. Next base: position 9,648,471 of record OX327015.1, read on the forward strand.
TTCGGGTTTGTGTTGTTTTGGAAGGTTTCCGATGAGATTTAGGCTTCATGGTAGTTGATAAAGTGGTTAGCCTTGATGTGATCTTGTGATCTGGAGTTTTCCGCCGTGAAATTCCACCGTTGACGGCGAGCCGCCGCCCGCGGCGGCGGTCAACGGCAGAGCTCCAGCGATGGTTGACTTTTTCAGATTTCGACGTTTTTAGTGTCATTTTTCTAGTAATCGCGCCCTGGTTATCGTCCAGAGGTTTTCGAGTTGATTTGGTTAGCCGATTTTCAGTCGAGGTTTCGAGTGGGGATTTCGGAATTTCCGTTATACATTTTGTACCGCATTGCATATTTCCGGGAACGGTTGGTTTCCGTGATTCAGTACAGGGTTGAGAACTATGATTTTGATCAGTTATGTTTTTGTTAATATTCAGGAGATCGAGATCGAGATCTGGATCGTGATCGTGCTTCAGGCGAGGGATCTTACGCCGGACCACGAGTTTAGCGCGAGTTCGCGCTAGCAGATCTGTGAGTGGACAAGTTTATGTTTTCACTGTTGATTTGCGAGTTCGTGGATTATATGATTTTCGTATCTACTTTATACGATATTGTTATATATGTTGTTTTCGGAGGTATTGTTTATATTTATTGGTGATGGCATTATTGCATCGATGCTTCGACTACTGGGCTGATCACCGGTAGTCCACCAGAGTTCAGAGGTCCTCTGGGCAGGGTTGAGAGGTCCCATGTATGCCGCCAGGGTTGAGAGGTCCCTTGGCCTATCACCGTTGGGTTTGAGCGATTCACCTGACGTCGGGTTTGAGAGGTCGCCCGACAACCTCCTTATATCTATATTTTCCGAACTCGCACTGCTTTACATTGTTTGTGTATATAACTGGTGAAAGGCATATGTTTATTTTCGTCCACTCACTCTAACGTTTTTATTTGCCTTTCCCCTGGGCTTTTCGGTTTCCGTGCCCAGTTTGCAGTTCGGATTTTGGTGTTTCACGTCGCGGTTTGGAGGCTAGTGATCAGAGTTACCTGTGCTTTCCAGTAGGTTCTTGTTTCGCCTACTGATGTTTATATTGTATATATTTTACTCTAGAGGTCGCTCTGATATATTCTGATACTTGTTTATACGGATTTTCTCGGATATATACATATATACTACAGTACTGTTTACTGTTTATGATTCATATTGTTGTTGAGAAATGCGGATGGGATTGGTGCCCATGGTTTGGCTTTTGTGGCATAGGACGAAGTGTTATTTTCAGGGTGCAGGTTTATGCAATTCCATGCTAGTAACGAAAATCTGTCGAAATTTAGAAATTTTTTTGTTGGTTCGTATTTTCAGAAGGGGTTCGATTCCGATTTAGGTAACTGAATCGGGGTTGGGTCATTTCACGTATCTCAAAAATTCCTCCTCTATTTGATAAAGATGGGTAGGACTGGGCTTCTAAACTGAGAAACAGAACTGAAATGGGCCGAAAACAGAAGCCCGAACCGAACGGATCAGCCTAAACCGAAGCCCGAAACTGAATGGCCCGAAACCGAAAGAAACTGTTCGGTACCGTACAAAAATCGAACCGAAATTTTTTTAAAACTGAAACGAATACGTGTCTCCCATCTAACGGGCAGAACTCGATATCCACATTATGAAGCGTCCACCTTCCCTTACCGAATCTCTCGCACTTGGTCCAAGTATATAAACGAAACCGGATCGATCAAACCCTAACACCCTCTCCCTCTTCTCTCACTCTCTTAGTTTCTCTCTCTCAGTCTCAAATACACAAACCGGAAACCCTAATAGGCAGACCCAATCGACGACGGCCACGGCCCAATCGACGTCGTACCACCTCATTCGACATTACCGCCTCCGATTTCTCTGCCTCAAACCCTAAGTCGAGATTCAGCCACACACAACCTCAAACGAGCGTCGCCGCCGCCTCAATCGACGTTGACCCTCACGGCCTCACCGATCTACAGTTGCATGTCATCTCCGATCTCTGATCTCTGATTTCCGTTCAGCTTGCATATCATTTCCGATCTGTTAACCTCACCGATCTCCGATCTCCGATCTGCTTGAGTGTCATCTCCGATCTGTTAGCCTCACCGATCTCCAATCTTCGATCTGCTAGCCTTACTGATCTGATCTCCGATCTCCGATCAAGGGTAGTCTCTGTCTCTCTCTCACAGTCTCACTGTCTCACTGTCTCTCTAAACTTTTATTTTTAATTAGTTTTAATTTTTTTGCTTTGAAAATGGAATTTCACTTCTCACTGCCTTGGTTGTTTTGAACTGAACTGAAAATGAAGTTTTCATTTTTTTTGTTTTGAAACTTGATGCAAAACTAATTAGGTATAGCTTGGTATATTGGATAAAGTATATACCCTACCAGGCATGCATGAGGCTGCCATTGCACACCAATTGTCCTCTGCTCCCGTACCAGGCTTAGATTTTTTATAAAATGAACTGAAATCTAATTGAGTTGCATGTTGTGATTGAATTGAACTGAAAATGTTGTAAACTGATCATATTTGTTTACTTTTGCGAGACATGAAAAATAGGCTTTGGGTAACTAAATTTGTAGAAGAAGTAGCTAGGCTATAAAGTGAAGCAGTTCAAGTGGCCTGCCTGAACCCTGAAGGTATAGTGTGAAACACTGTTAATTTTTCTTATTTTTCTTTGGTTGTATTTTGTGATTGTTTTGAACTGAGAACTTGAAATGGTTTGTGTTAATTGAGTTGCATGTTGCATGTTATAAGTGGAACTGAACTGAAATGATTCTGTTTTAATAAGTGAATTGGAACTGAAGCAAAACTAATTAGGTATAGCTTGGTATATTGGATAAAGCATACACCCGGCCAGGCATGCATGAGGCTGCCATTGCACACCGATTGTCCTCTGCTCCCGTACCAAGCTTAAATTTTTGATAAAATGAACTGAAATCTAATTGAGTTGCATGTTGTGATTGAATTGAACTGAAAAGGTTGTAAACTGATCCTATTTGTTTACTTTTGTGAGACATGAAAAATAGGCCCTGGATAACTGAATTTGTAGAAGAAGTAGGCTGTGAAAGTGAAGAAGTTCAAGTGGCATGCCTGAACCCTGAAGGTACAGTGTGAAACACTGTTAATTTTTCTTATATTTTCTTTGGTTGTATTTTGTGATTATTTTGAACTGAAAATTTGAAATGGTTTGTGTTAATTGAGTTGTATGTTGCATGTTATAAGTGGAACTGAACTGAAATGATTTTGTTTTAATATGTGAATTGGAACTGAAGAAAAACTAATTAGGTATAGCTTGGTATATTGGATAAAGCATACACTCGGCCAGGCAGCATGAGGCTGCCATTGCACACCGATTGTCCTCTGCTCCCGTACCAAGCTTAGATTTTTGATAAAATGAACTGAAATCTAATTGAGTTGCATGTTGGGATTGAATTGAACTGAAAAGGTTGTAAACTGATCCTATTTGTTTACTTTTGCGAGACATGAAGCAATTCAAGTGGCATGAACCCTGTTTTTAGAAGTAGGTTGTGAAGTAGGCTGTGAAGTAAGTGAAGCAATTCAAGTGGCCTGAACCCTGAAGGTACAGTGTCAAACAGACAACCTTTGTGATTGTTTTGAACTGAAAATGGAATGATAGTTTTGAATTGTTAATTAACATGTAAGCCTTGTCTTTTTTATAACCTACTGACTTGTTTTTTTTTTTTTTTTTCTGTACAGGTAGGACTAGCACAAGCTAAGAGACTAGCCCAAGGAAAGTTTTGAACTATGAATACGATCAGTGTAAGTTTTTACAAGTGAAGTGACATTATGTTTATTTTATTGTGTAACATATGATCTCCAATTTGTAATTTTAGGTTCTTAACTAGTTTTCTTTTCTGTCACAGTTGAAAAATATTAAGAAGAAAAGAGGAGGAGTCCCTGAAACCAGTAAGGTTCATGCTCCCAGTGGGAATACTTCGTCAATTGGAACCACTCCAGCTCTAGTAGTTAAAGCTGAAGCTGCTGCATCTGAGGCTGCTGCATCTGTTGTAAGTCCAGACTGTTTCGAATCTAAGAAACGTAGTTTGGTGTGGGATCATTTCACAGAGTATAATGCTATTAGGGTTGTCAAGTGTAAAGGAAAACCTGATCAAACCTTATCAGAAAGGAGAGCTAAATGCAAATATTGTCCTAAGGGTAGTTTAGGAGATTATGTTGTGGATAGTACAAAGAATGGAACTAGAGAGATGAATAAACACATAAAAGATAGATATAGGTTTTATAAAGGAAGGCAGAATGTTGATAAAAAATAGAAGACTTTGGTTGGGGATAAAAGTAAGGGTAATAGGCTGAAGACTCATATTTTTAACCTTAAAGAAGTTATGCAAGCCTGTGTTGAAATGGTTGTTGTTGTTGATGTGAAAGGACCCAACCCTGAATTAGTTTCCTAAACCGGAATCAAACCCCTTCTGAAAACACGAACCAACAAAAACCATCAAAATTTCGGCAGAGTTTCGTTACTAACGCGGAATTACCATTACCTGCACCCGGAAAATACACTTCATCCTATGCCACAAAAATCAAACCGTGGGCACCAATCCCATCCGGATTTTTCAATATATCAACAGTAATGTAAAGTAATAAATATAACTATACTTTACAGAAATCCGTGGAAAATCGTATAAGAATATATATCAGAATACTCAGAGCGACTTCTAGTATACATATACAAATAGTAGGCCAAACCAAGAACCTACCATAAAAGAAACATCGCTCGAATACTATGCCTCCGACCACGACGTGCGACACCAGAATCTGAACTGCAAACTGGGGACGGAAACCAAAAAGCCCAGAGGAAAGACATGAAAATTGTTCGAGTGAGTGGACGAAAATAAATGTCTTTCGCCAAATAATATATGTTATAAAAACATATGTGAATCAAATGTATAAATAATCAAATGGTACACGAGGGAGACTCTAACTCCTCACGCGTACAGAGCATGCATAAAAATCCCACGGGGTCGCTCGTGGACACATTCGCGCTAGTACAGTCCGAATCACGGGATCCCAGACCCACACGTGATTCTAGTCAGAAAGGCCTCGGTTCCGAGGTACTGCCCCTCGCCGGTCAAGTCGGGGTACTGCCCCTCCTGGTAGGCCTCCATCGGGGATCAGCCGAGAGGCAAGTGTACCGATACAACAACATGAACTGAGACTGTACTCTGTGTAAACCAAATCGTAAATAGTTCGATGCAAATGCATGAAGCAATATATAAATGCATATACGTAATATATACTGGTATAGGCATAATCGTATAACACATGCTCATGTAAATCATAATCTCGTATGCATGCTCATGCTCGTAAAACGTATATAAAGACTCACAAACAATCTGTGAAAAGAAATTGTCCACTCATAGACTAGCGTAACGCAATTCGCGTTAATCCCGTTATCCGACGTAAAAACCCTCACCAAACGAACGATCACGAACCCCTGAATAATCATAAAATCCATTTCTCAAAATCATAAATCAATACCTCGAATCATATCACGAGAAACAACCGATCTCGGAAACACATAATCCAACGACGACGAATTGTCGAAAATCCAATAATCACACCTCAATACCTTGCTATAATTTCGGACGCTCAATTCGAAAAACGAACCTCCCCACTGCGATCGGGGCGCAATTCCGAGCGAAATGACATACAACTCGACAAAACTCCAAAAAGTCAACCTTTGACCGTTGACCCCCGCCGCCGGCGGCGGCGCCACCCAAACTTGAAATTTCTCAGCGGAGCAACACCTATTCCACTCAAAATCATCCAACAAGAAATTTCCATAACTACATCAAAGATCAAATCTCACTCTAACTAGCTCAATTTCATGAAAACCTGAAATCACACACAAACTTCAAACCATGAATACTCCATCCACAAATCAAATTGGAACTCCATACCTATATGAGTAGCTTCGTGGTGATGGGAGCTTCAAAGCCTAGTACTTGTTTTAGCTCAATTCCGCCGGAATTTAATCAATCCGAAACCCCTAATTTTCACAAACTTCAACCGGAAAAACACCTCCCTTCCGGCGACCCACGCCGTCAACGGTGGCCGGAAGTGAGACCGGGAGGCCGAGACGAGTTGAAAGAGAGCAAAGCCGAGCTCGAAGGTGGCCGGACGGCGTGCCACCGCCGAGAGCCGTCGAGCACCATCGCACCTCCTCCTCCTCCACGTTTGACCGGTCATCCCAATTAAATGTCATCTTTGACTTTCCTGAAATAGAAACCCTCATAAATACTTTCCTGATTTGGAAACTTCCGAAATACATTTTACGACAAACTTCGAATACCCGTAACTTTCGTGTTGTAAATCCGATTTCAATAATTCTCGCGGCAACATACTCACTCGACATGTTCTTCAATTTCCACCCAAAGTCAAACACTTCGACAAATCCAATAAAAAGTCAACTGTTCAAACCAAAACATGCTTAACCGACTAAATAATCAACGGTCAAAAATATTCACAACATAATCCTCGTAACTCGAAATAATCCTCCAGAAGTTCCCACAAGCTCAAAATTAAATTCTCTACATCTTCTGTGAAGGATCCGAAATCAAATTCTCATCCAGTAATTTAGTCGCGTACAAGGCCTCCATATAAAACCGATTATACCGAAACTTCGAATATTCACATTATATTCATCGGTCGCCCAAATAATGATCCGGAACCGCCCACGAACTCAAAATCACACGTACAATGACTCTCGAGAAAAGAATCAGCTCCAATTCTCAGCCAATAATTAAGTCGTGATCAAAGCTAGCGATTCAATCAATTATCGGAATCTGCGACTACGCTCTAACTCACAAATAAAGCTGATTATGCTTCTGATTTTGTTCCGGGTCGTCACAAATCCACCCCTCTTAAAAAAATTTCGACCTCGAAATTTCCAAGTTTGTCGACTAAAAGTAAGAGCACTGCCTCTGCACATAGCTCAACTTTCCAGTGGTAATCTCAACTGAACGACTCTGACAACAGACTCCACAATAGGAGATATCTCTGTACTGAAATCCCTGTACCCTCAAATCCGAATCTAAACTGGCTCCACACAAATGCCAAGTCTTCCTGCATAAGGAACAGATAGGGTACACAACATACAATATAACTGAAAGGTAGTTCCACCACATGGAACACAACACACACAAAAGCCAATGCTATAGGCAATGCCAAACTATACGGCACGACACAAACTCGCCTATGACCACATACGGATCAAAATAACGTGGAAAATCACAACTCAGCCTACTCACATCAACATAACTCAAACATCAAACTCGGGCAATTATCAACCTGTTTCCGCTAATCCGAAAGTCTGTGGTAGCACATTCCACTAAATCAGGATCCAACGTCAGCTCACACCAAACTCGCTTCAGCACAATGGATTACAACATCGTTCCTCAAAACGACATCACGCAACGTCAGAATCATAGTGGTCAACAAACTGATACTGCATGCAATCTCAAACAGTTGAAACCGCCGGTCCCAAATCCCTCGGAACTGCAATATACAAGACCACAATATGCCCTCCAAATACTGAATAGTCCTCAAAGATTGCCCACCAATCTGAGGATAAGAACCGATACTACACTGTAATCTGGTCCCCAATGCTCTCTGCAACGCTTGCCAACACTCTGTCGTAGCTGATTATCTCGATCAGCGATCTGGGACACAGGTACGCCATGAAAATAGACAACCTCCGTCAAACATAGCTATGCCAGCCTGCCACTGAAATCTTTTCTGGAAGTACAAGGAAAAGAATCAAGTTCATGAAATGATCCACAAAGATTCAACAACTGGTACCACAAACCGAAGTGCATACTGGCACATCAAAATCCACAGTGACAAGCTCCAACTTCTAATCGGAAATCTCCAATAGCTGTAACTTCTCGGCAAGTCTCTGCCTCCTGGCCATCGCCTGCCGACAATTGTGGCATCTGCACACACAAGCTGCTACGTTCTTCTACAGGTCGCATCACGACTAGTAAACTCGAAGTATCAGACACATCTCCGTATCGCTAGTGCATAACGCACGCAAAACAATGAGCTTCAACATCATTACACTCAAACTCAGCTTTCGTAGCTCGTAACTCGGCTAACATGGAAACTCGAGCCACACACACACATGTGAAACAATAAAGCTCCCGATTCTTAATAGAATTCATCAACAACAATATCCCAGACGGATAGTCAAAGTACAACTACTAGCCTTTCTCGGATAAACTCAAATGTGCAGCCATAGTCGTTAGTTGACCCCATACATCTACATTGCCTCAAGCTCAAACCTGGCCGAAAATGCAAGTAGATGAAATTCAAGTATTCAGTGTACCTCCTACACCGCGCTGCACGCCATAACAGTAGTGTCTTGAACTCTCTGATGCTAGCATAAAGACAGCAACCACCAAATCATACACAGGATATGCAACTACATAAAGTTCCACTACCTGAAACCATGAGCCACCGCTCTGCTAAGCTGCATCAAAGCATAACCAAATCCAAAACTCGATGCATCACCATAAATCACGCACGCATCACGATCATCAGATAAGGTCAAAACCGAAGCAACGGTCAACCATCCTTCAGGAGTAAGTAACTCTCCTCACGTGCATTGAACCACTCGAACTTGACGCCTTCTTCGTCAATCCGGAAAGTGAAGTAACAATCCAAGAAAATCTTGTACAAAGCACCAATAATAACCTGCTAAACCCAAGAGACTCCTGATCCCTGGTACAATGGTAGGTCAATCCCAAATCAACACGGCTTCTACCTGGTCAGGATCCACGCCAACTCCCTCGGATAACATCACACAGCCTAAAATCTTCACGCTAACCAACCAAAACTCACACTGGCTGAACTTCACAAACAGCTGATCATCACGCGAAATCCGCAAAACTGCTCACAATTGTTTCGGGTGCTGGTCCACACTCCTGGAGTAAATCAGGATATTGCCAACGAACACAACCGCAAACTTGTCCAGAAACCGTCTGAACACCTGGTCCATCAAGTCCATAAGAACTACGGGGCATTGGTCAACCAAACGGCATAACCAAGAACTCGTGATGCCCGCACCGTGATTTGAAAGTCGTCCTAACCACATCTGACTCTCTGATCCTCAACTGACAGTATCCGGACCCAAAATTAATCTTCGAAGAGACTGAAGCTCTCGTGAGCTGATCAAACCAATTGTCAATCCAAAGTGGGGGATACTTGCTCTTTTCCGAAGCCTGATTCAGCTTCCGGTAGTCGATGTACCACCTCATCGAACCAACCATCTTCCGCATAAACAATGCAAGAGTACACCACAATGATACATTGGGTCGTACAAAATCTCTTCCAGCAACTCCTGAAGTTGAACCTGTAGCTCCATCAGCTCCGCTTATACCGAACGACAAAATGTCGGTGATATGAGTCCAGCGCCCGGTAAAAGCTCAATAGTGTAGTCGGTCTCCCGAACTGGATGAATACCTGGTAACTCCTCCGGAACACACCTGGAAACTTGGGAACTACCTCAATGTCACCAATGTCGGGCACAACAACCATAATATCCACAACATAAGCTAAGAAAACAACACAACTCGTTTCCACCATCTACTCGACCATCACCGCTAAAATTACGCATGGCAATAAAATATCATTCTCACCGCGAAACAATATCTCGAGAAAAGCCTGGTTATCAAAACACAACCTCCTTCTCGAGACACTCGAGCACCGCCAAATGTGTTGCCAAAAGTCCATACTCAGCATCACAACAAAATCAATGGCATCAAACTATAACAGACCCGCAGCTAACCCATATCCTCCAACAAAGATCCCACAACCTCCGGATGGAAGCAACACTCTCCAAAACCTCGGAAGTGGAGATGCAGGTACAATAACCATAGATGTCAAGCAACAGTAACCTCGGAGAAAATTCTGTCCTCATACAAGGTCGGGGCACGAACTCCAACATGCTCAACTAGTCGCCCACATCAATTGCGACTTGCTGATTAACTCGTCCAGAAGGCTGCATTGGTCACTCCAGAAACAATATCATGACCTCCTCCTGAACCCTGAGCTGCCAAATCACTAAAACAGCTGGCTGAGGACGCTCCCTCGTATCGTGACCCTCCTGGCCACCACAATAGCAACCGAAAGTGCTCCACGAACACAAGTCACAGCAACACCTGCTGTGAGGAAGGATCACCAACGATCACCCAAACTCATGCCACAGGAACAAGTCCGCTACTCCGTGATCTCCACCATCACCAAACAGATCTTCTGCCTTATTCAGATGACCCACAACATAATCGAAAAGGCCACAGCCTGATGAAGTCACTGATCCCGAGGTGCCTGAACTGAATCATCAAAATATCTCGACTAAGTCCACTTTCCTCAAACCAACATGTCGAAAACCGCGTACGCCTTTCCTTCTCAATAGCCTTGCCTCTGAGTGCAGCACATCAAGCTCCTCACGGTTATCTCGAGGCATAACAGTCAATCTCTCTCTGATGCTCAGGTTCAAACTTATCTCAAACCTCGTGCACTGCTTCCACTGAAGCCACATAACACGTGCAAACATGGACAAACATATGAACAACATCTCTCAATGTAGGCCATGGAGTCGCAACAGGAACTCACACAAAACCAGCCCACCAAAAGAAATACTCTGACTCAAGAAAAACATCAACTGCCACAATTCTCTGCTCTGAGGCAACATGTAGACGCTCATACACACACAACTAGGCAAACCATGCCGCACAAATCTCTGAATTTAGATTGCTCAACCAAACCCACAATTTATTGGCAAATCGCGAGTCGATTGATCCTCAATAGGATCCAGAACCGTACCGACAGGGAAAGCACGTCAAGGAGGCATCCTAATGAACAAGACATTATTCACAACAATCTGGACGTAATCATGGAACTTTAAATATTTGAAAGCATACAACACCCGGAGTATTGATGAGTATTTGCCGGCCGGTCGGGTCACCATTCCAGACATGCTGTACATTCTCAAATATCTTTAGTAAACACGACAACAGAAGTCTACAGAACCTATAACCTAATGCTCTGATACCAAGCTGAAAGGACCCAACCCCGATTTAGTTTCCTAAACCGGAATCAAACCCCTTCTGAAAACACGAACCAACAAAAACCATCAAATTTCGGCAGAGTTTCGTTACTAACGCGGAATTACCATTACCTGCACACAGAAAATACACTTCATCCTATGCCACAAAAATCAAACCGTGGGCACCAATCCCATCCGGATTTCTCAATATATCAACAGTAATGTAAAGTAATAAATATAACTATACTTTACAGAAATCCGTGGAAAATCGTATAAGAGTATACATCAGAATACTCAGAGCGACTTCTAGTATACATATACAAATAGTAGGCCAAACCAAGAACCTACCATAAAAGAAACATCGCTCGAATACTATGCCTCCGACCACGACGTGCGACACCAGAATCTGAACTGCAAACTGGGCACGGAAAACGAAAAGCCCAGAGGAAAGACATGAAAATTGTTAGAGTGAGTGGACGAAAATAAATGTCTTTCGCCAAATAATATATGTTATAAAAACATATGCGAGTCAAATGTATAAATTATCAAATGGTACACGAGGAAGACTCTAACTCCTCACGCGTACAGAGCATGCATAAAAATCCCACGGGGTCGCTCGTGGACACATCCGCGCTAGTACAGTCTGAATCACGGGATCCCTGACCCACACATGATTCTAGCCAGAAAGGCCTCGGTTCCAGGGTACTGCCCCTCGCCGGTCAGGTCGGGGTACTGCCCCTCGTGGTAGACCTTCATCGGGGATCAGCCGAGAGGCAAGTGTATCGATACAACAACATGAACTAAGACTGTACTCTGTGTAAACCAAATCGTAAATAGTTCGATGCAATTGCATGAAGCAATATATAAATGCATATACGTAATATATACTGGTATAGGCATAATCGTTTAACACATGCTCATGTAAATCATAATGTCGTATGCATGCTCATGCTCGTAAAACGTATCTAAAGACTCGCAAACAATCCGTGAAAAGAAATTATCCACTCACAGACTAGCGTAAAGCAATTCGCGTTACTCCCATGATCCGGCGGAAAATCCCTCACCAAACGAACGATCACAAACCCCTGAATAATCATAAAATTCGTTTCTCAAAATCATAAATCAATACCTCGAATCATATCACGAGAAACAACCGTTCTCGGAAACACAGAATCCAATGACGACGAATTGTAAAAAATCCAATAATCACACCTCAATACCTTGCTATAATTTCGAAAAACGAACCTCATCACTGCGATCGGGGCGCGATTCCGAGCGAAATGACATACAACTCGACAAAACTCCAAAAAGTCAACCTTTGACCGTTGACCGCCGCCGCCGCCGGCGGCGCCACCCAAACTTGCAATTTCTCAGCGGAGCAACACCTATTCCACTCAAAATCATCCAACAAGAAATTTCCATAACTACATCAAAGATCAAATCTCACTCTAACTAGCTCAATTTCATGAAAACCTGAAATCACACACAAACTTCAAACCATGAATTCTCTATCCACAAATCAAATTGGAACTCCATACCTATATGAGTAGCTTCGTGGTGATGGGATCTTCAAAGCCTAGTACTTGTTTTAGCTCAATTCTGCCGGAATTTAATCAACCTGAAACCCCCAATTTTCACAAACTTCAACTGGAAAAACACCTCCCTTCCGGCGACCCACGCCGTCGACGGTGGCTGGAAGTGAGACCGGGAGGCCGAGACGAGTTGAAAGAGAGCAAAGCCGAGCTCGGAGGTGGCCGGACGGCGTGCCACCGCCGAGAGCCGTCGAGCACCGTCGCACCTCCTCCTCCTCCACGTTTGACCGGTCAACCCAATTAAATGCCATCTTTGACTTTCCTGAAATAGAAGCCCTCAGAAATACTTTCCTGATTTGGAAACTTCCAAAATACATTTTACGACAAACTTTGAATACCCGTAACTTCCGTGTCGTAAATCTGATTTCAATAATTCTCGCGGCACCAAACTCAACTCGACATGTTCTTCAATTTCCACCCAAAGTCAAACACTTCGAAAAATCCAATAAAAAGTCAACTGTTCAAACCAACACATGCTTAACCGACTAAATAATCAATGGTCGAAAATATTCACAACATAATCCTCGTAACTCGGAATAATCCTCCGGAAGTTCCCACAAGCTCGAAATTAAATTCTCTACATCTTCCGTGAAGGATCCAAAATCAAATTCTTGTCCAGTAATTTAGTCGTGTACAAGGCCTCCATATAAAACCGATTATACTGAAACTTTGAATATTCACATTATATTCATCGGTCGCCGAAATAATGATCCGGAACCGCCCACGAACTCGAAATCACACGTACAACGACTCTCGAGAAGAGACTCAGCTCCAATTCTCGGCTAATAATTAAGTCGTGATCAAAGCTAGCGATTCAATCAATTATCGGAATCTGCGACTACGCGCTAACTCACAAATAAAGCTGATTATGCTTTTGATTCTGTTCCAGGTCGTCACATGATGAATTGCCTTTTAGCTTTGTTGAGAAGTTGGGTTTTAGGGGGTTTTGTAGAGTTGCTGTTCCTGATTTTATAGTTCCATGTAGAGGAACTCTCCATAGGAATTTTTTGAATCTGTATGAAAGTAAGAGGAAAGACCTTAATAAGAGTTTACTCAAGTACAGAGTTTGTCTAACCACCGATACTTGGACAAGTGTTCAAAAAATTAATTACATGGTGCTTACTACACATTTTATTGATAAGAAGTGGGTAATGCATAAGAGGATCATTAATTTTATCACTATCCATAATCATGGTGGGAGTTCAATAGGAAACCTGTTTGAGGAATGCTTGCTTAAGTGAGGTATTATTAAGGTTCTCACAATAACTGTGGATAATGCAGCTGCTAATAAGTGTGTTATTGAGTATGTTAGGGCTAGATTGAATAGGATTAAGGATTCTCAAGCTATCTTAGATGGTAAACATATGCATGTTAGGTGTGCTGCCCACATATGCAACTTGATTGTCGGAACTGGTTTAAAGAAGTTAAATAAGGGTGTCTTGGGAATTAAAAATGCTGTTAAGTTTGTCCGGTCCTCTACCCATAGGTTAGATATCTTCAAAAATAGCATAGCAAAAGAAAATATACCTTGTAGAGGGCTGATTGTGATGGATGTTCCGACAAGGTGGAACTCCACATACCTAATGTTGGAAGCAGCCGTGAAGTTCAAGGTTGCTTTCATCAGAATGGTGGAAGATGAAGAATGCTATAGAGCATACTTTGCGGAGCCGAATGAAGAGTTTGATGAGGAAGGTAACCTGATTCCTCATCTGCCAAATGCTAGAGGAAAATGTGGGCCTCCTTGTGATGAAGATTGGGATAATGCGGAGGAGTTTGTGGTGTTCCTCAAGGTTTTTTATGAGGTGAGAGTTAGTGCATCTATACACCCTACAGTGCACTCCACCTACCATGATGTGATGGCCATCGATGCGGAGATCAACAAGTTGATTTTGGAACCTGAAATGATGCGAGGTGCTACAGCCGTAGAAAGGGTGACGAATGATATAGCTGGTGATATACTGACGAAGCTTAACAAGTATTTTGGATCAAAGGCTGAGGTGAATCCTTTCATCCAGCTAGGTTTGATTCTTGATCCCAGATTCAAGCTTGTTCACTTGGTGCATTTGTTTCAAATTGATGGGAAAGATGAGGTGGAGATTGATGCAGACATAAAGAAGGCAAATAAGTTCTTCATGGATTTATATGCGCAACTACTAGCAGACATTCAAGCAACTGTGAGCCAGGCTAATCTACTAAGGGCAACTACTAGCAGCAGGGCAGCCCCCACTAGTTTCAGATCCTCTCTTATTGGTAAATGGAAGGAGATGGTGTCTTCGGCAAATGAGTCCGGGCATGTCCATAAAGTAGACAGATATTTGGATGATGATCTTGAGCCGGTGTGTGAGAATGTTGAGCAGTATCCAATTCTGGATTGGTGGAGGGTCAATGGTGCCAAGTATCCAGTGGTGGCAAGAATTGCTAGGGATGTGCTGGCTATACAAGTGAGCACAGTGGCTTCAGAGAGTGCTTTTAGCATGGGTGGGAGAGTCATCGACAATTTTAGGAGCTCATTGACTCTTAAGTCTGTAGAGGGATTGATCTGTCTTCAAAGTTGGCTTAGGGGAAATGAAGTAGATGATAATGATGATAATATTCCAAGCATTAGGACTACTGAGATATATGAGGCCTGTGAAAAAGGTGAACTGACTTAACTGCTTTTGTGAAACTGTGCCATTTTGATTATGTGAACTGCATTTGTGACTTGCATTTTGTTTCTGCATTTGTGAACTTGCATTTTGAATTTGTGCATCTGTGAACTGTGGCAATTTGATTATCAAATGTATATCAGTATATAAGTTGATGCTTGTCAATTTGAAGAGCACATTACACAGCTGGGTAGAACCACAGAAATTGGACTTGGAGCTAGTGCCAGTGCCAGTGCCAGTGGAGTTTCTGAAACTGTGGAGGTCATTGAAGATTCTGATGATAGTGAAGATGAAGAAACTGGAGATGAATGCTCTAGTTGAATTTGGGACTGTATTTATGCTAAATTTGACTGTAATTCCATTTTTTGCATTTTGGACTGTAATTTTATGAACTGTAATGACTGTAATTCTATGAACTGCAAATGGGACTGTTTTGACTGCAATATCTGGGACTGTTTTGACTGTAATATCAGGGACTGTTTTGACTATTAGTATTTGTAGTTAGTATCTGTTTGGATTGTTAGTATCTGTAGTTAGTTCTGAATTCAACATGAACTGTACTTGGTTTTAATTGTATTTAGATCTGCATATTTATTTGAAATGTACTTGATTTGTGTACATATTGAGATGATCTGCATATTTACTGAATTCAACATGAACATTAACCTGAAATGTACTTGAATTGATTTACGTTTACTTGATTTTGTAATGTAAAAACTCAAATTAGGCTTGGTATACCTGAAATTAGAAATAAGTCAAACAACAAATATAGACCATTTTATAAACCGATCCGTACCGAATTGAGCCGAACCGAACCGAAACTTTTCGGATCGGGTTCATTCGGTTCAGATGGCTAGAACCGAACCGAACCGAACCGATTATTATTTCGATTTCGGTTTCGGATCAGACCCAATCCCGAACCGATCCAACCCGAGCCCAACCCTAAAGATGGGAATATTGTTGTATTTGCTGAGGAGGCAGGAGCAAAGTTCCAAGAGTATGACCCAAAAGCTCTAATGAAAGGGATTGTTAGGGTGCGAGCTCACTCCATCGACAAACCGGTGGTCATCAAGAAAACTATGAAGTTGGCTTGCAACATTGACACCGACTTTGAAATTTGTTTCAAAAATTTGAAAGGCACCTGGGCCAAATGTGGACTGGTTTTCCATGCTTCTGGGAACTGTTTGTTGGCTTTGGGAGGATATTCTGTGAAGTTCAGCCACCGTTAGCGGAGCCTATTATGAATACCGAGCCCATCCCAAGAAAGGGTGTGTCAACTATGGCTGATTTGAAAGAGACTGGAGAGGTTTCTAGAGCTTTGGTAGTCCAACGTTCGGCTCCCAAGATCAATGTTTGCTTCGGTTTCCGCGAGGCTGTTGGTTTTGGTAATTTGTATGGTGACATTATATTTGGTGTTGGTAGTGCTCCTAAATGGGAGGATCGTCTCTCATCTCCTGCAGATATAGAGAAACCGATAAATATTCAGCGACCAGAGGAGAGTAGTATGGAGGCCTCCGATGCTGTGGATGTGGTGCCTGGGAAAAAGAGGAACAAAGATGCGGGCTCCAAGATATCCCCGAAGAAATTCTAGCTCAATCCTGCAGCTGAATCATATGTGAATGGGGAACCAAAGAGAGTAAAGGTGTCGTCCTTTTCGGATAGACTTCAGGCAGCTTCATTTCATCTGATGGAGACACCATAGGAGATAGTTGTTCAACACGTACAAGAAAAGACGTGGACGTCGTTTAGGTTCAAAGAGCAAACCTAAATTGACAGTTGGTAGTGATGTAGGTTCATCTACGGAGGGTCGGAATACGGCCAAGAAGTACAAAGGAAAGGGTGTGGATGTGACGACCCGGACCAGAATCAGCAGTATAATCAGCTTGAAGGATGAGCTTGCGCGTAGTCGCAGAGTTACGACAGTTGTTGGAATCGCCAGGCTTGTTAACAACTTAATTATTGGCCGAGAATTAGAGCTGAGTCTCTTCTCGAGAGTCGTTGTATGTGTGATTTCGAGTCCGCAGGCAGTTTCGGATCGTTGTTTGGACGACCGAGGAATTAATTATGAATATTTGAAGTTTCAACGGAAACGGATTTAAATGGCAGGTTTGTTAGCGACTAAATTACCGGACGAGAATTTGGTTTCGGCTTCTTCACGGAAGTTGTTCAGAATTTAATTTCAAGTTCGTGGGAACTTCCGGAGCATGATTTTGAGTTACGAAGAATTAGTTGCGAATATTTCCGATTGTGATTGTTTAGTCGATTTAATGTGTGTTGGTTTGATTGGTTGACTTTTTATCCGTTTGTCCGATGTGTTTGACTTTGGGTGATTATTGAAGAATATGTCAAGGCGAGTTTGTGGCCGCGAGAATTATCGGAATCGGAATCACGACGAGAAAGTTACGGGTGTTCAAAGTTCGTCGAAATGGATAATTATGAGTTTCCAAATTGGGAAAGGCTATAAATAGCAGGTTACCGAAAAGGGAAAGTCAGCACTTGCCATAAAAGGGTGTTGACTGAGTTGACTGAGTCAACTCGGTGGGAGAAGAGGAAATGCGACGGTGCTTCACGGTGGCGACGGTGGTTGCCCGTCCGGCCACCTCCGACCACGGGGAAGGACTCGTTCGAAGCGCCTTGGCCACCCCGTCATGCCTCCGGCCTCCTTTCACGGCAAGGCTCGCCGGAATGAGGGAGAAATCCGGCCAAAAATGGAGGAGAAACTTGTGAATTCGGGTTCCACGTTTTACACCGATTCGAGCTACAATTTGGAGTGGGCTTTGTAGCTCTCATCCCCTTGATGCTACCCTATAAGTTTGGTGATTCAATTTGATGTGTACAGGGAGAATTTTGGGTTTGAATTTTGTGTTCTAATTCGGTTTTGCTTGAAATTGGATGAGTTAGAGATTGAATTGGACTTCGGTGCAGTTGACAAAGTTGCTCAGTGGATGATTTTGAGTGGAATAGTGGTAGCTCCGCCGTGAAATTCTCCGGTCGGCGGCGGCGCCGCTGTGGACGGCGGTCAACGGTCAAAGTTTGACTTTTTTTTGGACTTTCGACAAGTTGCATGTCATTTGACTCGAAATCGCGCTCCGATCGCAGTGGGGAGGTTCGTTTTTCGAGTTGAGCATCTGAACGTAAAGCGAGGTATTGAGGTGTTATATATGGATTTTCGACAATTCGTCGATATTGAATTTCGTGTTTCCGAGAACGGTGGTTTCTCGTGATTTGTATTGTATTGTCGGATTATGGCTTTGAATAATGGACATTGTGAATATTCAGGGGTTCGTGGCCGTTCTTTTGGCGAGGGGCATTCCGCCAGATCACGGGTTAACGCGATACGCGTTACGCCAGTTTGTGAGTGGACACTTTATTTTCACGAATTGATTGCGAGTCTTTTATATGATTTTATGAACTTGAGCATACAGCATGATGATGTTTTACGAGCATGAGATTTCATACAAGATTATGTTTATTATGAGCATGTGTTTTACGATTATACGATTATATTTATACGGATATACGTATACGACTATACATACACTTATATGCTGTTTCATGCATTTGCATCGAACTGTTTATGATTTGATTTACACAGAGTACAGTCTCAGTTACGTTGTTGTATCGATACACTTGCCTCTCGGTTGATCCCCGATGGTAGGCCACCAGGAGGGGCAGTACCCTGACCTGACCGGCGAGGGGCAGTACCCCGGAACCGAGGCCTTTCTGCTATGGATCACGTGGTAGTCAGGGACTCCGTGATTCCGATTGTACTAGCACAAATGTGTCCATGAGTGACCCCGTGAGATTTTCCTTGCATGCTCTGTTTACGAGTTGGAGTCAGCGTCTCCTCGTATACTATTTGATTTATTTATATTTCGACTCGCATATGTTTTTATAACATATATTACTCGGTGAAAGACATTTATTTTTGTCCACTCACTCTAACGACTTTTATTGTCTTTCCCCTGGGCTTTTCGGTTTCCGTGCCCAGTTTGCAGTTCAGGCTCTGGTGTCGCACGTCGTGGTCGGAGGCATAGTGCTCGAGCAATCTTGTTTCATCCAGTAGGTTTATTGTTCTACCAACTGTGGTATGCGTATATGATTATGTATTAGAAGTCGCTCTGAGCTTTCAGTTATATATGTTATACGATTTTACACCGGATTTCAGTAAAGTATAGATATATTTATTGTTTTACTTTACTGTTGATATATTGAGAAATCCGGATGGGATTGGTGCCCACGGTTTGCTTTTTGTGGCATAGGATGAAGTGTATTTTCCACGTCCAGGTAATGGTAATTTCACGATAGTAACGAAACTCTGCCGAAATTTTGAAAATTTTTTGTTGGTTCGTGTTTTCGAAGGGGTTTGATTCCGGTTTAGGGAACTAAATCGGGGTTGGGTCCTTTCAGTGGACACTCCACTTCATCTGACATACCATGTGAAAACTCCTTGCTCGGCAGAGGGCAAGAGGAAGGAGACTTAGATACCTCCTGGTGTCGGCTTACTTGCTTCCTTCGTAGACTACGTTTATGATGGTTTTTAAATATACCTACCACAATTGAGTGCTTGTGAGTATGTTTATCACCATGATACATGATTTGTGTAGTCCAGGCAAGGAGCAAGTAAGCCTAATGTTTAGTTTGGGCTTATTGATTGAAAGAATTTTTCTTGTTTCTGCTTGTCAGCTGTATATGAACTTTTTAGGCCTTGAAGGTTTTAATGAACTCTTCCTTTTGTAAAAAAAAAGAAAGAAAAACAAATGAAGACATATCAGACAATTTATACATTTCCGGTTAGAAATTATAAATTTGCCCTCAATTTTACTTTTCATAAGGGTGTGTTTGGATGAAGGATTCTTAATTCGTATATGAATTGACAAATGACGGAAATTAGTGAAAGGACCCAACCCCGATTTAGCTCCCTAAACCGGAGTCAAACCCCTTCGAAAACACGAACCAACAAAAACTTTTCGAAATTTGGGCAGAGTTTCGTTACTAACGTGGAATTACCGTTACCTGCACGCGGAAAATACACTTCATCCTATGCCACAAAAAGCAAACCGTGGGCACCAATCCCATCCGGATTTCTCAATATATCAACAGTAAAGTAAACAATATATATAATATATACTCTACTGAAATCCGGGTAAAATCGTATAATATAATCAATAGGAAACTCAGAGCGACTTCTAATACATAATCGTATACGCATACCACAGTAGGTAGAACAATAAACCTACTGGATGAAACAAAGTAGCTCGAGTACTATGCCTCCGACCACGACGTGCGACACCAGAGCCTGAACTGCAAACTGGGCACGGAAACCAAAAAGCCCAGGGGAAAGACAATAAACACGTTAGAGTGAGTGGACGAAAATAAATGTCTTTCACCAGTTAGTATATATGTTATAAAAACATATGCGAGTCAAAATATAATAAATCAAACCAAATAGCATACGAGGAGACGCTGACTCCAACTCGTAAACAGAGCATGCAAGTAAAAATCTCACAGTCAGAACCACGGGGTCCCTAGCCCACACGTGATCCTAGCTGCAGCAGCACAGTCGGAACCACGGGGTCCCTAGCCCACACGTGATCTAGAACCACGGGGTCCCTAGCCCACACGTGATCCTAGCTGGTAACATCCTCGGGGATCAGCCGGGATGCAGTGTATCGATACAACCTCATAAACTACGACTGTACTCTGTGAAAACCAAATCATTAACAGTTCGGTGCAAATGCATGAAACAATATATCAATGTATGTATACTCGTATACGCATATCCGTATATGTATAATCGTAAAACACATGCTCGTAAAACCATAATCAATCTGCATGCTCAAGTTCGTAAATCATATATATAAAAGACTCGCAATCATTTCCGTGAAAAGAAATTGTCCACTCACAGACTGGCGTAACGCGTATCGCGTTAACCCGTGATCCGGCGGAAAGTCCCTCGCAAAACGAATGATCACGAACACCTGAATATTCACAAAATCCATATCTCAAAATCATATCTCGACAATGCAAGACAAATCACGAGAAACCACCGTTCCCAAAAACACATAACTCAAAGTCGACGAATCGTCGAAAATCCATATATACAACCTCAATACCTCGCTTTACGTTCGGATGCTCAAATCGAGAAACGAACCTCCCAACTGCGATCGGGGCGCGATTTCGAGTCAAATGACATGCGACTTGTCGAAAATCCAAAAAGTCAAACCTGTTAACCGTTGACCGCCGCCGGACATGAAATTTCATGGCGGAGCCACCCCTATTCCACTCCAAATCGTCCACTGAGCAACTTTGTCAACTGCACCGAAGTCCAATTCTCACTCTAACACATCCAATTTCATGATAAACCGAATTGTACACAAATTTTCAATTCCAAAATTCTCCAAACTCAAGCAAAATTAGAGCTTCAAACTTACATGGTAACTTCAAGAGGATGAGAGCTACAAAGCCAACTAAAAAATTCAGCTCGAATCGGTCCGAATCCAAGAACCCGAATCACAAAGTTTTCACCAATTTCTTGCCGGAAAATCCTCACTCCACGGTGAACCATACCGGAAAAAGAGGTCGGGGCTAGACTCGTGAGGTTGAGCCGAGGAGAACGGAACAAGAACCACGCCGAGAGGTGGCCGGAATAGGCTTGCCGCCGTCGAGCCCGTCGCCGTCGCACCACCCCTCCAAAGACCGAGTTGACCAAAGTTGACCGGTCAAGGCACATTAATGAAATGTTGACTTTCCTGATTTAGCAAGTTGCTATTTATAGCCTTTCCCAAAGTGGAAACCCCCATAAATACATTTCGTGACAAACTTTAAACTCCCGTAACTTCCGCGTCGTAACTCCGATACCGATAATTCTCACGACCACAAACTCGTCTCGACATATTCTTCAATAATCACCCGAAGTCAAACACCTCGGCCAAACGAATAAAAAGTCAACTGTTCGAACCAACACACATTAAATCGACTAAACAATCCACAATCGGAAATAATCATAACTAAATCTTCGTAACTCAGAAAAATGCACAGAAAGTTCCCACGAACTCGAAATTAAATTCTGAACAACTTCCGTGAAGAAGTCAAAACCAAATTCTCGACCGGTAATTTAGTCGCGAACAAACCTGCCATTTAAATCCGTTTCCGTAGAAACTTCAAATATTCATAACTAATTCCTCGATCGTCCAAATAATGATCCGGAACCGCCCACGAACTCGTAATCACACGTACAACGACTCTCGAGAAGAGACCCAGCTCCAATTCTCGGCCAATAATTAAGTCGTTAACAATTCCTGGCGGTTCAAACCCTGTCGTCAATCTGCGACTATGCGACTTTACTGCTGATTCTGTTTCGGGTCGTCACAAATCCACCCCCCTTAGAAAAATTTCTACCTCGAAATTCCAAGTCTTCCGACTAAAAGTAGGAGCACTGCCTCTGCATACTGCTCAACTCTCCAGTGACAATGTCAACTGAACAACTGACTCCACAATAGAAGATAGCTCTGTACTGAAATCTCTGTACCCTCAAATCACAAATCTGAATTGGCTCACACAATCGCCAAGTGTTCCTGCATAAGGAACAGGTAGGGTACACAATACGTAACACATCTGAAACATAGTTTCGCCACACGGAACACAATTTGCACACAAGCCAATGCTATAGGCGATGCCGATCCATACGGCACAACACAAACTCGCCCATAATCACATACCAAAACAAAACAACAAGGCAAATCACAACTCAACACACTCATGTCAACATAGCCCAAATACCGAACTCGAGCAATAATCAACCCAAACTCACTCCAACACTATGGAGTACAACATCGTACCTCAAATCAACATCAAAACAACGTCAATTCATAGTGGTCAACAAACTGGTACCGCAAGCAATCTCAAACAAGAGAAACTGCTGGTTCCGAATCCTCCGGAACTGCAATACCGAGATCCACAATTTGCCCTCCAAGGTCTGAATAGTCTTCAAAGATCGCTCACCAAATCCGAGGATAAAAACCGGTACTAACTTGTAATCTGGTCCCCAATGCTCGCTGCAAAGCTTGCCAATACTCTGTTGTAGCTGATTACCTCGGTCAGCTAACCAGGACATAGGTACATCTCGAAATGGACAATCTCCACCAAACACAGCTATGCCAGCCAGCCACTGAAATCTGTTCTGAAAAATACAAGTAAATATACTGAGTTCGTCAAATGGTCCACAATGGCCTGACAACTGGTACCACAAACTAAAGTGCATACAAACACACACAATCACAGCGACAAACGCCACGTCTAACCAGAAATCTCTAATGGCTGATACTTCTCGGCACGTCTCTGCCTCATAACCATGGCCAGTCGACAATGTGGCATCTGCACACACAAGCTGTTACGTTCCTCTTCATGTTGCGTCACGAGTAGTAAACTCGAAGTATCTGACATACCTCCGCATCACTAGCGCCAAATGCGCGCGAAACAATGAGCTTAAACATCATCATACTCGAATTTAGCTTCCGTAGTGCATAACCTGGCTAACACGGAAACTCAAGCCATACACACATGGAACACTGAAATTCCTGACTTTCAACTGAATGCATCAGCAACAATATCCCAAATGGATAGTCAAAGTACAATTTCTAATCTTTCCCGAACAAGCTCAAAGGTGCAGCCATAGTCGTCAGTCGACCTCATCCATCTACACTGCCTCAAGCCCAAATCTGGCCGAAAATGCAAGTGGATGAAACTCAAGTGATCAGTGTACGTCCTACATTGCGCTGCATGCCTTAGCAGTAGGGTCTCGAACTCACTGATGCTAACCAGCTACATCCAAATCACACACACGATACGTAGTCCCATAAAGTTTCCACTGCCTGAAATCCTGAGTCATCGCTCTGTAAAACCGCATCACACATAACCAAATCCAATCCTCGATGCATCGCCACAACCCACAAACTCGTCGCGGTCGTCAGGTAAGGTCAAAACCGAAGCAACGGTCAACCATCCCGCAGGAGTCAGTAACTCTCCTCGCATGCATCGAACCACTCGAACTTGACGCCTTCTTCATCAATCCGGAAAGTGAAGTGGCAATCCGGGAATATCCTGTACAAGCCGTCGGTAATAGCCTGCCGAACCCAAGAGACTCCCAATCTCTAGTACCATGGTAGGGCAATCCCAAAATTAACACGGCTTCTATCTGATCAGAATCCAGGCCAACTCCTCGGATAACATCACACAGCCCAAAATCTTCATGCTAATCAGCCAAAGCTCACACTAGCTGAACTTCGCAAACAACTGATCGTCTCGCGAAGTCCGCAAAACCGCTCATAATTGCTTCAGGTACTGGTCCACACTCCTGGAGTAAATCAGGACATTGCCAACGAACATGACCGCAAACTCATCCAGAAATCATCTGAACACCTGGTCCATCAAGTCCGTAAAACTACGGGACATTGGTCAACCAATGAAGTGACCAAAAACTCCTGATGCCCGCACCAAGATCCGAAAGTCATCCAGACCACATCCGACTCATCGATCCTCAATTGATGGTATCCGGATCCGAAATCAAACTTCGACAAGACTGAAGCTCTCGCGAGCTAATCAAACCAATCGTCAATCTTAAGCGAAGGATACTCACTCTCCTCTGAAGCAAATCAGGCTTCCGGTAGTCAATGCACTACCACGTCGAATCATCCAACAACCGTATAAACAATGCAAAAGCACACCTCGCAAATACGCGGGATCGCATGAAATCTCCTCCAGCAACTCCTGGAGTCGAAACTATAGCTCCATCAGCTCCGCTAGTTCCGAAAGACAAAATGCCGGTAAAATGAGTCCAGCGCCCGGTACAAGCTCAATGGTGTAATCAATCTCCCGAAATCCATCTTCGAAAGGAGTGAAACTCTGAGCTGCTAACCGCTAACACAGCTGGCTGAGGGCGCTCCCTTGTAACGTGACCCTCCTGGCCACCACAATAGCAACTGAGAGTGCTCTACGAACACAAGTCACCGCAACACCCGCTGCGTGAAAGGATCACCAATGACCGTCCGAACTCATGCCGCAGGAGCAAATCCGCTACTCTGTGATCTCCGCCATTGTCAAACGGATCAGTAGAGGATCCACAACATAATCGAAAAGGCCACAGTCTGATGACGTCACTGATCCCGAAGTGTCAGAACTCAACCTCATCAAAATCTCAACTAAGTCCACTTTCCTCAAACCGTCACATCGAAAATCGCATACACCTTTCCTTCTCAATAGCCTCGCCACTGAGTGCAACACACTAAGCTCCTCACGGATAACTCGAGGCATAAAAATCAGACTCTCTCTCTGATACTCAGGTTCAAACTCATCTCGAACCTCATGCACTACTTCCTCTGAAGCCACATAACACGTGCAAACAGGGACAAACATGTGGACAATGCATCTCTGCCTCAAGTGGGTAAACACTCCACATAACGCTTGTTGAGTAGCCTGATAAAACCATTACCGTAAATTCAACATCCTGAATGTAGGCCATGGAGTCACAACCGGAACTCACACAATACCAGCCCACCAAACACAATGATCAGAATCAGGCAAGCATCACTGCCACAATTCACAGTTCTGAGGCAACACATATAGACGCTCATACCCACACAACCAGGCAAACTGTGCCATACAATTCTCTGAACTCAGAATGCTCATCCAAACTCGCAGTTCACTGGCAAATCGCGCGTCGATTGATCCTCAATAGGATCCACAACCGAAACGACACGGAAAGCACGTCAGGAGGCATCCTAATGAATAAAATATCGTTCACAACAAGTGGAACGTGATCATGGAACTTCAAATATTTGAAAGTATACAACACCCGGAATATTGATGATTATCCGCCGGCCGGTCGGGTCACCATTCCAGACATGCTGTACATTCTCAAATATCCTTAGTAAACATGACTACAGAAGTCTACAGAACCTATAACCTAATGCTCTGATACCAAGCTGAAAGGACCCAACCCCGATTTAGCTCCCTAAACTGGAGTCAAACCCCTTCGAAAACACGAACCAACAAAAACTTTTCGAAATTTGGGCAGAGTTTCGTTACTAACGTGGAATTACCGTTACCTGCACGCGGAAAATACACTTCATCCTATGCCACAAAAAGCAAACCGTGGGCACCAATCCCATCCGGATTTCTCAATATATCAACAGTAAAGTAAACAATATATATAATATATACTCTACTGAAATCCGGGTAAAATCGTATAACATAATCAATAGGAAACTCAGAGCGACTTCTAATACATAATCATATACGCATACCACAGTAGGTAGAACAATAAACCTACTGGATGAAACAAAGTAGCTCGAGTACTATGCCTCCGACCACGACGTGCGACACCAGAGCCT
The DNA here is from genome assembly GCA_946800695.1 of Geum urbanum. NCBI lineage: Eukaryota > Viridiplantae > Streptophyta > Magnoliopsida > Rosales > Rosaceae > Geum > Geum urbanum. The sequence continues at coordinate 9,675,179 of OX327015.1, forward strand.
GAACTGCAAACTGGGCACGAAAACCGAAAAGCCCAGGGGAAAGACAATAAACACGTTAGAGTGAGTGGACGAAAATAAATGTCTTTCACCAGTTAATATATATGTTATAAAAACATATGCGAGTCAAAATATAATAAATCAAACCAAATAGCATACGAGGAGACGCTGACTCCAACTCGTAAACAGAGCATGCAAGTAAAAATCTCACAGTCAGAACCACGGGGTCCCTAGCCCACACGTGATCCTAGCTGCAGCAGCACAGTCGGAACCACGGGGTCCCTAGCCCACACGTGATCCAGAACCACGGGGTCCCTAGCCCACACGTGATCCTAGCTGGTAACATCCTCGGGGATCAGCCGGGATGCAGTGTATCGATACAACCTCATAAACTACGACTGTACTCTGTGAAAACCAAATCATAAACAGTTCGGTGCAAATGCATGAAACAATATATCAATGTATGTATACTCGTATACGCATATCCGTATATGTATAATCGTAAAACACATGCTCTTAAAACCATAATCAATCTGCATGCTCAAGTTCGTAAATCATATATATAAAAGACTCGCAATCATTTCCGTGAAAAGAAGTTGTCCACTCACAGACTGGCATAACGCGTATCGCGTTAACCCGTGATCCGGCGGAAAGTCCCTCGCCAAACGAACGATCACGAACACCTGAATATTCACAAAATCCATATCTCAAAATCATATCTCGACAATGCAAGACAAATCACGAGAAACCACCGTTCCCGAAAACACATAACTCAAAGTCGACGAATCGTCGAAAATCCATATATACCACCTCAATGCCTCGCTTTACGTTCGGATGCTCAAATCGAGAAACGAACCTCCCCACTGCGATCGGGGCGCGATTTCGAGTCAAATGACATGCGACTTGTCGAAAATCCAAAAAGTCAAACCTGTTGACCGTTGACCGCCGCCGGACATGAAATTTCATGGCGGAGCCACCCCTATTCCACTCCAAATCGTCCACTGAGCAACTTTGTCAACTGCACCGAAGTCCAATTCTCACTCTAACACATCCAATTTCATGATAAACCGAATTGTACACAAATTTTCAATCCCAAAATTCTCCAAACTCAAGCAAAATTAGAGCTTCAAACTTACATGGTAGCTTCAAGAGGATGAGAGCTACAAAGCCCACTAAAAAATTCAGCTCGAATCGGTCCGAATCCAAGAACCCGAATCACAAAGTTTTCACCAATTTCTTGCCGGAAAATCCTCACTCCACGGTGAACCATACCGGAAAAAGAGGTCGGGGCTAGACTCGTGAGGTTGAGCCGAGGAGAACGGAACAAGAACCACTCCAAGAGGTGGCCGGAATAGGCTTGCCGCCGTCGAGCCCGTCGCCGTCGCACCACCCCTCCAAAGACCGAGTTGACCAAAGTTGACCGGTCAAGGCACATTAATGAAATGTTGACTTTCCTGATTTGGCAAGTTGCTATTTATAGCCTTTCCCAAAGAGGAAACCCCCATAAATACATTTCGTGACAAACTTTAAACTCCCGTAACTTCCGCGTCGTAACTCCGATTCCGATAATTCTCACGGCCACAAACTCGTCTCGACATATTCTTCAATAATCACCCAAAGTCAAACACTTCGGCCAAATGAATAAAAAGTCAACTGTTCGAACCAACACACATTAAATCGACTAAACAATCCACAATCGGAAATAATCATAACTAAATCTTCCGTAACTCAGAAAAATGCTCCGAAAGTTCCCACGAACTCGAAATTAAATTCTGAACAACTTCCGTGAAGAAGTCGAAACCAAATTCTCGACCGGTAATTTAGTCGCAAACAAACCTGTCATTTAAATCCGTTTCCGTCGAAACTTCAAATATTCATAACTAATTCCTCGGTCGTCCAAATAACGATCCGGAACCGCCCACGAACTCGTAATCACACGTACAACGACTCTCGAGAAGAGACCCAGCTCCAATTCTCGGCCAATAATTAACTCGTTAACAATTCCTGGCGGTTCAAACCCTGTCGTCAATCTGCGACTATGCAACTTTACTGCTGATTCTGTTTCGGATCGTCACAATTAGAATTTCAGTATCTAAAATTACATCATTTGTGAATTTTTGCGTTTGGATTTCTTCATAAAAAAAATTAAAAGGAAATTATTTAAAAACATAAAAAGAGATAAGTTTTCCAAAAAAAAAAATAAACTTATAGACACTAAAGTAAAAAAAACCCAAATTATGACACTTTTTTTATAAAAAAAAACTCAGCTGACATCAATTTCTTCCAATAAGACCCAGTAAGTTATAAAACCTATTTTGTCTGACGATTTAGCCATTCTTTCCTAATTTTTCTATTTATAAGAGAGAGCTACTTCTCAACTCTCTCTTCCCTCCTCCTTTTTTGTCGGGAAAGTAAATCTCTCTCTCTTTCTCTCTCTCTCTCTCTCTCTCAGAAATCGCTACAACAAAAACTCTGTTCGATCTCGACGTCATACAAAATTTCAAGAGTTGTAATGTTTAAATCTCTGTCTATCTATCTCACTGATTCGGTATCTCTCGTCATCTCTGTACAAAAATTGATGAATTCATATGTTCAATTCAGTTTTTCACTCTATTTTTCTATATGATAGACGATTTAAATTATTGTTGCACGAATCAGTTTCCGTTCGTAGTTGTATTAATCAAACTATATGCATTGCGATATCGAAATCTACTTAATTACATTTGGATCAGATTTTGGTTTAAAAAAAATAAGTTTTAGTATATGTTATAGTATATGTCTACGTATCTGTCTGAATATTTGTCAACCTATTTGCCTGAGTATCTGTCAACCTATCTCTTAACGTATCTGTCTGAGTATCTGTAACTCTATTTATCCTGTGAAAAGTATCAGAACATACTATCAGTTAACCAAAGAATTTACATGCATTTCAGCAACTCTTCTGTAGGTATGTTCAATAGCAACAACACCTTCTCAAATCAATGTGAAATATATTCATGGTCGAGAAGGTGTGATGGATATTTTGAGTGATGATATCACATTTGTTGACATTGTGGATATTGGTCGTCAACGATTCAAAACACCCAACAACTCAGTCTTGACGTACAAATACTGTATCTCACCAGAGGATGAATACATTTTCCTAGAAACTAACCGTGACGTGTTTTTGATGATGCTTTCTATCCAAAGACTCCATTCAAAATTTATTAAGGTCAGAATCACTGATCTAAATGAGGTAGAACATCCAAAAACAAATTTTGAGTATCTATTTGAATATCTGCTGCAATATTATGTCAAGCTAAAACATGTATACATTTCCCCTTCCCAGCAAACAACAAACATCAGTTTCATGCAATCGGTGGTCCATAGCAATCATAATGAAAACTCAAGCCAGGATGTGCACATGGATGGCTGCTTGGAAATATGTAATGTTGTAAACGTTGGTTTTGGATGCTTTTGAGAAGAGGAGACAAATGATTACTTGACAAAACTATGGGCTAAACTTATACAAGAAAAAGAGCAGAAATTCTTAGGCGGGGTGACTGAGTTCAGGCTGAAACTCAGAAAGTAATCAATCGAAAGTGGATTCAAGTTTACATATGAGAAGAATGAGCCCACACATGTAAGTATACATTGTAGATACAAAGGGCGCAATAAATGCAACTGGTTTGTGAAGGCAAGACTATTCAGCGTGAATGGATCATTTTACATCAGTGAAATAAACACTTACGCGTGTAAAATGATGAGATCTTCTATTGTCAGGTATGATACATTTTTCTAACATCACTGGCTAGCTACTTCTCCAAAAATAAAATCTGGTGTCTAAAGATATTATTTTCTATACTTGAAACTTATCATTTATTCAATACCCAGCTCAATCATTAAAGACAAACTGCGCGCTGACCCGAACAAGAGAGTCAAGGCCTTACAGACATAAATCATAGTGTTTTGGCCTGAAAGTCCATTACAAGATGGTGTGATATGGAAAGGAATTGGCAATGAACTCACTGCATGGAAATGAAGCAGAATCATACACACACCTTCTCTGGTTCCGAGATGAATTTATGAAGACAAGTCCTGGCTCTTGAGTTGTTGTTGTAGATATTGATCTAGAAACACAAAGGTTTCATAACATTTTTGTGTCATTTGGTGCCTACATGCAGGGATTCCAATACTATACACCCATGATTTTCGTTGATGCAAATTTTCTCAAGAACAAATACAAAGGACAGATCATGGAGGCCTCTGCAAAAGATGCAGATCAAGGTAATGTAGACAAATGGAATGATAGGACTATATGAGTATTTGTCTGAATAACTGTCTGGGTATCTGTCTGTTTTTCCTTTTATAAACTATATTTAAGTACTTTTTGTACAACTAGATAGGAACCTTCGCTTTTTGTTTCTTTTTTATTCATTTTAGGACTCTATCCAATTGCATTTGCGATAGTCGATGCCAAAAATGACAGCAACTAGAGGTGGTTCTTGATGAACCTAAGAGATGAGATAGACAGACACAGCATAAATCTGGAAACTAATACTCAGAAGAAAATAACATTCCTCTCTGATCGTCATAATGGAATTATGAGTTCTCTTCCAGAGGTGTTCCCCAATGATGAGCACGACTATTGTTTTCGGCACTTGGTTGCTGACCTCAAAGACAACTACAGAGGACAAGCCAAAGATAAAACTTTTGAACTCTTCATGCATTGTGCATATTCTAGAAGTAAGAGGCAATATGAGTCCCCTTTTAACCAGCTTAAGCTAGAAGGTGGATATGCAGAGATAACATAATTCTTTAAGGATCTCCCAAAAGAAAAATGGTGTGCTGCATTCTTCAGAAGAGATAGGTACAGCGAAATGACAAATAACATCTCAGAGTGCTTCAATAGCTGGATAGTACATCTCTGTGCACTGCCTATCTTCTACCTTGCAGACGAAATCAGGTCATCCATTACAACCTGATTAATTCAAAGGGTTATTTCCAGAATATCTGTAAAAATGCATTGTTTCTGAAAAAAAAAATATCATCTGTATCTGTCTGAGTAGCTGAATGAGTATATATCTAGGTACGTATCTACTTTTTTTGTTACATTACAATCATTTAGAAAAACCTGATTCATTCTATTATGTATAGGATAATTTTAAGGTTTATTTCCATTATAACCTGATTATTTCTAAAGGGTTATTTCCAGGATATCTGTAAAAATGCACTGTTTCTGAAAAAAATATCATGGGTATCTGTCTGAGTAGCTGACTGAGTATCTATTTGGATATCTGTTTTTTTTGTTACATTACAAACATTTACAAAAACAGTTTCATTCTGTTATTTCTAGGATAATGCACTGTTTAATTCCTTCTTTTTTCTTTTCTTTTCTGTTACTACTCTCACAGGAGAAAGGTTATGGAAAAGATAACAAGCAAAAGATAAGAATCGGAAAAATGGTACATTGTAATGGGACCAAGAATGGAATGAAAGCTCAATGAAACACTTAAAAAGGGAAGGCATTGGAGAGTGATGCACTCCAGTGGTTTTGTCTACAAAGTTCAAGCTGACAAATACTACATGGACCTGCTCATGTGGACAGTGGCAGTTGCTGAGGTTTCCATGTGCTCATGCCCTTGTTGTCATTTAAGAGAAATGACTGAATATTTACGGTTCCGTGGACAAATTGTACAAAGTTCATTATGATAAGCAAGCATACTCATTCACACTCAATCTAGTGCCAAACATTGAGAAATCTATTGGACATGTCACAAAAAGAACCGGACATCAGGCCTCCACTAACAAATAAACAACCGGAAAGACTAAAAAAGAAAAAAATGAAGAAGAAGGGCGAAAAAGAACTAATGTCGACAGAATGCTCAAGATGTCACCACACTGATCACAACAGGAGAACCTGCAACAACCCTACCGATTGAAAACATAAATATCTGTGTGGTTTATTGAAGATGTTATCCGAGTAATTTTCTAAAAGTTTGAATATTTGTCAAAGTGTCTGCATAAGTATCTATCTGGATATATGTATAACAATTTTAGATCTGTAACTTATTACTTGCAAAATACAAACACAAAATTGAGGTTGTTTTTGGGTCTCTTGATTTTTTGTTGTTGTTTTGTTTCATATTGCATGGTAAAAGAAAGGGAAAAAAAGAAGAGATTTTAAGATTTAATTGCATAAGTTACTGCAAAGATTCAATAAAATTCAAGGATAACTGTCTAAGTATCAGACTGTGTATCTGTCTCCGTAGCTTTTTTAGAATCTGTTTTGACTTGGATTATGATTCAATCATTTCATACACGCATTCATTCATCCAAGATCATTGCAAAGAAAAACATAAAATGAAGAACAGAAGATAAAAAAACATAAATTTCATTAATTAAATAGGATATTAATTTAATTACAAACATCAAAACACACAACAACTAATAACAAAATGGGAACAAAATCTTTTGCTTCACATCTTGGCCTTCTTCTTGCTTCTCCATGCAAAACCTAGTGGAAGATGAGATCCAATGCCAATAAGAAAATCAAGCATCTGGTCCTGTTTAGCAAGGACCAGGTCCATATCTTCCTTCATCGTCTCTACTGGACACTTCATACAACCCATTTTCTTCACAAAAGGTTGAAGAGGGACATTAGGAACAACACATACAAGAGGTCGAGCAGCACGAGGAGGAAGAGGGTCTGATATAGAGTCTTCAGAGAAGGAGGATGAGGAAGAGGATTTAGACTTTGATGGATCAAAATCTTCATCGGTTGAATGGTCAGAAGTGTCTAAGTTGTGTGGGTTCTTCTTCCTTGGTGCCATAGTTTTTTCTGATGATTAAAACTTAGAGAGAAGAAGAAGAACTCAAGCAGAAGGAGCTGATAATGAAACACAAATATGTTATGGAGAATGTGGGAAGCCAGTACTATTTATAGAGAACAAACCAAAATTTCTTTTATGGTTGAAGCGGTTTATTCCCGCATTTTTTCAGTTTTCTTTCTCTTTTTACGACAAAATGCTTCATCTCTCTCTCGCTCTCTCCACAAATATGTTATGGAGAATGTGGGAAGCCAGTACTATTTATAAAGAACAAACCAGAATTTCTTTTATGGTTGAAGCAGTTTATTCCCGCATTTTTTCAGTTTTCTTTTTTTTAATTACGACAAAATGCTTCATCTCTCTCTCTCTCTCTCTCTCCCTTCTCTTTTTATGACAAAACTATTCCTTTCTCGTTGTTTCTCCTAACAAGAATGCATAACAGCATTGAAAAACATTAAGGGATATTAATACAATCTTTCACTCTCTAAAAATAAAAGATGCACTGAACATAACTCGTTCACAAAACAAAAAAATTTCTATTCACTCCTCATTTCCTTCTGTTTAAAAGATAAAATGGCCAATACCTCTAAGAACTCTTTTGAAGAGATGATCAAAGAAATGATCCGGGAAGGTAGGGAAGCCACACACTGCCACTGTCGTACTCAAGAAGAAACTTCTCTACCTCCAAATATGCCACAATAGTTAACCAATAGGATGACTAACCTTGAGCATGGCGTCAAGAATCTAAAGGAAAAGCATAAACTCATCAAGGAGAATAATGAGGCAATCCTTCAACTTCTTTATCAAATCATCGAGATGCTGCCTCCCCCACCATCAAGATTTGATGGAGCAAGCAGCAACAAGAAGAGGAAGCTTTGAAGATGAATCATTGCAGATTACTATGTATTCCTTTGATTTCTACCATCGTATTTTTTTCCATATTATTAATGAATCTATTTTAATTTAGAGAATGAATAGTATTGTTTAAACAATGAATCTATATTGTTCTGTCATTTTCAAAGCTTATTTTCTCAAGTATCTATCAGAGTATCTGTGAGAGTATTTGCTCTGGTACCGATCATTCAAAATGAACACACGACAGAAAACGACGTGTCGTTTTATGAACACCAATGGGTATTTTTCTTATTCGCTGCCTAAGTAGTTGTCTAAATATCTGTCTTAAGGTTGGTTTATGACTGATGGATTTCAATACCAAGTATACATACACAAATATTTGAGTTGGTTTTGTGTTGTAAATTAGATCAGAGTGTGCAAAAAAAAAATTCTTTTCAAAAGGCTTTATAGATTGATTTTCTCATTCAATAAAACTCAAAAACAACACAGATAGTATTACACTACCAAGTACTCAAGCAGATACACAAACAGATGCTCAAACAAATACTCAAAAGAGAAAGTCATATAATTACATAATGATCATTACAACAACAAAAAATACCATTGTTCATGAGCTCATTCATTCCTTGTGTCATACACTACTACTTACACAGAATAAACTAAATATGGATTACTTATTTATTTTTATACATAAACTGATGGAACCATTCAACCTCCAAAAGAAATACACATAAGCTACATTTGCCAAAACCTTTACACTCCTTCACCAAACTTGGAATCAAAACATCCGGATGTGTCAGATGTTGCATTATGGAATCATAAGGAATGAGATCAATGTCTAACCCATTCACTTGTACACACCTTGCCCGTAATTCAAATTCATTTTTGCAGTATGACAAAATCAAAGAGGCCTTGATTAATGACAGCCAATGTTTCATTAAGGAGGATAGACGACTGTACTTTAGATCTTCGGGGCTGCCCATAATCATCAACATGTATGACATGTATGCCGAAGTGTAATGTTGGAGGATTTTGTTAATCCTTGTAGCTTCATCAAACAATATACGTGCTTAAAGTATGCTTCCTTGCTGAAACAAATTATGCATTGCATTTTGATATAGCGTTTCCGGTGTTCTAAACTGCCATGATAGATTCAAGAACAGTACCTCTGTATCAAACTCCCAATCTGTTGTATCCAAATCCCATATATTTGTAAGAGGAACGTATCTGTTCCTGGTAAGGGCGTAAATGGATGCATTTATAGCCGATAATAGATCCCTGGTACGAGCCAAATCCATGAATTTCCTGCAAACTGATATCAAAACATAAATTACGACATGACATTGCACATCAAATGGCTTAGAGCGGACGACAAGAATCATTATATATTGCCAAATCACATTGGGCAGTTCCTTTCATGGTTCCTTCATAATTTTGGTGTTCCTTTTGGGCGGAACAGGCGACGACCACTCTCCATTTAGGGAAAAAGCTGAGGTTGAAGGGCCGGAGGGATTGTGCCTTGATGATCGTCGAGGAATACGACCCATTGAATGATTTTTTTGTTGTGAGGATTTTCTGGGAGATAATATTTGGGTTTGGTTTAGGATTAGGGTTTTCAGAAAACAAAAGTGTGTAGAGAAAGTGACGGGGCTTGGGGAGATACTTTCCTATTTATAGAGAGGCTAAGAAGAAAGTCGATCCTCAAGAATACAACATGTCCTCTGATCATATTTTATAATGATAGAAACTTCTCAACCTCCAAATATGCTGCAACAGCTATCCAATAGGATGACAAACCCTGAGGATGGCCGGCCTCAAAGATCTCAAGGAAAAGCATAAACTCATCAAGGAAAATGATGAAACAAACTTTCAACTTCTTTGTCAAATATTCAAGATGTTGCCTCCCCCACACCACTGGAAAAGGAAGCTTTGAAGATGAAGAATTATAGTTTATTATGTACTTTTTATAATTTCTACTATTGTATTTTCATATTATCAATGAATTAGTTTTAATTTAGAGAAAGATTCAATCCCTTCTTTAATTCAAAGCTTATCTGCTCAAGTATCTGTAAGAGTATGTGTTCAGGTATCTGTGAGAGTATCTGTTCTTGTACCTGTCATTCAAAATGAACAGGCACGACAGAAAACGACATGTCATTTTATGAATAAAAATGGATATCTGTCTAATTTGCTACCTAAATAGTTGTCTAAGTATTTGTCTTGAAAAACATAAGTGTCGTCTAAGTATCTATCTTGAAGCATGGCCATCAATCAACTCCACTGGATCAATCCAATCAAACAAATGAAAAGCATGGCCATCAATAAAAAAAATGATTACAAAAAGAAATTTCTAGCATTCTAAACCAGAACAACACTTGAAACCATATTTAACGGTGACCTCCCTACAATACACAACTTAACACCCAAAAATAAAAGCTTTGACAAACATAATCAACATAACACCCAAAACAGTTAGGGTAACCAATCTTCCCACTTCTTTTCCAATTTCTTAATCCTCTTAGTCACCATATCAATCTTCATTGTGGCCTCGTCAATCTTCTTTGTGGCCTCGTCAATCCTTTGGAGAGCAACTTCCATCTTCACCAGCAATTTGACATTTAAAAGGAAATTTCCCTCAATTTGTTTCCTCGCCCCTCTAATCTGATTGTCAATTGAATTTATCGATGATTCGACATTAATATGCTGAGACGAAGTAGCAGCCGAAGATGAAGCTCCTCTCTTCAGCCTAGATGATCTGCCAGTAGTAGGAGCCATTTTTTTCTTCGGAAAGGAGTTGTTTTAGGGTTTTTATTGAGTCTTAAACATGTTCGTAGCTGCTAAAATTGTTGTATAAGTATCTGTCTTCAAGGATAAGACACATGCGGAAACACATGTGCGTTTTGATCATCGTAAAATTATTACAAAAAACTACATGTCGTGTTATGAACAACAATGGGTATCTGTCTAATTTGCTACCTAAGTAGCTATCTAAGTATCTATTTTTAAGCCCTTTGGTTTATGACTGCTGGGTTTCAATCAAGTATACAAACATATTTGAGTGGGTGTTGTCTTATACAATGGATCAGAGAGAGCAAATAAAATATTTTAGTTCTCTTATTCAAACATTCAAGAGCAAACACAGAAGACGTATTACGCAGACAGATATCTAAACATATATTAAAACAGATACTTGTAGAAAGGTCATTACAAAGTTCTTCCCTATACTAAGACAAAGCAAAAAGGGATCAAGGTATCAACAAAAGTCATTACAAAAATGGTTTTACTCCAAAAACATCCATAACTAACCACAGAAAATGGACGTTTTAGAAAAGGCAAAATGGATCCCAAATCTCTAAAACACCCAAACCTAACTAAAAAGAACCCAACAACTATAACCCATTAGTCTTCATTCCGAGCCCTGAGCTCGAGCACAATATATGTAAGCGCCTCGACCTTGTGCTCCACATCCTCCACGATTTCCAAACCCTTTTCAACGTTCCCAGGTATCACATTGATCTGCTCCATCTTCCTGGCCAACCCATCAACTCTGTATGCAATAACACGGAGCTCTTGCCGACATGCTTCAAAGTTGACTTGCATAATATCTCTTGAGTGCTGAAACTCTTCGGACATAGTGGAGGATGCCCGTGGGGGAGATAGCGGCAACTCTTCCACAAGGAAAGGGGTTAAGGACGAAGGGTCGGAGCGAGACATTGATTTTGGGTTTTTATTTGTGGTTTGTGGGGAGAGAATGAATTTTCTGCGAAAGAAATTGTGATTTAGTTTAGGGTTAGGGTTTCCAGAGAACTGCGTTGAGAGAGTGACGATGAGGTTTGTGGCATTTTATAGAAGCACCGAGAAGATGGTTCTAGAGAATAAGACACGTGTTGTGACACATGTGCATTCTGTTCATCCTAAATCACGACAGAAAAAATGAAATGTCATTTATAAACAACCATGGGTATCTGTTTAGATAGTTGTCTATGTATCTTTCTATGTATCTGTCTTTAAGGTTGGTTGGTTTATGAACTGCTGCGTTTCTATACCAAGTATACAAAAAGATTTGAGCTGGTTCTGTGTTGTTAATTGGATAAGAGTGTGCAAAAATAAACATTTCATTTCAAAAAGGCTTTATACATTGAATCTCTCTTTCAGTGAAACTCAAGAATAACACAAATAGTATTATCCAGACAGATATTCAAGCAGATACACAAACAGATATTCAAAATAGATAGTCATAGAATTACATAATTATCCCTACAAACAAAAAAAAACATACAGTTGTTCATGAACTCATTCATTCCTAGAATACGAAACGTGGGGGAGAAACGCGAGTGTTAGAAACAGAAACCCAAAATAGATACCCTAACAGATAAAGAAACAGATATTCAAACCAATACTCAAAGCAGGTACTCAGTCAGATAATAATATGATCACATTCATAATGTTCATATGCTTTATGGATTGATTCACTCATTCAACATTTCCAGAAGAAAAAAAGGAGAAAAAAAACAAAGTTTCAGAGACAGATACACAAACAGATACTCAAACATGTACTCAACACAGATATTCAAAGAGAGAGAGGGAGAGAGAGTCATATGATTACATCCATACTACTTTGAGTTGTACATTCAAAAAGATAGTATCTGATTACAAACTAACAACATTGTTCACAGAATGGTCACTACAAATAAAAATATACACACTGATTACTGTCCTATTATTAGATATTGTCATGTCCTGCACTACTTCGTGAACTGGACTTTCTTCTTGATTTGGTTCATTCTATAACCTTCCATTTTTCTTCTTTAATATCCATGAAAGATCATGATTCATAAATGATGCTAACAATTTGGCCTTGAACCGAGCAACTTCATCGTTATTCAGTTTTTGCTTTATTTGCTTCCCCAGAGCTATACTGTACATAAGGTAACAAACAACAATTCTGCAATCAAGGCCAAAAGGTTGTTGAGGATTGTTGATGATGGAGAACACTAGATTTTTTAAAAAAAATCAATCTTCTGATCTTTGACCCACTGAATGCTTTTTTGTTCATTCTCTAATAAAGGGATTTCTCTCATCTTCAGTACATTGGCCGTGCTGTTGTCGTTTGCAAGCATTCTAACATTCTATGATAACTTATCCTCACTCATGTCCCGCACAGAATCCATCCACATGGACACCAAACAAACCTGCATCATTACAGTAAACAATTTGTCAACCCATCTGTAAACTGTAAATAATAAATATCCCGAAAAGAAAAAGAAAAGAAAAGAAGAAAGACAAAACAAGCATTACCATTTTAGTGCCTCCTGAAAGTGCTGGTTGTCCATTGACTTATATTTCCTTTTCAGTGAGTCATATGAGACCAGCACGGAACACATTAATCAAAGACTAGCATGTGGAAATGTCCATGGGAAAGGATCGAGAACATCAGCTTACCAGAGATGCCCAAAAACTTGAACAACCTCTCAAAAAGACGTTCATGCATCATCTTTACTTTCAGAGTAGACACATATACTTGTCAAAAACAGCACACAAAAAATTACACATGAAAAGCTTAACAAAAAAAAAGACACTCTAAAAGGATACATATAAATTAAAAACACATAGAGGCTAAAAAAATAATATAAGGATTACATGAGCCAATATGTGGAAAGCATAGAGACCTTGATCTTTCAAATTATCCCTAAATTCACCAAGAATAGCGGAATAGCAATCCAAAATAGAGTTCGAGGCCGCTTTACCATTAATAATACACTCCAAATTGAAGATCGAAGAACTCTAAACACTGAGTACCAGTCCAAAACTCCTCTCTATCCAAAAAAATGGAGAGAACAATTAAAATTTGAAAACATTACTATAAACAAACATATACACTAACGGATACTCACTTGTTTTTCTCAGTTTCTGTCTAGTACATCACCAAATCAGTCTTGTACTGTCTCTTAAGTACTGGAAAACATCACGTTGATGAAACGTGATGACATTCTTTTGCTCATCGGTCAAACTCACACGTATTCTTTTTGGCTCGCCCATATTCTTCTTGACCAATTTCACTATCAATAATGAAGATAATTCCTGAATTGTAAACTTTCCACTGGGCACTAGGTATTGTTTTTGCTCTCAGCTCTAGTCTGGGGCTTTTCCGTGCCTTCAATATCGCTAAGACGCCAGTAGATATCCTCCCTCTTCAAGGGCTTCCTGGACTTATCGTTTGAACTCTCACTACCAGCAGAATCACTATAACCGACGAGCTGCCGGAAAACAGACCGACGAGAAGGTATCTCGTCGGTTATAGTTAACTATAACCGACGACAGGATTACCTCGTCGGTTATAGTTTTATGACCGTCGAGATTATCAAGTCGTCGGTTATAGTCGTCGGAATCTCGTCGGTCATAGTTTTCGACTATGTCCGACGAAATTTTTTGGACTATAACCAACGATTTTTTCATATCGTCGGTTATAGTTTCTTATTTCATATCTGGGCAGCAGCTCGATCTGTCATTCAAAAAACTTTCCATTTTTTCAACAAATGCTCTGAAATCGATCTTTGGGTGATGTCGAGAATGAGTTCGTGCGCATGCATTATATATAGCTTGGTACGTGCTTAATTAATATATATATGTGTTGTGCATATGCATGTATTGCTTAATTTAATTTGTTGAATTAATAGATGGATTGATCGATCGAGTTAATTAATTAATTGATCTTGAGTTTGAGTAATTGATCGATGGTTGATTTTGATTACGTATGCGTGATTGATCGTAAATATATATATATATATATTAATTGTTGTTAATTAATTTTAATTTGATTATTGTGAATATATATATATAGCAATTATATATATATATATTTAGATTTTTGTGATCGATTATATATATATATAGTCAATTTGTACATGTGTGTGTGTATATATATATATATTAAAATTATGGGAATAAAAATAATAAATATTTATATGTAGCTATGAAATTTGAATTAATAAGATCATGGGTATATATACATGCAGTTATAATTTTCAGGATGGACAAGAGTTGGATATGTCTTCCAAGATGGGATGTAAGATATCACCGTGGAATTAGAAGTTTTGTAGAATATGTGAGAAGGATAATTGTGGAGGGATGACAATTCATTATTGTCCGTGTACGAAATGTCAGTGTCGCAGTGAGCGATATCGTTTTCACATCGATAAAGTATTGGAGCACTTGAAGAAAAACGGGTTTTGGGATAAGTACACATGTTGGATTTATCACGGTGAGAGCTCAACAGTTGGTCAACATAATCACGGACAATTTTTTGAGAGTGGCAGTACATCCAATGATCCAACAACAAGGTTGATCAACGATATGTTTCCTCATGAGAGCGGTATATTTGCTCAAGCACCGGATATCGATATCCCTCCCGCCGTTGGAGACTTCCCTCATATTGAGCAAGTCCAGCAATTACCTACAGTTGTCAACACTGCTGGTATAGACAAGTACAACAACCTCATTGCCTTCTAACAGACGTCGTTGTACAACGGGTGTAATAAGACTGTTCTCGAAAGTGTTATGGGAGTAATGAAGCTCAAAGTGGAGAACAAAATGAGTGTGAAGGCTGTTGATGATTGGCTGAAGTGGTCTGGGTCGTTGTTGCCCCCCGGTCATCGTCTTCCTACCACTCATCGTAACGTGCGACAGATCTTGAAACATCTTGGCCTTTCCTACATCAAAATCCATGCTTGTAGATATGATTGTGTTCTCTTCTGGGGTGAAGATGCTTATGGGAATGATCTTGAATCCCTTGATGAATGCCCGGTATGTGGTACAGATAGGTATAGTTGACTCCTGCCGGAAACAAGAAAGCTGTGAAGATACTTCAGTATTTTCCCCTCATAGATAGGCTAGAACGGTTGTTCATGTCTGCACACACGGCTGAAGCTATGAGATGGTGGGCCGAGAGGAATTTGCTCGACGGTGATACGCTTATACACCCTGCTGACGGAGAGGCTTGGAAGCACATGGTGAAGGAGTTTTCTTATTTTGCATCAGAGGTTCGAAATGTTTGGCTGGGGCTTTCATCTGACAGATTCAACCCTTTTGGCAACATGAGTCTTCAATACAGTATATGGCCAGTTATTTTGGTACCGTACAACCTTCCTCTATGGATGTGCATGAAGAAAGAATACAATATGCTCACTATGATCATTCCAGGGCCGGGTTATCCAGGAAAGTGTCTCGATGTGTATCTGAGACCCTTGATTGAGGAGCTTAAGTACTTGAGTGAGCATGGTCATCCCACTTATGACAAGTTCAAAAATGAGATGTTCCATATGCATGTCATGCTTGTTGGAACCATTAGCGATTTTCCTGCACGCGGGATGTTATCGGGCAACGTTACCAGGGGATACAGGGCTTGTCCAGAGTGCATGACGGTTGAGTGTTGCAGACCTCATTGCAGGAAGATTGTACAGATGCGACATCGTTGTTGGCTTCCACATGATCACCCATTTCGGGAGGATATGGAGGCATTTGATGGGACTGTGGAAACAGGTGAGTAGCCGAGGAGATGGACGGGGGATGAAATCTTAGAAGTGCTAAATGAATACGATTTTGGGCAGCTAAGTAATCATCCTGAGATAGTGGCGTCAATACCTGACAAACCCGACAGGTATAAATTCTGGACACACAAAAGTATTTTTTGGGAACTTCCTTAATGGTCCAAGTTGCTGATCAGACACTACTTAGATGTCATGCACATAGAGAAAAATGTGTGCGAGAGTGTGGTAGGCACAGTGTTGAATTGGGAGGGAAAAACTAAAGACGGCCCGAAGGCACGCATTGATCTTAAAAGGATGGGACTGCGAAAACATTTGTGGTTGAGAGATGGGAAGAAAAAAATGCCACAAGCTCCTTATACCGTGAAGCCTGCCCAGAAGAGTGAAATTTTTGGCTGGATGGGTAATGTCAGGTATCCTTCAGGCTATGCCGGAAATATAAGTCGATGTGTTAACTTCAAAGACAACAAGATGTACGGACTAAAGAGTCATGACTGTCATATACTGCTCCAACGCCTCTTCCCTGTTTTCATTCGAGGGTACCTTTCCAAAGAGGTGGTGGGGCCGTTAGTGGCTTTGTCAAGATTCTTTCAGAAGTTATGCACGAGAGAAGTGAAGAAATCGGACTTGTTGGAAATGCAACAGGACATCATTTTTATCATGTGCAAATTCGAAAGGATATTTCCTCCAAACTTTTTCGACATCATGCCTCACCTGATGCTCCATCTTCCGGAACAATTGTTGCTTACTGGTCCAGTACACTACACATGGATGTATCCTATGGAAAGGTACGTAATGCATCTCTGAATCTGGCTATATATATGTCGATCTTTAATATTATTTATTCACTTATATATTGTTGCAATAAGCATAACATGCTCGATCTGTAATTACCAATTTACAGACAATTAGGGGACTACAAAGACTATGTGATGAACAAATCTGCCCCCGAAGGGTGTATCGCCGAAGCATATATTGCGCATGAGTGCGTAACGTACACCAAGTTGTATTTGGGAGCGTTGGAGGACCCTCCACAACATATGCGAGTAGATGGAGGGCAGTTCAACCTTTCGATCATCTCCGATGATGTTGAAGTTTCTGGAAAGTTGCCCAACTCGTACAAGTTGGAACCTTATGAGCTAGTCATTGCCCATTGGTCGGTATTGATTAACTGTCCAGAAGTTCAATATTGGAAAAATTTGCACCTTTACTGCCCTGCTATTTCCGGTGATGTTGAGTACCACAACAAGACGTTCGCAAACTATTTTGGCAACTGGGTAAGTTGATACTTAAATTGACCTGTATATGATCGATGTTAAGTGCATGTCTCGCATCCTATTTATAGTTAAGTTAATAAATGATTATTTTCAGATGAATCATGTACAAGATGATGGTATCCCTCAGTGGTCACACGAATTGAGGCTCTTGGCGCAGAAACCGGTAACTTCCAGAGTTTATCCTATGTGTAAGGTAAATGGCGTGCTATTTATTTGTGAACATAGAGATGTCAGACGAAAAACACAGAATTCTGGGGTAAACAATGTAGTTGACTATTACGGTGTTCTCCATTCAGTTGTCGAATTAATATATGGGGAAGGCATGACCGTGCACTTGTTTAAGTGTAGATGGTTTGATACCGACCCTCAGAACACAAGGACCGATCAATACGGCATTTTTTCGGTGAATACTGCCACAAGCTGGTATGAAGATGATCCGTTTGTGTTGGCCACGGCGGTGAAACAATTGTTCTATCTTGATGATCTTGTGCATAAAGGCGCGTGGAAAGTGGTTAACCATGTTCTTCCACGAAACATATACAGTGCCTCAACCCTTGGTGTGACCTCGGATAATGAAGAAATCAGTGCATACCAAGAGCCGAACGCAACAGCTATTCCTGAAACCTCAACAATTCGCCTTAATAATGTGAGACAGGGCAGTGTGGTACGAATTCCTCAACTGAATCTTATTGATGTTAATCAAAATGAAGACAATGAAGACTCAAGTGACGAGGGCATACACATCTTACCTGAAATTAACTCGGAAACAGAGTCAGACTCAAGCGATGATTCTGACTATGCGCCTTAGTGTATATATGTATGTTATTTTGAGTTTGAACGTCCAATGTAACGGAAATTATATTCAGATGATCGACTTTAAATTGTGTCGATTAAATTGCTACAGGCCAACCGACGATATTCAAATAAATATCGTATTATTAAATAGTAATAAATATTAATATTTAAACATATATATATAGGGCCAAAAAAATTAAATGTCATTTTAATTTAATTAGGCTTTTAACATAATTTCCGTTTTTTTAATAATAATTTTGTATTATTATATATTAATAACTATTAAGTACTATATATATATAACCGGCATATGAAAAAATAAAAAAACTATAACCGACGATATTCATATCAAATATCGTCGGTTATAGTTACGGGTATACTATGACCGACGATGATACTTATATAATCGGTTATAGTTGGCGTTATATCCCAGAACTGGCACCGTTTCGGGCAGTTTCATTTCGATCCATCTTCATCCATTCTCTCTCAATCTCAGTCAAGCCCTCTTGTTCCATCAAGCAAGATCGAGGAAGGTTCTCTCAATCTCAATCAAGCCCTCCATCATCAACAGGATCTCTCTAAACCAAAAACAGGTTTTAGCTAAATCCCTAAATCCCTATATATGTTGATTTTAGGTTAGATTTTAAGTTTTTTACTTTGTTTATCGATAATGTGGATTCATTATGTTCATTGTGTGAATATATATTGGATTTTGCTTGAATTTTGTAAGTAATGGGAATTATTGTTAATTTTTGGGATTTATTGGAATTATTGTGTTCATTTTTAGGGATTTGATGGAATTTTTGGAATTTTTGTGTTGATTTTTTGGATTTTTGGGAGTTATTGGATTATATTAGGAATTATTGGATTATTTTTTGGATTGTTTAAGTGTAGAATTATTAATTAATTGGTTTATATACATATATATATATTGTGTTCTTATTAATTTAATTATATTGGATATTAATTATTGAATATATTTTTGTGTGTTGAATTTAGTGGATTGTTGGATATTATTGAATATATTTTTTTGTGTTGAATTTATAAATTGGAATATATATTGGATTTATATATTGGATTTTATGGAAATTTTAGAATTTTTGGATATATATATTGGAATTTTTATGTATTGGATTATTGATATATATTGGAATATGTATTCGAATTTTTGGATGAATTAGGAATTTTTTTTAATTTTAATAATTTTATAGCAACGATGCAATGGTTTAATTGCGGACCTTCCCGAGGGGCCGGGTCGAGTACTTCGAGGGGGAGGTCCAGAGGGAGAGGGAGATCGGGACGTGGGGATGAGGGCTCGGGAGCTGGGGATCCTGATGGCACCGGAAGTCGGTCCGCATCAGGATCCACCAGTGTCCCCAACACTTACAGTGTTCCACTGACCTCTCGACACCGTCGGCTGATGGGTGAGGGACAACCTCAGCAGCAGCAGCTCGAGCCGGCTCGATCCTCAGGCGCGAGGAGGGTTCAGCAGGTCAGTCGCACGCCGGAAACGGATAGTGCGACTCAATCCTCGGTCCGAATGCCAGACATTCATCGCGAGGAGGGTTCCCCCGTCATCCACCAGACAGCTCCTCATTCTTCCGAGGAGGCTGGTGGATCTACTCAGTCCTCGGCGAGGATGCGACTGTGCCCGCCGCCTACATTATTCTTACCGTTGGAAATCCTGAAAGGACCCAACCCCAATTTAGCTTCCTAAATCGGAATCAAACCCCTTCGAAAACACGAACCAACAAAAACTTTTCGAAATTTGGGCAGAGTTTCGTTACTAGCGTGGAATTACCATTACCTGCACGCTGAAAATACACTTCATCCTATGCCACAAAAAGCAAACCGTGGGCACCAATCCCATCTGGATTTCTCAATATATCAACAGTAAAGTAAACAATACATATAATATATACTTTACTGAAATCCGGGTAAAATCGTATAACATATTCAATAGGACGCTCAGAGCGACTTCTAATACATAATCATATACGCATACCACAGTAGGTAGAACAATAAACCTACTGGATGAAACAAAGTAGCTCGAGCACTATGCCTCCGACCACGACGTGCGACACCAGAGCCTGAACTGCAAACTGGGCACGGAAACCGAAAAGCCCAGGGGAAAGACAATAAACACGTTAGAGTGAGTGGACGAAAATAAATGTCTTTCACCAAGTGTATATGTTATAAAAACATACGCGAGTCGAAATAAAAATAAATCAAATCAAATCCTTTACGAGGAGACGCTGACTCCAACTCGTAAACAGAGCATGCATAGAAAGTATCACGGGGTCACTCATGGACACGTCCGTGCTAGTACAGTCAGAATCACGGAGTCCTTGACTACCACGTGATTCATAGCCAGAAAGGCCTCGGTTCCGGGGTACTGCCCCTCGCCGGTCAGGTAGGGGTACTGCCCCTCCTGGTGGCCTACCATCGGGGATCAGCCGAGAGGCAAAGTGTATCGATACAACAACGTAACTGAGACTGTACTCTGTGTAAATCAAATCATAAACAGTTCGACGCAAATGCATGAAACAACTTATAAGTGTATGTATACTCGTATACGTATATCCGTATAAACATATTCGTATAATCGTAAACACATGCTTATATAATCATAATCTCGTATGAAATCTCATGCTTGTAAAACCATAATCATGCTGCATGCTCAAGTTCATAAACGTGTATAAAAGACTCGCAATCATTCCGTGAAAAATAAAATGTCCACTCACAGACTGGCGTAACGCGTATCGCGTTAACCCGTGATCCGGCGGAATGTCCCTCGCCAAACAAACGATCACGAACCCCTGAATATCCACAATGTCCAATATTCAAAGTCATAATCCGACAATACAAATCAAACCACGAGAAACCACCGTTCTCGGAAATACACAATTCAAAGTTGACGAATCGTCGAAAATCCGTATATACCACCTCAATACCTCGCTTTACGTTCGGACGCTCAACTCGAAAAACGAACCTCCCCACTGCGTTCGGAGCGCGATTTCGAGTCAAACGACATGCAACTTGCCGAAAGTCAAAAAGTCAACCCGTTGACCGTTGACCGCCGTTGACCGCCGTCCACGGCGGCGCCACTGTTGACCGGAAAATTTCACGGCGGAGCCACCCCTATTCCACTCAAAATCACCCACTGAGCAACTTTGTCAACTGCACCGAAGTCCAATTCTCACTCTAACACATCCAATTTCATGATAAACCGAAATAGAACACAAAATTCAAATCAAGAATTCTCCCAACTCAAACCGAATTGAAACTCCAAACCAATTTAGTTAGATTCGTGGAGGGAAGAGCTACAAAGCCCAATCCATTTCATAGCTCAATTCAACCCGAATCAAAGAACCCGAATCATCAAAAATCTCACCATTTTCTCGCCGGAAAAGCTTCCTCCACCGTGGACCTCGCCGGAAAATGAGACCGGGGCGATGATGGGGACACCGAGACGCATCGATGGGGTCCTTCCCCAAGGCCGGAGGTGGCCGGAAGTCCCTCGCCGGAATTAATCACGTCGGCCCCGTCGTTCTCATCCTCTCTCCACCGAGTTGACCGAGTCAACTCGGTCAAAACCCAAATAGGAAAAGTCTGACCTGCCCAAAATAGCAGCTTACTATATATAGCCTTTCCCAAAACAGAAACTTCATGTTTATCCATTTCGACGAACTTCAAACGCGTATAACTTCCTCGTCGTAATTCCGATTCCGATAATTCTCGTGGCCACAAACTCGTATCGACGTACTCTTCAATAATCACTCAAAGTCAAACATATCGGCCAAACGGATAAAAAGTCAACTGTTCAGCCCAAACACATAATAAATCGACTAAACCAACAACAAACGGAAATATTCGCAACTAATTCCTCGTAACTCCAAATCATGCTCCGGAAGTTCCCACGAACTCGAAATTAAATTTTGAACAACTTCCGTGAAGAAGCCGAAACCAAATTCTCGTCCGGTAATTTAGTCGCGAACAAACTTGCCATAATAATTCGTTTTCGTCGAAACTTCAAATATTCATAACTAATTCCTCGGTCGTCCAAATAACGATCCGGAACCGCCCACGAACTCGTAATCACACGTACAACGACTCTCGAGAAGAGACTCAGCTCCAATTCTCGGCCAATAATTTAGTCGTTAACGAGCCTGGCGATTCAATAACTGTCGAACAACTCTGCGACTACACACAAACTCATCAATCAAGCTGATCATACTGCTGATTCTGGTCCGGGTCGTCACAAATCCACCCCCCTTAGAAAAATTTCGACCTCGAAATTTCTGAGTCTGCTGGCTAAAAGTAGGAGCACTGCCTCTGCATAGTGCTCAACTCACCAACGACAATCTCGACTGAACAACTCTGATAACATACTCCACAATAGGAGATAACTCCGTGCTGAAATCTCTGTACCCACAAATCACAAATCTAAACTGGCTCACACAATCGCCAAGTGTTCCTACATAGGGAACAGATAGGGTGCACAATAGATAGCAAACCCGAAACACAGTTCCGCCACACGAAACACAACACACATAAAAGCCAACACTATAGGCGATGCCGAACCACACGGCATAACACAACCTCGCCTATGGCCACACACGGATCAAAATATCAAGGCAAATCACAACTCAGTTCACACATCAATATATCTCACATATTCATATCAGCATAGCTCGAACATCGAACTCGGGCAATAACCAATCCATTTTCGCTAATCTGATAGTCTGTGGTAACACACTCCACAAAATCGGAAACAAACATCAACTCAAATTCAAACCAAACTCACTCCAACACAATGAAGTACAACATCGTTCCTCAAAACGACGTCAAACAATATCAAAATCACAGTGGACAACAACCTGGTACTGCAAGCAACCTCGAACAGCTGAAACTGCTGGTCCCGAATCCTCCGGAACTACAATACCAAGGTCCACAACATGCCCTCCAAGGCCTGAATAGTCCTCAAAGATCGCTCGCCAATCCGAGGATAAGAACTGGTACCAACTCGTAATCTGGTCCCCAATGCTTACTGCAAAGCTTGCCAACACTCCGTTGTAGCTGATTATCTCGATCAGCGGACTGGGACACAGATACACCACGTAAATAGCCAATCTTCGTCAAACATAGCTATGCCAGCCAACCACTGGAATCATCTCCGAAAGTACAAGGAACTGTACTGAGTACGTCAGACGACCTACAAAGGCCCAACAACTGGTATCACGAACCAAAGTGCAAACAACATACACAAACACAGCAACAATCGCCACGTCTAATCGGAAATCTTCAATGGCTGACACTTCTCGGCAAGTCTCTGCCTCCTAGCCATCGCCAGTCGACGAATGTGGCATCAGCACACACAAGCTGCTACATGGCTCTGTGGATTGCGTCACGACTGGTAAACTCGAAGTATCTGATACCTCTCTGCATCAACAGTGCATAACGCACGCAAAACTACAAGCCTCAACATCATCACACTCGAACTCAGCTCTCGTAGCCCATAACTCGGCTAACACGGAGACTCGAGCCACATCGCACATAAAACACTGAAGCTTCTGACTCTCGACTGAATGCATCAGCAACAACATCCCAGACGGATAGTCAAAGTAAAACTTCTAGTCTTCTCGAACAAACTCAAAGGTGCAGCCATAGTCGTTAGTCGATCACATCCATCTACGCTGCCTCAAGCCCAAATCTGGCCGAAAATGCAAGTAGATGAAACTCAAACGATCAGTGTACATCCTACACCGCGCTGCACGCCATAGCTGTAGTGTCTCGAACTCTCTGATGCTAACATAAAAACAGCTACACCCAAATCACACATAGGATACGTAGTCCCATAAAGTTCCACTGCCTGAACCATGAGCCATCGCTCTGTAAAACCGCATCACACATAACCAAATCCAATCCTCGATGCATTGTCACAACCCACGAATTTGTCGTAGTCGTCAGGTAAGGTCAAAACCGAAGCAACGGTTAACCATCTTGCAGGAGTAAGTAACTCTCCTTGCGTGCATCGAACCACATAAACCTGACGCCTTCTTCGTCAATCCGGAAAGTGAAGTGGCAATCCAGGAAAAATCATGTACAAAGCCGTCGGTACAAGCCTGCCAAAACCCAAGAGACCCCCAATCTCTGGCACAGTAGTAGGGCAAACTCCAAATCAACACGGCTTCGAACTGGTCAGGATCCACGCCAACTCCCTCGGATAACATCACATAGCCCAACATCTTCACGCTAATCGACCAAAACTCACACTGGATGAACTTTCACAAACAGCTAATCATCTCGCGAAGTCCACAAAACCTCTCGCAACTGCTCCAGGTACTGGTCCACACTCTCGGAGTACATCAAGATGTTGCTGACGAACATGGCCGCAACTCGTCCAGAATCGTCTGAACACCTGATTCATCAAGTCCACACAATCTACAGGGGCATTGGTCAACCAAACAGTGTGACCAAAAACTCCTGATGCTCGCACCGAGATCCGAAAACTGTCCAAACCACAACTGACACATCAATCCTCAACTGATGGTATCCGGATCCGAAATCAATCTTCAACAAGACTGAAGCTCTCGCGAGCTGATCAACCAATCGTTAATCCGAAACGGAGAATACTTGCACTACCCTGAAGCAAATCAAGCTTCCGGTAGTCAATGCATCACCTCATCAAATCATCCAACATCTGTATAAACAGTGCAAGAGCACACCACGCAAATACGCGGGGTCGCACATAGTCTCCTGAAACCTTCTCCAGCAACTCCTGGAGTCGAGACTGTAGCTCCATCAGCTCCGCTGGCTCCAAACGACAAGATGCCGGTAAAATAAGTCCGGCGCCTGGTACAAGCTCAATGGTGTAGTCAGTCTCCCGAACTGGAGAAACACTTGGTAACTCCTCCGGATCACACCTGAAAACTCAGGAACCACCTTAATGTCACCAATGTCGGACACAGCAACCATAGTATCCGCAACATAAGCTAAGCAAACAACACAACTCGTCTCATCATCCGCTCAACTATCACCATAAGACAGTATCTCGGGAAAAACATGGTCGTCGAAACACAACCTCCTTCTCGAGGTACTCGAACACAGCCAAATGCGTCGTCAGTAAGTCCATACTCACAAACATACCAAAACCACAATATCCAGCTATAACAGATCCGCGGCTAAGCCATATCCTCCAACAAGGATCTCGCAACCTCCGGATGGATATAATACTCTCCAAAACCTCGGAAGTGGAGATGCAGGTACAATAGCCATAGATATCAAGCAACAGTAACCTCGGAGAAAAGTCTGTCCTCAAACAAGGTCATGGCACGAACTCCAACATGCCCAACTAGCCGCTCACATCAATTGCGACTCGCTGAATAACTCATCAAAATGTACATTAATCAAACCACATGAATAGTATCATGATCTCCTCGTAACTCTGAGCTACCGAACTACTAACACAGCTGGCTGGGGGCGCTCCCTCGCAACGTGACCCTCCTGGTCACCGAAACAGCAACTGAAAGTGCTCCACGAACACAAGTCACCGCAACACCTGCTGCGTGAAAGGATCACCAACGACCGCCCAAACACACGCCACAAGAGCAAATCCGCTATACTGTGATCTCCGCTATCGTCAAACGGATCAGCAGAGGATCTTCAACATAACCGAAAAGGCCACAGTTTGACGACATCACTAATCCTGAAATGTCGGAATTCAACCTCATCAAAATCCCGACTAAGTCCACTTTCCTCAAACCATCATATCGAAAACCGCGTACATCTTTCTCTCACAATCGCCTCGCCACTGAATGCAGCACACTAAGCTCCTCACAGATGTCTCGAGGCACATCAATCAGACTCTCTCTGATACTCAGGTTCAAACTCATCTCAAACTTCATACATAGCTCCCTCTAAAGCCACATAACACGTGCAAACAGGAACAAATATGTGAACAATGCATCTCTGCCTCAGGTGGGTAAACACTCCACATTCAATTGCTGGGTAGCCTGATAAACCATTACCATATACACAACACTCTGAATGTAGGCCATGGAGTCGCAACAGGAACTCACACAATATCAGCCCACAAAACACAATAATCTGACTCAGGCACACATCACTGCTACAAATCTCAGCTCTGAGGCAACATATAGACGCTCATATACACATCCCCAGGCAAACCGTGCCACACAAATCTCTAAACTCTGAATACTCATCCAAACCCGCTGTTCACTGGAAAAATTGCGCGTCGATTGATCCTCAACAGGATCCACAACCGAAACGACACGGAAAGCATGTCAGGAGGCATCCTAATGAATACAATATCGTTCACAACAAGTGGAACGTAATCATGAAACCGCAAATATTTGAGGACATACAACACCCGAAGTATTGATGAGTACCGCTGGCCAGTCGGGTCATCACTCCAGTCATGCTGTATCAACTCAAATACCCTTAGTAAACACGACTACAGAAGTCTACAGAACCTATAACCTAATGCTCTGATACCAAGCTGAAAGGACCCAACCCCGATTTAGCTTCCTAAATCGGAATCAAACCCCTTCGAAAACACGAACCAACAAAAACTTTTCGAAATTTGGGCAGAGTTTCGTTACTAGCGTGGAATTACCATTACCTGCACGCTGAAAATACACTTCATCCTATGCCACAAAAAGCAAACCGTGGGCACCAATCCCATCCGGATTTCTCAATATATCAACAGTAAAGTAAACAATACATATAATATATACTTTACTGAAATCCGGGTAAAATCGTATAACATATTCAATAGGACGCTCAGAGCGACTTCTAATACATAATCATATACGCATACCACAGTAGGTAGAACAATAAACCTACTGGATGAAACAAAGTAGCTCGAGCACTATGCCTCCGACCACGACGTGCGACACCAGAGCCTGAACTGCAAACTGGGCACTGAACCGAAAAGCCCAGGGGAAAGACAATAAACACGTTAGAGTGAGTGGACGAAAATAAATGTCTTTCACCAAGTGTATATGTTATAAAAACATACGCGAGTCGAAATAAAAATAAATCAAATCAAATCCTTTACGAGGAGACGCTGACTCCAACTCGTAAACAGAGCATGCATAGAAAGTATCACGGGGTCACTCATGGACACGTCCGTGCTAGTACAGTCAGAATCACGGAGTCCTTGACTACCACGTGATTCATAGCCAGAAAGGCCTCGGTTCCGGGGTACTGCCCCTCGCCGGTCAGGTAGGGGTACTGCCCCTCCTGGTGGCCTACCATCGGGGATCAGCCGAGAGGCAAAGTGTATCGATACAACAACGTAACTGAGACTGTACTCTGTGTAAATCAAATCATAAACAGTTCGACGCAAATGCATGAAACAACTTATAAGTGTATGTATACTCGTATACGTATATCCGTATAAACATATTCGTATAATCGTAAACACATGCTTATATAATCATAATCTCGTATGAAATCTCATGCTCGTAAAACCATAATCATGCTGCATGCTCAAGTTCATAAACGTGTATAAAAGACTCGCAATCATTCCGTGAAAAATAAAATGTCCACTCACAGACTGGCGTAACGCGTATCGCGTTAACCCGTGATCCGGCGGAATGTCCCTCGCCAAACAAACGATCACGAACCCCTGAATATCCACAATGTCCAATATTCAAAGTCATAATCCGACAATACAAATCAAACCACGAGAAACCACCGTTCTCGGAAATACACAATTCAAAGTTGACGAATCGTCGAAAATCCGTATATACCACCTCAATACCTCGCTTTACGTTCGGACGCTCAACTCGAAAAACGAACCTCCCCACTGCGTTCAGAGCGCGATTTCGAGTCAAACGACATGCAACTTGCCGAAAGTCAAAAAGTCAACCCGTTGACCGTTGACCGCCGTTGACTGCCGTCCACGGCGGCGCCACTGTTGACCGGAAAATTTCACGGCGGAGCCACCCCTATTCCACTCAAAATCACCCACTGAGCAACTTTGTCAACTGCACCGAAGTCCAATTCTCACTCTAACACATCCAATTTCATGATAAACCGAAATAGAACACAAAATTCAAATCAAGAATTCTCCCAACTCAAACCGAATTGAAACTCCAAACCAATTTAGTTAGATTCGTGGAGGGAAGAGCTACAAAGCCCAATCCATTTCATAGCTCAATTCAACCCGAATCAAAGAACCCGAATCATCAAAAATCTCACCATTTTCTCGCCGGAAAAGCTTCCTCCACCGTGGACCTCGCCGGAAAATGAGACCGGGGCGATGATGGGGACACCGAGACGCATCGATGGGGTCCTTCCCCAAGGCCGGAGGTGGCCGGAAGTCCCTCGCCGGAATTAATCACGTCGGCCCCGTCGTTCTCATCCTCTCTCCACCGAGTTGACCGAGTCAACTCGGTCAAAACCCAAATAGGAAAAGTCTGACCTGCCCAAAATAGCAGCTTACTATATATAGCCTTTCCCAAAACGGAAACTTCATGTTTATCCATTTCGACGAACTTCAAACGCGTATAACTTCCTCGTCGTAATTCCGATTCCGATAATTCTCGTGGCCACAAACTCGTATCGACGTACTCTTCAATAATCACTCAAAGTCAAACATATCGGCCAAACGGATAAAAAGTCAACTGTTCAGCCCAAACACATAATAAATCGACTAAACCAACAACAAACGGAAATATTCGCAACTAATTCCTCGTAACTCCAAATCATGCTCCGGAAGTTCCCACAAACTCGAAATTAAATTTTGAACAACTTCCGTGAAGAAGCCGAAACCAAATTCTCGTCCGGTAATTTAGTCGCGAACAAACCTGCCATAATAATTCGTTTTCGTCGAAACTTCAAATATTCATAACTAATTCCTCGGTCGTCCAAATAACGATCCAGAACCGCCCACGAACTCGTAATCACATGTACAACGACTCTCGAGAAGAGACTCACCTCCAATTCTTGGCCAATAATTTAGTCGTTAACGAGCCTGGCGATTCAATAACTGTCGAACAACTCTGCGACTACACACAAACTCATCAATCAAGCTGATCATACTGCTGATTCTGGTCCGGGTCGTCACAATCCCGACGATACCTCACGTCGATTCCGACAGGATGCCTATTCCGGGACAGCTAGGGTTCACTACCCCGGAGCAGGCATATGCGTATATACCCTTCCCGGCACCTCTCTGGAGTGCACGGATTCCGGGACAACGCACCGACGAATCAGGTAAATATTAATTAATTAGTGATATCTTTTTACTCCCTAATATTTAAATTCAATTAGGTGTTGATGTTTACAAAATCGTCTACATATATATGTGATAGGCGAGATCGTGCCCGGTGCCAAACAGAAGAGAACCAGAGGCCCCGTCGTCGGCAAGTTACTGGACGAAGCCATTCAGGCTAGCGGTGGTGGCCAACTTATGATTCCGACCAGGGATGGAGGGCAGGTGATCGAGGGAAAGGTCACTCGAAAGTACGCGGGGATGGCGGGCAGCCTCATACGAGATAGAGTCCCAATGTTGTGGCAAGATTGGAATTCAGTGCCACAAGCCGTCAAACATCAGCTGAATAATGCGTTGTCGGTGAGTTGAATTGTATATTCATTATGAAAATTTTCAATAATAAATTTTTAATATTATTGATATATATATATAAATATATGCATTGCAGAGGTGGTTCCGCGTGGATGAAGACATTAGACCCACGTGGGCGGATGAAGTGCATGGGAGCAGGTTTGCAGACGACCATTTGTTTCAATTTTTTCGTTTATTTTGATTATGTTCATACAATGTTGTTAGTTACTAACGCTTGATTTTATGGGTACATATAGGTATAAGGAGTGGAAGGCCGAGCTGAAGAAGCATTGGAAAAAGTACGGGGACGATCGTGAGGGTACCCCTAGCGAGTTTCGTTATAGGGAGTACGAGTGGCGATGGCTTGTGGTTCACTTCAACAACCCTCGATTGAAGGTACGCAACCTTCAATCGATTTAATTTTGGTTTTATCGTACTTCCCGTAAATTATTTGGCTAATGAGTGTTTTTTTATGTTGACTTAATCGCGCAGGCTCTTTCTGAAATCAACGCAAGGAACCGGGCCAAAAACACAACAAATCATCATGCCGGTACCAGATCATACTCGGGTTGGATCGAGGAGGCGGCCAACCACCCAGAAGATGATCCCCTTGTCTATACGATGCAGCACGCGTATCCGCAGAATCCCGAATATGCTGTAAGTGTCCTTATAACAAAATTAACTTATTTCTTATTTATTTAGATTGTTTTTTTAATTAATATTTTATTGTTCTTTGTCAATTAGGCGAGAATTCAGGAGGCGATTCCGGAGGTGTTGACTCAAGTGGCGAGAGAGCGATATCCCGACACCCCCGATGCGGAACTCCCGATTGATCAGATTGATCGATCTGATCCGATCGTCAGGGCCAGGATTACGTCAACTGCGATCCCTCCAGGGAAGAACACATTCTACTGCAGGGGTTCCGGAAAATGGGGTCAAGGGCTGCTGAAGCAGACCCCTGAATTCTCTCGCGGATCGGGATCATCATCATCATCTTCGAGGACTAATCAGCTAAATGACCTTGTGCATAGGCAATCAATTGAGATGGAAGATCAACGGCGTCGGATAGAGGAGCTGGAGCAGGCGCGAGCCGCAGAGCAGCGATGGATGCAGAACTGTTATGCACAGTTCTTAGCATCTGGAATCCAGATACCTCCCCCCCCCCCCCCCCCCCGCCCATTTTCGGTGCGCCACAGCCACAGCCACAGCCTCAACCTCAGCCTCAGCCTCAGCCTCAGCCAGACCAGGACCAACCAACTTTTTCCAATCCGTTTGACCACATAGACTTAGGACCAGGACCCCCCTACATTTGAACAATTGTCGGTTTCATTTTTATTTTCATTATTTACACCGCATATGTATATAGATTTGAACGATTTCGGTTAATTTATTTACTACGTACTCTAGTTTCAATTAATGGTTGTTGATTTTTGATCTTGAACAATATATAGATAGCGTGATTTTTTGTGCATGCTGGTTTTGGGATGAAACCCAAAACCTGCCAAAAAAATTTAAATTTTTCCACTACGACATGTGTCAATATCGTCGGATATAGTTTTCTCCAGGGTCAACCATTTTGACCATGGAGAATACTATATCCGACGATGACATCGTCGGTTATAGTTTAAAACTATGACCGACGATAATCCATAGTCGGATATAGTGTAGTTTTTTTCCAACGAAAACCCTAACTGGTCGTCAGATATAGTATGACCGACGGTCTATTACCGACGGTACTATATCCGACGACCTATCCTCGGATATACCTATGACCGACGAGAATCCCAAACAGACCGACGACATCAAGTCGTCGGTCATAGTAATTCTTCTGGTAGTGTCTTAACATGCGAACAAAGATAAATTTTTTCTCTGTTGAGTCTTACACCAAGGCCAGGAATTGCCTTGTGAATCAAATCTATGCGACGGAGTAACGGAAGAAGAGGAGGACAAGGAAGAGGAGTCACCAGGCTTTCAACCACATCTAAAGAAACAACTGTAGTAACATGAGGAGGAGGAGGAGGGGTAATCCCTATACTGAAAGCTGGTGCAGACTTTACCCGTTGGGCACTCTTCTTCTTTTGCGACAAATTCCTTACCAGAGATACAAAAAAAGAAGAATAAAAGGATTCACTTCAATGAAAGTTACAAAAATTTACGAAAAGACAAATTACACTACATGTTTAGAAAAAAAATATTCAAAAAAATAGATACCCAGACAGATACACATACATAGACAGATACTAAGACAGATACTCATGTAGATACCCACAAAAAAAGAAGTATATTAGGTGAATTATACAAAAATGAAATGACTGAGATCTATTGTCATCAAATGTCAGAATCAATACCAAGTAGTGATTTTTTAAATACAACAACATGCTTCGTCAACTTCTCATTATGTTCAACAAGCTGTTGATTGAAGAACCCAAGTGTTTGCTTTGCGTCTTCAACTTGTATCTTTTCCTTCTCAAGATCATCCTTTTGTCTTTACAAGGCATCTAGTCTCCTCCGAAGATCCTCATTTGCTGCTTGAGAGGATTGAAGTGCTTCATCACCATCTTCAACTGGCTTCTTCAATTTTCTAGTTTCTTCAGTAGAAATCTATGTCTTCCCCTAAACAGCAAGTTGAACATGTGCTTCATCGAGTTTCTTTTTCAACGACAAAATCTCTCCCTCGGTAGCTTCAGCTTTAGCAGCCTTATCTTCAACTTGCTTCTTCAATTTAGTATTTTCTACAGAAACACTTTGTATCTTCCCTTGAGCTTCCTTCAGTTGACGTTCTGCTTCAACGAGCATCTTCTTTCAGTTGGCCATATCATTGATACTTTGCAGGACAAGAACTATGTCATCACTGGCCATATCATTCATACATTCTAGGACAGGAACTATGTCATCAGCTTTATCTGCTTTAATTTTCTTCATCCTCGAATTCAAAAAATATCTGGTCTGTGAAAAAGAGATCCAGACAGCTATTTAGACAAATACCAAGAAAGATACCTAGACAACTATTTCGGCAGATACCCAAAAGGATACCCAGAACAGCAAACAATAGTTAGATACTCACCTCAGCATTTCCAAGCTTTTAATGTTTTTGAAATGACCCATAATATCATAGAGGCTATACTTGACCATTCCAACCACAGAATGCTGCTTCACTTTTCTTGGTTTGACAATATCAAGGATTGAAGCAAGATAAAAAGAAAAAAAAATAAGGGACAAATATTCATAAAGATACTCAGACAGATTCTCAAGAAGATACCCAAGAAGATACTCAAGCAAATACTCAAGGAAATTTACCTGAAAAATAATGTTGTAGGCACCAACATTAATCGCATTGCTTCTCTCAGGATTTTTATCATCCTCATCATCATTATTATCCGCCTTTGCCACCTTCATTTTCCCAGCTGACTTCTTCTCCTTCAGCTTCTTTGATTCCTCCTTCTTCATGGCTACTTATGGAACAAAGTTCTTTGCATAAGTGTCCAAGGCATCGAACAGCTTGTCGAGTACAACAGTTGCCCATGAAAACTGCTTCATTAATTCAATGTTGGTCACGTAATTTGCAAAACCAACCGCCAAATTTCCTTTCGAATTAGCACTACCACATTAAGTACCATTACCGGCGATTTTTAAAAAAACAAGGCCGGCGACCGGGAAAGTCGCCGATAATGCTCACTATTGTTGGCGACTTGCTCCGTCGCCGACAATGCTCACTATTGTCGGCGACTTTCTCCGTCACCAGCAATAGTCCCAAAAGTCGCAGGTAATGTTAAAAAACATAACCGGCGACCTATTCCGTCACCGGTAATGTTTTTTGACATTACCGGCGACTTTTGGCCGGAATTTCGCCAGAAATGTCTCCATTGCCGGCGATTTAATGAATCTCCGGTAATACCTCTTATATCATATGCAGATCGCAGCAGCTCATTCATTTGGATTAAAAAAATTCCGGTGAAATCGAAAAAAGGAAAACGCTCTGAAATCCTTGGGTATTGTCAAAAGGCGTCGAAAACTGGCTCGGGAAGCTATATACGTAGCTATATATAGGTACGTATATACGTATGTATATATATGTGTGTTGATTTAATTAGATCGATATATATATATATATATATGCATGTGTTGATTTAGAGTTGAGATATCGATTATTGGTTTGATACGCAAATAGAGTGGATATATTGTTGATTTCGAGTGATTGACTGTTGATTTTGAGTGGATTTGAGATTATTTCGATGAAAATATGTTCATTTGTGTATATATATATGTATGGATATAAAATGATTTTGCGAATATTAATTGTTACTATGTCTATATATATATACAGGCATGTTAATTTGTAATTGTGAATTGTTGGTATATATATATTTTTTTAATTTATATATATATTAATTAATCGGATGAATTCGAATGTAATTAATGATGATTTATTAATTAATTAGTAGTGAATGTGTGTGTATATATATATATATTTACAGTACGTAATATTGTTAGAATTTTCAGGATGGATAAGAGTTGGATGAGCCTCGAAAGATGGGATGTGAGATATCACTAGGGAATTAGGAGTTTTGTGAATTTTGTGACGGCTAATTGTGGAGACACTACACTTCATTATTGCCCGTGTAAAGAATGTAAGTGTCGCAGCGATCGATTTCGTTTTCCCATTGATAAAGTCCAGAAGCACCTGAGTAAATACGGGTTTTGGGATAAGTACACTTGTTGGATTTATCATGGTGAAACATCGTTAGCGGGTCCGCATGATCATGGACAATTTGGTGAGAGGGCCAGTCCATGCTATGATCATGGAAATTTTTCTGAGAGGGGCAGTCCATCCTATGATCCAACATCGATGTTAATCAATGATATGTTTCCTCATGAGAGCGGTGTATTTGCTGATCAAGCACCAAATGTCCCTCCCGTCGTGCAGGGTTTCCCCCATATTGAGCCAGTCGAGCCATTACCTGGAGCTCATGTTAACACAAGCGGTATGAACAAGTACAACAACCTGATTGCATTGCAACAGACTCCGTTGTACGACGGTTGTAGTAAGCCTGTTCTTGAAAGTGTCATGGGAGTGATGCAGCTTAAAATGGAGAACAAAATGTCTGTCAAAGCTGTTGATTCTTGGCTGAAGTGGACTGCTTCGCTACTGCCACCCGGTCATCGTCTTCCTACCACTCATCATAAGGTGCGACATATCCTGAAAGATCTTGGGCTTTCCTACATCAAAATCCATGCATGCAGATATGATTGTATTCTCTTCTGGGGGAAAAGATCTTGAAGACCTTGAAGCCTGCCCGGTATGTTTTACAGAAAGGTATAAGTTGACTCATGCAGGCAACAAGAAGGCTGTGAAGATACTTCGATATTTCCCGCTTATTGATAGGCTGGAGCAGTTGTTCATATGTGCTTTCACGGCCGAAGCTATGAGATGGTGGGCTGAGAGGAATTTGCCTGACGATGACACCCTTATACACCCTTCCGACGGAGAGGCTTGGAAGCACATAGTCAGGGAGTTTGATCATTTTGCAGCAGAGGTCCGAAATGTTTGGCTAGGGCTCTCATCTGACGGATTCAACCCTTTTGGCAACATGAGTCTTCAATACTGTATATGACCAGTTATTTTGGTATCGTACAACCTTCCACCATGGATGTGCATGAAGAAGGAATACAATATGTTGACTCTGTTAATTCCGGGCCCGGGTTATCCAGGAAAGTGTCTCGATGAATATTTGAGGCCTTTGATTAAGGAGCTTAAGTACCTGAGTGAGTGTGGCCACCCCACTTACGATAGATTCAAAAATGAGATGTTCCAGATGAACGCCATGCTTGTTGGCACCATCAGTGATTTTCCTGCCCGCGGTGTGTTGTCGGGCAACGTAACCAAGGGTTACAGGGCTTGTTCAGAGTGCATGACGGTTGATTGTTGCAGTCCTCATTGCAGTAAAATTGTTCAGATGCGTCACCGTTGTTGGCTTCCATATGGTCACCCATTTAGGCAGGATCTAGACGCTTTTGATGGGACTGTGGAAACAGGTGTGGCACCCAGGCGATGGACATGGGATGAAATTTTGGAAGTGTTGAATGAATATGATTTTGGGCAACTGAGCAATCATCCTGAGATAGTGGCGTCAATTCCAGACAAGGCCGAAAGGTATAAGTTTTGGACACACAAGAGCATATTCTGGGAACTCCCCTACTGGCCCAGGTTGCCTATCAGACACTACCTAGATGTCATGCACATAGAGAAGAATGTGTGTGAAAGTGTGGTGGGCACAATTCTTAATTTGGAGGGGAAAACTGTGACGACCCAGAACAGAATCAGCAGTGTCATCAGCTTGGTCCGTGAGATGATTGAGTAATAGCAGATTTCCGATAATGGATTTACTCGCCAAACTTGTCAACGACTAAATTATTGGCCGAGAATTGGAGCTGGGTCTCTTCTCGAGAGTCGTTGTACGTGTGATTTCGAGTTTGTGGGCGGTTCCGGATCGTTATTTGGACGACCGAGGAATAAATTATGAATATTTAAAGTTTTGATTTAATCGAGTTTAAATGGTGAACTTCTTAACGACTAAATTACTGGACGAGAATTTGGTTTCGGCTTCTTCACAGAAGTTGTTGAGAATTTAATTTTGAGCTCGTGGGAACTTCCGGAGCATTATTCTAAGTTACGAAGATTTAGTTGTGAATATTTCCGTTTGTTGATTGTTTAGTCGATTAAATATGTGTTGGGTTGAATGGTTGACTTTTTATCGGTTTGGTCGATGTGTTTGACTTCGGGTGATAATTGAATAGTACGTCGAGTCGAGTTTGTGGCCGCGAGAATTATTGGAATCAGAATTACGACGAGATAGTTACAGATATTTAAAGTTTGCCGAAAAGTGTGTTGTTGGTTTCCATTTTGGGAAGCTATAAATAGTGGGTTGCCAAAAAGGGAAAGTCAACATTTACATTTACTAGTTTGACCGAGTTGACTGAGTCAACTCGGTGGGAGAAGAAGCTCACGACGAAGCCACGGCCTCCACGGCGGTGATGTGGCTTCCGGCCACCTCCGGCCTTGGTTCCGGTCCTGTTCTCCTCGGCTCAACCTCACGAGTCTAGCCCCGGCCTCTTTTTCCGGCATGGTTCACGGTGGAGTGAGGATTTTCCGGCAAGAAAATGGTGAAAACTTGGTGATTCGGGTTGCTCGATTTTGGCCGAATTGAATTACAATTTGTAGTGGGCTTTGAAGCTCTCCTCACCATTATTCTAACCATATAGGTATGGTGATCTAATTTTGCATGTGTGTGGAGAATTTTGAATGTGAAATTTGTGAAACAATTCGGTTTTGCTTGAAATTGGACTAGTTAGAGATTGAATTGGCCTTTGTTGCAGTTATGAAAGTTGCTCAGTGGATGATTTTGAGTGGAATAGGGGTTTCTCCGCCGAGGGATTTTCAGGTTGGTGGTGGCGCCGCCGTGGGCAGTGGTTAACGGCGGTCAAAGTTTGACTTTTTGGGATTTTCGACAAGTTGCATGTCATTTCACTCGAAATCACGCCCCAATCGCAGTGGGGAGGTTCGTTTTTCGAGTTGAGCGTCCGAACTTACAGTGAGGTATTGAGGTGTGATTTTCGGATTTTCGACAGTTTGTCGTAATCAGATTTCGTGTTTCCGAGAACGGTGGTTTCTCGTGATTTGATTTGAATTGTCGAGTTATGACTTTGAGAAATGGACTTTGTGAATATTCAGGTGTTTGTGATCGTTTGTTAGGCGAGGGACTTTCCGCCCGATCACGGGTTAACGCGAACTGCGTTACGCTAGTCTGTGAGTGGACAATTTCTTTTCACGGATTGTTTGCGAGTCTTTTATATATGATTTATGAACTTGAGCATGCATATGAGATTTCGGATTACATGAGCTAATGTTTTACGATTATACATATACGGATATGCGTATACGAGTACACATACACTTATATGTTGTTTCATGCATTTGCATCGAACTGTTATGATTTGGTTTACACAGAGTACAGTCTCAGTTACGTTGTTGTATCGATACACTTGCCTCTCAGCTGATCCCCGATGGTAGGCCTACCAGGAGGGGCAGTACCCCTACCTGACCGGCGAGGGGAAGTACCCCAGAACCGAGGCCTTTCTGGCTTTGAATCACGTGGAAGTAAGGGACTCCGTGATTCCGACTGTACTAGCACGGATGTGTCCATGAGTGACCCCGTGAGATTTTCCATGCATGCTCTGTTTACGAGTTGGAGTCAGCGTCTCCTCGTATACTATTTGATTTGATTTATTTATATTTCGACTCGCATATGTTTTTATAACATATATTACTCGGTGAAAGACATTTATTTTCGTCCACTCACTCTAACAGTTTTCATGTCTTTCCCCTAAGCTTTTCGGTTTCCGTGCCCAGTGTGCAGTTCGGACTCTGGTGTCGCACGTCGTGGTCGGAGGCATAGTGCTCGAGCTACCTTGTTTCTTCCAGTAGGTTTATTGTTCTACCTATTGTGGCATACTTATATGTTTATACATTAGAGGTCGCTCTGAGTAATCTGTTGTTTATGTTATACGATTTTACTCCGGATTTCAGTAAAGTAAAGATATATTTATTATTTTACATTACTGTTGATATGTTGAGAAATCCGGATGGGATTGGTACCCACGGTTTGATTTTTGTGGCATAAGATGAAGTGTATTTTCCGCGTGCAGGTAATGGTAATTCCACGTTAGTAGCGAAACTCTGCCAAAATTTCTACGGTTTTTGTTGGTTCGTGTTTTCGAAGGGGTTTGATTCCGGTTTAGGCAACTAAACCGGGGTTGGGTCCTTTCAGCTTGGTATCAGAGCATTAGGTTATAGGTTCTGTAGACTTCTGTAGTCGTGTTTACTAAGGATATTTGAGAATGTACAACATGTCTGGAATGGTGACCCGACCGGCCGGCGGATACTCATCAATATTCCGGGTGTTGTATGCTTTCAAATATTTGAAGTTCCATGATTACGTTCCACTTGTTGTGAACGATGTTTTATTCATTAGGATGCCTCCTTGACGTGCTTTCCGTGTCGGTACGGTTGTGGATCCTATTGTGGATAAATCGACACGCGATTTGCCAGTGAACTGTGGATTTGGATGGGTATTATGAGTTCAGAGAATTGTGTGGCACGGTTTGCCTTGTTGTGTGTGTATGAGCGTTTACATGTTGCCTCAGAGCTGAGAATTGTGGCAGTTGATGTTTGCCTGAGTCAGATCATTGTATTTGGTGGGCTGATATTGTGTGAGTTCCTGTTGCGACTCCATGGCCTACATTCAGGGTGTTGTTTATATGGTAATGGTTTTATCAGGCTACCTAGCAATCGAATGTGGAGTGTTTACCCACCCTAGATAGAGATGCATTGTTCACATGGTTGCCCCTATTTGCACGAGTTATGTGGCTTCAGAGGAAGCAGTGCACGAGGTTCGAGATGAGTTTGAACCTGAGCATCAAAGAGAGTCTGATTGATGTGCCTCGAGACATACGTGAGAAGCTTAGTGTGTTTGCACTCAGTGGCGAGGCTATTGTGAGGGAAAGATGTACGCGGTTTTCGATGAGATGGTTTGAGCAAAGTGGACTTAGTCGAGATATGTGATGAGGTTGAGTTCTGACACTTCGGGATCAGTGACTTCATCAGGCTGTGGCCTTTTCGATTATGTTGAGGGTCATCAGATCAAGCAGAGGATCCGTTTGGCGATGGCGGAGATCACAGTGTAGCGGACTTGCTCCTGTGGCATGAGTTTGGGCAATCGTTGGTGATCCTTTCTTGCAGCAGGTGTTGCGGTGACTTGTGTTTGTAGTACACTTTTAGTTGCTATTGTGGTGGCCAGGAGGGTCACGTTGTGGGGGAGTGCCCTCAGCCAGCTGTGTTAGCAGTTCGACAGCTCAGAGTCAGGAGGGGGGGCCATGATGCTATTCCTGAGGTTTGACCAATGTACCCTTTTGTTGAGTTATTCAGCAAGTCGCATTTGATGTGGGCGGCTAGTTGGGCATGTTGGAGTTTGTGTCACGACCTTGTTTGAGGACAGAATCTTCTCCGAGGTTACTGTTGTTTGATATCAATGGCTATTGTACCTGCATCTCCACTTCCGAGGTTTTGGAGAGTGTTGCATCCATCCAGAGGTCGCAAGATCCTTGTTGGAGGTTATGTGTTAGCCGCGGATCTGTTATAGCTGGACATCGTGGTTTTTGTGTGATTATGAGTATGGACTTACCGAAGATGCATTTGGCTGTGTTCGAGTACCTCGAGAAGGAGGTTGTGTTTCGACGACCAGGTGTTCAGACGTTTCTGGACGAGTTTGCGGTCATGTTCATCAGCAATATCTTGATTTACTCCAAGAGTATGGACCAGCATCTGAAGCAATTACGAGCGGATTTACGGACTTCGCGAGATGATCAGTTGTTGATAAAGTTCAATCAGTGTGAGTTTTGGCTGATTAGCGTGATGATTGTGGACTGTGTGATGTTGTCCGAGGGAGTTGGCGTGGATCCTGACCGGTTAGAAGCCATGTTGATTTGGGGTTGACCTATCATTGTACCAGAGATCAGGGGTCTCTTGGGATTGGCAGGCTATTACCGACGGCTTGTGCAGGATTTTCCCAGATTACCACTTCATTTTTCCGGATTGACGAAGAAAGTGTCAAGTTCGAGTGGTTCGATGCACGCGAGGAGAGTTACTTACTCCTGTAGGGTGGTTGACCGTTGCTTCGGTTTTGACCTTACCTGACGACCGCGACGAGTTCGTGGGTTATGGTGATGCATCGAGATTTGGATATGGTTGCGTGATGCAGCTTTGCAGAGCGATGGCTCATGATTTCAGGCAGTGGAACTTTGTGTAGCTGCATATCCTGTGTATGATTTGGGTGTAGCTGTCCTTATGTTAGCATCAGAGAGTTGGAGACACTACTGTTATGGCGTGCAGCGCAGTGTAGGACGTACACTGATCACTTGAGTTTCATCCACTTGCATTTTCGGCCAGATTTAGGCTTGAGGCAGTGTAGATGTATGGGGTCAACTAACGACTATGGCTGCACCTTTGAGCTTGTTCGGGAAAGGTTAGAGATTGAACTTTGACTATCCATTTGGGATGTTATTGCTGATGTATTCAGTTGAGAGTCGGGAGCTTCAGTGTTTCATGTGTGTGTGTGGCTCGAGTTTCCGTGTTAGATGAGTTATGCGCTACGGAAACTGAGTTCGAGTGTGATGATGTTGAAGCTCATTGTTTGGCACCATTTGGCACTAGTGGTGCAGAGATGTGTCCGACAACTCGAGTTTATTACTCGCGATGTAACATGAAGAGGAATGTAACAGTTTGTGTGTGCAGATGCCATATTTGTCGACTGACGATGGCTAGGAGGCAGAGACTTTCCGAGAAGTGTCAGCCATTTGAGATTTCCGGTTAGACGTGGCGTTTGTCGCTGTGATCTTGTGTATGTTTGTACGCACTTTGGTTTGTAGTACCAGTTGTCAGGCTATTGTGGACCATTTGATGAACTTAGTACATTTCCTTGTACTTTCGGGAAAGGATTTCAGTAGCAGGCTGGCATAGCTGTGTTTGACGGAGGTTGTCCATTCACGTGGTGTACCTGTGTCCCAGTTTGCTGGTCGAGGTAATCAACTACAACTGAGTGTTGGCGAGCTTTGCAGTGAGCATTGGAGACCAGATTACAAGTTAGTACCGGTTCTTGTCCTCAGATTGGTGGGCGATCTTTGAGGACTATTCAAGCCTTGGAGGGCATATTATGGACCTCGGTATTGCAGTTCCGGAGGACTTGGGACCAGCAGTTTCACTTGTTTGAGAGTGCATGCAGTACCAGTTTATGGACCACTATAGTTTTGATGTCATTTTGAGGAACGATGTTGTACTCCATTGTGTTAGAGCGAGTTTGGATCTGAGCTGACATTTGATTATGATTTTGTGGAATGTGTTACCACAGACTGTCAGGTTAGCGGAAATGGGTTGATAATTGCTTGAGGTCGATGTTTGAGTTATGTTGATGTGTGCAGATTGAGTTGTGATTCGCTATGTTATTTTGATCCGTGTGTGGTCATAGGCGAGTTTGTGTTGTGCTGTATAATTCGGCATCGCCTATAGTGTTGTGCTGTATAATTCGGCATCGCCTATAGTGTCAGAGTTGTTCAGTTGAGGTTGCCGTTGGAGAGTTGAGCAGTATGCAGAGGCAGTGCTCCTACTTTTAGTTGGCAGATTCGGAAATTTTGAGGTCGAATTTTTTTTAAGGGGGGTGGATTTGTGACGACCCATAACAGAATCAGCAGTGTCATCAGCTTGGTCTGTGAGATGATTGAGTAATAGCAGATTTCCGATAATGGATTTACTCGCCAGACTTGTCAACGACTAAATTATTGGCCGAGATTTGGAGCTAGGTCTCTTCTTGAGAGTCGTTGTACGTGTGATCTCGAGTTCGTGGACGGTTCCGGATCGTTATTTGGACGACCGAGGAATAAATTATGAATATTTGAAGTTTTGATTTAATCGAGTTTAAATGGTGAACTTCTTAACGACTAAATTACTGGACGAGAATTTGGTTTCGGCTTTTTCACAGAGGTTGTTGAGAATTTAATTTCGAGCTCGTGGGAACTTTCGGAGCATTATTCTGAGTTACGAAGATTTAGTTGTGAATATTTCCGTTTGTTGATTGTTTAGTCGATTAAATATGTGTTGGGTTGAATGGTTGACTTTTTATCGGTTTGGTCGATGTGTTTGACTTTGGGTGATAATTGAAGAGTACGTCGAGTCGAGTTTGTGGCCGCGAGATTTATTGGAATCGGAATTACGACGAGATAGTTACAGATATTTGAAGTTTGCCGAAAAGTGTGTTGTTGGTTTCCATTTTGGGAAGCTATAAATAGTGGGTTGCCAAAAAGGGAAAGTCAACATTTTCATTTACTAGTTTGACCGAGTTGACTGAGTCAACTCGGTGGGAGAAGAAGCTCACGACGGAGCCACGGCCTCCACGGCGGTGATGTGGCTTCCGGCCACCTCCGGCCTTGGTTCCGGTCTCGTTCTCCTTGGCTCAACCTCACGAGTCTAGCCCCGGCCTCTTTTTCCGGCATGGTTCACGGTGGAGTGAGGATTTTCCGGCAAGAAAATGGTGAAAACTTGGTGATTCGGGTTGCTCGATTTTGGCCGAATTGAATTACAATTTGTAGTGGGCTTTGAAGCTCTCCTCACCATGATTCTAACCATATAGGTATGGTGATCTAATTTTGCTTGTGTGTGGAGAATTTTGAATGTGAAATTTGTGGAACAATTCGGTTTTGCTTGAAATTGGACTAGTTAGAGATTGAATTGGCCTTTGTTGTAGTTATGAAAGTTGCTCAGTGGATGATTTTGAGTGTAATAGGGGTTTCTCCGCCGAGGAATTTTCAGGTTGGTGGTGGCGCCGCCGTGGGCGGTGGTCAACGGCGGTCAAAGTTTGACTTTTTGGGATTTTCGACAAGTTGCATGTCATTTCACTCGAAATCGCGCCCCGATCACAGTGGGGAGGTTCGTTTTTCGAGTTGATCATCCGAACTTACAGTGAGGTATTGAGGTGTGATTTTCGAATTTTTGACAGCTTGTCGTAATCGGATTTTGTGTTTCCGAGAACGGTGGTTTCTCGTGATTTGATTTGAATTATCGAGTTATGACTTTGAGAAATGGACTTTGTGAATATTCAGGTGTTCGTGACCGTTTGTTTGGCGAGGGACTTTCCGCCGGATCACGGGTTAACGCGAACTACGTTACGCTAGTCTGTGAGTGAACAATTTCTTTTCACGGATTGTTTGCGAGTCTTTTATATATGATTTATGCACTTGAGTATGCATATGAGATTTCGGATTACATGAGCATATGTTTTACGATTATACATATACGGATATGCGTATACGAGTATACATACACTTATATGTTGTTTCATGCATTTGCATCGAACTGCTATGATTTGGTTTACACAGAGTACAGTCTCAGTTACGTTGTTGTATCGATACACTTGCCTCTCGGCTGATCCCCGATGGTAGGCCTACTAGGAGGGGCAGTACCCCTACCTGACGGGCGAGGGGCAGTACCCTAGAACCGAGGCCTTTCTGGCTATGAATCACGTGGAAGTCAGGGACTCCGTGATTCCGACTGTACTAGCACGGATGTGTCCATGAGTGACCCCGTGAGATTTTCCATGCATGCTCTGTTTACG
This sequence comes from Geum urbanum, assembly GCA_946800695.1. Lineage (NCBI taxonomy): Eukaryota > Viridiplantae > Streptophyta > Magnoliopsida > Rosales > Rosaceae > Geum > Geum urbanum. The sequence continues at coordinate 9,719,267 of OX327015.1, forward strand.
AGTTGGAGTCAGCGTCTCCTCGTATACTATTTGATTTGATTTATTTATATTTCGACTCGCATATGTTTTTATAACATATATTACTCGGTGAAAGACATTTATTTTCGTCCACTCACTCTAACAGTTTTCATGTCTTTGCCCTGGTCTTTTCGGTTTCCGTGCCCAGTGTGCAGTTCGGACTCTGGTGTCACACGTCGTGGTAGGAGGCATAGTGCTCGAGCTACCTTGTTTCTTCCAGTAGGTTTATTGTTCTACCTACTGTGGCATACTTATATGTTTATACATTAGAGGTCGCTCTGAGTAATCTGTTGTTTATGTTATACGATTTTACTCCGGATTTCAGTAAAGTAAAGATATATTTATTATTTTACATTACTGTTGATATGTTGAGAAATCCGGATGGGATTGGTGCCCACGGTTTGATTTTTGTGGCATAGGATGAAGGGTATTTTCCGTGTGCAGGTAATGGTAATTCCACGTTAGTAGCGAAACTCTGCCAAAATTTCTACGGTTTTGGTTGGTTCGTGTTTTCGAAGGGGTTTGACTCCGGTTTAGGCAACTAAACCGGGGTTGGGTCCTTTCAAAAACAAAAGACATCCCTAAGGCACGCATTGATCTGAAAGCTATGGGACTGCGGAAACAGTTGTGGTTAAGATATGGTAAGAAAAAAATGCCGCAAGCTCCTTACACCGTCAAGCCGAAGCAAAAGCATGAAATTTTTGGGTGGCTGAGTAATGTCAGGTATATATTCTTATGGCTATGCAGGAAATTAATATAATTTTTACTTATATATGGTTATATGCAAGAAATATAATTGTTGCTTATGTGTATATATGCAGGTATCCTTATGGCTATGCAGGAAATATAAGCAGGTGTGTTAACTTCCGGGACAATAAGATGTACGGATTAAAGAGTCATGACTGCCATGTACTTCTTCAACGCCTTTTCCCTATTTTCATTCGAGGGTACCTGCCCAAAGAGGTGGTGGAGCCGTTGGTAGCCTTGTCAAGATTCTTTCAGAAGTTATGCACACTACAAGAAAACAGCACTTAGACGATGGAACAGTAATCGTTCCGTCGTCTAAGTGTCACCTGGACGACGAAAAATTCTCCATTGTCCAAGTCGCACCTGGACGACGGAGAACTCCATCTCCGTCATCCAAGTGCGACTTGGACAACGGAGAATTTTCCGTTGTCCAGGTGATCACCTGGACGACGGAGATGGAGTTCTCCATCGTCTAGGTGATCACCTGGACAACGGAAAAGTCTCCGAGGTCCAGGTGGTAACCTGGACGACGGAGAATGATCGTCTCCGTCGTCCAGGTGATCACCTGGACAATGGAGAAGTCTCCGAGGTCCAGGTGATCACCTGGACGACGGATAATACAATCTTCGTCGTCCAGGTTACCACCTGGACCTCGGAGACTTCTCCGTTGTCCAGGTGATCACCTGGACGACGGAAAACTCCATCTCCGTCGTCCAGGTGATAAGTTGGACGACGGAAATAGTATACTCCGTCGTCTAGGTGATCAACTGGACAACGGACCGACACGCCGTGGTGTAAGTTCCACTTAGACGACGTACCGACACCTCCGTCGTCTAAGTGAAGCATTATATAAGCCATGCCAAACTCTATTCGATCATTCCATTCTATTCTCTCCCTTGGGAAATTTTAAAGATCGAAGAAGAAGGAGAAGGGAGAAGGAGATGGATCAGGATCTCCGCTGATTAGCTAGCTAGCTTAATTAACCGCAGATATCGAGAAGGCCAGCAGGTACGTACACAGTTAAAATTTGCTTAATATATATTTAGTGAAAACGTGCATACATGCATGAATGTTAGCTATATATACAGATTAAATTACGTACGTAATTTGATGGATCGATGTAGATCGAGTACGTATAATTAAGGGTAAATTAATGGACTAATATATATATATATGTAATAATTATTTAATTATAATATTTTGTAGCAGTATGGACAATAGTTGGATGAAGTTGAAGAATAGATGTGATGTCCGGTATATGGATGGAATTAGCGAATTTGTGAATTTTGCGATAGAACATGGTCAGGGAAAGAAGCATTTCAGGTGTCCGAGCCAGAAATGTCTTAATTGTGAGTATGTGGAGGTTAATGTTATGGTGCAACACCTGTACGAAAATGGTATGATGTGGAGTTACACTACATGGAGCGAGCATGGTGAAGCAGTAGAGTTCAGCGCAGCAGACTTCAGCTTAGGGTACAGTTATCAGGGTGCCTCATCCAGCGGCAGTGGTGCCGGACCCCCAGCTTGCTACCCAACTGCAAATTTGGTCTATGATGCGTTTCCGGGATTTAGTCATGGTGGACACCAACACCAAGACGGAGGTTACAGTACCACTCATGAGCATGATGACACATTCCCCGCTGCTAGATTGGCCACTGACACCAGTGAGATGGATAAATACAACCGGATGCTACTTGAAGCGCAGACCCCGGTGTTCCCTGGATGTCGAGAGAATGTGTTGCAATATGTGATGGAGCAAATGAAGATAAAAGTGAAGCACAAAATGTCAGTGAGTGCTTTTGACGAAATTCAGGAGCAAATATGTAAGTTGCTTCCTGATGATCACAATCTTCCTAAATCTCATTATAAGGTTAAAAATATCTTGAGCAGCCTCGGCCTAAAGTACAGGATAATTGACGCATGTCTGAATGATTGTGTGCTATTTTACAAAGAGTATAAATATTTGGACTATTGTCCCGTATGTGGCCAGTGCAGATTCCAGGTGAATAGGAAGAGTTCTAAAAAGAGAATTCCTGTGAAAGTTGTTCGATATTTTCCCTTGATGCCCAGATTGCAGCGCCTGTACATGTCTCTACACACAGCAGAGGCGATGCGATGGTACGCAGAAAAGCGAATAGATGACGATGTCCTACGACACGCCACGGATGGGGAGGGTTTCAAACATTTCGATAGAGAATTTGGAGACTTTGCTGCAGAGGTTAGAAATGTTAGACTCGGCCTATCTACAGACGGATTCAATCCTTGGGGAAGTAATAGCTCCGCCGTCAGCACTTGGCCAGTTATTCTGATGCCGTACAACTTGCCTCCGTGGATGTGCATGAACAAGGAATTTAATTTTCTTACTGTACTAATTCCAAGTCCTAAATCTCCAGGGAAGTGCTTAGATGTCTACCTCAGACCTTTGATCGACGAGCTGAAACTGTTGTGGGAAAATGGAGTCCCAACTTATGACAAATTCACTGACACGATGTTCACGATGAGGGCTGCCGTAATGTGGACGATCAGCGATTTTCCAGCGTATGGGATGTTGGCAGCTTGCAGGACAAAAGGATATAATGGATGTCCTATATGTTTGGACGACGTGAACTCTAGTTGGCACGCAGGGAAGGTGTGTTACTTAAGTCATCGTAGATGGCTTCCTCACGACCACCCATAGCAACAGGATGAAGCTCATTTCGACGGGACGGTAGAGAACAATCCTAAACCCCGTAGTTGGTCGGGCGAAGAGATTTTAGAGAGGTTGAGCTATTTCGACTTTGGTGTGTTGACCAATGACGCGGATGTAAAGAAATGCAATCCAATTCCTCCACATGATCTGAGCTATTGGGATCACAAGAGTATATTCTTTGAACTCCCTTACTGGTTGAAGTTGAAGCTGAGGAACAACTTGGACGCGATGCACATAGAAAAGAATGTATGCGACAGCGTGGTGGGAACAATTCTCGGTATTAAATTCAAGACTAAAGATACTCCCAAAGCGCGCAAAGATTTGGAATCAATGAATCTACGTCGTCCCTTGTGGTTGAGGAGGGATAGGAAATGAGTGTACAACAAGATGCCAGCTGCACCTTACACAGTGAAGCCGACGCTTAGACGTTCTGTATGTCACTAGTTTAAGGGCGTTCGTTATCCGGCTACGTATGCAGCTACTATAACTGGAGCAGTGGACGAGGTGTAACACAAGTTTGTTGGTCTAAAGACACATGACTATCACGTTATGCTGCAACGTCTGATTCCAGTGGTAATTCGACCATACTTGCCTCGGGACGTCGTAGAACCAATAGTGGCATTGTGCAGCTGGTGGCAGAGGTTATGAGCCAGAGAATTAAAGAAGTCAGATGTGGTGGAATTGCAACAACAAATTGTGCACATCATTTGCAAACTAGAGAGGATTTCTCCTCCTGCTTTCTTTGACATAATGATTCACCTAATGATCCACCTGCCCGAGCAGGTGCTCATTTCTGGTCCGGTCCAGTACACTTGGATGTATCATCAAGAAAGGTACGTAGAACTAATTAATTATACAGGTTTTTCGATTCATAATTTGTTCCACTGGAGATTACTAGCTAGCTATATGTACTTATTATTATTGTACGTTTGATTAATTTTGTAGACAGCTTGGACAATATAAGTCATTCGTCAAAAACAGGTCGGCCCCGGATGGCTCCATAGCAGAGACATACCTAATGCATGAGTGTTTACTTATTGCAACAGGTACCTCAAAGATCCACCACCTCCCACTGCCTTCGATCGCAGTGCCCGCATCAATCTTTCTGTCTTCACCAATGTCGTCCGACCGTTTAGAGGAGTATTAAAGGAATCGTTAACACGGGAAGAACTTATTGAGGCACATTGGGTAGTGTTGCGAGACTGTGACGAAGTTGAGCCGTACATGATGTCATACAGGGAGAGGCTTCAGGCGTTAAATCAAAACAAGAGTTCGGTGTGGATTGAGAAAATGGTTAAGAAGAAGTTTCCCAATTATTTCTTCCAATGAATACGTACGTACGTCTCGGTATTAAATTAGTAATTTATATACATCTCGATCATGTTTGTAGAAAGTAAACCCTTATATTAATTTGCCCTTTTTCGCAGATGATTGATCTGCAAAAATCTGAAAACCACGGGGGGTGGTGGTCATGGCCAAAGCACTTGCTAGTAGGGAAGCCGATTAAACACTATATTTATCCCGGATGTTTTGTGAACGGTGTAAAGTTCCATTCATTGGCCCGAGATGAAGGAAGAAGAACACAAAACAATGGGGTAGCGGTTGGGAAAAACAATGATCTATATTACGGGGCTATTGTATATGTGGTTCAGCTATGTTACGGGAATGATGTCAACGTTTTCCTATTCAAGTGCAGATGGTTCAAGCGTACAAAGGAAGACCTGGGACTATTATCAGTCGATACAAACTCAAGCTGGTATGAGGATGAGTCTTTCGCTCTCGCCACCTTAGTTAGGCAGATGTTCTATCTCGACGATCCGAAAGCTGGTAAAGGGTGGAAAATAGCGAACCATATCTCTCACCGAGGAATATGGAATATAGAGACAATTGAAGGGACACCGGCGACGACTGAAGATGCTGCTGAACCAGAAAGAGACATTCCTGCCTATCAAGAGCTTAATATTTATGTCATCCGCTCCGATATAATGGACCTGGTTCAAGATGATGAACGCTTACCCATGCCTGATGGTTGTATAGATCTAACTGAAGATGAGATTATCGATGCCATTAATGAAGAAGACGAGCAGGATGAGGACGCGGACGAGGACTCGGGTTATTCGTCAGACGATGTTGAGTATGATGAGGAGGATGAGCAATCGGACACCGGGGACGAGGATGATGACGATTATGATGATGACTACTTAACTAAGACGAGAAAAATTAATTGGTAATTAATTTATGTAATTATTGTAATATATGATGCATCATCGATCAATAATTAATATAAATATTATAGGGAGGAGAATATACATATGTACGTAGATCTTAATATGTCAAAGAAGCTTCCTCAAGAAGCTTTCGTTCGTTTTATTGTTTTTAAATAATATTTATGTGTAAATTGGATTAATTATGGGTCCCTATATATGATTTATATATATTGCGAGAGATTAATGAAATAAATGTTTCGGAAATTATACTATATTATATATTCTATGATTGATTATGTCGACATGTGATAGTATTATTGCGAGCACAAATGTAGTATATATATATGTTGTTTTTATTACGGCGTTAAATCTATATAATTGAACGCCAAATCTCAATCTCATATAAAAGCCTAAATCCTCGACCCTAAATCTAGCAGATCGGATCGATCGATCATTTTTTTAATTATATTTTTGAATCAGAATAATTGAACGGACACACAAATGACCGGGGACGACCTAAACCCTAAACCCTAAGGCCCTAACCCTTGAATTCAGGGTTTAGCACTTGGACGACGGAGACGGTCATTCTCCGTCGTCCAGGTACTCACCTGGACGACGGAGAATGACCGTCTCCGTCGTCCAAGTGCTAAACCCTATACCCTATACCCTATGGACCCCTAACCCCTGATTTCAGGGTCTATGCACCTGGACGACGGAGATGACATTCTCCGTCGTCCAAGTGTGTACCTGGACGACGGATATTAGTGTATCCGTCGTCCAGGTGTGTACTTGGACGACGGAGAATGTCATCTCCGTCGTCCAGGTGTAAATTTCGTAATTTTTTCTAAGACAACGACCATCTAGACCATCTTCCAATGCATATTCTTTTCGTCACGACTTTAGAGTAAACAATTCTTGGTGTGTGAGCTTTGACGGTTCAAAAATCGGAGTTGCGAAATGTCATGTATCCACGTTTCCGGTTTGTTAAATTCTCGGTTTTGCGGTTGACTGTGCCGATGAAACCCTTCCCGAACTTATTATTTTCTGGTCCTTTATTGTAATTATATATTATGTTACGACGAACATATCCAACGGTTGTTTTGTCCAAATTCAATTTCATTAATACTCTGCTGCAAATGAGCCACTACTCATGAACACTTAAGTCGTAAAGATTAGTCGATACTTAACAACTTTCAAGACGTAAAATTATTCGGCGGTTCAAATTTAACTGTTCATATATACGATGCGTTCATCGATATTGTACGACTATTTCACTCGAATGACAGATCGCTAAATTCCTAGCGAATTAATTTTTAAAACCGTCACTTAGACGACGGAAAACACTGTTTCCGTCGTCCAAGTGCATTTGGACGACGAAAATAGTGCTCCGTGGTCTAAGTGAAAGCCTATAAATAGAACAGCACCCACCCCCTTTCTCATTCCATCTCCTCTCCTCTCCTCTTCTCCTCTCCTCTCCTCTCCTCCGGCGATTTTCCTCTTCCGGCGATGCTCCGACGACAAATTTTCCGGCGTGGTTCCTCTTCTCCGACGACTCAACTCCGGCGATATTCCCGATTACTCCGGCGAGGTAAATTTCTATTTTTTACCTTATTAACATTATTTTTATTTAATTAATTAATTTCTAAATATAATTTAATCATTAGTTTTAAATAATTCATTATTGTAATTATAATAATTTTTAGTGGTTATTATTAATATTTAGTAATCATTTAGTTATTATAAATATTCTAATTAATATTTGGTTGTTATCATTTAATTATTTAGTTATTATAATAGTTATTTGGTAAATAATAATTATTGTAATTAAATAATAGTAATAATAATTATTGTTAATAATAATTAATTATATTGGTAAATGAATAATTATTATTAAATGCATGATAAATAATAATTCATTATTGTCATTATTTATTGTTTTAATTAATTGATAATTACGTGTATTTTCTAGTAAATTGCATGGTAGTACGTCTTCGATTTAAATTTAGTACATAGGCTTGGTTTATTAAGTCGCACTCTTTGGAATAGATGGCGCCTCTTTTCCTAGCTTATCTCCTTAACCCCTCGTGATGTGTGGATTTCATCACCGCACACCATAACCTAAGTGAAGTTATGGACACGAGGTTGAGGGCGGAGTTTGCAAAGGACTTGAGGGAGTGTAAATTTTCGAAAAATTGGCCGAATGTCGGACATGGTGTCTAGAAACGGGTTATGACTGGTGACAGGTTTTGGATCTAAGAAAAACGACACCAATAGAGTATATACCATTCATTTGGTTAGCATCGGGGTGTTTTGTCGAAATTAGTCATGCCTCTCGCGTTATCTCTATCCCCAACTGGCCATGTTTTTCGATTTAACCAAGGCTGATTAATTGAAAATTTATACTTTATCGCGCGGGTCGCACGTCCATTGAACGACCGAAAAAGCCAAGCTAGTGTACTCTATTTAAATCTTAACCATACTTAATTAGCGTAAATTTTGCACTTGTAATTATTATGGTAAGTAGGTATTTTAACAACGTATTCCTAGGTTTAAATGGCTCCATCCGGCAAGAAGAAAGCCCAACAGGAGGCAGAAGATGCCATGCTCCGCCGCTTCGCGGACCAAGTCAGTTGGGTTCAACAGGAGGGCAACGACGCCCTCAATCCGGACCCTTCATCTGCTTCGGAGGTGGCGTCTTCTGGGGAAATTCCCTCTACCCCATTTATCTCCAGCGGTGATGACGTCGACCCCTTTTAAACTCCGACGCCCGGTACCGGTTCAACGGCAAGTACTCAGGCGTCCTCGACCGCTGAATCTATCATGTACAGTGCCCGCCGTAAGCAAAGGAGGGCCCCCACTGACCCGGAACCGAAAAGGACTCAGGGTCTCGTTAAAGGGGGCAAAGCGGAGAAAATTTGCAAGGCGACCGGGAAAAAGATCGACTTGCCCTACGACGAATTCACCGGTGGCCCTCCCACACCTCAGCTAGCAAGTCTCTCGGCTCATAGCATAAGGTCAATCGTTCGTAGCCGGATTTGTCTCACTGCCCCTACTTGGAAGGAGGTGCCGGATGATGAGAAGGCGAAAGTCTTTAAAGAACTTTCGGTACATAATACATACAATTTTAGTTATTATATAATATTTTTAATATTAGTTATAATTTCATAATATATACGATTATAATTTTCTATTTATTTCTGATAGGAACAATTTGCTGTGGATCCTTCACCGGCGATGTTGAGGCATATCAACCAAACCGCCAACTTCATCTACAAAGATTGGAAGTACAAGCTCCATCAGTACTTCAAAACTATCGGTCCCGTGCCTCCCCCCCTAAAGCTGCGTGAGGATAGACAAGATGAGTGGGAGTGGTTGTCACTACTAGAAAAAGTATTTCAGACATCGGTTCAGAACCGATGTAACAAATCATACCAGACCGATGTCTTAGTGGGTGATGTAAAAGATCGGAAAAATGGGACATCGGTTAGGAACCGATGTCAAAGGTTACAATAGACATCGGTTGCTTACCTAACCGATGTCAAAGGTTAAAATAGACATCGGTTGCTTATGTACATCTCATTATTCCAGTGTGTGTAGGTACTTTCAAACATTCATATTTAGAGTGAAAGACCCAATGAAATCGAAGTCTACATTACAATTTATTACCTTTACATCGATATTCCATTTATAACCGATGTAAGATGTATGTTTTGACATCAGATTTTGTTTTTTTACCTGATGTTAAATATCGTTTTTGACATCAGATGTTGAGTTTGTACCTGATGTTAAAAACTATATTTGACATCAGATTTTGGGTTTTTTTGGTTCTAGTTCGTATCTTATACATCAGATGTTGAGTTTGTACCTGATGTTAAAAACTATATTTGACATCAGAATTTGGGTTGTTTTTGGTTTCCAGCTCTCATCTTATACATCAGATTTTGGCTTTGTACCTGATGTTGTAAATTTTATTTGACATCAGATTTTGGGTTGTTTTTGATGTCCAGTTCTCATCTTCTGCATTAGTTATAACGATTTCTAATTCTCTCTAAGACAAATAGGAGGCACTAATTGGCTTAAATTAATGAGAATGATTCTCTCTTACAGCCCCAAATTCAAGTTACAGTACTGCCAAATTCAAGTTGTTTCAAAAGATGGATTACTATCCTATCCATCATCAAAATATTGGGACATATAACCATGCTAGCAATCCGATAGAAGTTCCCTAGCTATATATCTACTCCGGCGCCACCATCCAAAAAATTGCTGCGCTAGCCATCCTGACTTTGATCCCTAGCTACCTATCTAATCCAGCCATCAATCTATCAACCTATCTAGCTAGAGCAAAGCTTGTATATAGTCAGCCACTTTAAGGCACACCTCGTCAATTTTCGACTGATCATATGGCTTCCTCCTTTTTCCTGCCCACTGTCCAACAACAAGTACAAATAAAGTAAGCAAAGGCAGCACAACAATTATGCAAACCATGCCAGCAAATGAAAATAGCATTCACTGTTCAGCAAGGGCACCACTGTTCAGGTACAATTATGCTAATAGCTCAGTTGAAAGCAGCAAGGGCAGCACAAAAATGTTTCAAAACCAGCCAAGTATTTAGATACCTTGGTTGGAAATGAAAGAAAGTGCTTACGCCATATATGCTGCCAAGACGCCTTGACCAATCTGCTTCATTTCCAGAAAATCAAGAATATTCTCCCTCAATATGTAAAGCTGTCGCTCTATTCCGAAAACTTGATCATCAAGAACTGTTCTTAATGCCTCATTAGTCTTCCCCATGACATCTTTCGCATACTTGTATAATAGCTTGCATCTCTTAGGCACAGAGGAGGGAAGCTCATTTGGGAAAAAACAAATATTAGACGGGAAAGACAATACTAGTTAGCAATAAGCTAACATAGCGGGATATATAGTAAAATAATTCAGTTTAAAGTCTAAAAAAGATATTTAGATAGACAGAACTTATCAGGGAAAACCATATGGAATCGTAAAGTACCTAACGTTGATAACATCGTCAACTCTCCCTGTAAGCCAGTGATATCCATCCTTGTCCCTGAACAGTGAACTTAACATGTCAACATTGTTGCATTTATGTATGTATGTGTGTGTTTAGAGAGATTACATCAAACACCAAACCCCAAACAGGACGAGGGTTTAGAGTCATGTCTTGAAATCAAAAACCATATTTTACAGCATATACAAGAATTCTCAACGATGAAATTAAATGTTATTACTTGCCTGCTGCATCTATCACCACTAAAATAATACCCAGAGAAAGGTTTAAAGTAAGTTGTTTCGTATCATTCATGATCACCAAAGAGAGTTCGGAATGCTCCAGGCCACGAGCTTTTTATACAAAGATAACCACTGCACTCCCCTTCAATCTCAACACCCTTCTCATCCAGTATAACAGCCTGCAGATACAAGAAAGAAAAAAGGCTGATATGATATAGATGTTACGTAGTCAAAACTGCAGAAGAGAAGATAGTTTATTGATGATGCTATCCATAAACTCAATTAATGCAACAGACCTGGACTCCAAAAAAAGGGAAAGTTGCAGAACCAGGCTTCTGTGGCCAGGCACCCGGTAATGGAGTCATCTGCCAGTAAAACATCATACATTAAGATATCGGACTGATGGAGATCATGTGAATGTTATATATATACATTCAAGAGCAAAGTGCGTAATCAAGTAAAATGTCAGTTAATTTCTGCTTGAGGACCAGTTGATGCGCAGATATAAGAACAATTAAAGAGCAAAGTCAAATATACCATAAAACCACCATTTTCAGTTTGCCACCAACACTACAAGAAAACAGCACTTAGACCACGGAAACGTAATTGTTCCGTGGTCCAAGTGACACCTAGACCACGAAAAATACTCCGTGGTCCAAGTACCACCTGGACGACGGAGAATACCATCTCCGTCGTCCAGGTTATAACCTGGACGACGGAGTATTTTCCGAGGTCCAGGTGATCACCTGGACGACGGATATGGTATTATCCGTCGTCTAGGTGATCACCTGGACCTCGGAGTCTTCTCCGTCGTCCAGGTGATTACCTGGACAACGGACTGATACGCCGTCGTCCGAGTATACGAAACGTACTTCCACTTAGACGACGTACCGACACCTCCGTCGTCTAAGTGAAGCATTATATAAGCCCGATGCCAAACTGAATTCATTCCTCGATCTCTTCATTCCATTTGAAGAAGAATTGAAGGAGAAGGGAGAAGGAGAAGGGAGCTAGCTAGCTAGAAGGCCGAGAAGAATCAGGATCGATAAGGGATCTCCGCTGACTAGCTAGCTAGCTTAATTAACGTACAGATATCGAGAAGTCCAGCAGGTACGTACGTACGCAGTTAAAATTTGCTTAATTAATATATATTTAGTGAAAACGTATGTACATATATACATGCAAGGATGTTAGCTAGCTGATGTTAGCTATATATATATATATATGTACAAATCGATTAAATTACGTACGTACGTAATTGATGGATCGATGTAGATCGAGTACGTATAATTAAGCGTAAATTAATGGACAAATATATATATATATGTAATAATTAATTAATTATAATATTTTGTAGCAGTATGGACAAGAGTTGGATGAAGTTGAAGAATAGATGTGATGTCCAGTATATGGATGGAATTAGCGAATTTGTGAATTTTGCGATAGAACATGGTCAGGGAAAGAAACGTTTCAGGTGTCCGTGTCAGAAATGTCTTAATTGTCAGTATGCGGAGGTTAATGTTATGGTGCAACACCAGTACGAAAATGGTATGATGTGGAGTTACACTACATGGAGCGAGCATGGTGAAGCAGTAGAGTTCAGCGCAACAGACTTCAGCTCAGGGTACAGTTACCATGGTGCCTCATCCAGCGGCAGTGGTGCCGGACCCCCAGCTTGCAACCCAACTGCAGATTTGGTCCATGATGCGTTTCCGGGATATAGTCATAGTGGACACCAACACCAAGACGGAGGTTACAGTACCACTAATGAGCATGATGACACATTCCCTGCAGCTAGCTTGGCCACTGACACCAGTGAGATGGAAAAGTACAACCGGATACTACTTGAAGCGCAGACCCCGGTGTTCCCTGGATGTCGAGAGAATGTGTTGCAATATGTGATGGAGCAAATGAAGATAAAAGTGAAGCACAAAATGTCAGTGAGTGCTTTTGACGAAATTCAGGAGTAAATATGTAAGTTGCTTCCTGATGATCACAATCTTCCTAAATCTCATTATATGGTTAAAAATATCCTGAGCAGCCTCGGCCTAAAGTACAGGATAATTAACGCATGTCCGAATGATTGTGTGCTATTTTACAAAGAGTATGAAAAGTTGGACTATTGTCCCGTATGTGGCCAGTGCAGATTCCAGTTGAATAGGAAGAGTTCGAAAAAGAGAATTCCTGTGAAAGTTGTTCGATATTTTCCCTTGATTCCCAGATTGCAGCGCCTGTACATGTCTCTACACACAGCAGAGGCGATGCGATGGTACGCAGAAAAACGAATAGATGACGATGTCCTGCGACACGCCGCGGATGGGGAGGGTTTCAAACATTTCGACAGAGAATTTGGAGACTTTGCATCAGAGGTTAGAAATGTTAGACTCGGCCTATCTACAGACGGATTCAATCCTTGGGGAAGTAATAGCTCCGCCGTCAGCACTTGGCCAGTTATTCTGATGCCGTACAACTTGCCTCCGTGGATGTGCATGAACAAGGAATTTAATTTCCTTACCGTACTAATTCCAGGTCCTAAATCTCCATCGAAGTGCTTAGATGTCTACCTCAGACCTTTGATCGACGAGCTGAAACTGTTGTGGGAAAATGGAGTCCCAACTTATGACAAATTCACTGACACGATGTTCACGATGAGGGCTGCCGTAATGTGGACGATCAACGATTTTCCAGCTTATGGGATGTTGGCAGCCTGCAGGACAAAATGATATAATCGATGTCCTATATGTTTGGACGACGTGAACTCTAGTTGGCACGCGGGGAAGGTGTGTTACTTGGGTCACCGTAGATGGCTTCCTCACGACCACCCGTGGCGACAGGATGAAGCTCATTTCGACGGTACGGTAGACAACAATCATAAACCCCGTAGTTGGTCGGGCGAAGAGATTTTAGAGAGGTTGAGCTATTTCGACTTTGGTGTGTTGAGCAATGGCGCGGATGTAAAGAAATGCAATCCAATTCCTCCACATGATCTGAGCTATTGGGATCACAAGAGTATATTCTTTGAACTCCCTTACTGGTCGAAGTTGAAGCTGAGGAACAACTTGGACGCGATGCACATAGAAAAGAATGTGTGCGACAGCGTGGTGGGAACAATTCTCGGTATTAAGTTCAAGACTAAAGATACTCCCAAAGCGCGCAAAGATTTGGAATCAATGAATCTACGTCGTCCCTTGTGGTTGAGGAGGGATAGGAAAAGAGTGTACAATAAGATGCCAGATGCACCATACATAGTGAAGCCGACGCTTAGACGTTCTGTATGTCACTAGTTTAAGGGCGTTCGTTATCCGGCTACGTATGCAGCTACTATAACTGGAGCAGTGGACGAGGTGCAACACAAGTTTGCTGGTCTAAAGACACATGACTATCACGTTATGCTGTAACATCTGATTCCAGTGGTAATTCGACCATACTTGCCTCGGGACATCGTAGAACCAATAGTAGCATTGTGCAGGTGGTGGCAGAGGTTATGCGCCAGAGAATTAAAGAAGTCAGATGTGGTGGAATTGCAACAACAAATTGTGCACATCATTTGCAAACTAGAGAGGATTTTCCTCCCTGCTTTCTTTGACATCATGATTCACCTAATGATCCACCTGCCCGAGCAGGTGCTCATTTCTGGTCCGGTCCAGTACACTTGGATGTATCCTCAAGAAAGATACATACAACTAATTAATTAATTTGTTCCACTGGAGCTTATATATATACTAGCTAGCTAGCTATATGTACTTATGTAATGTGTACGTTTGATTTTGTAGACAACTTGGACAGTATAAGTCATTCGTCAAAAACAGGTCGGCCCCGGATGGCTCCATAGCAGAGACATACCTAATGCATGAGTGTGTTACTTACTGCAACAGGTACCTCAAAGATCCACCCCCTCCCACTGCCTCCAATCGCAGTGCCCGCATCAATCTTTCTGTCGTCACCAATGTCGTCCGATCATTTAGAGGAGTATTAAAGGAATCGTTAACACGGGAAGAACTTATTGAGGCACATTGGGTAGTGTTGCGAGACTGTGACGAAGTTGAGCCGTACATGTTGTCATACAGGGAGAGGCTTCAGGCGTTAAATCAAAACAAGAGTTCGGCGTGGATTGAGAAAATGGTTAAGAAGAAGTTTCCCGATTATTTCTTCCAATGGGTACGTACGCGTACGTACGTCTCGGTATTAATTATTTAAATACCATCGCTCATGTTTGTAGAAAGTAAACCCTTATATTAATTTGCCCTTTTTCGCAGATGATTGATCTGCAAAAATCTAATAACCACGGAGGGTGGTGGTCATGGCCAAAACACTTGCTAGCAGGGAAGCCGGTTAAACACTATATTTATCCCGGATGTTTTGTGAACGGTGTAAAGTTCCAGTCATTGGCCCGAGACGAAGGAAGAAGAACACAAAACAGTGGGGTAGCGGTTGGGAAAGACAATGATCTATATTACGGGGCTATTGTATACGTGGTTCAGCTATGTTACGGGAATGATGTCAACGTTTTCCTATTCAAGTGCAGATGGTTCAAGCGTACAAAGGAAGACCTGTGACTATTATCAGTCGATACAAACTCGCACTGGTATGAGGATGAGCCTTTCGCTCTCGCCACCTTAGTTCGGCAGGTGTTCTATCTCGACGATCCGAAAGCCGGTGAAGGGTGGAAAATAGTGAACCATATCTCTCACCGAGGAATATGGAATACAGAGACAATTGAAGGGACACCAGCGACGACTGAAGATGCTACTGAACCAGAAAGAGACATTCCTGCCTATCAAGAGCCTAATATTTCTATGGTCCGCTCCGATATAATGGACCTGGTTCAAGATGGTGAACGGTTACCCATGCCTGATGGTTGTACAGATCTAACTGAAGATGAGATTATCGATGAGGTAGATGAAGAAGACGAGCAGGAAGAGGACGCGGACGAGGACTCAGATTATTCGTCGGACGATGTTGAGTACGATGACGAGGATGAGCCGTCGTCTAACGGGGATGAGGACGATGATGATTATGACGAAGAGTACAGTCATACGACGAAGGAGATTAATTGGTAATTAATTACTATAATTATTGTAATATATATATGATCGATGCCGGTTTACGGTAAGAAATTAATCCGAATTATATATCCTGGACAACGGAGAAATTAATTGCGCCAAATCTCAATCTCATATAAAACCCTAGCTAAATCCTGGACCCTAAATCTAGCAGTTCGGATTGATCGATCGATCAATTTTTTAATTATATTTTTGAATCAGAATAATTTAACGGACACACAAATGACCGGGGACGACCTAAACCGTAAACCCTAAGGCCCTAACCCCTGAAATCGGGGTTTAGAAGTTGGACGACGGATAATGGTCATTTTCCGTCGTCCAGGTACATACTAGGACGACGGATATGGTCATTATCCGTCGTCCAAGTTCACAAACCCTAAACCCTAAACAGTAAGGCCCTAACCCCTGAATTCAGGGTGTATGCACCTGGACGACTGAGAATGTCATTCTCCCTCGTCCAGGTTAGAACCTGGACGACGGATAACTTCATATCCGTCGTCCAAGTTCACAAACCCTAAACCCTAAACAGTAAGGCCCTAACCACTGAATTCAGGGCCCCTGGACGACGGAGAACGTCATTCTTCGTTGTCCAGGTTAGAACCTGGACGACGGATAACTTCATATCCATCGTCCAAGTTCACAAACCCTAAACCCTAAACAGTAAGACCCTAACCTTAAATTCAGGGTCTATGCACCTGGACGACGGAGAACGTCATTCTCCGTCGTCCAGGTTAGAACCTGGACGACGGATAACTTCATATCCGTCGTCCAAGTTCACAAACCCTAAACCCTAAACAGTAAGACCCTAACCCCTGAATTCAGGGTCTATGCACTTGGACGACGGAGAACGTCATTCTCCGTCGTCCAGGTTAGAACCTGGACGACGGATAACTTCATATCCGTCGTCCAAGTTCACAAACCCTAAACCCTAAACAGTAAGACCCTAACCCTTGAATTCAGGGTCTATACACCTGGACGACGGAGAACGTCATTCTCCGTCGTCCAGGTTAGAACCTGGACGACGGATAACTTCATATCCGTCGTCCAAGTTCACAAACCCTAAACCCTAAACAGTAAGGCCCTAACCCCTGAATTCAGGGTCTATGCACCTGGACGACGGAGAACGTCATTCTCCGTCGTCCAGGTTAGAACCTGGACGACGGATAACTTCATATCCGTCGTCCAAGTTCACAAACCCTAAACCCTAAACAGTAAGGCCCTAACCACTGAATTCAGGGCCCCTGGACGACGGATAACTTCATATCCATCGTCCAAGTTCACAAACCCTAAACCCTAAACAGTAAGACCCTAACCCCTGAATTCAGGGTCTATGCACCTGGACGACGGAGAACGTCATTCTCCGTCGTCCAGGTTAGAACCTGGACGACGGATAACTTCATATCCGTCGTCCAAGTTCACAAACCCTAAACCCTAAACAGTAAGGCCCTAACCACTGAATTCAGGGCCCCTGGACGACGGAGAACGTCATTCTTCGTCGTCCAGGTAAAAACCTGGACGACGGATAACTTCATATCCATCGTCCAAGTTCACAAACCCTAAACCCTAAACAGTAAGACCCTAACCCCTGAATTCAGGGTCTATGCACCTGGACGACGGAGAACGTCATTCTCCGTCGTCCAGGTTAGAACCTGGACGACGGATAACTTCATATCCGTCGTCCAAGTTCACAAACCCTAAACCCTAAACAGTAAGACCCTAACCCCTGAATTCAAAGGTCTATGCACTTGGACGACGGAGAACGTCATTCTCCGTTGTCCAGGTTAGAACCTGGACGACGGATAACTTCATATCCGTCGTCCAAGTTCACAAACCCTAAACCCTAAACAGTAAGGCCCTAACCCCTGAATTCAGGGTCTATGTACTTGGACGACGGAGAACGTCATTCTCCGTCGTCCAGGTTAGAACCTGGACGACGGATAACTTCATATCCGTCGTCCAAGTTCACAAACCCTAAACCCTAAACAGTAAGACCCTAACCCCTGAATTCAGGGTCTATACACCTGGACGACAGAGAACGTCATTCTCCGTCGTCTAGGTTAGAACCTGGACGACGGATAACTTCATATCCGTCGTCAAAGTTCACAAACCCTAAACCCTAAACAGTAAGGCCCTAACCCTTGAATTCAGGGTCTATGCACCTGGACGACGGAGAACGTCATTCTCTGTCGTCCAGGTTAGAACCTGGACGACGGATAACTTCATATCCGTCGTCCAAGTTCACAAACCCTAAACCCTAAACAGTAAGACCCTAACCCCTGAATTCAGGGTCTATGCACCTGGACGACGGAGAACGTCATTCTCCGTCGTCCAGGTTAGAACCTGGACGACGGATAACTTCATATCCGTCGTCCAAGTTCACAAACCCTAAACCCTAAACAGTAAGGCCCTAACCACTGAATTCAGGGCCCCTGGACGACGGAGAACGTCATTCTTCGTCGTCCAGGTAAAAACCTGGACGACGGATAACTTCATATCCATCGTCCAAGTTCACAAACCCTAAACCCTAAACAGTAAGACCCTAACCCCTGAATTCAGGGTCTATGCACCTGGACGACGGAGAACGTCATTCTCCGTCGTCCAGGTTAGAACCTGGACGACGGATAACTTCATATCCGTCGTCCAAGTTCACAAACCCTAAACCCTAAACAGTAAGGCCCTAACCACTGAATTCAGGGCCCCTGGACGACGGAGAACGTCATTCTTCGTCGTCCAGGTAAAAACCTGGACGACGGATAACTTCATATCCATCGTCCAAGTTCACAAACCCTAAACCCTAAACAGTAAGACCCTAACCCCTGAATTCAGGGTCTATGCACCTGGACGACGGAGAACGTCATTCTCCGTCGTCCAGGTTAGAACCTGGACGACGGATAACTTCATATCCGTCGTCCAAGTTCACAAACCCTAAACCCTAAACAGTAAGACCCTAACCCCTGAATTCAAAGGTCTATGCACTTGGACGACGGAGAACGTCATTCTCCGTTGTCCAGGTTAGAACCTGGACGACGGATAACTTCATATCCGTCGTCCAAGTTCACAAACCCTAAACCCTAAACAGTAAGGCCCTAACCCCTGAATTCAGGGTCTATGTACCTGGACGACGGAGAACGTCATTCTCCGTCGTCCAGGTTAGAACCTGGACGACGGATAACTTCATATCCGTCGTCCAAGTTCACAAACCCTAAACCCTAAACAGTAAGACCCTAACCCCTGAATTCAGGGTCTATACACCTGGACGACAGAGAACGTCATTCTCCGTCGTCCAGGTTAGAACCTGGACGACGGATAACTTCATATCCGTCGTCAAAGTTCACAAACCCTAAACCCTAAACAGTAAGGCCCTAACCCCTGAATTCAGGGTCTATGCAC
Organism: Geum urbanum; assembly: GCA_946800695.1. Taxonomy (NCBI): domain Eukaryota; kingdom Viridiplantae; phylum Streptophyta; class Magnoliopsida; order Rosales; family Rosaceae; genus Geum; species Geum urbanum. The sequence continues at coordinate 9,738,631 of OX327015.1, forward strand.
CTGGACGACGGAGAACGTCATTCTCCGTCGTCTAGGTTAGAACCTGGACGACGGATAACTTCATATCCGTCGTCCAAGTTCACAAACCCTAAACCCTAAACAGTAAGGCCCTAACCCCTGAATTCAGGGTCTATGCACCTGGACGACGGAGAACGTCATTCTCCGTCGTCCAGGTTAGAACCTGGACGACGGATAACTTCATATCCTTCGTCCAAGTTCACAAACCCTAAACCCTAAACAGTAAGACCCTAACCCCTGAATTCAGGGTCTATGCACCTGGACGACGGAGAACGTCATTCTCCGTCGTCCAGGTTAGAACCTGGACGACGGATAACTTCATATCCGTCGTCCAAGTTCACAAACCCTAAACCCTAAACAGTAAGGCCCTAACCACTGAATTCAGGGCCCCTGGACGACGGAGAACGTCATTCTTCGTCGTCCAGGTAAAAACCTGGACGACGGATAACTTCATATCCATCGTCCAAGTTCACAAACCCTAAACCCTAAACAGTAAGACCCTAACCCCTGAATTCAGGGTCTATGCACCTGGACGACGGAGAACGTCATTCTCCGTCGTCCAGGTTAGAACCTGGACGACGGATAACTTCATATCCGTCGTCCAAGTTCACAAACCCTAAACCCTAAACAGTAAGACCCTAACCCCTGAATTCAAAGGTCTATGCACTTGGACGACGGAGAACGTCATTCTCCGTTGTCCAGGTTAGAACCTGGACGACGGATAACTTCATATCCGTCGTCCAAGTTCACAAACCCTAAACCCTAAACAGTAAGGCCCTAACCCCTGAATTCAGGGTCTATGTACCTGGACGACGGAGAACGTCATTCTCCGTCGTCCAGGTTAGAACCTGGACGACGGATAACTTCATATCCGTCGTCCAAGTTCACAAACCCTAAACCCTAAACAGTAAGACCCTAACCCCTGAATTCAGGGTCTATACACCTGGACGACAGAGAACGTCATTCTCCGTCGTCCAGGTTAGAACCTGGACGACGGATAACTTCATATCCGTCGTCAAAGTTCACAAACCCTAAACCCTAAACAGTAAGGCCCTAACCCCTGAATTCAGGGTCTATGCACCTGGACGACGGAGAACGTCATTCTCCGTCGTCTAGGTTAGAACCTGGACGACGGATAACTTCATATCCGTCGTCCAAGTTCACAAACCCTAAACCCTAAACAGTAAGGCCCTAACCCCTGAATTCAGGGTCTATGCACCTGGACGACGGAGAACGTCATTCTCCGTCGTCCAGGTTAGAACCTGGACGACGGATAACTTCATATCCTTCGTCCAAGTTCACAAACCCTAAACCCTAAACAGTAAGACCCTAACCCCTGAATTCAGGGTCTATGCACCTGGACGACGGAGAACGTCATTCTCCGTCGTCCAGGTTAGAACCTGGACGACGGATAACTTCATATTCGTCGTCCAGGTGATTACCTGAACGACGGAAACGCTCATTTCCGTCGTCTAGGTGCAGATATCGTAATTTTTTCTAAGACAACGACCATCTAGACCTTCTTCCAATGCAAAGTCTTTTCATCAAGACTTTAGAGTAAACAATTCTTGGTGTGTGAGCTTCGACGGTTCGAAAATCGGAGTTGCGAAATGCCTTGTATCCACGTTTCCGGTTTGTGAAATTATCAGTTTTGCGGTTGACTGTGCCGATCAAACCCTTCCCGAACTTATTATTTTATGTTCCTTTGAAGACAATTATATATTATGTTACGACGAACATATCCAACGGTTGTTTTTTCCAAATTCAATTTCGTTAATACTCTGCTGCAAATTAGCGTCTACTCATGAACACTTAAGTCGTAAAGATTAGTCGATACTTAACATGTTTCGATACGTAAAATTAATCGTCGGTTCAAATTTAACTGTTCATATATACGATGCGTGCATCGATATTGTACGACTATTTCACTCGAATGACAGATCGCTAAATTCCTAGCGAATTATTTTTTAAATTTTTTTTTACGTAATTTGAACCTGGACGACGGATATGGTCATTTTCCGTCGTCCAGGTTCAAAAATCATGGCGGTTCAATTTTTTTTTTGTTTATTTTTTTCATGTAATTTTTACTTGGACGACGGAGAATGACCATCTCCGTCATCCAAGTCCAATTTTTATGGCGGTTAAATTTACCGCTTCCGTTTTTGGGAACGCTTGAATTTTCACTTAAACGACGGAGAATTCATTCTCTGTCGTCTAAGTCCAAAATTATGGCGGTTCAAAACGTCCGGCCGATTAATTGGCGCCGCTTGAAATTTTTTGAAATCGCCACCTAGACGACGGAAAACACTGTTTCCGTCGTCTAAGTGCAACTCTATAAATAGAGTTGCACCCCCCCCTCATTTTCTCATCATTCCATCTCCTCCTTTCCTCTCCTCTCCTCCGGCGATCCTCCTCCGGCGACGCTCCGACGACATTTTTTCCGGCGTGGTTTCTCCTCTCTGACGACTCAACTCCGGCGAAATTCCCGAAAACTCCGATTCGGTACATTTCTATTTTTCCCTTATTAAAATAATTTTCATTTAATTAATTAATTAAATTCTAAATATAATTTAGAAGTAGAAATTAATTTATTAATTAGTTTAAATATTTAATAAATTATTAATTATTGTTATTAATTTATTAAATCATAATTATTGTAATTATTGTAATTATTTATTATTAGTTGCATGATTATATGAATTTATCATTAAATTTATTAAATGAATAAATTATTATTCATAATTTATTAAATGAATCAATTTTTTATTAAATGCATGATAAATAAATATAAATTATTGCATATAATTAAAAATTATTAATTAATATTTATGTTAATTTTCTAGTAAATTAATTAGTAGTACGTGTTCGATTTAAATTTAGTACATAGGCTTGGTTTATTAAGTCGCACTCTTTGGAATAGATGGCGCCTCTTTTCCTTGCTTATCTCCTTAACCCCTCGTGATGTGTGGATTTCATCACCGCACACCATAACCTAAGTGAAGTTATGGACACGAGGTTGAGGGCGGAGTTTGCAAAAGACTTGAGGGAGTGTAAATTTTCGAAAAATTGGCCGAATGTCGGACATGGTGTCTAGAAACGGGTTATGACTGGTGACAGGATTTGGACTAAGAAAGACTTTTGTCGAAATTAGTCCTGCCTCTCGCGCTATCTCTATCCCTAACTGGCCATGTTTTTCGATTTAACCAAGGCTGATTAATTGAAAATTTACACTTTATCGCGCGGGTCGCACGTCCATTGAACGACCGAAAATGGCAAGCTAGTGTACTCTATTTAAATCTTAAACGTACTTAATTAATTAGCGTAAATTTTTAAGTTGTAATTATTATGGTAAGTAGGTATTTTAACACCGTACTCTTAGGTTTAAATGGCTCCGCCAAAGACGACATCCGGCAAGAAGAAAGCCCAACAGGAGGCAGAAGATGAGATGCTCCGAATGTTGGCGGCCCAAGTCGGTTGGGTTCAACAGGAGGGCTACGACGCTCTCAATCCGGACGGATCATCTGGTCCGTCCGTAGGGCCCTCTGGGGAAATTCCCGCTCCCCCATTCATCTCGAGCGGTGATGACATTGACCCCTTCCAATCTCCGACGCCCGGTACCCATTCAACGGGAAGTACTCAGGCGTCCTCGACCGCCGAATCAATCATGTACAGCGCCCGCCGTAGGCAAATGAGGGCCCCCACTGACCCGGAACCGAAAAGGACTCGGGGTCTCGTTAAAGGGGGCAAAGCGGAGCGTATTTGCAAGGCGACCGGTAAAAAGATCGACTTGCCGTACGACGAATTCACCGGTGGCCCTCCCACAGCTCAGCTAGCAAGTCTCTCGGCGCATGGGATAGGGTCAATCATCCGTAACCGGGTTCGTATCACTGCCCCTACTTGGAAGGAGGCGCCGGATCATGAGAAGGCGAAAGTCTTCAAAGATCTTTCGGTACGTAATACGTCCAATTTAGTTATTATATAATATTGTTAATCTCGGCCTAAAATTTCATAATATATACGATTATAATTTTCTATTTATTTTTGATAGGAACAATTTGACGTGGATCCGACACCGGCTATGTTGAGGCATATCAACCAAACCGCCAACTCCATCTACAAAGATTGGAAGTACAAGCTCCATAAGTACTTCCAAGATGTCGGTCCCGTGCCTCCCCCGGTAGAGCTGCAAGGGGAGAGAGAAGATGAGTGGGAGTGGTTGTCTAACCACTTTTCCGATGAACAATTTAAGGTATTAATGTTATTTTTTTTATTTCAATTAAGATAATTGAATTATTTAAATTGTAGTTATTCATTTTTTAATGATTTAATTATGTTGTGTAACAGAAATTCTCCGGTGTCAACAAAGCCAACCGGGGGAAGAAGGAGAAACACCATACTACCGGCGCCAAGCAGTTCATTCAAATAGCCAAGGAGCACAAGGATAAGGGCTCCAAACAACCTTATCTTGATGCAAGTGTAAGCGCGTACGTGACGCCAGGGCTCGATAATGAAGCGAGTCAATGCGGCGTAAGTGATATATATATATGTGTGCTTTTAATTATAGTAATTATTATTTAAATATGATTTCATTATAATAAATTAATTATTCTTTTGTAGGCAAGGGCGATAGAGCGCGCACATGAAGAGTTGGCTAACACTCAGCTTGCGTTCCCAGATGTGCCGCCGGAAGACCTGCCTCCTCTATCCTTAGAGAGCCAAATTGCAATCGCGGATGAGGTCTACGGTCGTAGAGCTGGCAAGGAGGTTAGGCACTTTGGGCCTAGGGTGGTACGAGATTTGTCGACGACCTCCGACTCATCATCTACGGGAGGTTCGGTGCAGCGGAGAAGGAGTCAGGCTGTGGCCGTCGAAGCAGCCATTCAAGAGGCTCGACTGGCACGAGAGGAGAATGAGTCAATGCGGCAAAGACTTGACAAACAACAAGCACAAATAGCCCAACTCATCGCCCTCATGCAACAAAATCGAGAAGTATGTCAACCTCCTCCGAACCCACACCCCGACGACAACGATCCGGCTGGAGGCGGAGGACTCGGCGGCGCATCTGCTTCTCCAGTGTATTAGCTAGCTAGTTAATTATCGTGTTTCTTTATTTCCGAGTTCCGAACAATATTATATAATTTTTCTGGGTTTTTTATTTGGATGTGTATATATGTACAAATTAATTAATTATTTAATATTGAAAATTTAGTTTAATTAATTATTTTCGACTATTTTTCATTATTTAAATTAAATTAATAATATTTAATTTCAATTTATTTTTTTTAAAAATTAAATATTCACTTGGACGACTGAGATTATGTTCTCCGTCGTCCAGGTGAAAAACCTAAACCTAAACCTAACCCTAAACCCCTAACCCCTAAACCCTAAACCCTGCCGTTCTCCGTGGCCCAGGTGTTCACCTGGACGACGGAGACATAGAGTCTCCGTCGTCCAGGTGACTACATGGGCCACGGAGATTGCTCGTTTCTCCGTGGCCCATGTATGCACCTGGACGACGGAAACTCTAAGTCTCCGTCGTCCAGGTGAACACCTGGGCCACGGAGATTGCTCGTTTCTCCATGGCCCATGTATGAACCTGGACGACGGAGACTTAGAGTTTCCGTCGTCCAGGTGCATACATGGGCCACGGATAATGTCTGCGGTCCAAGTGAACTTGGATGACGGAGCACTAAATCTCCATCGTCCAGGTTCTTGGACGACAGCACTTGGAGCACGTACCTTGGACGACGGAAAACTGCACCTAGACGACGGAAATGGTCCGTGGTCTAGGTGCAGTTTTCTTATAGTGCAAGTATCAGAAATGGGGCATCTTGAATCTCCAACCACGTTGAAAAACCACCTGTGCCAAGCAGAGATCATGTTAATTATTTCGATTTATGAAATGATTTTTCTGGATAAACAACTGGAGATGAGAACCTCCATGCACTCGGATTAATAGGCTCGCCTACACTTCCAAGAACACGTAAGGATGTTCGTGAGTATCGCTTGACATGCTGCCAAAAAAAGTGGACTTCATTCAACACATAATTAAAAAGCATTACATTCAATTAATAGAGTATCTTAACCTGAATCAGACAGCAAGACCACCATAGGTATAGAGTAATTATGAAGGTCATACAGATGAACTACTTGATAATTTATTTAGGGGGACGAACCGCTGGACCACCCAACGAAAAAGAGGTCCAGAAACATAAAATGGAGACAAGAAGAGCATTTGGACATCAAAGTTAGCAACAAGCAATACATTTTAGAAAAGTGAAAGGTGTAGCAATGAAATATGCTCAATTAGGAACCACTACAATTCCCTTAGTTTTCGATGCAAAAGCAATTAGCTCGAAGATGAGAATGACACAATAGATATTGAGAGATAATTAGCCTAAACTAAACAAATACAGAGACAAGCTTTCAGTTCAGAAAGAAGGTAATGAGTTTGTAGTGGGTGGCAGAATTCACACAGTAATTAAGCTATTCCAATCAATAACAATAGACAATTAATTCACGTCAACATATATAAAAAAAGGGATAGTATTCATATTCTTGCCTCTTCGCCATCACGCATGAGAGACCGTACCAATGTTGGGGCAGTATAAAAGATGGACACTTTGTACTTATCAACAATATCCCAACAGCGTCCAGGATCAGGATAATTTGGTGCCTGTGAGGCAGTCATGGATGTGTTGTTACTAAATTAAATGGATAAATCCAAATCAAATTCAGTAAATTTAGAGTGAGCATATGCACATACGAGTGCAAATACGCATTAAAAGGTACTTATACATAAATTGACAATAAGACGGCCAGAAATTCCAATTAACTGATAATAACCACAAGTCAGAAGTCCCAACTACTGTTTCCCAATCTTGTTTCGTATTCAAATACACATTTGAAGCTTAATTTTTGTACTACTCTTATGTCGACCAGTGGCTACCAAAGTAAACATACAACATTTCTTATCTTTTGACAACTTAACCATATTTAGTTCTTAAATGTAATGATAATCTATCTGTAGTCTGGATATGTTACCCCTTCGAATATGACAACAGCTGCTCCATTTAGTAGGGGTCAATAAGTGACATAGCTGTGCCCAGTAATCCAACCACAGTCGGCAGTACACCTTAAGTACAGATAAAATATGTCAAGTCACACATATATCAGTAGCAAAACTGCTTGCACACGAGAAAGTACAACTTAAATAAATGTTTGTGGTTGCGAATGGTACCAGTAGATGTCAGATGGTTTGTAATCAAATGCATACTTAAACTTCGTCGCAGTGTACACCATATATCCTCCAGTCGTGTGAAGAACTCCCTAATACAAATAGAATTATAAAAGTACAAAAGAAAAGAAAATACTTGGGGCATATAAAGTTATATATACCTTGGGCTTCCCAGTGCTCCCGCTGGTATAGAGCAGAAAAAGTGGATCCTCTGCATCAACCCACTCTACTCCACTAGTTGTTGGATAGTTAGGTATGACATCCTGGAAGATAATCAAGAGCCATACATCAGCAACAGTTCAGATTGCAAGGTAGCAAACATACAAGTCCTTCATAAGCATTTGATGAAGCACTAATACAGACAAAACACATGAAACACTTACAAGCATGACTATTATGAAAGAGAAAAAGAAAAGAAAAAACACCATTTTCATGGAAGTTAAAAGATAGAGGTTTGTGTATTGCTACTAACCTGCCACCATATATCCCTTCCTTCTTCCCATTTAGTACTTCCCCTCTTCAAAGCAGATTCATTTTCACAAGTTAAGCATACATCTGCTCAAACAGGAAATCACATATCTATCAGACTCATATCATATCAAATCCTTTAGGTTAGTCAAGATTAGTGCATGGTTTAATTACACTTTCAGTATGTCGCATTCTCAGCATCAGGCCATATATTTTCTTAAGAAATACGAGGTACTCTTTAGAGGTCCCAATTCAAATATTATCCTTGCTAATGACACTTTCAAAACCATTGAAAACACAACCCATTCAACACATGCAATAACCCAAAAATTCCCATCTGGATGAGAAATGAACGTCTTACTTCGAGATATGGACAAATCAGCAAAATCCGCCGAGTTGAGAGCGACGACGAGAGCTTCTCCAAGGTCAGAGAGGTGCGTCGTGGTTGGAGATCGGGGTCCTGGTCGGAGAGCTACGTCGGAGGAGCACGAGAGCGGCGTCGGAGGACGAGAGCGGCGTCAGAGGAGATGGAGGTGAGAGGAAATGAGAGAGTGAGTGAGAGAGGAAGTCAGTGGTTTGTGAGAGAGAGAGAGAGGTCGAAAAAAACTAAGTAATAAAACCCTAAGTTTTGGGAGGGAATGAAAATTTTGTTTCCCTCCAACATAACCCGCCCGACACATAGGTTTTTTTTTCGCGCTTTCAAAAACCAATAATGGGATACCTAACATCAGTCTGACTTAAAACCGATGTAAATTATACAAATGACATCGGTTTTTAAAAATCTGATGTCTAAAAACTTTTTTACATCAGGGGTTTTTCCAATCGATGTTAAAGGTGCGATGTCGAAAATACTTTTTCTAGAAGTGTGTGTAACCACTTTGCCGATGAGGAATTTAAGGTGTTAATTTACTTTTTTTTTTCAATTAAGATAATTGAATTATTTAAAATTTAGTTACTTATTAATTTTTTAATGATTCAATTATGTTGTCTAACAGAAATTCTCCGGTGTCAACAAAGTCAACCGGGGGAAGAAGGACAAACACCATACTTCCGGCGCCAAGCAACTTATTCAAATAGTCAAGGAGCACAGGGATAAGGGCTCCAAACACCCTTATCTCGATGCAAGCATAAGCGCGTACGTGACGCCTGGGCTCGATAATGAAGCGAGTCAATGCGGCGTAAGTGATATATATATATATATATGTGTGCTTTTAATTATAGTAATTATTATTTAAATATTATTTCATTATAATAAATTAATTATTCTTTTGTAGGCAAGGGTGATAGAGCGTGCGCAGGAAGAATTGGCTAACACTCAGCTTGCGTTCCCAGATGTGCCGCCGGAAGACCTGCCTCCTCTATCCATGGAGAGCCAAATTGCAATCGCGGATGAGGTCTACGGTTGTAGAGCTGGCAAGGAGGTTAGGCACTTCGGGCCTAAGGTGGTTCGAGATTTGTCGACGACCTCCGACTCATCATCTACGAGAGGTTCGCGGAGGAAAAATTCTCAAGCTGCGGCAGCCTTAGAAGAGGCTCGACTCGCACAGGAGGAAAATCAATCCATGCGTAAAAGGCTAGATGAGCAGCAAGCAAAAATAACCTAACTCATCGCCCTCATGCAACAAGCTCGACCAGAATGTCAACCTCCTCCGAACCCATTCCCCGACGACGACAACCCGGCTGGAAGCGGGGGACTCAGCGGCGCATCTGCTCCTCCAGTATTTTAGCTATAGTAGTTCATTATCTCGTTTCTTTCCGCATTCCGAACAATATTTTAATTTTTATTAATTTTTCGATTATGTATGTACAAATTAATTTTAATTAATTATTTAATTAAGTAATATTACAAATTTAGTTTATTTAATTAATTTAAACAACTTTTTTTACAATTAATATTAATATTTATTTACAATTTAATTTTTTTTTAAAAATAAATAATCACTTGGACGACGGAGACTTTCATCTCCGTTGTTCAGGTGCTTACCTGGGCCACGGAGAAGCTAACAATCTCCGTGACCCAGTCTCCGTCGTCCAGGTGACTACCTGGGCCACGGAGAAGCTAGCAATATCCGTGGCCCAGGTAAGCACCTGGACGACGGAGACTTTCATCTCCGTCGTCCAGGTTCTTACCTGGGCCACGGAGAAGCTAACAATCTCCGTGGCCCAGGTAAGCACCTGGACGACGGAGACTTTCATCTCCGTCGTCCAGGTGCTTACCTGGGCCACGGAGAATGTCCGCGGTCCAAGTGAACTTGGACGACGGAGATGAAATTCTCCGTCGTCTAAGTGCTTGGACGACAGTACTTGGAGCACGGACCTTGGACGACGGAGGTTCCGTCGTCTAAGTACTTAGACGACGGAAAAACTCACTTAGACGACGGAAACGCTCCGTCGTCTAAGTGAGTTTTTCTTGTAGTGGCACCAAGGAAGTTAAAAAATCAGATCTCAGGGAGAGGCAAGATGACATCATTTTTATCATGTGCAAGCTTGAGAGGATATTTCCCGCAAATTTTTTCGACATCATGCCTCACCTGATGATCCATCTTCCCGAACAATTGATGATTACCGGTCCCGTACACTACACTTGGATGTATCCCATGAAAATGTACAAATGATTCATACATTTGGTTTGCCTCTGTTTTTATATGTAAATTCTTAATTTTTAAGTATCATAACATGCACTTGTTAACTTGTAGACAATTGGGAGCTTACAAGGACTATGTGAAGAATAAATCTGCACCTGAAGGGTGTATCGCTGAAGCATATATTGCGCACGAATGTGTAACGTACGCCAACGTGTATTTGGGAGCGCTTGAGGACCCCCAACAACAGATGCCGATAGATGAACCCCAATTCAACATTTCTATCACCTCCAATGATGTGGTAGTACAGGGAAGCTTGCCAAAGTCGTACAAGTTGGATGGAAATGAGGTAGCCATTGCCCACTGGTCGGTACTGATTAACTGTCCAGAAGTATAATATTGGAAAAACTGTCATCTTCACTGCCCTGCTATTGCCGGAAATGTTGATTACCACAACAGAACGTTTGCAAACTACTTTGGTCAATAGGTAAGGGTATATGTGTATATATCTATTTTTTATATCCTTATATATATAGCATGTGTGTACGTGGTTTTGTTGTTCTATGTTCATAATTTCTTGTGTGGTTTCTTATCGTTTTCAGATGAACCATGTAGCAAATGATGGTTGCCCAGAGTGGTCAAACGAATTGAGGGTCCTGGTGATGAAACCGATAGCTTCAAAAGTTTACTCGATGTGTCAGGTCAATGGCGTGAAATTTATATGTGAAAATCGAGACGACCGACTGAAAACACAGAATTGTGGGGTGATGGTCCCTAGTGGGCAGGATGGCGTTGACTATTATGGTGTCCTTCATTCAGTTGTTGAACTAATTTATGGGAACCGCATGAAAGTGCACTTGTTCAAGTGTAGATGGTTTGATACTAACCCGGAGAACACAAGGACCGATCAGTACAGAACATTTTCGGTGAATACTGCTACAAGCTGGTATAAAGAAGACCCTTTCGTTCTTGCCACATCAGTAAAACAAGTGTTTTACCTTGACGATCTTCTGAACAAAGTCCCGTGGAAGGTGGTTAACCATGTTGCTCATAGAAACATATACAGTGCCGCCACACTTGGTGAGACCGCAGACGATGAGGAAGTTACTGCATACCAAGAGCCGAATGCTTTTGACATTCCGGAATCATCTATGATTCACCTTAATAATGTGAGATCTGGGAGTGTGGTTCGAATTACTGGAGCAGAACTTCTCGATGTTAATCCATATGAAGTTGAAGCTGATTCAGATGACGAGGAGCGACACATATTGCCAGAGGTTACCTATGAAACCGAGTCAGACTCAAGTGATGAAGATGATTACGATTATCATCCTTAGTACGTTAATGATGTACGTATTTTAATTATAGTCAGAAATTGTAGTCGGAAATTATAGTCGGCAATTCTAGTCGGAAATTGTAGTCGGAAATTATCGTCGGAAATTGTAGTCGTAAATTGTAGTGGGAAATTCAAGTCGAAAATTCTATAGTCGGAAATTATATATAGACGCATTTATTCTAGTCGCGATTGATCGTACATTATATATAGTCGAAAATTCTAGATAGTCGGAAATTATGGTCGGAAATTGGTCGGAAATTATATAGTCGCAAATTATGGTCGAAAATTGGTCGGAAATTATGATCGAAAATAGGTCGGAAATCGGTCGGATATTCTTCGGGACATTACCAACGAGTTGATAAGCAACTCGTTGGTAATGACATTGCCCACGAGTTATCAACTCGTTGGCAATGTCATTGCCAACGACTTGCATCAACTCGTTGGTAATGACATTACCCACGACTTAACTCGTTGGGAATGACATTGCCCACGAGTTAAATCCTAAGTCGCCAGCAATGGTCTCGGGTTATTTCCAGGAGGCAGCTCGAGCTGCTCCTCATTTCTTCACTTCTCTCTTCCCTCTCAAACCCTAAAACCCCAATTTCTTCATCTCAAATCCTACCTCGCCTCCCTCTCCTCAAACCTCTCTTCCTCTCCTCCCCTCTCCCCTCCCCTCACCTCCTCTCCCTTCTCCCCTCTCCACACAAAAAAACCCCAAATCTCAATTTCCTCTCCTCCCCTCCTCCTCTCCTCCTCTCCTCCTCCTCTACCTCCTCCCCTCACCTCCGTCGCCGGAAATTATAGTCGAGCTCGACCATGGCAGGTGCATGCAAGCTCACTCTCTCTCCCTCTCTCTCTCTCTCTCTCAATTTTTATTTTATTTTTATGCATTTTAATTAAGTTTTGGGTGATGTTTTAATTTTTGATAATTTAAGGTGATGTATATATATATATGTGATGTATGTATGTGGAAAATATTTGGAAAATTTAATTAAGTGATGTATATGTGATGTATATATATATGTGGAAAATTTAATTAAGGTGATGTATATGTGATGTGTATATATATATATATGTGGAAAATTTAATTAAGGTGATGTATATATGTATATATGTGATGTATATAATTAAGTTTTGATAATTTTTGATAATTTAAGGTGATGTATATATGTGGTAAATATTTAGGTAACTTAATGGGATTTGGGTGGATTAATTGATATATATATAGTTCATAATTATATTGTATTTTTAAGGTGTTGCATATATGGGCAAATTAATTTAGGGTTTGGATTCATTGATATAGGTAATTTAAGGTAATTTAGGGTGTTGGGCAAATTAAGGTGATATATTTGGATTAATTGATATAGTTGATAATTTAAGGTATATTTGTAGTCGTATATTAATTGGTTAAATAAGCATTTGGGTAATAATTAATTGATATTTTGATAATTATATTCGTAATGATCGATATGATATGATGTAATTTAATTTAATGTTTCATGTTTAATTTAATGTACGATATCATAACCGCATTGTTGGAACCGTTTGGAACCGGAACCGTTTGGAACCGGAACTGTTTGTAACCAGAACCGTTTGAAACCGAACGGTTCCGGGTTCAAACGGTTCTGGTTCGAAACAATGAGTCCTGTTCCGGTTTTTCATAGAACCGAATCCAGGACTCATTGTTGGAACCGATAACCATTTGGAACTGGAACCGTTTGGAACCAGAACCGTTTGAACCCTGAACCGTTCGGTTTCAAACGGTTCTGGTTCCAAACAGTTCCAATTCCAAACGGTTCCGGTTCCAAACAGTTCCAGTTCCAAACGGTTCCAGTTCCAAATGGTTCCGGTTCCAAACGGTTCCGGTTTCATACGGTTCCGGTTACAAACGGTTCCGGTTCCAAATGGTTATCTGTTCAAACAATGAGTCCTGGATTTGGTTATATGAAAAAATGGAACCGGAACCGTTTGGAACCGGAACTGTTTGAAACCGGAACCGTTTAATACCGGATCCGTTTGAAATCGGAACCGTTTGGAACCGGATCCGTTTGAAACCGGAACCGTTTGGAACCGGATCCGTTTGGAACCGGAACTGTTTGGAACTGGAACTGTTTGGAACCGGAACCGTTTGAAACCGAACGGTTCCGGTTCACAACGGTTCCGGTTGCAAACGGTTCCAGGTCCAAACGGTTCCGATTCCAAACGGTTCCGGTTCTGACCGGTTCCATCCTTAATTTTCATAGAATCGAATCCAAGACTAATTGTTGGATGTGCAGGAGGTTTTACGGCAAATTGGCTTGGAGGCATCAAACGGAGAGGGAGTAGATCCAGTGGAGGAAGTAGTAGTCAAGCATCCTCACCCGCAATCAGCAACACGCCCAGCGGGCCTATTATGACTGCTCGCACCCAAATTTTGCTACGTGCGCGACAAGAGGAGGAAGCTGCACGATCCGAATCAGTGCAACTCCCCAGTCCAGCCTCGAGCCTCAGTCAGCAGACGCACAGACGAGCGACAGTCAACGGGGGCATCAGAAACTCCCTCCATCCGAATGCCCCTATTGGCCCGGTGCCTACTCCCGTTTCACGGGAATCATTTGAGGCAGATGGTCCTGGCGCCTCATCGTCCAGGCCTCGTCTATCTCCGTCGTCCGGTCTCTTCGTGCCCGACGAGATTCCTCTGATCCCTGAATTCGATGATAGGGGGAGGCCTATTTATATTGAAGGACGGCCGGAGTTCCTGAGCGTGGAGGAAGCGTACGTGTTCAAGCCGTTCGACCCCGTGTATCTTTGGAGTGCGAGGTGCACCAACCAGCAAACGGACGATGCAGGTAAATTTTATTTAACAAGATTTATTACTTAATTATTACTTAAGACTTCCGATAGGTTCAATTAATAATATCAATTTGTTGACATTGTATTATTAGGCAATTTCGTTAATGGCACTGGACAATGAAAGACTAGAGGCACCTGCAACGGGAAGAGACTTGAGCAGGCCACTGGGGGAAGGAAAACGCTCATTAGGGCCAATGAGCATGGTGAGGTGATCGAGACATTTGACACCACATGAAAGTATGCCATTATGGTCGGGGCCGTCGTGCGGGACAAGGTCCCAATGCTTTGGCGAGATTGGGAATCTATGCCTATCTACGTAAAGATGCAAGTGCATAATGCACTGAGTGTGAGTTAAATCCTATTTTCATTACGTAAATTTTACATTTATTAATTAAGTCCGAATAAATATATAATTTTACCATTTATATAATCATCTTGCAGGTGTGGTTTGACGTGGATGAATGCCTTATTCACACGTGGGTAGAGCATCAACTACATATCAGGTGATGTGATTTGAGTTATTTGAGTATCTATCGAGTTAGATTTTTGTTAGTGTTTTAATATCTCTAACTTTTTTTTCTGGTGTTAATATAGGTATAAAGAGTGGAAGAATGAGCTTTCCAAACATTACACACAGTACAAAGAGCTAGGCCGAGGTTCTACCCCTAGCGAATTCCAGTTTAGGGAGTACGAGTGGCTGTGGCTGGTAGCCCACTTCGAGCACCCCAAAGCAAAGGTATGCATCCTAAATATATCTTACAACCCTAATGTATCGTATCACATTGAAATAGTTAGTTACTAATTTTTTTACATATGTTTATCAAACAAGGCGATTTCCAAGACGAACCGGGAGAATAGATTGAAAAACACCAAGTCCCATCATGCAGGTTCACTCAACTATTTGGGTTGGTCGAGTAAGGCGCAGCAACAACAAGTCAACCCGTTGGTGTTTATTCATCAGAAGTTCTGTCCGCAGTGCCCTGAAGAAGCGGTAAGTCTTTCGCCTCTGTATTTTGTACTTCGCGCACATATGCATGTGTTAATAAAACTATTTTTCGATATTAATTTATTTTGATAAATAATACGTTATTCATATTCGCTTTTCAATTAGGCGAGAGTGGAGGAGGCGACCACAGAAGTCACCATGAATATAGCTCGGAACAACCATCCTGACTGCTCGGAGGAAGAAGTGACCCAGTATGCCTCTCAGATCGATCTGCTTGATCGCCCTATAGTGGCTCAGATCATGGCAAAACCATGCGGGACTGGAAAGAATACCTACTACTGTAGGGGAATGGCCTCGGCGTGCGAAGGAGTATTGAAGAACACTTCGGAATACTCTACTGGGTCAAGAACTTCAACTTTTAGTCGTAACCTAGCAGCGGAGCTTTAGAGGATGCAGAGGGAGTTGGAGGAGCAAAAGAGGCAGATGGTCGAGCAGCAAGCACTCAGAGATCCCGAGTACCGGGGGGGTGATGGAGCAACACCGACTCATGGTCGAGCAGCACACACAAATGTTCACATGGATGCAGTTGATGTACGCGTCCAAGACTACCGGACAACCGCTCCCCACACCTCCCCCGGTCCCTGTGTTCCACAATTATCCACCACTGTCGTAGCAGTCACCGCCACAGCAAGACCAGAGTAGCCACCGGAGTTCAAATGAATACATGGATTTCTTCGACCCTGACCCGAGAGTTCCTCGACCCTGACGTGTAGTTGTACTTTATTTTTGTATTGTTGCTATTTGTATTGTACGTTGGACAATTATGTGTGTACTGTTGAACTTGTATTTGTACGGTTTCTGTTTTTCAATGCAGGTTCTGGAATTGGGCCCAATCCAGAACCGGCTTTTTTTTGACAAATTTCTCCAACCATTGCCGGTGACTTGGACCAAAGTCGCCGGCAATGGCCCTCATTTTCCGGCCACAGCGGAGCAAGCATTGCCAGCGACTTGAGTGGCCGGTGATGATGGAGCATTGCCGGTGACTCAAGTCGCCGGCAATGGTGATGGACATTACCGGCGACTTGAAAAATAAGTCGCCGGTAATGCTTTCACCGGCGGCCAATTTCCGGCGAGGGTATTACCGGCGACTTGTCGCCGGTAATGTCATTTCCGGCAAAAAAAAAATAAGGCCGGCGACTCAATGGTACTTAATGTGGTAGTGTAGACAGAAGAACACAGGCCATAAGAAGCAACACCAATAGAATAACACATTCGACAACCATCTCTTTCTTACCAAATTTTCTCTCCAACAAAGAGAAGATATGGCCCTTGCTGATTGCCTTGCCCCCAAACAAGTTAAGCAGCCACCCTGAAATCTTCACATTCTTGTCATTTAATGGAATTGGATTTCCGTCTGTGCTCAAACCCAACAGAGACGTGACATAATCAGGAGTGACATGGTGAACACGAGAAAGATAGAAATGAAACTCCTTGTTCTCTATCCTGTATAAGTCAGCCATAACAACAATTGCATCATTCAACAATAATGGCTCACTCCATCCTGTTCTCTATCCTAATCGATCAGTATCACCGTCAGTGAATGCTCGGAGTAGACCTTTTGGTTACCGACAATAATGGCTCACTCCATGCCCTACGTGTATAAATAGTGCTTCAAGTTCGGTGGTAAACAAAGACACTTTCTAGTATGTCAAAGAGTTCTTGTGTTGCGGTAGAAAACTCAGGAGTTGTTTTATCCTAGGAGAACAACATCATACAAGCATGCAGGTGGCATGAAAATTCTGAAGGAAAACATGTGGCACAAGTGATTCAACTTAGTTCATCTAAATTTCTAAATTTTATTCTTTTTATTTGTTTATAGTTACTAATTAAATAATTAATATTTTCAAAATTTATTCAATATTACTATTATTTCCAATAATGTGAGCAGAGCATGGCAGACAACTGTTCATACACTAATGTGGAAATAATATGAGAAGACATAAACTAATAGTATAATGAGTTATTAGTAATAAAATCAAGTATTAAATTAAGGAGAAATGAAAGATGAGGACATTTTAAACTTTCACTTTCCTAAAAAATTCAGCATATATTTTTGATTCCAAAAAGACCCATTCTGTTTTTAAGTATGTAACAGACCTTTGTTTTTGTCATTTTTACATAATTTGCTACTATCTATCTCCCACGTAGTAAGAAAGAGATGGTTGGCGAATGTGTTATTCTGTTGGTGTTGCTTCTTATAGCCTGTGTTCTCCTGCATAATTGGAAAGGAACTTTGGCGGTTGGTTTTGCAAATTGTGTGACCAACATTGAACTAATGAAGCAGTTTTCGAGGGCAACTGTTGTAATCAACAAACTATTCGATGCATTGGACACTTATGCAAAGAACTTTGTTCCACAAGTAGTCATGAAGAAGGAGGAATCAAATAAGCTGAACGAGAAGAAGGCAACTGGGAAAATGAAGGTGGTGAAGGCGGATAATGTTAAGGATGAGGATGATAAAAATCCTGAGAGAAGCAATGCGATTAATGTTAGTGCCTGCAGCATTATTAATCCAGTAAATTTTGTTGAGTATCTGCTTAAGTATCTGTCTGAGTATCTTCCTAAGTATTTGTCCCTTATTTTTGTTTTCATTGTTGTTTTTTATATCAACTTTATCTTGCTTCAATCCTTGATATTGTCAAACCAAAAAAATGGAAGGAGCATTCTGTGGTTGGAATGGTCAAGTACAGCCTCTGTGATATTATGGGTTATTTTCAAAAACATTAGAAGCTTGAAAATGCTGAGGGTGAGTATCTAACTTTTATTTATTGTTCTAGGTATCTTTCGGGATATGTTTCTGGGTATCTGTCTAAATAGCTGTATAGGTATCTTTCTTGGTATCTATCTAAATAGCTGTCTGGATCTCTTTTTCATAGACCAGATATTTTTTAAATTCGAGGACGAAGCAAATTAAAGTTTATACTAAAGCTGATGACATAGTTCCTATCCTGGAAAGCATGAATGATATGGCCAATAATGACATAGTTCCTGTACTGCAAAGTATCAATGATATGGCCAACAATGACTATTCAAATTTTAAAGTTGAGTTGCGTGCCAAGGAAGTTGAATTGAAAGACAGTCAAGAGCGTGTTGAGAAGTTACAAGAAACTATTAAGGAGATGGATTCGCAGGTTAAGGAAAGTGATGAATTTGGCTCCCATTTGCAAGATAATAACATGGAGATGAATGTGCAGATCCAAAAATTGCAGAAATCCAAAGCAGCTCTTTTGCTTGTCATTGATTTTTTGAAGAAAGATTTGAATTCTCTTAAGAATGATAAGGAATACTATGAGTTTGAAAAGGAAAAGAAGGAACGAGAGATTAAGTCTATGAAGAGGGAGAAATTGTCTCTGGTGAACAAGATTAATTCTTTTAATAAACAAGTATCAAATACTGATGATGTTATGGATGTGATGACAACAATGATGGCAGAGAAAGATGGTGCTGAAGCTACTGAGTAGAAATTGTTGGATGTTGAGACCAAACTTGCAGCGTCCCTTGAGGAGAAATCTGTTCTTGAAAATAGATTAAAAGAGGCGAAGGATGCTGGTCAATCTGATGCGAGAAATGTTGCTTCACAGATTATGGATTTGAGAAAGATGCTCGTTGAAGCAGAACGTCAACTGAAGGAAGCTCAAGGGAAGATACAAAGTGCTTCTGTAGAAAATACTAAATTGAAGAAGCATGTTAAAGATGGTGCTGTTAAGGCTGAAGTTGCTGATGGACTGATTTTGTCATTGATGAAGCAACTCGATGAAGCACAAGTTCAACTTGCTGTTCAAGGGAAGATACAGATTTCTACTGAAGAAAATAGCAAAATGAAGAAGCAAGTTGAAGATGGTGTTGAAGCACTTCAATCATCTCAAGCAGCAAATGAGGATCTTCGGAGGAGACTGGATTCCTTGCAAAGACAAAAGGATGATCTTGAGAAGGAACAAATACAAGTTGAAGATGAAAAGCAGACACTTAAGTTCTTCAAATAGCAACTTGTTGAACAGAATGAGAAGTTGACGAAGCATGTTGCTGCATTTAAAAAATCACTACCTAGTACCGATTTTGACATTTGATGACAATAGATCGCAGTCATTTCATTTTTGTATAATTCGCCTAATATACTCTTTTTTTGTGGGTATCTGCATGAGTATCTGTCTTAGTATCTGTCTGTATCTGGGTATCTGTTTTTTGAATATTTTTGTTCTAGACATGTAGTGTAATCTGTCTTTTTGTAAAATTTTGTAACTTTCATTGAAGTGAATCTTTTTCTTCTTCTTTCTTTGTATCTCTGTTAGGGAATTTGTCGCAAACAAAGAAGAGTTCCCAACAGGTAGAGTTTGCACCAACTTTCAATATAGGGATTACCCCTCCTCCTTCTCATGTTACTATAGTTGTTTCTCCAGATGTGTTGGAAAGCCTGGTGACTCCTCCTTCTCCTCCTTTTTCGTTAGTCTCTCGCACAGATTTGATTCACAAGGCAATTCCTGGCCTTGGTGTGAGACTCAATATAGAAAACATTTATCTCTGCTCGTATGTTAAGAGTTCAAACGATAAGTCTAGGAAGCCCTTGAAGAGGGAACAGATCTATTGGTGTCTTAGCAATATTGAAGGCACGGAAAAGCCCCAGACTAGAGCACAGTGCAAAAATGTTAAGCTAATGCCCAGTGGAGAGTTTAAAATTTAGAAATTATCTTCATAATTGATAGTGAAATCGGTCAAGAAGAATATGGGTGAGCCGAAAAGAATACGTGTGAGTTTGACCGATAAACAAAAGAATTTCGTCACGGTTCATCAACGTGATGTTTTCCAGTACTTGGGAGAGAGCTACCACACTGATTTGGTGATGTACTGGACAGAAACTAAGGAAAACAAGTGAGTATCTATTGATGTATCTGTGTCGACCCGGACCAGAATCAGCAGTGTGAACAGCTATATTCATGGGTTATGCGTAATCGCAGATTTCCGACAGTTGTTTGAATCGCCGGACTTGTTAACGACTAAACTATTGGCCGAGAATTTGAGCTGAGTCTCTTCTCGAGAGTCATTGTACATGTGATTTCGAGTTCGTGGGGAGGTTTCGGATCATTATTTGGACGACCGAGGAATAAATTATGAATATTTGAAGTTTCGACATAATTGGATTTAAATGGCGGTTTTCTTAGCGACTAAATTTTCGGGCCAGAATTTGGTTTCAGATTCTTCACGGAAGATGTAGAGAATTTAATTTCGAGCTCGTGGGAACTTTTGGAGCATTATTCCGTGTTACGAAGATTAAGTTATGAATATTTCCGATTGTTGATTATTTAGTCGGTTAAAGTATGTGTTTGGGTGAACCGTTGACTTTTTATCGGTTTGGTCGATGTGTTTGACTTCGGGTGATAATTGAAGAATACGTCGAGTCGAGTTTGTTGCCGCAAGAATTATTGAAATCGGAATTATTGAGTCGAGCTTGTACCGGGCGCTGGACTCATTTTACCGGCATCTTGTCGTTCGGAGCCAGCGAAGCTGATGGAGCTATAGGTTCGACTTCGAGAGTTGCTGAAGGAGACTTCATACGAACCCAGCGTATTTGCGTGGTGTGCTCTTGCACTATTGTGTGGACGTTGGATGATTCGACAAAGTGGTGCATTGACTACCGGAAGCCTGATTCGCTTCAGAAAAGAGCAAGTATCCTCCGTTTCAGATGGACGACTGGTTTGATCAGCTCGCGAGAGCTTTAGTCTTTTCGAAGATTGATTTCGGGTTCGGATACAGTCGATTAGTCAGATGTGGTTTGGACAGCTTTCAGATTACGGTACGGGCATTATGAGTTCTTGGTCATGCCGTTTGGGTTGACTAATGTCCCGTAGTTCTTATGGACTTGATGGACCAGGTGTTCAGATGATTCTGAACAAGGTTGCGGTCGTGTTCGTTGGCAACATCCTGATTTACTCCAGGAGTGTGGGCCAGCACCTGAAGCAATTACGAGCGGTTTTGCGGACTTTGCGAGATGATCGGTTGGTTGTGAAGTTCAGCCGGTGTGAATTTTGGTTGGTTAGCGTGAAGATTTTGGGCCACGCGATGTCAGCTGAGGGAGTCGGCGTGGATTCTGACCAGATAGAAGTCGTGTTGATTTGGGGATTGCCCTACCATTGTACCAGAGATCAGAAGTCTCTTGGGTTTAGTAGGCTACTATCGGTGCTTTGTGCAGGATTTTTCCGGATTACCATTTCACTTTCCGGATTGACGAAGAAGGCGTCAAGTTCGAGTAGTTCGATGCACGCGAGGAGAGTTACTTACTCCTAAAGGATGGTTGACCGTTGCTTCGGTTTTGACCTTACCTGATGATCGTAATGCGTTTGTGATTTATGGTGGTGCATCGAGTTTTGGATTTGGTTATGCTTTGATGCAGCTTAGTAGAGCGGTGGCTCATGGTTTCAGGTAGTGGAACTTTATGTAGTTGCATATCCTGTGTATGATTTAGGGGTTGCTGCCTTTATGTTAGCATCAGAGAGTTCAAGACACTACTGCTACGGCGTGCAGCGCGGTGTAGGATGTATACTGATTACTTGAATTTCATCTACTTGCATTTTCGGCCAGGTTTGAGCTTGAGGCATTGTAGATGTATGGGGTCAACTAACGACTATGGCTGCACATTTGAGTTTAATCGGGAGAGGCTATTGTTGTTGCTGATGCATTCAGTCGAAAGTCAGGAGCTTCAGTGTTTCATATATGTGTGGCTCAAGTTTCCGTGTTAGCCGAGTTGTGCGCTACGGGAGCTGAGTTCGAGTGTGATGATGTAAAGCTCATTATTTTACGTGCATTGTGCACTAGTGATGCGGAGATGTATCAGATACTTCAAGTTTTCTACTCGTGACGCAACCTATAGATCGAAGAATGTAGCAGCTTGTGTGTGCAGATGCCACATTTGTCGGCAAGTGATGGCTGGGAGGCAAAGACTTGCCGGAAAGTTACAACTATTGGAGATTTCTGATTAGAGGTTGGAGCTTGTCACTGTGGTTTTGTGTGCTAGTACGCACTTCAGTTTGTGGTACCAGTTGTTGGATCATTGTGGACCATTCAACGAACTCAAATGCTGATCGAGATAATCAGTTACAATTGAGTGTTGGCAAGCGTTGTAGAGAGCATAGGGGACCAGATTACAGTTTAGTACAGTTTCTTATCCTTAGATTGGCGGGCGATCTTTGAAGACTATTCAGACCTTGGAGGGCATGTTGTGGTCTTGTGTATTGCAGTTCCGAGAGATTTGGGACCAGCAGTTTCAACTGTTCGAGATTACATACAGTACCAGTTTGCTGACCACTATGATTATGACGTTGCGTGATGTCGTTTTGAGGAACGATGTTGTACTCCATTGTGCTGGAGCGAGTTTGATTTGAGTTGACGTTTAATTCGGATTTTGTGGGATGTGTTACCACAGACTTTTGATTTAGCGGAAACAGGTTGATAATTGCCGAGCTCGATGTTTGAGTTATATTGATGTGAGTAGGCTGAGTTGTGAATTGCCACGTTATTTTGATCTGTGTGTGATCATAGGGGAGTTTGTGTTGTGCCGTATAGTTTGGCATCGCCTATAGCGTTGGCTTTTGTTTGTGTTGTGTTCCGTGTGGTGGAACTACATTTCCGATTTGTTACATGTTGTGTACCCTATCTTTTCCTTATGCATGGACACTTGGCAATTATGTAGAGCCAGTTTAGATTCGAGATTGAGGGTACAGGGATTTCAGCATGGAGTTATCTCCTATTGTGGAGTCTGTTATCAGAGTAGTTCAATTGACATAGCCACTGAAGAGTTGAGCTGTATGCAGAGGCAGTGCTCCTACTTTTAGTCGGCAGATTTGAAATTTCGAGGTCGAAATTTTTTAAGGGGGGTGGATTTGTGACGTCCCGGACCAGAATCAGCAGTGTGAAAAGCTATATTCGTGGGTTATGCGTAATCGCAGATTTCCGACAGTTGTTTGAATCGCCGGACTTGTTAACGACTAAATTATTGGCCGAGAATTTGAGCTGAGTCTCTTCTCAAGAGTCGTTGTACGTGTTATTTCGAGTTCGTGGGCGATTCCGAATCATTATTTGGACGACCGAGGAATAAATTATGAATATTTGAAGTTTCGACATAATCGAATTTAAATGGCGGCTTTCTTAGCGACTAAATTTTCGGGCGAAAATTTGGTTTCGAATTCTTCACGGAAGATGTAGAGAATTTAATTTCGAGCTTTTGGGAACTTCCGGAGCATTATTCCGAGTTACGAAGATTAAGTTATGAATATTTCCGATTGCCGATTATTTAGTCAGTTAAAGTATGTGTTTGGGTGAACCGTTGACTTTTTATCGGTTTGGTCAATGTGTTTGACTTCGGGTGATAATTGAAGAATACGTCGAGTCGGGTTTGTTGCCGCAAGAATTATCGAAATCGGAATTACGACGAGAAAGTTACGGATATTTGAAGTTTATCGAAAAGGGTGTTTGAAAGTTTCCTAAAATAAAAGGTATAAATAGTGGGGTTGCCTGTTTTGGAAAGTCAACATTTATTGTTGGGGTGTTGACCGAGTCAACACGTGGTGGAGGAGGAAGCTCGACGGTGGCCACGGCTTCGCCGGCGGTGACCCTCTGTCCGGCCACCCCACGGCACGGGGCTGGTCTCTTTCACTTTGCCTTAACCTCCCCGTCCCGTTTCCGGCCTCCTTTCACGGCAAGGGACGCCGGAAGTGGAGGATATTTCCGGCCAAAGTTGGAGAATTTTGGGGGTTTTGGTTGGTTTCGATTCCGGCCGAGTTGAGCTACAATTTGTAGTGGGCTTTGAAGCTCTCATCACCATGAGTCTAACCATGTAAGTATGGAGTTCTAATTTTGTTTGTGCTTGGAGAATTCTTGAATTGAAAGTTTGGTTTGATTTCGGGTTTTCATGAAATTGACCTAGTTAGAGTGAGAATTGGACTTCGGTGCAATTATGGAAGTTGCTCAGTGGGTGATTTAAAGTGGAATAGAGGTTGCTCCGCCGGGAAATTTTCCGTTCGGGTGGCGCCGCCGCCGCCGGCGGTGGTCAACGGTCAAAGTTTGACTTTTTTGGGGTCTTCGACAAGTTGCATGTCGTTTCACTCGAAATCGCGCCCCGATCGCAGTGGGGAGGTTCGTTTTTCGAATTGAGCGTCCGAAATTACAGTGAGGTATTGAGGTGTGGTTATCGGATTTTCGACAGTTCGTCGTAATTGAATTATGTGTTTCCGAGAGCGGTTGTTTCTCGTAATTTGATTTGAATTGTCGAGTTGTGACTTTGAGAAATGGATTTTGTGATTATTCAGGGGTTCGTGATCATTCGTTTGGCGATGGACTTTCCGCCGGATCATGGGTTTAACGCGAACTGCGTTACGCTAGTCTGTGAGTGGACAATTTCTTTTCGCTGATTGATTGTGAGTCTTATACACGTTTTACGAACTTGAGCATGCATACGAGATTATGTTTTACATGAGCATGTGTTATACGATTATGCTTATACTAGTATATATTACGTATAAACACTTATATATTGTTTCATGCATTTGCATGAAACAATTTACGATTTGGTTTACACAGAGTACAGTCTTTATATATGTTGTTGTATCGATACACTCGCATTCCGGCTGATCCCCGAGGATGTGTACCGGGGGAGGCAGACCTCTGCCCTGAGGCCTTTCTGGCTAGAATCACGTGTGGGTCTGGGATCCCGTGATTCAGACTGTACTAGCATGGATGTGTCCACGAGCGACCCCGTGGGATTTTTATGCATGCTCTGTACGCGTGAGGAGTTAGAGTTTCCCTCGTGTAGCATTTGATTATTTATACATTTGACTCGCGTATATTTTTATAACATATATTATTTGGCGAAAGACATTTATTTTTGTCCACTTACTCTAACAGTTTTCATGTCTTTCCCCTGGGCTTTTTGGTTTCTGTGTCCAGTTGCAGTTCAGACTCTGGTGTCGCACGTCGTGGTCGGAGGCATAGTGCTCGAGCTACCTTATTTCTTCCAGTAGGTTTATTGTTCTACCTACTGTGGTATATTTATATGATTAAACATTAGAGGTCGCTCTGAGTATTCTGATGTATATTTTTATACGATTTTACTCCGGATTTCAGTAAAGTGCAGATATATTTATTAATTTACATTACTATTGATATGTTGAGAAATCCGGATGGGATTTGTGCCCACGGTTTGATTTTTGTGGCATAGGATGAAGTATGTTTTCCGGGTGCAGGTAATGGTAATTCCGCGTTAGTAACGAAACTCTGCCAAAATTTTGTTGGTTCGTGTTTTTAGAAGGGTTTGATTCCGGTTTAGGCAACTAAATCGGGGTTGGGTCCTTTCAGTATCTGCTTGTTTATAGTAATATTTTCAGGTTTTAATTGTTCTCTCCGTTTGTTTTTGACAGAGAGGAGTTTTGGACTTGTACTCAGTCTTTAAAGTTCTTCGACCGTGTAGATTTGGTGTCTTTTATTAATGGCCAAAAGGTATTGAACTCTGTGTTGGATTACTATTCCGCTATTCTTGGTGAATTTAGGGATGATTTGGGAGATCAAAGTCTCTATGCCTTCCACTCATTGGCTCATGTAACCCTTATGTTATTTTTTTTAGCCTCTATGTGTTTTTAATTTGTATGCGTCTTTTTAGAGTGTCTTTTTTTTAAAGCTTTTTATGTGTGTTGCTTTTGACAGGTTTTCGTGTCTACTCTTAAAGTAAAGATGATCTATGAACGTCTTTTTGAGAGGTTGTTCAAGGTTTCGGACATCTCTGGCAAGTTGATGTTCCCGATCCTTTCCCATAAATATAAAAGTATTTCCACCTGCTGGTCTTTGATAAAGGTATTCCATGCTGGTATCATTATGACTCACTCAAAAGGAAATATAAGCCGATGGACAACCAGCACTTTCGGGAGGCATTAAAAAAACGATAATGTTTGTTCTGTCTTTCTTCTTTTCTTTTTTTTTTCTTTTCGGGATGTTTATTATTTGTAGTTTACAAATGGGTTGAAAGATTGTTGACTGTATTGATGCAAGTTCGTTTAGTGTCCATGTGGATAGATTCTGTGAGGGACATGAGTGAGGATATGTTATCACAGAATGTTAGAATGCTTCCAGACGACAACAGCACGGACAAAGTACTGTTCATGAGAGAAAACCCTTTATTAGAGAACGAACGAAAAAGCATTCAGTGGGTCAAAGATCATAAGATTGATTTTTTCAAAATTTTTGTGTTCTCCATCAGCAACAGTCATCGACAACCTTCTGGCCTTGATTGCGGAACTATTGTTTGTTACCTCATGTACAGTATTGAAAGGACCCAACCCCGATTTAGCTCCCTAAACCGGAATCGAACCCCTTCGAAAATACGAACCAACAAAAATTTTCCGAAATTTCGGCAGAGTTTTGTTACTAGCGTGGAATTACCATAACCTGCACGCGGAAATTAACACTTCGTCCTATGCCACAAAAAGCAAACCGTGGGCACCAATCCCATCCGGATTTCTCAACATCAATATAATCAACAAACAGTAAACATACTGTACTATATATATGTATATCCGAGAAAATCCGTATAAACAAGTATCGGAATGTATCAGAGCGACCTCTAGTATAAAATATATACAACATGTACATCAGTAGGTGAAACTGAAACCTACTGGAAAACACAGATGACTCTGATCACTAGCCTCCAAACCACGACGTGAAAACACCAAACCTGAACTGCAAACTGGGCACGGAAACCGAAAAGCCCAGGGGAAAGACAATAAACACGTTAGAGTGAGTGGACGAAAATAAATGTCTTTCACCAGTTTATATATATGTATAAAATCACATATGCGAGTCCAGGAAAATAAAAACAACATAGTACACGAGGTAAAACTCATATTCCTCCAGTGTACTGAGCATGCAAGTAAAATCCCACGGGGTCACTCATGGACTCCTCCGTGCTAGTACAGTCAGAATCACGGGATCCCAGACCCACACGTGATTCTAGCCAGAAATGGCCTCAGGTCAAAGGTCTGCCTCCCCCGGGTAAAGACCTCGGGTCAGGAGTCACAGCCTCCCCTGACATATGCCTACCATCGGGGATCAGCCGAGAGGCTAGTGTATCGATACAACAACGTAACCACGACTGTACTCTGTGTAAACCAAATCATAAACATTTCGATGCAAATGCATGAAACATCATATAAGTATATGTATACTCGTATACGTATATTCGTATAAGTATAATCGTATAACTCATGCTCATGTAATCCGTAATATCAATACGCATGCTCAAGTTCATAAATCATATAAAAGACTCGCAATCAATCCGTGAAAAGAAATGTCCACTCACAGATCCGCTAGCGCGAACTCGCGCTAAACTCGTGGTCCGGCGGAGGTACCCTCGCCCGAAGCACGATCACGATCCAAATCTCGATCTCGATCTCCTGAATACATACACACATAACTGATCAAAATCGTAATCCACAACACTGTACGGATGCACGGAAACCAACCGTTCCCGAAAATACAAAATGCGGTGCAAAATGAATTACGGAAATCCCGAAATCCCCACTCGAAATCTCGACTGAAAATCGGCTAACCAAAACAACCCGAAAACCTCCGTACGATAATCAGGGCGCGATTACGAGAAAAATGACACTAATTACATCGAAATCTGAAAATTTGACTTTTCCTCCGCCGTTGACCGCCGTTGACCGCCGCCGCCGCCGGCGGCGCGCCGTCAACGGTGAAATCACACGGTGGAAAGCTCCAGTTTTCATCCCCACAACCATGCAAATCTTTTCCTCTTCTATCACTAGAACCAATTCAAAGCAAAACCTTCCCAAAATCGAGCAAAACCGAACGAACCTCCTAACTTAAATCCCTAATCGGGTTGCATCAAAAACTCTTCCTTAACCTCAATTGACCACACCAATAGATTCAGAGAGACGAGGGGAGTCGAATCCCCCCAATTTCCCCTTCCAAAACTCGCCGGAGCCAAGCTCCCCGTCACCGGCGAAATCTCCAACTCGGCCTCCAATGGTTCTTCCCCAAAACGAAACCAATTCACTCCAAACCAAAGCCTAACCCACTCGAAATCAAACAAGGATGCTAACCATACCTGTCCCGTGGCCGGAGGTGGCCGGAATCCGGTCGCCGGAAGTTGAAGCCGAAACGGGAAACTCTCCTCCCACGGTCAACGGTCAAAGTTTCCAAAATAGATAAGTCAACGCAAGTCAATGCAAATTCGTGTTTTTACGACTATTTTCCGACTTTTCGATATTTATACTCGTCCCTCGGGTCAATCAACGGTCTGAAATGAATATACGATGTGATTCGGATAAGCTCGAAACAATCGGATAAACTCGTCGGAACCCGAAACTTCAAATAACCATCAAATATTCCTCGGTTATCGGAAAAATCTTCCGGAACCGTCCACAAACTCGAAATCACGTACTCTACAACTTCCGTGAAGACACTCAACTCAAATTCTCGACTGAAAACATAGTCGCGAATCGAATCGGCAAACTACACAATATCGTAAAACTGCGACTATAACCAAATCTCGAGAATCGTGCCAAACACACAACTGATTCTGGTTCGGGTCGTCACAAATCTACCCCCCTTAAAGAAATTTCGACCTCGAAATTTACGTACCTGTCATGTGAACAGATGAGGATACTGCTCCCGCATACGCTGCTCGGTCTCCCAGGTGGCCTCCTCAACTGAGTGGTTCTGCCACAAGACCTTCACCAGCGGAATCACACGGTGCCTCAGCTCCTGCTCACGTCGATCAAGAATCTGTACTAGCTCCTCAACATACGATAAGTCCTCTCTAATCGGCAACTGCTGTGGGGCTATCACATGTGAAGGATCTGAGATGTACTTCCGCAACATCGAAACATGGAAGACATCATGCACACGAGCCATCTCAGCCGGTAACTCAAGTCTGTAAGCAACAGCTCCAACCCTCTCCGTAATCTCATACGGACCAATGTACCGCGGTCGAAGCTTGCCACGCTTCCCGAAACGCACAACTCCCCTCCACGGAGATAGTTTCAGGAAGACCCAATCACTAACCTCGAACTCTAAACTCTTCCTCCTCACATCCGCGTAACTCTTTTGCCGATCCTGGGCAATCTTCAGTCGATCTCGAATAATCTGAATGTCCTCCATCGTAGTTTTCACCAAATCAGGACCAATGAGCCAACGCTCGCCCACCTCACTCCAACACAATGGAGTGCGACACTGCTTCCCGTACAGAGCCTCGTACGGTGCCATCTCAATACTGGCCTGATAGCTGTTGTTGTAAGCGAACTCGATCAAGTGCAACTGCTGATCCCAGTTTCCACGAAACTGCAATACACACGATCTCAGCATATCCTCAAGAGTCTGAATGGTCCGCTCGGACTGCCCGTCAGTCTGAGGATGAAAAGCTGTACTAAACCGTAGTCTCGTACCCAACGCTCGCTGTAAAGCCTGCCAAAACTCAGAAGTGAACTGACTATCACGGTCAGAAACAATCGATACAGGTACACCATGCAAGCGAACAATCTCGGATAAGTACAACTTTGCCAATCTGCCCACTGAAATCTTTCCTGGAAGTGCAAGAAAATGTGCAGATTTCGTCAATCGATCAACGATAACCCAAATGCCAGTGTTGCCCGCCGAAGTACGCGGCAACTGATAGACGAAATCCATCGTAATATGCTCCCACTTCCAAACTGGAATCTCAAGTGGTTGTAGTTTCCCTGCAGGTTTCTGCCTCTCCGCCTTCACCTGCTGACAAATCAAACACCGACTCACGTATGCGGCAATCTCCCGCTTCATGTTGCGCCACCAATAGTAAGCTCGAAGTGTACGAAACATCTTCGTACCTCCGGGATGCATCGCATACGCTGAACTGTGGGCCTCGTCCAGAATCTCCTTCTTTAAGTCCTCGTCTCTGGGTACACATAATCTACCTCTGAACAACAACGTACCGTCGTCGCTCAAACGGAACTCTGTAGGCACACCATTCCGTACCATGGTCTTCTTGCTCAGCAAGTAAGGATCTGAATCCTGTGCCTCCCGTACCTGATCAACCAATACGGGTCGTACCTGAAAGCTAGCCAACAAGGCTCCATCATCATCATAACCAAACACAGCACCCGTAGCCCGTAGCTCGGCTAACATCGATACTCTGGCCACACACATGTGAAACAATGAGGCTCCCGATTTCCGGCTAAGTGCATCTGCCACAAC
Organism: Geum urbanum; assembly: GCA_946800695.1. Classification (NCBI taxonomy): domain Eukaryota; kingdom Viridiplantae; phylum Streptophyta; class Magnoliopsida; order Rosales; family Rosaceae; genus Geum; species Geum urbanum. Next base: position 9,769,338 of record OX327015.1, read on the forward strand.
ATTGGCCTTCCCTGGATGGTACTCGAAAGTACACTCGTAATCGTTGATCAACTCCATCCATCGGCGCTGCCTCATGTTCAGATCCGGCTGTGTCCGCAAGTAAGTGAGACTCTTGTGGTCAGTAAAAATCTTACACTGAGCACCGTACAGGTAATGTCTCCAACTCTTCAACGCTAACACGATAGCGGCTAACTCCAAATCATGCGTCGGATAGTTGACCTCGTGCGGTTTCAGCTGTCTGGAACCGTACGCCACAACTCTACCATGCTGCATCAACACACAGCCAAGGCCCAACTTCGACGCGTCGCTATACACAACATACTCACCACTGTCATCTGGTAATGTCAGAACCGGTGCGGTAGTCAATCTCTCCTTCAGGAGCAAATAACTCTCCTCGCACGCATCAGACCACTCAAACTTGACGCCCTTCTTCGTCAATCTGGTCAGTGGTGTAGCTATCCGGGAGAAATCCTGTACAAACCGTCGGTAATAGCCTGCTAACCCCAAGAAACTCCGGATCTCCGGCACAGTAGTGGGTCGACTCCAATTCAGCACGGCCTCGATCTTGTCAGGATCAACACTAACTCCCTCGGCCGAAATCACGTGGCCCAGAAACTTCACACTATCCAACCAGAACTCACACTTGCTAAACTTCGCGAACAGCTGATGGTCCCGCAAAGTCCGCAACACCGCTCGCAAGTGCTTCTTGTGCTGGCCCACACTCCTCGAGTATATCAAAATATCATCAATGAATACTATCACGAACTTGTCCAGGAATCGTCGAAACACCCGATTCATCAAGTCCATGAAAGCTGCGGGGGCGTTGGTCAACCCAAACGGCATAACCAAAAACTCATAGTGCCCATACCGCGTCCTGAAAGCTGTCCTGGCAACATCTGAATCCCGGATCCTCAACTGGTGATATCCGGATCGAAGATCAATCTTCGAAAAGACTGCTGCTCCCTTCAGCTGATCGAACAAGTCATCAATCCGAGGCAACGGATACTTGTTCCTCACTGTAATCTGATTCAGCTTCCGATAGTCAATGCACAACCGCATGGACCCATCCTTCTTCCGCACAAACAACACTGGAGCACCCCACGGAGAAACACTAGGTCGAATGAATCCCTTCTCTAACAACTCCTGAAGCTGAATCTGCAACTCCCTCAACTCTGCAGGCGCCATCCGGTATGGTGTCTGGGAAATCGGTCCAGTACCCGGCAATAACTCAATGGTAAAATCAATCTCCCGCACAGGGGGTATACCAGGTAACTCCGCTGGAAACACATCCGGAAACTCAGACACAACCTCAATACTACCAAGCTCTGGCACTGCAGCTGTAGTGTCCACAACATGGGCTAAATATGCAACACAACCCTTCTTCATCAATCGATCCGCCCTCAATGCGGAAATCAAACACGGTAGGGAAGTGTTCTTCTCGCCACGAAACAATATCTCAGGTAACCCTGGTCGTCGAAACGCGACCTCCTTCCTGTGGCAATCAAACATAGCCCAGTGCGACTCCAAAAAGTCCATACCCAATATCAGATCGAAATCCACAATATCAAGTAATAACAGATCAGCGGCTAAACCATGGCCATCAACAAACACCTCACAATCTCGATAGACCCAACCGATGCTCACAACCTCACCTGACGGATACAACACTCTCCACAACCCCGGAAGTGGAGATGCAGGTACCGTAGCCAATGATGACAGTCTAAATGATATGAATGAATGTGTGGCACCTGGATCTAACAATGCCACTACTGGAATACCAAAAACATGTAACGTACCGATAACGACCTCCGGTGATGCTCTGCCCTCACGCATAGTCATAGCATGAACTCTCGCCTGTCCGGCTGGTCGTCCTCGCTGAGCCTGTCCCTGCTGTCTACCCTGACCTGCAGTCTGTGCTGGTCGAGCTCCCGAAGTGGCACCTCGCTCAGCTCCGGAACTCTGAGCCGCCTGTCCATCACCACCATACAACTGGGGACACTCCCTCGCATAGTGACCCATCTGGCCACAGCGAAAACAAGTGACAGGACCTCGCCGACAAGTACCCAAGTGATACTTGTTGCAGTAGCTACACAATGGGTAGTCCCTCGGTACAGCAAAAGTGTCACCAATACGTCGAGGATAACTAGAACCGCTAGAACCAGCACTAGCCTGCGGTCGCTGCGGTCGATCTCTCCTCCATCCCGGTCTCCGTCTAGGTACACCAGCTGGTGGTCGATATGATCCGCCACCTGAGGATGAAGCTGAACCGGAAGTATCAGAACTCTGCCTCTTCGAAGGCCCCTGACTCGGTCCACCCTCCTCAAATCGTCTCGGCTGGTATCTCTGCTGTCTCTCGCGCTCAATATCCTCGCCTCGGAGTGCAGCACTAACAAACTCATCGAAGTTGTTCCGAGGCATCGTAGTCAGCGTCGCCTTGATACTCAAATTCAATCCCAGCTCAAACCTGCGACACTTGGCTTCCTCTGTAGCCACCATATCCCGCGCAAAACGAGACAAACGGGTAAACCGATCTCGATACTCAAGTACAGACAAACTGCCCTGCCTCAAGTTTGTAAACTCCTCATACTTGCGCTGCTGGGTAGCCTGATTAAAATACCTCCGCATGAACAGATCACGAAACAATGTCCACGGAGTATCCATAGGAACTCTGTCAGTACTGACCCACCAGAAGTATGCATCACCCTCAAGTAAACCAACTGCGGCTACTGTCATCTGCTCAGGTGTAAACTGCAAACGCTCACAAACACGCTCAATCTGAACCAACCATGCCTCGCATATCTCTGGATCAACTGAACCCGAAAACACAGTAGCACCCGCAGTGCGAGCCTTGACCACAGGGTCAAAACGCTCTTCCAAACGCAGCACTCGCATAAGCAAGTCGCGCGTTCGGCGATCCTCATCAGGATCATCATCCCGATCAACACGGGGACCACGTCGAGGAGGCATCCTACTGATACAAGACAAGCATTAGGCACAAGCAGAAAGAACGTAATCATGAAACCGCAGATATTTGAGGACACACAACACCCGAAGTATTGATGAGTACCGCTGGCCAGTCGGGTCATCACTCCAGTCATGCTGTATCAACTCAAATACCCTAAGCGTCACAACTACAAGAGTCTACAGAATCTGACAACCTAATGCTCTGATACCAAGCTGAAAGGACCCAACCCCGATTTAGCTCCCTAAACCGGAATCGAACCCCTTCGAAAATACGAACCAACAAAAATTTTCCGAAATTTCGGCAGAGTTTTGTTACTAGCGTGGAATTACCATAACCTGCACGCGGAAATTAACACTTCGTCTTATGCCACAAAAAGCAAACCGTGGGCACCAATCCCATCCGGATTTCTCAACATCAATATAATCAACAAACAGTAAACATACTGTACTATATATATGTATATCCGAGAAAATCCGTATAAACAAGTATCGGAATGTATCAGAGCGACCTCTAGTATAAAATATATACAACATGTACATCAGTAGGTGAAACTGAAACCTACTGGAAAACACAGATGATTCTGATCACTAGCCTCCAAACCACGACGTGAAAACACCAAACCTGAACTGCAAACTGGGCACGGAAACCGAAAAGCCCAGGGGAAAGACAATAAACACGTTAGAGTGAGTGGACGAAAATAAATGTCTTTCACCAGTTTATATATATGTATAAAATCACATATGCGAGTCCAGGAAAATAAAAACAACATAGTACACGAGGTAAAACTCATATTCCTCCAGTGTACTGAGCATGCAAGTAAAATCCCACGGGGTCACTCATGGACTCCTCCGTGCTAGTACAGTCAGAATCACGGGATCCCAGACCCACACGTGATTCTAGCCAGAAATGGCCTCAGGTCAAAGGTCTGCCTCCCCCCGGTAAAGACCTCGGGTCAGGAGTCACAGCCTCCCCTGACATATGCCTATCATCGGGGATCAGCCGAGAGGCTAGTGTATCGATACAACAACGTAACCACGACTGTACTCTGTGTAAACCAAATCATAAACATTTCGATGCAAATGCATGAAACATCATATAAGTATATGTATACTCGTATACGTATATTCGTATAAGTATAATCGTATAACTCATGCTCATGTAATCCGTAATATCAATACGCATGCTCAAGTTCATAAATCATATAAAAGACTCGCAATCAATCCGTGAAAAGAAATGTCCACTCACAGATCCGCTAGCGCGAACTCGCGCTAAACTCGTGGTCCGGCGGAGGTACCCTCGCCCGAAGCACGATCACGATCCAAATCTCGATCTCGATCTCCTGAATACATACACACATAACTGATCAAAATCGTAATCCACAACACTGTACGGATGCACGGAAACCAACCGTTCCCGAAAATACAAAATGCGGTGCAAAATGAATTACGGAAATCCCGAAATCCCCACTCGAAATCTCGACTGAAAATCGGCTAACCAAAACAACCCGAAAACCTCCGTACGATAATCAGGGCGCGATTACGAGAAAAATGACACTAATTACATCGAAATCTGAAAATTTAACTTTTCCTCCGCCGTTGACCGCCGCCGCCGGCGGCGACGCGCCGTCAACGGTGAAATCACACGGTGGAAAGCTCCAGTTTTCATCCCCACAACCATGCGAATCTTTTCCTCTTCTATCACTAGAACCAATTCAAAGCAAAACCTTCCCAAAATCGAGCAAAACCGAACGAACCTCCTAACTTAAATCCCTAATCGGGTTGCATCAAAAACTCTTCCTTAACCTCAATTGACCACACCAATAGATTCAGAGAGACGAGGGGAGTCGAATCCCCCCAATTTCCCCTTCCAAAACTCGCCGGAGCCAAGCTCCCCGTCACCGGCGAAATCTCCAACTCGGCCTCCAATGGTTCTTCCCCAAAACGAAACCAATTCACTCCAAACCAAAGCCTAACCCACTCGAAATCAAACAAGGATGCTAACCATACCTGTCCCGTGGCCGGAGGTGGCCGGAATCCGGTCGCCGGAAGTTGAAGCCGAAACGGGAAACTCTCCTCCCACGGTCAACGGTCAAAGTTTCCAAAATAGGAAAGTCAACGCAAGTCAATGCAAATTCGTGTTTTTACGACTATTTTCCGACTTTTCGATATTTATACTCGTCCCTCGGGTCAATCAACGGTCTGAAATGAATATACGATGTGATTCGGATAAGCTCGAAACAATCGGATAAACTCGTCGGAACCCGAAACTTCAAATAACCATCAAATATTCCTCGGTTATCGGAAAAATCTTCCGGAACCGTCCACAAACTCGAAATCACGTACTCTACAACTTCCGTGAAGACACTCAACTCAAATTCTCGACTGAAAACATAGTCGCGAATCGAATCGGCAAACTACACAATATCGTAAAACTGCGACTATAACCAAATCTCGAGAATCGTGCCAAACACACAACTGATTCTGGTTCGGGTCGTCACAAGTATAGCTTTGGGGACGAAAATAGAGCCAAACCTGAATAATGATGAAGTTGCTTGGTTCAAGGCCAGATTGTTAGAGTCATTTATGAATCATGATATATCATGGGTATTAAAGAAGAAAAGTGGAAGGTTATAGATTGAACCAGATCAAGAACAAGGTCCAGTTCATGAAGTAGTATAGGACATGACAATATCTAATAATATGTCAGTAATCAGTGTGTATATTTTTGTTTGTAGTGACCATTCTGTGAACAATGTTGTTAGTTTGTAATCAGATTACTATCTTTTTGAATGTACTACTCAAAGTAGTATGGATGTAATCATATGACTCTTTCTCTCTCTCTTTTTGAGTTTCTTTGTTGAGTACATGTTTGAGTGTCTGTTTTAGGTTTATGTCTCTAACACACGTGTTTCTCCCCCACGTGTCATATTCAAGGAATGAATGAGTTCATGAAAAAGTGTATTTTTTTTGTTTGTAGTGATCATTATGTAATTATATGAGTATCTGCTTGAGTATCTGTCTGCGTAATACTATCTGTGTTGTTCTTAAGTTTTAGTGAAAGAAATATTCAATGTATAAATCCTTTTTGAAATGAAATGTTTGTTTTTGCACACTCTGATTCAATTTACAACTCATAAACCAACTCAAATCTTTGTGTATACTTGGTATAAACACGTTGCAGTTCATAAACCAACCAACGTTAAAGACAGTTACTTAGACAGATACCCAGACAGCTATCTAAACATATACCCATGATGGTTTTTAAACGATAATCAGAACGCACGTGTGTCACCACACGTGTCTTATTCTCTAGAACCATGCATCTTCTCGGTGCCTCTATTAAAAGCCACAAACCTCATCGTCACTTTCTCTCAATGCATTTCTCTGAAAACCCTAATCCTAAATGAAATCACAATTTCTCTCCCAAAAAATTCTTTCTCTCCCCACAAACCACAATTCAAAACCCAAAAGTTAATGTCTCGCTCCGGTCCTTCGTCCTCAACCCTTTTCCCAGTGGAAGAGCTGCCGCCATCTCCACCACTGGCATCCTTCAGTATCTCCGAAGAGTTTCAGCACTCAAGAGATATTATGTAGGTTAACTTTGAAGCATGTCTACAAGAACTCTGTGGTCTTGCATGGAGAGTTGATGGGTTGGCCCAGAAGATGGAGCAGATCGATGTGATAGGTGGGAAGGTTGAAGAGGGTCTGGCGATCATGGAGGATGCGAAGCGCAAGGTCAAGGCGCTTATAGATATTGTGCTCAAGCTCAGGGCTGGGGATGAAAACTAATGGGTTGTAGCCATTGGGTCCTTTTTAGTTAGGTTTCAGTGTTTTAGAGATTTTGGATTCATTTTGTCTACTCCAAAACGTCCATTTTTTGTGGTTAGTTACAAATGTTTTTGCAGTAAGAACATTTTTGTAATGACCTTTGTTGATACCTTGATCCCTTTTTGCTTTGACTTAGTATGGGGAAGAACTTTGTAATGACATTTTGTCAATGAATGTTGATCCCTTTTTGCATATCTGCATGAGTATCTGCTTTAATATCTATTTTGGATATCTGTCTGAGTAATATGTCTTCATTGTTTTCTCTTGAATGTTTGAATCAGAGAACTAAAGTGTTTGATTTTCACTCTCTGATCCATTGTACATGAAAAAACATACTAAAATCTATTTGTATACTTGATTGAAACCCAGCAGTCATAAACCAAAGAGCTTAAAAACAGATACTTAGATAGCTACTTAGGCAGCGAATTAGAAAGATACCCATTGTTGTTCATAAAACGACATGTATTTTTCCGTCATCATTTACGATGATCAGAATGCACTTGTGTTTCCGCACGTGTTTTATCCTTAATGACAGATACTTAGAGTACAATTTTGGCAGCTGCAAATAAGTTTAAGATTCTATAAAAACCTTAAAACAACTCTTCTTCAAAAAACCATGGCTCCCACTATTGTAGATCCTCTGTGCTCAAGAGAAGAGCTTCATCCTTGGTTGCTGCTCCGTCTCAGCATATCAGCGCTGAATCATCAACAGATTCAATTGACGTCCAGATCAGAGGGGCAAGGATTGGAATTGAGGCAAATCGCCTTTCAAACGTCAAAATGTTGGCTGTGATGGAAATGGCTCTCTAGAGTAGTGACGAGGCCATAATGAAGATTGATAGGATGACTAAGAGGATTAAGAAATTAGAAAAGTAGTTGAAAGATTGGTTACCCTAACTGTTTTGGGTATTATGTTGATTATGTTTGTCTCAGCTTGTATTTTAGGTTTCTAGTTTCATTTCGTTTTCATTGTGTATGCTAGGGAAGTCACCATCAAATATGCTTTAAAGTGTTATTCTGGTTTGGGGTACTAGAATTTTCTTTTTGTAATCATGGTTTTTTTTATGGCCATTCTTTTTATTTGTTTGATTGGATTGATCCAGTGGAGTTGATTATCCCTTCAATGAACTCATGATGTATGTTTTTCAAGATAGATACTTAGACGACACTTATGTTTTTCATGTCAGATACTTAGACAGCTACTTAGGCAACAAATTAGACAGATACCCATTTTTATTCATAAAACGACATGTCATTTTTTGTCGCGCCTGCTCATTTTGAATGACAGGTACAAGAACAGATACTTGAGCAGATCGGCTTTGAAAATGACAGAATAATATAGATCGATTCCCTTCTTTAAAAAACACCATTCATTCTCATATTAAAATTGATTCATTGATAATATGGAAATACAATAATATAAATTATAAAAAGTACATGATAAACTACAATTGTTCATCTTCAAAGCTTCTTTTTCATATTGAGTATTTGATGGAGAAGTAGAAGGATTGTCTCATCATTCTCCTTGATGAGTTTTTTCTTTCCCTTGAGATCCTTAAGGCCATCCTCAAGGCCAGTCATCCTATTGGATAATTGTTGCAGGATAGTTAGAGGTGCAAAATTTTCTTCTTAAGTGTGATGGTGGTGGCGTCTTGTTTTCTTGCCTTCTCTCACCATTTCTTTGATCATCTCCTTAACGAAGTCCTCAGGTTCCGTCTTGGATTTCTTGGACTTGTTGTTCTTGGAGGTGTTGGCCTTTTTTCTATTAAAATGAAGGAAAGAAGGGTTGATGGTTGAAGAGTAATCTTTTTTTTTTTATGAATGAGTTATGATCAGTTCGTTTTTATTTATAGAACGTCAAAGGTTGTGTTGGTGGAGTAGTGGAGTAGTTACGTCTCTTCTTCTTGGATGAAGTGTTGCGTATTAAGGTCCCTTAATGTTTTTCAATGTCGTTATGCACGCTTTTGGGAGAAACAATGAGAGAGTAAGAGTGAGAGAGAGAGAGAGTGAAAAATAGAGAGAGAGAGAGAGAGAGAGAGAGAGAGAGAGAGACAAAACTGAAAAGATGCGGGAATAAATCGCTTCAGTCACAAAAGATATAGTGGTTTGTTCTCTATAAAGAGAACTGATTTCCCACGTTATCCATAATGTGTTTGTGTTTCATTATCAACTCTTTCTGATTGAGTCTTCTTCTTCTCTCTAATTCTCTTTATCAATATAAAAAATATGGCACAAAGGAAGAAGAACATGTACCATTCAGACACTTCTAGGCATTCAATCGAAGAAGACTTTGATGCATCAAAGTCCAAATCCTTCTCCTCATCCTCCTCCTCTGAAGACTCTATATCAGGCCCTCTTCCTCCTCGTGTTGTTCGACCTCTTATAGGTGTTGTTCTTGATGGCCTTCTTCAACATTTTATGAAGAAAATGGGTCGTATGAAGCGTCGAGTGGAGACGATGAAGTAAGATATAGACCTAGTCCTTGTTGAACAAGACTAGATGCTTGATTTTCATATGGGCATTGCATCTCGTCTTCCACCAAGTTTTGCATGGAAAAGTAGGAAGGCCAAGATGTGAAACATAAGATTTTGTTCTCATTTTGTTATTAGTTGTTGTGTGTTTTGATGTTTGTAATTGAATAAAGATCCTATTTAATTAATGAAATTTATGTTTCTTTATCTTATATTCTTTATTTTATGTTTTTCTTTGCAATGATCTTGGATGAATGAATGTGTGTATGAAATGATTGAATCATAATGTAAGTCCAAACAGATTCTCAAACAGCTACGGAGATAGATACCCAAACGGATACTTAGACAAATATCCTTGAATTTTATTGAATCATTGCAGTAAATTATGCAATAAAATCTTTTTAAAAAAATCCCTTCTTTTACCATGCAGTATGAAACAAAACAACAACAAAAAATCAAGAGACCCGAAAACAACCTCAATTTTGTGTTAATATTTTGCAACTAACAAGTTGCGGATCTAAAATTCTTATACAGATATCCAGACAGATACATATGCAGATACTTTGACAGATATCCAGACAAATATTCAAACTTTTAGAAAATTATTCTGATAACATCTTCAATAAACTACACAAATATTTATGTTTTCAATCGATAGGGTTGTTGCAAGTTCTCTTGTTGTGATCAGTGTGGTATTATCTTGAGCATTCTGTCAGCATTGTTTCTTTTTTGCCCTTCTTCTTCATTCTCTTCTTTTTTGGTCTTCTCGGTTGTTTCTTTGTTAGTGGAAGCCTGACGTCTGGTTTGTTTTGTGACATGCCTTGAATGGATTTCTCAATGTTTGGCACTAGATTGAGTGTGAATGAGTAAGCTTGCTTGTAATACAGTACTTTGTACAAGTTGTCCACGTAATCATAAATATTTAGTCCTTTCTCTTGAATGACAACAAGGGCAGGGGCACAAGGAAACCTCAGCAGCTGCCACTGTCCACATGAGCAGGTCCATGTCTCCATGTTAACTGCACTGCTGTATTTGTCAGCTAGAACTTCGTAGACAAAACCACTGGAGTGCGCATCACTCTCCAATGCCTTCCTTTTTTAAGTGTTTCATTGAGCTTTCCTTCCATTCTTGGTCCCATTACAATGTACCATTGTTTCGATTCTTCTCTTTTGCTTGCTATCCTTTTCATCACCTTTCTCCTGTGAGAGTAGTAACAGAAAAGAAAAGAAAAAAGAAGGAATTAAACAGTGCATTATCCTAGAAATAACAGAATGAATCAGGTTTTGTAAATGGTTATAATGTAACCAAAAAATAGATACCCAGACAGATACTCAGTCAGCTACTCAGACAGATACTCATGATATTTTCTTTCTTCAAAAATAGTGCATTTTTACATATATTATGAAAATAACCATTAGACTTAATCAGGTTGTAATGGATGACCTGATTTTGTCGACAAGGTAGAAGACAGGCAGTGCACGGAGATGTACTATCCAGCTGTTGAAGCACTCTGAGATGTTGTTTGTTATTTTTCCATACATATCTCTTCCGAAGAATACAGCACGCAATTTTTCTTTTGGGAGACCCTTGAAGAATTTCGTTATCTCTGCATATCCTCCTTTTAGCTTAAGTTGGTTAAAAATAAATTCATATTGCCTCTCACTTGTTGCATATGCAGATTGCATGAAGAGTTCAGAAATTCTATCTTTGGCGTGTCCTCTATAGTTGTCTTTGATGTTAGTCACCAAGTGCCGAAAATAGTAGCCGTGTTCATCATTTGGGAACACCTCTAGAAGAGAACTCATGATTCCATTATCACTGTCTGAGAGAAATGTTATTGTCCTCCGAGTTTTAGTTTCCTAGTTTATGCTGTGTCTATCTATCTCATCTCTTAGGTTCATCAAGAACCACCTCCATTTATTGTCATTTTCAGCATCAAATATCGCAAATGCAATTGGATAGACACCTGAAAAAGAAAAAAAATGCTAAGGTTCCTATCTAGTTGTACAGAAAGTACTTAAATGTAGTTTATAAAAGAAAAAACAGACAAATACAAATACCCAGACAGTTATTCAGACAGATACACATATAGTCTTATCATTTCATTTGTCTACATAACCTTCATCTGCATCTTTTGCAGAGCCCTCCATGATTTGTCCTTTGTATTTGTTCTTGAGGAAACTTGCATCAACAAAAATCATGGGCCTGCAGTATTGGAATCCCTACATGCAGGCACCAAATGACACAAAAAAGCGGTGAAACCATTGTATTTTTGGATCAATATCTACAACAACTCTAGAGCCAGAATTTTTCTTCATAAATTCGTCTCGGAACAAGAGAAGGTTTGTGTATGATTCTGCTTCGTTTTCATGCAGTGAGTTCATTTCCAACTCCTTTCCATACCACACCATCTTATAAGGGACTTTCAGACCAAAACTCTCTCTGATTTCTATCTGTAAGGCCTAGGCTCCCTTGTTCTGGTCAGTGTGCAGTTTGTCCTTAACGATTGAGCTGAGTATTGAATAAATGATAAGTTTCAAGTATAGAAAAAAATATCTTTAGTCACCAGAATTTTTATTTTTTTTAGAAGTAGCTAGCCAGTGATGTTAGAAAAACTTATCTTACCTGACAATAGAATATCTCATCATCTTACTGGTCTGTTTCCGGACTTCTTCTTTGTATGTATGATTATTTTTTATTTCAGTGATGTAAAATGATCCATTCACGCGGAATAGTCTTGCCTTCATAAACCAGTTGCATTTATCGCGCCCTTTGTATCTACAATGTACACTTACGCGTGTGGGCTCATTCTTCTCATATGTAAACTTGAATCCACTTTCGATTGAGTACTTTTTGAGTTTCAGCTTGAACTCCGTCACCCCACCTAAGAATTTCTGCCATTTTTCTTGTATAAGTTAAGCCCATATTTTTGTCAAGTAATCCATTGTCTCCTCTTCTCAAAAGCATCCAAAACCGACGTCTGCAACATTACTTTTTTTCAAGTAGCCATCCATCTGTACATCCTGGCCTAAGTTTTCGTTATGATTGCTACGGACCGCTGATTGGTTGGAACTGATGTTTACTGGTTGCTTGAAAGAGAAAACTTATACATGTTTTAGCTTGGCATAATATTGTAGCGGATATTCAAACATATATTCAAATAAATTTTTTGATGTTCTACCTCACTTAGGTCAGTGATTCTGATCTCAATATATTTTGAATTGAGTCTTTGGATAAAAAGAATCATCAAAAACACATCATGATCAGTTTCCAGGAAAATGTGTTCATCCTCTGGTGGGATACAGTATTTGTACGTCAAGATTGAGTTGTTAAGTGATTTGAATCGTTGACGGACTATATCCACAATGTCAGCAAATGTGAAATCATCACTCAAAATATCCATCACACCTTCTCGACCATGAATATATTACATAATGATTGGAGAATATATTATGGTTTTGATTACTACATTGACACATAGGTCACCAGTCTTTTCTATCCACATGGTATGCTACATTTGCCAAACTCCTAGCACAAATTATTAATGCACGAGAGTTTACATCACCACCCAGAAATCCACTCAGGTCTATTAGATTGGATAATGCATGAGAGTTTACATCAAAATCTTCTATTGATTATTGCATGTTGATTTGGATTGAAGTTGAACATCCCAGTTCCCCTTTATCATTAATAGTGGCCAGCACAATAGTAATGCATACTAATTTATTGGTACCTGCTTGGGGATATGCAATATTACATGTAGCTATGCTTATTTGCTTCATACCCGTAACTTGCCAACCATTCAGTGCGTACTTGTTGGTAACTGAAAATGATCCTGATATCTTACATCTACACATTTCTGGTTGCACGGTGCATGTACTTACTACGCATTTATGTTGGTTATGATTCTTCAATGATTATCCGTTATCTAGAACCTTTGAAAAGAGATCTCTTTACTGCTTGTTTTGTTGAATGTCACTTTTATGAGACATACATCATGTCATTAGAGGGAGATAGGAATGGTTTCATTCTGGTTAAATGTCGAAAATAGACGTGGTATGTCCCCACTATGTCTTATCATGATCCCTGCATATCTCAATGTGAGATTAAAGTGCAATATATTTTTTATCTTCAGAAAGTAGCATATTCGATGTCTGACTTCTTTACTGATATCATGAAAGTGACGAGATTGGTTATACATACTGTAAATCCTGCAAGGTTGAAAGGCATTTGGCAAGATAACACAACACCCGGGCAAGGCAGTGTTTCTCCTGCCCATAATGGGGTTGTAGCGTCGGTCAAATTCATTGATGAGTTGCCGGTGAAAAGTCAAGTCATCAAAGCAAAACCGTTCATCATCAACACATAAGATTGTTTCTGACTACAATTATGTCTAGAAGTTGACATTGACAAACACTGGGGGATGCCTCAGAGTCAATGACAATGTTAGTAAACAAAGAATCTCACCAAGTTAAATAAATGCTAGTGGTATTATGGAATGCTTCTTCCAGGTTCATTGATGATGTACTTACTTATTTCATCGCTCAGGAATTGATGATGATGAAGTGGAGTATTACTCTCTTGCGGATTGCCAACAGTTAACCTATAGCATATTGACTTATATGGAAAGTTACAATCTAGCTGAACTAGACTCTCTTATAAATGGCAAGTTTTCGGTCTGGTAGTGCTATGACCACCGAATGGTAAGCCAGTTAGATATAAATGAGTCTTTGTTTAGAAGCACTATGAGAAGAACTTATGGCGTAAGTATTTCCTCAACGCTTTAGTATTGATTATGAGGAGACGTATTTTCTTATTATGGACAACATTATTTTCTTCTACCTTATTAGTTTGGTAGTATCCAAAAAACTGAGTTTGCAGCTAATGGATGTGGTTACAACATATCTCAATTGGAATCTTGATTCAGAGATATATGTGAGAGTGCCAATTGGCATGGTTATACCCAATTCAAGTAACTCAAACCACGGAGTGCTCATGTGCTCAAATTGAGACGTTCACTATTCTAATTGACTACTTAATTAGGAAGGGATACAAAAATGATAATTTATGCACATGTGTGTTCATTAGATGAACAAGTAGTTTGAAATGATACCCAATTTTGTCTTGGCTTAGAGATGGAACATTGAATTGCTTGAATTCTTTTTCACCTGTTACGCCTCGACCCTTGTTAAAAATCAGCAAACTAATAAATAAATAGATAAATCGAGGAAGTACTCGATATGAAAATCAAATTTTGACTAATCTAGTCGAAAAACATATTTGATAAACTTGTTATGACGAAACAGTCGTAACGGTATAAGACGAACCTAATTTCTCCGTCGGTCGCACCGCCATTGGTGGAGAGCCTCGTCACCACCACCCACTCATTGGGTCAACTAAGTCTAAACAAATTATTAACCTCACCACTATGTTAGTATCATCGAAACGTACTTAACGACATATAGTTTGACAAGTTTTCAGAAATTATTTTCAGGTCACGTGCCGCTATAGGCGACGATGTGTGTTGCCCACGCGCCACCATCGCTAACCACCGTCAGCAATAGAGATTGTGTAACGACCCAAATCTTGAGTAGTAACTTAATCATCGTTATTCGCACTAATTAACGGGTTAGGCGTCACATGTCATGTTTATTGTAATTTGTCACGACTAAAAACTGACTTTTTTAGGTTACAATTTTGGACTCGCTTTCTTCACAGAAGTTGTAGAGGATATTATTGCAAGTTTTTGTAAATTTTTATTGGATTTTTTGGAAGTTTGAGTTAATTTCTACGAATTTTTGAAGTTTTAAGTATTTTTATGATTAATTGAAATCTATCATTTGTTAATTCTTCCTTACCGTTAGATCAAACAGTGGATCTGATTTTAGCCGTTGATTTTATTTTAACCTTGGGGTATAAATACCCAAATACTTACCTGGGTGAGAAGGAGGTTACCTGGTTAACCCGAGGTTGACCCGACCCGTTGCTAGCCAGAATTACGACCTGTCAGATTTTGGTTTTGTGGCTACCGTTGGATGCCGCTCCGGTCAAGAATTGATGCTCTCGCTTTCCTCCACCTCCCCTACCCTTAGAACCTCCATGCATCACCATTTGAGCACGTTTCGAAGCCACGAAGAGTGAAGCTACTATTGCGAGTTTGTGTATATTTTTATTGCATTTTTCGAAAGTCCGAGCTAATTTCTAAGAATTTTTGAAGTTTAAAGTATTTTGTGATTAATTGAAAATCTATCATTGGTTAATTTTTCTTGACCGTTAGATCGAACAGTGGATCTCAACTTGACCTCCAAGCTTGCTTCCCTCGTCTTCGGCTCACGCCACTACTTTGATTCGCATGGCTATGCCTGTCGTGAAGCCTAGAGCTCTGCCTTAACCATGATTGCCTTTCCCCACGCCGCCTCCAACCCTAGAACTCGCATGCCGAACCGGTGGATGTCACTGCACATTAGATTGCGTGTTCTTGTCCCGCGGTCTGCCGGTGAGGTTTTGGGCAGCACCGACCCAAATTGACATCGTCTTTGGGAAGATCCTGAATCCAAGTCCTTTTTTATTGATTTCAATAGTCTTTTGTTGATTAGTGTATCTTAGATCATGTACTATGCATATTGAACATTTTATGCTTAAAATTTGTTGGTTTTAAATTATTTGTGTTAGAAGTTGATAGTTGATTACATTGTATAGATCTGAGTTAGGTAAATTTAGGATATTGACAGTAACCTCTGCTTATTTTGTACAAGAGTATGCAATTATTGGAAGAGGATCTCTCAAATCACTTGGTTTTAGATTCAGCAGGAACCACATTCACAGATCATATAATAAGTGAGAAGAAAGCCTTGTCATACGGGTAAGAATTTTAGTCTTCATTTTGGATGCATGTGTTCTTAATCTCTGTTCTTTATCTATTGTTAGTAAATTCTATAGCTAGATCATTAAATCTAATTACAGATAGATAAGCCTCAGTAGCTTTGATATATGTTTTTAGTTCATCATGTCCTACATTATACTGGCCTGCCAATAACAACAAAAGGTTTAATGAATGACTCAAGAAAAAGAAAAACAATGATAAATGGCAACTGATGCATTAGACTCTCTTAGTAATAATATAGCATTTTATCTAGGATTGAAGAACGATTTTTAGTCCTTTATGTATTAAAATGGCATAGGTTCAATTTATGTTCTCTTATATCCAAAACTGGCATAGGTGAAGAATTACACAAAAAATGCTAGGAGGTAGTAAAGATGAGGCTAGCATATATAGATGAGTATAATTTTATAAAAGATGTAAGTGAGTCCTATTTAGAGTTCAGGAGCTCATCCGCAGAGATATTGTTAGTAACATGCATTTCAGATACTCGAATCATCACATGGTGGAACTATTTTCTTGAAGTCTTTCCCATCAGCTAGCTTCACCAGTTAGAAACATGCAATTTGGATACTCGAATCATCATGAGTTCTTCATAATAAAGGTTTTAAATTGTGTCTTCCAATCTAGTTTCAATTGAGTTTAAGACGTAAATTTGGTAATGCTTTGTTCGATGCACACCAAGTGTTTGATGAAATGCCTAGGCATGTGCTACATGAATTAGTAGATTTGGAGTGATTTTTGAGATAACCTGTACTTTTTTTTTATGTCCTTTTTTAGTTTGAAAGTGGACTCGTTAATGATCATTTAGAGACCTGTTTCCTAAAGATCGGAGTCAAAGTGAATTAGTTGTGTTTTTTCAAAGTTTGTCCTTCACATCAGTTTTCTGCAGATTTCTGTTTTTGACACCAATTTGCATGACTTTTTCAGTAGCCAAATGATCTCCAAATCACATGAAATTTGATTATATTCTACCTCAGCATGTTACCATTGGTTTTTGAAAGTTTCATCTTCATTGGTTAAAATCTGAATTTTTGATGATTTTTCAAACATTAGCAATTCTTTTCGTTCCAACCTGTTATTGTTCTTTTGGTTCGAAACCTATCCAATAATTTTCCAAGTGTAAGACTTCAATGAGACTCACTTGAAATCTAATTGTGTTTTAGATCTTGATGTGTTACTACTTGGTATCAGTCTTCATGAGTGGATTGAGTGTTTAGGCATCAGTGTCCATAGACTTGATACATGAAGTGATAATCTGTGATATGTGTTTCACTAGGACTTTGACCAAGTTGTGGAAAATGATTAGAGACAGACAGCTAATGGATGTTTTTTCACATCGACATGTCACATTGTACAATTATTGAAATTAAATGAATTGCAGAACTTGAATAACTATGAGATACACGATAGAGTTTAAACAATTATGGAGTGACTTTGATCTGGTTCAATCTTGTCACCTCAACTGAGCT
Organism: Geum urbanum; assembly: GCA_946800695.1. Lineage (NCBI taxonomy): Eukaryota > Viridiplantae > Streptophyta > Magnoliopsida > Rosales > Rosaceae > Geum > Geum urbanum. Next base: position 9,786,953 of record OX327015.1, read on the forward strand.
CAATTATCCAATTTGATTGCAGGAGGTTCAATCCTAGGAGTGAAGTTCCTAGATCCCCTAGTTGGACTTCTTGTATTCGGCATGATCCTGAAGATTAGTATCAGATCTGGGGCAACAGAGGTCTTAATTTTGTTCTTTAATTTTGTTGCACCATATATAGACTTTTATAGATTTTTACAGCCATTTTGATGGGATCAAATTAAATATCTATATTGTGAATTAGATTCATCACAAGCAATTAGTAAGGGCAAATGACTGAGAACCATCAATACCCATCTTATCTATGCTACTAATCCATCTTTGATACTTATTCATGCTCAAATGATCTTATTACAAACAATGCAATGAACAAAGAACAAAATGGTAAGTTGGGTCTGTATATTTCTTTGTTTGTCAATATGCATCACCCAATCTGAAGCGTGTGATTTTTCTTTTCTTTTTTGTGATATAGCATATTGGAAATAGTAGATGTTGCAATTCCCTCAATAGAATTGGATCATATTAGACAAACAATTCGAAAAGTCGATGGTTGGAAGGTATAGAAATTCCTCCTTGATATTGCTCTACTCATATGATCTTTGCAACTCCCTCATTTTTCTATTTGGTAAAGACTCTCCCTCATTAGTTTCCTCATTATTATGCTTGAGTTTGAGAATAAGCTTCATATTATAAGTGTGTTTATCATGTGTAAACGTAAAGGGGCCTGCAATTAGTGGCATAAAGATGTTTATAATTCTTTTGTAAGTTCTAACTGTCAAATGTGTACAGAGATGCCATCAGTTGAGAGGAAGGAGAGTTCATTCTTCTATGTATCTTGATGTACATATTGAGGTTGCTTCTATTGTGCTACACATTTTTCATTCTATATACATCTTAAAGCCACCATCAAAGTAGTTGATAAGGCATTGATAAATACCATATTGTTTCTGTTTTAAAACTAGTTAGCCTTTACTCTGCTTGGCAGGTTGATCCCTTTTCTAGTGTTAGTGTTGTACATGACATTGGAGAAAATGTTCGTCATCAAATTCACAAAACACATCTTGAAGTGTTTGAGGTCTTTATACACATAGGTAACAACGCGATTTTACTCATTTCCCTATTTCTGATCTTGTGTGCATCCTTTTCTTAATCATGTTGTTTATGTTGAACACATCAGAAACTGCATAACTTGTCACTCTAAAAGGAGTTACTATTTAGTTAAAATCGAACATCAATGATATGGGTGTGTAAGAAGAAGATCTTCCCTAATGGGGTATGATTACATTGCATTTAGTTTTGAGTTGATTACGAAGTTGGTTGCTATTTGAGTAATCTCGTTTGATTGTTGGATCAACAGGTGAAAAGCGAAGGTGTAAGGATGAAGTAGTTGTTGGTATATGCAAGTTTTCTTATATGGTTATGTTACTTATGAAAAAAAATAGAATATGTAAGCTATAGTAGAGTGGTTGCACTTACCATATCACACATAGCATATATGTAAGTGATATGAATGCAACTGAAGATTTGTATATGACATTGAAGTGATATGTTGAATGTAATCTAGTTGTCATAATAAATGAGATTCAATGACGATAGCAATCATTAATATATGTAGTTAAGCAATTAAAAATAGATGAAATTCTGTCTTCTAACTGATACTCATACCAAAAGAATTGCATCATTTCTGTTATTAAAGGACCACTCAAACAACTGAAATATTGTTGTAGGTTAGACCGTTTGAAAGGACCCAACCCCGATTTAGTTTCCTAAACTGGAATCAAACCCCTTCTGAAAACACGAACCAACAAAAACCATAAAAATTTCGGCAGAGTTTCGTTACTAACGCGGAATTGCCATTAACCTGCACCCGGAAAACACACTTCATCCTATGCCACAAAAATCAAATCGTGGGCACCAATCCGAATTTCTCAATATCATAACAGTAATGTAAAGTAATAAATAAAACTGTACTTTACAGAAATCCGGGGAAAAAACGTATGAAAGTTTAACACCAGAGTGCTCATAGCGACTTCTAGTATATATATACAAATAGTAGGCCAAACTAAGAACCTACCATAAAAGAAATATCGCTCGAATACTAAGCCTCTGACCGCGACGTGCGACACCAGAATCCGAACTGCAAACTGGGCACGGAAATCGAAAATCCCAGGGGAAAGGCAAATAAAATCGTTAGAGTGAGTGGACGAAAATAAACATATGCCTTTCACCAATTTCATATATCATAAAATCAATGCAAAGTGAGTTCGGAAAATATATGGAGGTGTCGCGCGAATCTCTTAAGCCCGACGGTGATAGGCTAGAGGAATCTCTCAACCCTGCCCAGAGGAATCTCTCAACTCTGGGTCTGACTACCGGTGATCAGCCGAGTAGCCAAAACATCGATGCAAGTAATGCCATCACCATATAAAATATAAAATAATACCTCCAAAACAATAAATAGACTCAACATCGTATATAAACAAATACGGAAATCACGAACTCGCAACGACAGTGTAAATAGAAAAGTCCACTCACAGATGAGAATAACACAATACGCGTTAATCCAGTGATCCGGCGGAAAATCCCTCGCCAAACGAACGATCATGATCCCCTGGATAATCATAAAATCCACTACTCAAAACCTCGAATCACATCACGAAAAACAACCGTTCCCGGAAACATATAATTCAATATCGACGAAATCGTCAAAATCCAATAATCACACCATAAAATCTCGCAATAGTTTCTGATACTCAATTGGAAATAAAAACCTCACAACTGCGATCAGTGCACGATTCCGAGCAAAACGACATAAAACTCGTCGAAAAACACCTCGGCCGGAAATCGCCGTCGGCCGCCGGAAAACCTCACCAGCCCAGGAAAATGCAACCTACACATGGATTTGAAGATCTCGACATTTCCAACAACTTTCCAGTTCAAAGTTAAGCTCAATTTTGACCGAAAAAGGTCCAAAACTCACCTCAAAGTCATAAACCCTCACCGGAATTTCAACTTCTCCGATCTCCCTCCTCCGGCCATGGCAAGTCTTGAATCCACTTCCAATAGCTTCCTCTCTCCAAGGTTAACAAAACCCCCCAAAGGGGAGCCACCAACTCTGTCGAAACGCCACCACCCGAAGCCGTCGAAATCTCGCCGGAAAACCTCTATTTTCGCCGCTTCGATTCTCTCTCCTCCAGCCACCTCAAGGGTCAATCCACCTACCAATCCGAAGAGGGGAACAAGCCCAACATACCTCATGAAGAAACCCTAGCGAACCGTGGCCAGAAAATGGCTCAACCACCACGAAATCCGTTCGGCCTCCAAACGGGTCGCCCTTGACCCGTGATCAACGCGGGTCAAGGCCCAATTTCCTGTTTTGGAAAGTTTCCAAAATCGGCACGTATTCTCCCATATTTATACCGTACGCGTATCGAATCCCAAACGGATAAATATGACAATATCCGACGGTCAAAAATATTCACAACTTATTCCTCGTAACTCAGAATAATCCTCTGGAAGTTCTCACGAGGTCAAAATTCAATTCTCTACAACTTTCGTGAAGGATCCAAAATCAAATTCTTGCCTGATAATTTAGTCATTAACGAGGCCGCCATATTAACCAATTACGACGAAATTGCGACTAATCACGAAACTCACAAATCAAGTCGATAATCATTCCATTTTCGGTTCGGGTCGTCACACTGTCAAACGACAAAAATATTAACATTTAGTTGTTTGAAAGAACCATAACTTAGTGTTTAGTTGTTTGAAACAAAGTTTAACATCATAATTCAGTTGTCTTTTTCTATGTCACACAACATTTTTGGACATTAGAATTTTGTTGTTTAAAACAAATTGCAACATCAGATATTTTGTTGTCTTCTTCCATGCCATACAACAAAATATCAGTTGTTTGACATAGTATAAAACATCATATACGTCCACCTGAGCAAATGAGGTTCAAGAAAAAAGGTAATTGGAGTTATATAATATATATTGAGATATAATGTTGATCATGTATAGTCACTTTCTAACATTTGTGTTGCATATATAGGTACAAGGAGTGGAAAACTGAGTTTTGCTTGCACTGGCGAACGTATGGCAATGGCTGTTCGGGTACCCCCCTCGATTTTATGTATAAGGAGTACGAATGACAGTTGCTTCTAATCCACTTCAACAACCGACAACTTGAGGTATATATGTAACATCATATTTGTGTTTACTTGTATCCTATTAGGCAAAATTAGTTTCTTAATATATTTTTTATTAATATATGTTTATCTACGAAGGCCATTTCTAAAATAAACGCGGCAAACCGGAGAAAAAACACGAGTAACCATCATGCTGGTTCTAGATCCTTTGCGAGTTATATGGACGAGGTGGTCAACCAACACCTTAAAGTCAACCGGTTCGCGTAAATGCTCGAGAAAGCGTATCCTCTGTCCTCTGAAGATATCATAAGTCTTATGCCCTTATAAGTTAACATAATTTCTTATGTATGTATTTTCTCTAACTTTTTTTATGTATGTTTTCTAATATGTTATTTTATTTTCCTTGTCAATCAAGCGAGAGTGCAAGAGCTGACTGAGGGGGTGTTAACTCAGATCGTGAGGAAGCGATAGCCTGAGACCCAGGATGAGGACCTCCCCCAGGCCATCTCTCATATTGATTAATCTAATGCGATAGTCGGGGCGAGGATCATGGCTATCGCTTTCCTCCTACGAGGGAGCAATTAGTATTGCAGGGGTCTAGGACAGCTCGACGAAGGGGTATTGAAGAAGACGGCCAATTTTACATGTAAATCAAGATCTTCCAAGGCTGCTCAGGTACAGGAGCAACTGAAAGGCAAGCGATGGAGCATCAGATAAAGCAGGAAGAGACTGAGAGATGGATTGCTGCCCAGCAGGCTAAGATGGAGGAGATGCAAGCTCATATTGCTTCCTATTTTCAGGCAATGAATGCACAACTTCGGACGCAAGGACTCCAGGTCCCGGCCCCACCTCTGTTTCCATCTGTCCAGCGCCCTTTCGATGCTCCACATCAATAAGAGAATTAGCAAGATGATCATAGTACCCCTTCTATTTTCCAAAACATAGATTTGGATAACCCTTAGTTTACGTGTTTTTCGGGAAAAGTAGGATGTATCATACGCTTAAGTTTCATTATTAATTTTTATTTATTGACGAATATGTATTTTATTTTCATTTTATGTGTTGTTGACTATTGTGAAAATAAAATTGTGGAATTTACAGGTTCTGGAAATAGAAATTCAGAATCTGCACCTTTTTTTTCTTTAGAAATCAGTACTTTAGCCGACGACTTTAGTCTAGTCATTGGCTAAAGTGCTTACATAAACCGACAAGTTACATACTATAGCCGACGACTTGTATACTATTGTCGACGACAGTAAAAAACTATAGTCGATGATCATGTTTCACGGTCATCGGCTATAGTATAGCCAGGTCAACTATATAGAAAAGTCACAAACTTAAACCGACGACGTGCCTAATTATCGTCGGCTATAGTTTGGTCGAAGACGTTTTTCCGATGACACTATAGCCTACGACTGTTTGTCGATGTTTACTATAACCGATGACAAAGGCCAACAGGCCGACGATTTTTTGTCGTCAGCTATTTATGGTAGTGTGTTCATTACTAAACCAAATGATCATTTAGGCTCCTATAATGGGTACTGATATGCTTCGATTTGCGTGTACACTCGATCTCTAGTAGGACTCTTCAACCTGCGTGTTTGAAAACGAAGGGTCCAGGGAATACGCATATAAAACGATGAAGTTTGTGTGTCGAGTCACTCTGAATCCTATGCATGACTGAAGCGTCACACAAATGATTGAATGACACGAAACTATGGGAAAAAGATCTCTTGATGGTCTAGGAACTTCCAGTGAAGAAAATAGTGTTGTAGTCGTTGGAGCTCCCCTACGCACGACAACACATAGGGCCCACGCACCACCACCAGTGGCGGCCAAAATCCGACTGGCACCAAATCGAACAACCTGCATACTGATGTAATGATCACAATAGACCTAATCACTTTGCAGAACAACACCAACCCAAAATCTAGCAGAAAATTTTGAATTTTACCTTCAAAGACTGAAACCCTCTCCGAATTTTCATGGCGACCGACCGACGCCATCTGGTGAATGAGCAACCCGAGACTGGTCGCATTCGACTCCATGGAGGGTGGGCTTCAAAAGCCCTAAAGTCTCGTCGACCAACTCCAGCCTAAGCTCGATCGTCGACGACAACAGTAAATCGCCGAAATAACTCGTCGATCTCTATATCATTGTTCCTTGCATGGTCAAGTTGAAGCCTGGAATTGATTTAATGGGTGTTAAGCTTTAGTTTTAGTAAAGGAGGAGTGAGTGAGGCTTGCTGGCCGACGACCACGACATCTACATCGCACAGTCACAACGGGAGAGCAAAAGACAGAGTCAGACGAGTTGGGTTCAAACTCGGTTTAGCCCAACTCAGTACAATTTTCCTTCAATTAACCATGATAGATGGACAGCCTAGATCAGTTTTAATCAAGATCAAACAGTCTAATAATTTCAACCAATTACACAAACTTCTAAAATTGTAGAAATTATCTCAAACCTCTGAAAAATCCAATCAAAGTATCGACATGCTCGAAATAATTTCTACTACAACTTCCATGAAGATAGCAAGTCCAAATCTATAATTTTTAAAAAGTTTATTTTTAGTCATGACAAATCTTGATAAACGTAACGTATAATGCCTAACTCATTAATTAGTGCGATTAACGATGATTAAGTCACTTATTTATACCTGTTTCGTCACACTATATGATCCATATTGACAAGACATCGATATCGCGACCCCGACGAGGGGAATTCTGCTGGAACTCAACAGTCATCGCAGACTTGTGAGTGGACATTTATTTTTCATAGTCACTTGCAAGTTCGTATAATATTATGCATTACTCATTACAGTATGTTTCAGAGCATTTAAATTTGGAGGTTTACTTTATGATGGTTTCATTTGGTTGCATCGATGCCTTGACTATCGACTGATCACGTGATAGTCGAATCAGCCCGAGTTAGGAAAGACACTATGCCCGATTCAGATTGTCTCGAGTTAGGACAAACACTCTAAATGATCTCATCAACTATACTTTTCATGGATACATTCATTCCGAGTTAGGGTGAACCCCTTAATGACTACCTCCATTTGTGTTTCAGTTTATGTTATTGAAACTCACATTATTTTACTGAAATTAGCTGAAAGGCATGAAACTTTATCGTTTACACAAACTATATGTTATTTTTGTCCACTCACGCTAACTTTTTATATTTTAATGCATTTCCCTGGGCTCTTTGATTTTCATTACCCAGGCTACAGTGTTTTTCTCAAGAGTGCTTGGTTTTGTCAAAGGCTTCGAGTCCAGGAGTCATCTCTTCATCACTGGGTTCCAGTTCACTGTTAGTATGTTTCATATGTATCATATGTTTGTTGGAGTCTCTATGAATACCAGTTGTATTATGTTACTTTCCTTGTATTCAGAATCAATACTTTATAAATATGTTTCTAAATTCCTGAGTTGAGTCTCTTGTTTTTTTATGACAATTGTTGAGAAATTCGGATACACATCGGTGGTCCACGGTATGCTGTTGAGATTTGATTTTTGAAGTGTTCTCTTCATTCATGTTTTTGGGTTGTTTAAATTTTAAGGGAAGTTATGTCAAAATTTTCGTAGAATTTCTTAGATTAGAGTCAGTCGTCAAAACTTAATTTTAGTTTATTAGCTAAACTAGGGTTGGATCGTTTCAGTTTGGTATCAGAGCATTAGGTGACAGATCTTGTGGACTCTTTTACTCATGCCAGTGTAGGCATTTGAGAATGTACAACACTCCTGGGAGGATGGCGCGACCAGTCGACAGATCCTCATCACAACTCCAAGTATTATGCATTGTTGGATGTCTAGAGTCTCTTAGTTGCACCAGTTTGTAACTTCTTTCAGTGAGCGAATCGATTTTGGGACTCGTAGGTAATGCCTCGACAACCAGCCCAATGGGATGATACGCAGTCCTTGGCTCAATAGATGTGTGAGTTTATTTCATGCATAATGCCAGGACCATAAGAGAATCGTGAGGATCTAACTACCAAGGCTAAGAAGGCAGGAGCCATTCCTCTTATTTGCTCCCATGACCTTGAGACTTGTGAGAACTGATTTGTTGAAATTGGTCGAGTTTCTGATCATTTGCATCCCCAGTTGACCCCTGAGCAGAGGACTGAGGTAGCTACAGGTCTTTTGCATGACCATGCTTATCGTTGGTGGTAGGGAACTGAGAGGAATACAAGTTTCACTCTGTGGATAGAGTTCAAAAAGTGTTCATGAGTTGCTTCTTCAGCGAAGCATCTGAGCAACGAAAGTATGAAGAGTTTATGAATCTTCAACAAGGAGACATGTCTGTGATGGAGTATTGGGATCGTTACACTCACTTGGCTCGTTTTGCACCAAATTCAGTCGGGTCAGTGAAACAGAAGTGTTGGAGTTTTAAACAGGGTTTACGATCAGAGATTGTCCCATACTTATTGCCACGTGCTGATTTTGATGAGTTTGTTAGCGCTGCTGTGAGATGTGAGGATAGGTTTTGATCTGAGCGTGGCCAGACTCGACGATTTGAATAAGGTACACTACTACAAAAAGTCCTTCAGACAACTGTGCTCAGACAACAGAATGTTTTCAATTAGTTGTCCCAAAGTGGAGACAACTGATCCTTCAGTGAGTCAGTTGTTAGAGTGTTGTTTAAACATAATATTTTCATTTCTGAGATCGACCTGAGATTTGTTGAAAAATTAAGACAACTGATTGATAGGGGTTTAAAAATTTTAGTTGTCTAAACTTGTTGGAAAAATGTTCAGACGACAAATATTATTTTGTGTTGTTTGATAGGGGTTTAAATGAGTATTCTTCAGACAACAGTTTTATTGTTCAGTTGTTAGAAAAATATTCAGACGACAAATATTAGTGTGTGTTGTTTGATAGGTGTTCAAATTATGGTGTTCTTCAGACAACTGTTTTAACGGTCAGTTGTGTGATGTGCATTCAAACGAAAAAAACCCTAGCTATTTTGGGCGCCAATTAATTGCGCCAATTTTTATCTACCATTCAGAACACTTAGAAATAAAAAAACGCGCGGTACGATTCTCCCCAAACCAAAATACCCTAGCCCCTCTATCATCTCTCTCACAAACTTAATCCTCCAACCAAACTTCACAAAATCAAATCTCTTTGGGCCATATCGATCTACATCTACCTCTATCTCAACCTAGCTTTACTCAAAATCACGATTTGAGGCAAATCGGGTTTTAGCCCCAATTGGTTCAATCACAGATTTCTTCTGCGTCAACCAAGTATTTTTTTAATTCTATACATGGGTAAGCTCGATCGATTACTTCTATGAATATGTAGTTTTATTCTAGAGTTTATTGTATTGATTTGATTTGGGATTTTGATACAGATTCAAGCTAGGGTTTTTGTTGAAGCTGTTCTTATTGTGTTCTTGCGCTGGTGCTAATACGTGTTGAAGCTATCTGTGGGATTGTAAAGCAAGTTCTGGTGAGTAACAAGCAAACTCAATTCTCTCTCTTACAATTTGTGTGTTCAACATGTGGTCTTTGATGTTAATTAAGCATGTTGTTGTTGTGAAGTTCTTAATATTGTTTTCTGAAATTTTGTGGAGGCAGATTTGAATGTTAAGCATGTGATGTTTGATTGTGTCCCTGAATTGTGAACATTATGGTTAGGTCATCTATAAACTTGTATTGTGTGTTTTTGTTGTTGTTGTTCTAGTGTCTTAGGATGGATAAGTCCTGGATGGATGAAGCTAGGACTTCAAAAAAGTTTGAAGTAGGTCTTGATAAGTTTTTGAAGTTTTCCAAGTCAAATGCTTCAGACAAGAACAAAATATATTGCCCTTGTTCAAAATGTAGCAACACTGCTATGTTTTCCATAGGTGTGATCAAAGACCATATATACTTCAATGGGATTGATCGTAGTTATAAAAACTGGAAATGGCATGAGGAACCTTCAAGGTCATACATTTCCAGTCATAAACTAGGTAACACTGAAACTTGTGGGGAATCTTCAGTAAATAGAAAGATAGATGAGGGTGAACATGAAGTAGATATGGGGATTCCGGAAGATGAAGTGGAACAGGAGGTTAGTGATGGTGAAGAATTTGTAGATGCAGGATTTGAATTTATGAAGCTTGTGGATGATGCAGACAAGCCTATATATCCTGGCTGTGTGAGGAACACAAAGTTGAATGTTTTGATTAGGAGTTTCAATCTTAAAGCCAAACACGGGATGAGCGATTCTTGTTATTCTGATTGGTTGATGTTCCTTAATGAATTGTTGCCGGAAGGGAATGAGATTCCAGGGACTTTTTATGCGGCTAAAAAGACCCTTTGTGCTTTGGGGTTGGATTACGAGAAGTATCATTGTTGCCACAATGACTGCATAGTGTACAGAAAGCAGCACAGTGATGCATTATCATGTCCCACATGTGGTGAGTCGCGATGGAAATTAGACAAGGATGACAATGAGAGAGTAGGGGTGCCTGCAAAGGTTATGTGGTTCCTCCCACCAATTCCTAGGTTTAGACGAATGTTTTCATCACCAACCACTGCCGAGGATCTAACTTGGCATGAGCATGGAAGAAAGAAAGATGGTGTGATGCGTCATCCAACAGATTCACCAACTTGGTCCTTGGCTGACACAAGATACCCTGTGTTTGGTGCTGAACCTAGAAACCTTAGGCTTGGACTCTCTACTGATGGATTTAATCCTCACAGTGAAAAAAAATCGAAGTATTCATGTTGGCCTGTTATTCTGGTCACATACAACCTGCCACCATCATTGTGCATGAAGAGGAAGTATATGTTGTTAACGATGTTAATATCCGGACCCAAGCAACCGGGAACTGACATTGATGTCTACTTGGAGGTTTTAGTTGACCACTTGCAGATTTTTTGGGAAGGGGTAGATGGAGTTTATGATGCTGCAAGAGGGGAGTATTTTAGAATGAGAGGCATGCTTTTGTGTACTATAAATGATTTTCCAGCTTATGGAAACTTATCTGGCTCCATAGTGAAAGGATACCATGGGTGTCCAATCTGTGTTGAAAATACAGGTGCGTATCACCTTAAACACAGTAGGAAAATGTCATATATGAGAACAAGAAGACATTTGCCTAGACATCATCCTTACCGTAACAAACCTGCATTATTTGATAACACTGTTGAAGAGGATCTTGCTCCGCGACCAATAAGTGGAGAAGAGGTGCTGGAAAGAGTTGAAGGTTTGAACTATAATTTCGGAAAGAAAAGCCATCATCCTACTTTCAAGGGTCAGGAAGGTGAGGAAAGACCTTGCTGGAAGAAGAAATCCATTTTCTTTCAACTTGAGTACTGGAAATACTTTCCAGTAAGACACAATCTCGATGTAATGCATATCGAGAAGAATGTTTGTGAAGCTTTAATAGGAACTTTGATGAATATTCCGAATAAGACAAAGGACAGTGGTCCTGCTCGGCAGGATTTGGCTGAAATGGGGGTAAGAGTTGGGTTGGCTCCAGTTGATGGTGTGAAAAAAAAAGACTCATTACCTATGGCTACTTGGAATTTCACATTAGACGAAAAAAGAATTGTTTGTAGGTCTTTGTTTAATATGAGAGTTCCTACATGTTTTTCTTCAAACATTAGGAACCTTGTTTCTATGGAGGACTTGCGATTGGTTGGCTTGAAATCACATGACTGTCACATACTAATGCAAGTTCTACTTCCTGTTGCCTTGCGTTCAGTCTTAGAAAAACCAGTGAGGATAGCTATTATACGATTTTGCCTATTCTTCAAGGCAATTTGTGCAAAAGAGATTGATGTCCCTAAGCTAGTAGATATGCAAGCGGATCTGGTTAAGACAGTGTGCATGCTTGAGATGTATTTCCCACCATCTTTTTTTGACATTATGATTCACTTAACAGTTCATCTTGTTAGGGAAGTAGAGTTATGTGGGCCAGTGTTTTTTAGATGGATGTATCCTTTTGAGAGATATATGAAAGTGTTCAAAGGGTATGTTAGAAATCGACATCGTCCTGAGGGTTGCATCATTGAATCTTATATTGTTGAGGAGGCAGTTGAGTTTAACGCAGAAAGGACGCTTGCCTCTAAGTCTACTGTAGGAAACCGTGATACAACTAAACCTGGTCTTATTGATGGGTGCAAACCCTTGGGTGGCTACAACAGCAAATGTCTCACCACAAAGGAGAGGGACCAAGCTCACCTTTGTGTGTTGCAGAACACAAATGAAGTCCTCCCGTATTTTACGTAAGTATTCCATGCCTTTAACTATTTAATTATTTGTTGGTAATATGCATAGACAGTGATTAAAGGTTGCTTACTTTGGTTTTTTTTTTTACTTTGACACTCAGTGAACACATGGAGCTTATGAAATTGGTGTATCCAAAGTTCAGAAAAAATACCAAGTGGTTACTGAAGAAGCAGAATGAGGAGTTTGCTGAGTGGTTCAAGCAGAGGGTATGTTGAAGCACTTTTAAATGTGAATTGTTTGATAAGTTGTGAATTATTTGATAAGTTGTGAATTATTTATCTAAGTTCTGAATTTTTTATCACAATAATGTCAAGTTGTGCATTTTTTTTTCTAAGTGCAAATGTGTTATGTTTGTTGGCAGGTATCTGATGGTCTGGAAGTTTCTGAGGTTGGCATTTCCGAGACGGTTAGGTGGTTAGCGGATGGACCAAGATATTCTGTGGCAACCTATTCTGGATATCATATACATGGAGTTGATTTTTACACTAAGAAACTAGACAAAACTCGATCAGTGCAAAATAGTGGGGTGTTTGTTGTTGGCAGTGCAATGCAAGTTAGTAGTGCAAAGGATAAAAATCCTATCATTCAGGATATGAACTATTATGGGGTGATTCAAGATATATGGGAGTTAGACTACTACAAACTTAGGGTTCCTTTATTCCAATGTGATTGGGTGGAGAATGCTAGGGGTGTTAAAGTAGATGACTGTTTTGGGTATACCTTGGTAAAATTGAGTAGGAAAGGACATCTGGGAGATCCTTATGTGTTAGGAACACAAGTGAAACAGATTTTTTACCTTGAAGACCCCTTAGATCCTCTATGGTACGTGGTATGTAGATGTCCGAACAAAGACTACAAAGGGGCTGAATATGATGATGAAATGGAAGATGTCATAATGGAGGATGAATTGATAAATTCTAGACTGCCAGAGGTTGAAGCTGAAGAAGTTGATTATATGCGAGACGTAGAGGAACGAATCTGGATTGAGGATTGAAGTTTTTTGTAATATTTAATCTAGACTTCTGTTTTTGGCTAATCTGAATTCTAGTATGTCTGTCCTTATTTATATAATGAATGGATTAGAATGACTACTTAATTTCCTTTTGCCCTTACTGGTCTGCATTTCTAGTTTGAAGGAATGGTTGTTTGCTTGTGATATAATTGCTCATTTAATTGTTGTAACCAGTGTGTGCTTTATCCATGGTTTCGATTTAGGTCCAGCTCATTAATTTGCTTAACTGTATATGTGATGTTTCTGATCAGTTAGTTTGTCATCTCAGGTTATGACGCGATCAAGGGACTCACACTTGAGGTCAGAAAGAGCACTGAACCTTTTAGCAGAAATAAAGAGAACGCAGGCAAGATCCCAAACTGAAGAGAAAGAGGTCAACTCTCCAGTGAAGAAAAGGGTTCGACATGCTGTATCAGAGCAGGAGACTATGCCCGTTATGTCCACTGAAGCTCATGTAGCCCCCAAGAGGAAAAAGGCGAGAATAGAGAAAGACAAAGTACTCGCTGAGAAAGACACAAAACCTGCTGAGAAAGACACTAGCTCAGCTAGTGGGTTTGCTGATCCGAATACCAGCAAAGTCCGTCGCCGACAGTCCAAGAGAGTTGTGGAAGGAAGAAGAAGACAGAAGCTTGAAGATGACAAAAAAATTGCGCAAGAGCAAGAGGCTGCTATTAGTGAAGGTGAAGGAGAGGTTCATGAGGTCAGAACTTTAGGGAAGAAGCTTCTGAAAAGAGGTTGTGTGACGATGTGTCACATTCCAAAGCGTGTAACAAGGGGTATAAAGATGAGGGTAGCCAAGAACAAACATGGTCAACCTGTTGGAAAATGGGGTAAAGAGATGCAGTCCTACATTGGTGTGTTGGTACGAACAAAGATCTCAATTGGACACATAGATTGGAGATATGTGAACTCTGATGCCAAGGAGAAAATCTGGGAATCTATAACGGTAATTCACCAGCACTTAATATTTCAGTTACGTAATATGTAGATGCTGCTCAAATGATAACTTTAGTTGTATTCATTGCTTTTTCAGGATGCATATCTTGTCCCTGAAGATTGGAAAGATCTGGTTTTGGCTTCTGCCGATGTCAAGTGGAAGGAGTGGAAAAGCAATTTGTGGCTCAAGTATGTAAAACCATTTCTGGATTCTCCTGAAGAATATGCTTACCCTCCACGGGATTATACATGCATAACTCAAGCTGATTGGGACCTCTTCATAGATGACAGATTGTCGTTAGAGACCAAGGTTCGTTAAGATGCCCATTTTGTGTTCCAGGTTTTAGCTCATGTTGTTGTTTCCTGTTTTAACTTAATTTTTTTCCTTGGCTTTTTTGTGTCTTCAAAAGGAGTTATCCCAAATGCAAAGTGATAAGAGGGCAAAAGTTAAATGTCTTCATCGGACAGCGCGTAAGGGTTATGCAAACTTGGAGCAAGACCTGGTATGAACTGTAGCTGATATTTATTCTGTAGGTATACAAGCTAGTATAACTGTCCTGACTTTGTGGAAATGCTGTAATGCGAATAATTTTTTTTTTGATATTTAGTTGAAGTCGGGTGAGTACCCTGATGGTGCGGTGGATCGTGCTACCTTGTGGAAACATGCAAGGTTGGATAAGCTAGGCAACTTCGTAGATCCTGAAGCGGAGGAATGTGCTAGAAAAATAGTAAGTGCTTAAGTTTACTTCCCTTTTAATTATCTGTTAAAGTTAAGGAACTAAAAATCCTATAATTAACAATTCATGCTTGATGTGTGTGTTGTTTTAGGATGAGCTGAAAAGAAAAGTTTCAGAAGGAGAGATTACTGTAGAAGGGACAGATGATGTACTCACCAAGGCATTAGGGAGTGAGGAACCTCATGGAAGGGTTCGAGGTGTTGGTGGCTTTGTAAAGCAGATGAACTATTTTGAAAACTTGAAGAGAGGATCCAGAAAGCGGAGGTCCAGTGCGGCACAAACATTCAGGAAAATTTTGGCTGAGGTTGAGGCAAAGCATGCCCAGGAAAGGGCTGATTGGGAAAAGGAAAGACAAAGAGTTGCTGGAGTACTCTCTAGGATAGAGGAAAAGCTGAACGGAGAGCAGGGAAAATTTGAATCCCCAAAAATTCATGGCCCTCCTTCAGGCCAAAGCAGTTGTACAAGAGCATGTGACAAAGCGAAGGGTATGGTGGGCAATGATGTCAAAGGTGATCTTGCTAAGAAGAAGTTGATTTTGATGGATGTGATTAAGGATGCAAAAAAGGAGAAAGAACATTTGGACAATGAAATCGATGTCCCTGAGGAAGAAAATTTGAAAGAGGTCCCAGAGAAAGACCATCAGTTCAGAATACCATCTTCTAATGAGGTTAGTTTAGCTGATTACGCTGCTGTCATATTTTTTCTAACCATGAAGTCATTATAGTGGACTTAGGATTTGTTTTTTTAACTGGTAGGTGCATTCCTCTAATGAAAATGAGGTCAAGCTAGCAAAGGTAAATGCTTTAGTTTCTGTGTTGTTCAACTAGCTAGCAATCAGAATACATTGATCTCTAACAGTGGAATTTAATGTTTTATCTAGAAAAAACCAAAGCGTCGACTTGTGAAGCAGCAGAGAATGCTGAATTACGAGGATGAAGATAAAGAGGACCTCGTGAATCTGCCAAACAATTTGCCTCCATCATTGAAAAAGCTGTGCCAGTGGGCAAACACAAAGCTCACAAATGGAAAAACCATAAGCATTGAAACAAAGGAGGAAGTATTTGGTCACACACAAAAAACTTGGGTTGAAAGAAGTCAGGTTCATGCAATGGTACACCTTGGAGAACTTAAGGCTGCCTCAATTACACTGTATATGAGGTAATAACATGTCTAATTTTTTTTTGATATAGTTATCAGTATTAGGTAGTAGTATATATAAATTTTAGCTACTTACCATTGAATATAGAACTTCAAGGAATCCTATGTTTTTTTTGGTAGTTATCTTCACGAAGAGCTAATGAAATCTGCCGCAAAAGACATATATGTCTTAGTTGATCCAGCTCGCACCGGGACTGCCTCTGGGAATCCAACACAACGATCCAACTGGTTGTTTGAACGTTTCTCCCAAGGAACAGATGGAAAGCTGTTTATAGTGCCTTATAACACAGGGTATGTGCATGACATTAAGTCATTCTGCCCCCATATGTTGCCAATGCTCTTCTCTCGTGGTATACACATTATGAATAGGTAGATCATTTTAATGAGCTACTGACTTGGATAACATATTTCAGTGGACACTGGGTGTTGACTGTTGTCAACCCAATGGAAGAAGTTGTGTACTGCTTGGATCCCTTGACTAGGCGGTTGATCTCCGGTGAATGGAAAACTATTGTCGACAGGTACATAAACTTCCAGCAGCCTTTGAGAACCTTAGTTTGTGTTGCTCAATTTAATGTATATGTAATGTTGTATTGAATTGTTAATAATTTCATCTTTCATTTGGCATTGAAGCTCTCTTAGGATTTATAATGCACAAGCCAATAAAAGGGGCAGGAAGACACCGATGTGGATTCCTCTTTCGGTACAACACTTAAACATCTTCTACTTTCCTCGTACACATCTATTTTATAGTATAAAACACTAAGCTAAATATGTTTCATAATGACAGGGCATTCCGGAGCAGAAAGGTGCTACTACCTGTGGTTTCTGGATAATGCGCTATATGAAAGAAATTGTTCAAGATAGCCAAATGGAATGGATAACCAAGGTAATGTCATTTTCTGTGATAAATTCAGTGGCTATTGGTGGTGCAATCTTTACTTGTAGTCTAGAAGAGGATGATAACTTTGTGATAATATATATATTGCACTATTTCAGTGGGCTAGAAGAGGTCAGTTACAGTACACAACGAAGGACATTGATGTCGTGCGGGCAGAGTGGGCAAAGCAGGCAATGGTGTACTTGGATTAGCTCCAGTACTTGTATGTATAGCTACTTTAATGTGGTTTATTTTGTGGACATCTATGGCTGTTCTTTAGCTAGTTCAGTTGTTTCCATCATATTCTGAACAATTATGATGCTGTGGGTTTAGGTAGTAAGCTAGTTCAGTTGTTTCCATCTTAATGTCATGCTTTTGGATAGGACTAATTTTGCTATGACATGATGTAATGGCTACATAGCTACTTTAAGTTTGCTGAGGAGTATGTTGCTGAATGCTTGAGCTATATATAAGCTGTTTTGCAGTATGTTGACATTGTGTAGAAATTGGTTTGGATAGATATATGTACAGGCAACTTAATAGATTAAGATGATCATTGTGCATAGTGGTGATGTTGGTGCTGTCTAAGCTCTTGTTCTGTGTCTAGGTTGTATCAAGTGCCATTATTGATAAGTACATTGGTGAAAGTGCAAGATTGATAAGGGAAATGTTTGGTTATGCTTCTTCTCAGAAGGACTTTGTCTAGGTTGTTTCCATCTTAATGTCATGCTTTTGGATTGCTTATATTTTGCTATGACATGATGTAATGGCTACATAGCTACTTTAAGTTTGATGAGGAGTATGTTGCTGAATGCTTAAGCTGTTTTGCATTATGTTGAGATTGTGTAGAAATTGGTTTGGATACATAATGTACAGGCAACTGAAACCAGGCCAAAGTATGTCTTCTAATTCATGTACAGGCAACTAAAAACAGACCAAAGTTTGTCCCGTAACTCATATACAAACAACTAAAAACAGACCAAAGTCTGTCCTGTAACTCATATACACACAACTAAAAACAGATCAACTTTTGTCTTCTGATTCATACTCATACCAAAACAAGTGCATAGTTTGTCATTGAAGGTCAATTCAAACAACTGAAATGAATTGTAAGTTGGGGATTCACACAACAAAATGTTGTATGATTACTGTTGTCTCACTCAACTCATAAATTGTCTAATGATCAATCTAACAACAGATATAAATAACTCTAACAACAGATATTACAAACTCTAACAACAGATATCACTGAAAAACCAACTATGTACATAACAAGCTAACAACTATATTTGTAAAACTTTGTCGTCAAACATAACTTACAACAACTTAATATATGTTCTTACTAAGTGATTCAAACAACAGAACACTAGATGAAATTCAGTTGTTTTCAAACAGCTACCACATCAGATATTTAGTTGTTTTATTAGTTGTTACACAACAAAACATTAGTTGTTTGATATACAATGACACATCAGATATGTCCTTAAATGAGACATTTTCGATGTTTTAAAACAACTTAATGTCAGTTGTTAGAGGGCACCCTTCAGACGACAGAAATTTTTCCGTTGTGTGAGACCCATTCAGACAACTGCTCAATATACAACTGATTTTCGAGGCCTTCAGACGACAGATTTTTGGGGTTGTCTGAAGGACTTTGTGTACTAGTGGTAGGACTAGTCAAGGTCATTTTTGAATGCAAACACTAACCCTAAAATAGAAATCCATAGTGACATGCTCCCATTTTCAAACCGGTATCTCCAGCCTTGCATTTTTCTTGAAGGTTTCTGTTGCTCAGCCTTCACTTGTTGACAAATTGGAGCATTGACTCACATATGTCGCTACATATTTCTTCATATTAGGCCACCAATAGTATTATCTGAGAGTTCGCTACATCTTCGTCCTACCAGGGTGCATAGCATAAGCAAAACAATAAGCCTTGTCGACTATTTCTTGTTTAAACTTCTCGTAGTTCAAAACATAGACTCTACCTTTGAATACCAACATCCTTAATGTGAAATCTGGTTGTCCACCATCACCCACTACTTTCTTTAGTTTCAAAAGTGAAGGATCAGAATCCTGTAATTCATGTACTCTATCAGTAAGAATGGGTCTGACCTACAGACCGGCGAATAAAACTCCATCCTCACTCTCATCAGTATACAACACTGCTCTAGTGGCATGTAACTCCGTAAGCAATGGTACCCAAGACATTTGTATATGAGACAAGGAAACTCCAGACTTCCGGCTAAGCGCGTCAACAACTACATTCGCCTTTCAAGGGTGATACTCTAAGATCCACTCATAGTTTCTTATCAACTCCATCCACCTTCTCTGCCTCAAGTTCAATTTTGGTTGTGTGAGGAGGAACATAAGGCTCTTATGATCAGTAAAATTAGACATATGGCACCATACAAGTAATGTTTCCAGATTTTTAACGTGAAAACTATCGCTACCAACTCCATATCATGAGTAGGGTAGTTCTTCTCATGAGGTTTCAACTGTCGTGAACCATATACAACTACTTTTCCATGCTGCAACAAAACACAATCCAAACCTAATTTGGAGGCATAATTAAAAACAGTATACTTACCACTATCATCTGGTAAAGTCAACATTGGGGATGTGGTCAACCTTGAAACTCTCCTCACTAGCCTCTGACCATTCAAACTTAACTCCCTTCCTCATGAGTCTTATAAGAGGTGTAGTAGCAATTCATGAAAAACTTTGCACAAATCGGCGGTGGAAACTGGCTAAGCCTAGAAAGCTTCTGATATCTACTACACTCGCAGGTCTACTCCAGTTCAATACTGCTTCAATCTTGTGTGGATCAACACTAAATCCTTTAGCTGAAATCACGTGGCCAAATTTTTTAACATTATCGAACCAGAACTCACATTTACTGAACTTAGCGTATAACTAAGACTTTCTCAATGTCTCCATAACTACATGTAAATGTCTCGTATGTTGCCTTGCATCCTTTGAGTAAATTAGGATATCGTCAATAAATATAACAATGAACTTATCAAGATAAGCCTGATATACTCGATTCATCAAAGCCATAAAGGTAGCAGCAGCATTTGTCAAACCGAATGGCATCATTAGAAACTCGTAATGCACATAACGCGATCGGAACGTGGT
Source organism: Geum urbanum (assembly GCA_946800695.1). Taxonomy (NCBI): domain Eukaryota; kingdom Viridiplantae; phylum Streptophyta; class Magnoliopsida; order Rosales; family Rosaceae; genus Geum; species Geum urbanum. Next base: position 9,807,169 of record OX327015.1, read on the forward strand.
CTTAGAGAAATCTAACTCTCTAATATGTAATTGATGGTATCTCGATCGAAGATCAATTTTAGAGAACATTGTAACTCCCTTCAACTAATCAAATAAATCATCAATACGAGGCAGTGGATTCTTGTTCTTTATCAACACAAGGCACTGGATACTGGTTCTTTGCTGTAACCTGATTCAATTTTCAATAGTTTCACATAATCAAATAGACCCATCCTTCTTTTTCACAAATAAAGCTGGAGCTCCCCACGGTGATATCCTAGGACAGATGAAGCCTTTATCAGTCAGTTTCTGAAGCTAAGCCTGCAACTCTTTCAACTCAGCTGGAACCATCCTATACAAGGCTTGAGCTATGGGACCTATACCCAGAAGTAGCTCAATCATGAAATCTATTTCCTTAACTGGAGTAAGACCTGGTAATTCCTCAGGAAAAATATCAGGGTATTCTCTGACCACAACAATCTCCTCAAGGTTAGAACACAAGTGTTCACAACATGTGTTAAATATGCAGTACACCTCTTTCACAACATTTTCTCGGCCTTCACAGCTGAAATAAGGCACAATGAAAGAACATTTCTTTCTCCACAGAATAAAGTCTCCGGCAAACCTGGACTTCTATGCTACTAGCTTTTCCCTTTTTACATGAAACTACGTATACTTCCCAAAATACTTGTTTTTTATGTACAATTCATACTCTTTTTGTGAAACACTTTTCTACTTTCTATTTTTCTTTTCTTTTCTTTGATACTCTTTTCTCATTATTTTTTTTCCATTTTTTTCTTTTTAAATAATAGGTGACACAAATGAACATCACAACAACCTCTTCCACCTCACACTTAAGCTTTTACCAAACTTCATAACAAGCACAACTTTAACCACATGATAATAGGACTTCATTATCGCTTGCTCGGTTGTCTAGTTAATGGTAAGAGCAAGTGTTTATGCTTGGTAAGGATTTTGTGATGCTCACAAAATAAAAAGCTAAATATCATAAGGCTCAAATTTGCTCACTAAAGGATATATGTATCATAGGATTCTAAAGCAATTTGGCCAATGTAGTAATCCTAATGCCTCTATCATTTTTGAAAATAAGTCATGATTTGGTAAACATTTTGTACGGTTTAAAGCAAGTTCTAGATTACACTATGATTTATTAATGTCACACATGAAGGAATATGTGCATAATGTACCTATGTATGCACAATAAGGCTTAAAAATCTCACATGGGTATGGATAGCTTTGAAAATATATCAATACTTCTTTTTCTCATGTGAACTCATTTTAAATGACATATGCACTTTTCAAACCGATTAAACAAGCATTGTTTTTTCTTTTTAAACATGCTCAAAATTGCAATTTACTAGCCATTAGTTAATTTCATCATTGGGAATGATTATTGGAACACAAACATACCAAAACACACATATTTTTGTATTACATTTTCTCACATTTTTAAATTTTATGAATTTTCCGGATAAGAAGTGATAATGACTTAACCGCCTACCTCACACTTTAGAACCAAATTGTCCTCAATTTACATAAAGGCACATACGTAACAAAAGTGTAGACAAGATAGCAAGGCATCATCATTTCACAAATTTATTCACTTAACACATGTTTTCCTAAGCATAGTAACTAACATGCATTCACACGTAAAGGGTCATATAGTCTCTAAGAAATAATGAAGCTATTAGAGTCATATCAACCACAATATGGGCATGCATACTAATCACATTTCAAAGGAAAACCACATTGTAATCTAGCAGGTAACGCTAGGAGACCTCACACTTAGAACTTGAACACCCTAGCATGGAATGGTCGGAAACCTATAAAGGCATTTAGTCCATAGCAATAAATATCACAACATATATCACACAAAGATTACCACATTCTAACATGACTCAAATATACACTAAACATCATTCCTAAACATGTTCATACGAAGCAAGGATATAAAGAGAGTAGGAATAAAGATGGTCCAAACACTTTAAAGACTAGCTTGTAGCTCCAAATATATGAACATGTAAACCCACGAAGGCCAAGTTAGGTCTCGTCATCCAAAGGTTTCATAAGTGAAGTAAGAACCGGAAAACAGCGCCCTCACATTGAAATTGATTGAATTTGAAAGTTCAAAGGGATCTATGGCCAAGGCCATGGCATTTAGACTCTGAAAGAGGCTTGAAAAGTGTGCATAAGGAATGGCCTTCGATCTATCGAGGTAGAACCTCAGGATCCAACTAGTCGATCTTATTCTATGGATCGAGGGGAACCCTTGACCCATCCAGGCAAGCATCTTGCTTCAATATGGCATAAAGCTTCAATGGATCGAGGAAATCCTTAGATCCATCGAGGCAAGTATCCTAATGGCTCCTGTGAAGTTAAGCAAAATCATGCCACCATTCATTCAAGTTCATGCCATTCCTTACACCAAAATGTACCTTCACACACACATCAACCACACAACACAAGCTAAACACACAAAACGATAGTGAGATGCACATCTAGTGAATAAATCATCATCTAATCACACATATGCACTCAATTTATGCATCCATCCACACAAAACACAAACTAAACAAGGTACCAATTTGACATCAATCACGATGAGTCAACGTTGTTCAAAGGGTACAAAAAAACAATAAGTCCTAGAAGGTTATGAAATAAGATAAGAGGGGCTAGAAATTAAAACCACATGAAACAAACAAGAAATGCTAAGTCTTCACTCCATCATCCCATTATCATTTCCACCACCATGCCCTTGAGGTGCAGACCCGGATGTGCCTTCCCCACTATACTACATCTCCAAACGTGAGACTCGGCTGCCAAGATCACTGATCATCGACATCATAGCGGCTTGGTTTTCAAAGACTTGCCAAAATGGTGATCAAAGTAGGTCATATTTGACATTTGCATGTAGTCTTGCAATTGCCTTGGCTCTAGTGCTCCTTCCTCCTCCAACTCTTACTCTTGAGCTTGGGCTTTCTTCTTCTCGGCTTGAGACAAGCTCTTAGCCATAATGGCCTCTGTAAGCTCCATATTGGGGGCCTTAAGATTACAGGGAATGTCCTTGACTCCCTTCGCGATGCACATCCGAGTGATTGTACAAGGAAAAACCAACGGCCCTGATTTATCCTCTACACTTCGAATCATGGCATCATAGAAGAGTCTCTCATACTCCACCGAAATACCACCATGCGACATCATATGCATCGTCTTGTAGTCATTGATGTGGATCTCAGCAGAGTGATAGTGGGGTGGGGTATTGTGCTTGACAAATAGCCAAGTCACTTGTGAATATCCTCGAGATCACCACTATGAAAGCAACCATTCTTCCTTGGGGGGGACCGGCTTATTGCCACATCCTGCCCTCTTGAATTTCGCCTAAGTGAAGTTATCATAGCGCTCTTGAAAAGCGAGTCGCACCACCGAGGTAGAGTGAGGCAAAGAGAGGACCCCTTCAATTGTTTGAGGAGAGAGTGTTATCTTTTTGCTGCGAAAAGTGAAGATGCGACCAATCCCTTGTGAAGTGGTATTCGCCTTCTTCTGCGCCGTGTAGAACTCACTTACCAAGAGTGAATCATAGCCTCTAAAATATTTGGTGAGACCAACGGCTTCGTGAGTTCCCAAGAGCTCTTTCAAAGCTTGGAGTTCGAAACGATTGGGTAGCTCCACAACATTCCTCTCAGAGTGGATAGGAGGCTCCTTTATGGGCACTTTGGAAGTACCTGATGTCTTGGGAACTTGATCATAAACCGGTTCTTCTTCCGATGACTCTTCCTCAATCGGTGCCTTAGACCTCATCCTACCGGTCTTTCTTTTGATAGTCATGGTGATGATGAGAAGATGATGATGGATGATGAGATGAAGGTACCTAGAACATAATTGCATACACTAACAAATTATCATACACTTTTTACAAATAAAAAAATGTACACAAAGATCACATGAAAATGCACCTCAAGATTACTAACCATATTAAATCTACTCACATTCATCAATGTCAAAGCACAATTAACATGATAGTCCCAAATATGCATAGTCATACAATCTTACACAATGTAATGCACTTGTCAATCTAATTTCATCAAATTCTTGGTTCTCAAACATGTCAATTACACAAAATTCGCTCAATTGTGGAATCACAACTTGAAGAAACTAAACCTGGGTAAGTATATCACCACAAAAACACACAAAACAAACAAGTAAAGCATGCTTTTTCACAAATTTCGGCCAAAGTCAATGATAGCCAACAAGTCACCAAATTTTTTTTGACAAGTTATCATGCAATTGGTCTTAACTTTCAACTACCCATTAGACCTATATTATGATTTCAAGCATATATTGGCTCAATCAACACAAAATACAAGCTAATCCCAAATTTTTGAAATTAGTGTTCATGCATAACATAACTCTATCAGTTTCACAATTTCAAGTATAAACGTGTTAAAATCACACAACACATACCTCTAGAGCAAGGAATATAGTAACAACACATCATGCACATCACAAAAATCACACCATAATCACATCCAAAGTTCAATTCGGGTCCAAATGGGTTAAGCATAATACCTTGTGAAAACAGCCCCAAAACACTTCAATTTTCACACAAAGTAATCCAAATGCAAGAAGAAGCAAGAAATTCCCACTCTTGGGAGGCTTTCTGAAGAAATTGAGTGATTTGGTGTGTGAGGAGTGTTTAGAGTGAGAGAGTTGGAGAGAGAGACGAAGAGAAACTGTGAGAAGAAGAAGAATGAGTCGAAGGGAAAAAGAGAAGAAGAGAAAAGATAGGTTACATTAAAAGTTAAAATGCAGTCAAACTCGGCCCAGGTGGCTTTCGATGGGTCGAAGGATTAACCTTTGATCCATCGAATAAATGATGGTATTTGTTTTTCTGGGAATTTTCGATGGATTGAGAGTTTGCACTTCGATCCATTGAGGCAACAACTTTGATCCTCTTTTGTTCATCACTTTGATGGATCAAAGAAAATGAACTATTATACTTCGATCTATCGAAGGAGGACCAATGGTTTAGAGCAAAGCAAACACCAATTCACACATAAAGATCAAAACACATAACCACCTCCTATCACAAAACTCATAGACATAAAGCTAACAATTTAACACACAAATGCATAAACAAGCAACAAAATTCAAAGTGAGATAAGAGATTAGGAATGCTCCTCCTTGAAGATCGAAACTATTGTCTCTCAAGTCACCATCAATCACCAACATACAAGAATAATGCAAGACTAAGATTGGTCTTGCCTTCTATGCTAGTAATCCATGACATTCTTCAAAATTGTTTCATCCAGGTCACATGATCACTACCTCTACCTCACACTTTTATTCCTTAATCATAGCTAATGGTGTTCGACCATCACGGGTTGTACTTTATGGATGTAAACATGATCCATCCATGGAAAAGAAGGTCATGGCATCATGGTTAGATATATAGAATGATAGATCCTCCCATTACACTTTCTCATTACCTCATTCAAGGCCTCTACTTGCTCTTTATGAAGCTCCAACGTTCTTTCATTTGTCAAGTTTCTCAAGTGCACTAACCCATTTGGACATATCTCAAGCAATTTGTAGCATGCATCCCTTGAGGGGTCGAAGTTCTTCAAGTTGACCTTGCTTCCAATGACAAACTTCTCATGCTTCAATCTCTTCTTTTCATAACCCATGACCTTATCTGGTGTCGTCACTTCTTCTACACTCAACTCATAGGTCTCAGGCTCCTTGTAGCGCGCATCTTCATCATTTTTGGGTCTCGAATTCACAACCTTAATGATCATGGCTTGTAAGGAAGGGAGTGATGACGACTTGTTAAATATCTTGAATGTCCTTGTCTCTTCAAACACGGTACGTCATGGTAAGCTCTCCGACTTTAACTTCAATCTTGATACCCGTCGTAGCCATAAAAGCTCTTCCGAAGATCAAGGGTAAATCATCATATGGTGCAAGGCACGATGAAACTCCCTGGATCTTGTAGCTTCTTGGGAACTTTTCTTTGTATGATAGTCGAGACTGTGGAGTTGAGCTTCACCTTTTTCGTTCTCTCTTCTCCTTGCAGCTTGTTCTTCAACCAACGATTAGTGCAAAGGTCTTTGAGGAACTTGGAATACATTTGGAGAGTTTGGATGGAGTCAAGAAGAGGTATATTAATCTCAACCTTCTTGAAGACATCCAAACACTGCTTGGTCCAATCTAGCTTAAGCCTTTTCCTTGTTCCTTACTTTGGGAAAGGGTAGGTACACTTCGTCATCACCTTGAGTCTCCTCGGGATGCCCTCTAGAAGTCTCCTACTTCTTGCCTTCGATGGGTCAAAGGTTTTTCTCGATCCATCAAGAATTTTCATCTGGAAAACCAGGGAGCTGGCTTTGATGGGTCGAAGATTTATCTCAACCCAGCGAAGAAGGAGTGTCCTGCTGACTAGGGTGATTCCTTCGATAGGTCGAATGATTATCTCGACCCATCGAAGGAACAAAATTGTTTCCTCCATCCTTCTTCTTGCTCCGGAATACTCTTCATTGATATCTCTACCTTCTTGACCATTTTTGGCGTTCCCTTGGCGACTTGTACCCATCTTGGAACCTTTGTACTCAACTACAATCTCATCTTCATCATCATTCGAGTCGTCATCATCCTCATAGGGAATCAAAGTGATATTTTCTCCACTTGTGGCACCTTTTTCCACTCTAGCATGCGACTTTAACAAAAATGGTGTGTCATCGTCATCTTTGTCATTGCTCTCCACAATATGAGCATCATCATAATTCTCGAATCCCCTTCCGGATCTCAACACTGCCTTGACTACATTGACTTGGTGCTTGGAATTCTTCTCGGTGGTGGAGGGATACTTGTGAGCTTTGTTATTCCCTTGAGTTGTGATTGCCTTTGCCAATTGACTACCTTGAGTCCCCAACTTATAGATAGCACTTTGACTCTCATTGCAAAGAGCTTGATTCTCATTCTTTATGCTCATGAAAATATCAAGATACATCTTCTTGTCCTCCTCTTGATTCTTTACAAGCTTGGCAAGCAAGGCATCCGTGTTGGACTTAGGCACATCCAATTGTGGTGGAGGAATTGGCCCTTATAGCAAAGGTTGTTGTTGAGTTCGTGGAACAAATGGCGCTCGTGATGGGTATGGGTTACCACCTGAGGCATTAGCAAAACCCCCACTATTTCTTAGTGCAATCCAAGAGCTCCTTGATAAGTATAGACTTTTTTGCTTCCACTTTCCGAAGCACCAAAATTTCCTTGACCTCCACCTTGATTATTGTATCCTCTATTTGATCGTTGAAAATCTCATTGAAAACCACTATTTGGCCTTGGCGACCCTCCTTGATTACCTTGGTTTCCTTGCGCTTGACCACGCCAAGAGAAATTAGGCTGGTTCCTCTAACTCGGATTGTAGAAATTAGAGAATGGATCATTCTTTTGTTGGTCATAGAAGACTCATTAGAACTCTTCAATAATTTTCGGATAATCCTCTTGATGAAGACAACTCAAAGTCTCATGCACCGTGCTTTCGCATATCAAACAAGTGACCGGCTGTACACAAATTTCCGACGCTTAGTGGGCTTGGCCTCCACTTCTACTTTGCTTCATTAAGAGCTCGAACTTCTTATTCATTAATTCCTCAAGATGCTTAATAACATCTTCTTGTTAATGGGATCCCTTGACTTTATAGATACCATCACTATTAGTTTTGGTGGCCTCCTTCATTGATACCGTTGGCTTCTTTATACTAGGCTTGATATCCCATAATGCTGACCTTTCCGCTAACTTCTCTAATAAGACATGAGCCTCATCTGTGGTTTTATCCATAAAATTTCCACCACAAGCATTATCAACTTTTCTTGTCGTCTTCGTGCTTAGTCCTTCATAGAAGAGGGACATAAGCATATCTTGGGATTGCCTGTGGTTCGGACAACCAAGCTCTAAGTGCTTGAATCGTTCTCATGCCTCGCAAAATAGCTCACCATCTTCTTCTTGAATGGTCATCAAGCTTATTCTTCTCTCATTAATTTTGTCCGGAGGAAAGTATTTAGTGATGAACTTTCTTTGGAGGTGCTCCTATTAGTTGATGGAGTTAGGATGGAGCTTGTTGAGCCAATCTTTTGCCTTGTCCCGCAAGCTTGATGGAAAGACCCTCAACTTTAATTGCCCGGGGTCCATATTTTGGATGTTTAGGCGGGCACACACCTCCACAAACTCTAATAAGTGCAAGTAAGGGTTCGATTTGGCGTGGCCAAGGAACAATAAAAGAGTTTGCAAGAAACTTGGTTTGATCTCAAAAGACTCGCCCACTAATGGTTATAGCACAATGCACCCCGTGTGAGCTGCCAAAGATGGAAGAGCACACTCCCTCAATGGTCTCCCTTCATAGATTTTGACCTTCGCAATAGCAATTTGCTCTACGAAAGGTTTAACTTCTTCTTTGGATGGTGGATCTTCAAGTCGTGGACCTTTTTCTTCTTCAAGTTGAGTATTGACTTGAATTGTAAACACCCGAGGTACGCAACCCGGATTCTTGCGTTGTGCCTCTACAGCAAGATGAAACAAATTCTGAAGTGATTCTGAAGTGCACCAAGTCTTTTGGAGACTTAGCTTTATGAGGGGTGATTGAATTACAATGACGGGTTATATGAGTTTGATTAGTTGGTTGATTGTATTACAATACGCAAACAAAAATAGCAAACAAATTCAATATAAGGAAAGATGGTCGACTAGGGTAATCCCCACTAACCATATGATGCATCAAACATTGTCCCGATTTATGTATTAGTTTAAAGTCCGTTCACACAAGTTAATTTCCAAACCGTGACCTTTTGGGTCACATTTGGTTTTGAACCCAAGTTCCTAGGTCATTTTGAACTAGATGACTTGAGCCCAAAATTGAAGTATTTAGTGAATCGGAACAAAGACCCCAAGCCATTTCGGGCTTGCATCTCGATTGTATGTTACATTGTGGAGTCAATAAGCATATCGTGTGATATATATGAAAGGTTTCCCTTCTCAAATCTCTATTAGAGAATCCGGGAGGAAGTCTAGGTGAATCCCTCAACTCGCACCTAGTGAGTTACGAGTCGAGAGATTCTACGATTTGATATAATAAGTTTTTAGGTTTAATGTGTGCTTGACTAGAGCTTCACAAGTCTATTGAGAGTCAAGGAGCTTTAGTCCATGCTAAGTGCTAAGGGAACCAAGTCTCAAGGTAAACCTCTTAAAACATATCCTAATCATGTTTACATACTCATCTGGCCTTAAGTGAGTAGCTAATTCAATTAAGGTCCATTTTTAATCTCTTTACACATAAATTAACTTAGCTAGGGTCAACACATGCATAAGTGAAACTAGACATGAGGCTCAAGCACAATAAACATCCACAATCATACAATTGCTCATTCATAATACACAATAACACAACATAAACTAAAACCCTAAAGTATACATAAATTATTTGTTCATCACATTGCTTGGGTTCTAACCCTAGCCTCCCAAATGGGACTACTTACTACCCATACCTAAATTAAAGTCTAGATACATAGATGAGAGACAATAGGTATAAGAATTAATTGAAGAGTCCCTTAAGCCAAGCTTCCAAACTCTTCAAGCTCCTTCTTAACTTCTTGCTCCCTTCTTGCTCCTTCACTCCTCAAATATGATGAATCCACCTTAGGCTAGGGTGAGAAGGTGGAGATGAAAGTATGGTGGTGGTGGTAATGGAGGTTCCTAGGCCTTTTGGTGGTGCTAGAGTGAGTTTTTGAGGTGGAGGAGAAGGCTAGAGGGTTTGGGTATGGAAGAAAGCTATAAAGAGAGAGTAAAACTATGGAAAATCTAAAAATGAGGTGAGTTGTGTGTGAGGGGAGAGGGTAGCTAGAATTTGGGATGAGTAAGAGGCTAATTTGCACCCTTAGATGATAGAAAAATGGTGAGATGGAAAATCTAAAGGTTAGCTATGAATTAGGGAGACCATGATCCACTTATTTAGGCTTTGTAAGGCTAAAGTCCTAAATAAGTAACATCATGTGGTCCAACTTCTTCTCTTTCTCCCTAAATTAAACTGGTAAGTACAAATGGGTTGATTGGATCTCAATTAGGTTGGACTATGTGTGATTGGGCTAACAATGGTAGTCCGGCCAGCCATGGTGAATTTCAACGACTTCCCAGCAACTTTCGGTGATGCTATTTTGTCATTTTCTCAAAATTGCTCCAAATTCTCTCGTGACCTCGAAAATATATATGTCTTCTCCAATAAGTGTCTAATTCTTCATTTTTAATGCATTTCCAAGCCAACCCCACTTTTCCTAGCAAAATAAGGAAATGTATTAAAAACGATGTTTTATTCCAAGAAGGAAAGCATTACGCATAAGGTTAGGCACATAGTTAGAATGTAATTATGGTCCTAACGACTTTGTATACAAGTTGCCTCGTACATCAAAAGGTCATTCAGGTGTTTGGGTGTTTATGGATCGCTTCACAAAGCCTGCACATTTCATACTAGTCATAGAGAAACTTTCAATGAGATAGGTAGCTATGTTGTATATGAAGAAGATCGTGAAGCTACATAGTGTACCTGTGTCTATTATCTCAAATTGAGACTCTCACTTTACTTCACAATTCTAGAGAGCATTACGGGAGGCTTTGGTAATCAAGTTACGATTCAATATAGCTTTTCACCCCTAAACTGTAGTCAGCCTGAAAGAATTATCCCCATTATTTAGAAAAAGTGAGCCACTGTTTCAAGTACAAGATACTATCATTACTGCCTGGACAATTACACATCTACCTCGTAATCACAACTACCCAATTGCAAGAGCGAAGCTCTACAAAATGAGTTATATCCCCCTGAGCAAGTCAAGCATGCATGAAGGTGTCAAATGCTTCTTCTATTATTTTCCTTGACGCAGTTGGGCAATCCTTGACTTGAACCAGAGACCTTGCCCGTGAAGTAAATCATCGCACCTACAGTCCAACATGAGCATGAAAGGTTTCAAGAATTCGTTTTCTTTTTATAAGAGCTAAAATAATTTATTTTGGCATTTTGACCCCATATTATAGGGTGGATCACAAAAGATAGGAAAGATCTCCCTCCAAGTCGTACATACGACTTTCATCGAATACAGATTTCCACAAAATTCTATGTGTATGTATGAGATCGAGTATGGAATTTTGTTCTCTCACTTTAAATTGAGTATCTGTTTCCCTCTTTTTCTTGCTAGGATTGGAAATCCTGTATTTTACATATCCATATGATTGAGTCCTTGGGTTTCCGAAATAGTGTACCTATAATAGGAGTGCTTTGAATCATTTCTATTTGACTCGGACTTGTTCTAAAAAAGTCGAGGCATTTTGAATTGTTTTGTTTGTTTACACAAACAAAGTCAAGGAAAACCTCTGAAACTATTTCAATATTGGACGTCCTTTGACATAAAAGACGTTGGGGGATATGCTGAGATCTAGTATGTTGTAATTTCCATGGAAATAGAGTAAGTATCTGGATTTGATGGAGTTTGCGTATAACAACAGTTTCCACTCTAGCATTGGAATGACACCGTATGAAGCTTTGTACAGGAAACAATGTTGGACTCCCTTGAGCTGGAGCGAAATAGGAGAAATGAGCCTCATAGGTCCAGACATAGTTCAGGAGACCATAGAGAATGTGCATATCATTTTAGACAGATTGAAGATCTCTCATGATAGACAAAAGAGTTATGTAGACATTAGACGAAAAGATCTTGAGTTTAATGTAGGTGACTGGGTATTCTTGAAATTGTCTCCATGGAAATGAGTGATGCGATTTGGGAAGCGTGGTAAGCTCCAACCACGTTACATTGCACCTTATGAGATAATAGAGCATGTGGATGCAGTGGCTTATCGTTGGGAGTTACTATCAGAGTTGGCACAAGTTCATGTTGTATTCCACGTGTTCATGTTTCGGAAGTACATTCCTAATCCTTCTCATGTCATTATACCTCAGCAAATTCTGCTACGGGAGGACTTAGTTTATATAGAGGAACCAGTGGAGATTATTGACCATAGAGAACGAGTTCTTTGAAACAAGACCATTCATTTAGTGAAAATATAGTTGAAGAATCATGCAGTAGAAGAAGCCACTCGGGAACCAGAGCAACGTATGAGGGAGAAGTACCCTAATCTTTTCTAGCCGGTATGTAAATTTCGAGGAGGAATATTTTATTTTGAGGGGGGGTGGATTGTTATGACCCTAACTAAAATTATGCACTTATCAAATCGTATTAAGTTTTATCGCAGATTATGTGACGACCCGACCCAGAATCAGTTGTGTATTCGGCACGATTCTCGAGATTGGTCATAGTCACAGCTTTACGTCGTATATGTGGTTTGCCGATTCTATTCGCGACTATGTTTTTGGTCAAAAATTTGAGTTGAGTGTCTTCACGGAAATTGTAGAGTATGTGATTTCGAGCTCGTAGGCGGTTTCGGAAGATTTTTTCGATAACCGAGGAATATTTTATGATTATTTGAAGTTTCGGTTTTCGACGAGTTTATCCGATTATTTCGTGTTTATCCGAATCATTTCGTATATTCATTTCGGACCGTCGATCGACCCGAGGCGCGAGTATAAATATCGGAATAGTCGAGAATTAGTCATAAAAACACTGTTTACCGTTGACCAGCTTTGACTTTCCAAAACTGGAAAGTTGACCGTTGACCCGAGGGGAGGAAGTTTCCGTTTTGGACTTGCCGTTCGACGACCGTTTTCCGGCCACCTCAGACCTTGAGGAAGGAATGATTAGCTTCTCCCTTCAATTTCGAGTCGATTGGTAATTGGTTTGAGTGAAATTGATGCCGTTTTGGTTGAAACAGAGTCGGGCCAAGTTTGGGTTCATCGTCGGTGATGGTTGGCCGTGTTCCGGCGAGCCTCGGTGGTGGAGGTTAGGGGGGTTCGACTCCCCTTGACCTTGTGAGTCTTTCTGTATAGTTTAATTAAGGATTGGTGGACGTTTGGTTGCAACCCGATTAGGTCACCGGAAAACTTGAATTCCGAACTGTTTTGAGTTAATTGGAAGGGTTCCGGGTTGTTTTGGCCTTCGTGGTAGTTGAGAAAGTGATTCGGATGGATGACACCTTGAAATCTGGAAAGTCTCGCTGTGAAACTCCACTGTTGACGGCGCGCCGCCGCGGTCAACGGCGGAGCTCCAGCGAGGAGTTGACTTTTTGGATTTCGACGTTTTTAATGTCATTTTTCTCGTAATCGCGCCCTGATTATCGTCCAGAGGTTTTTGGGTTGATTTGGTTAGCCGATTTTCAGTCGAGGTTTTGAGTGGAGATTTCGGGGATTCCGTATATCATTTTACACTGCATTGTTTATTCCGGGAATGGTTGGTTTCCGTGGTTCAGTACAGAGTTATGGATTATGATTTTGATCAGTTATGTTTATGAATATTCAGGAGATCGAGATCGAGATCGTGATTGTGCTTCTGGCGAGGGATCTTCCGCCGGGCCACGAGTTTAGCGCGAGTGCGCGTTACGCGAGTCTGTGAGTGGACAATTTATTTTCACGGATTGATTGCGAGTCTTTTATATACGTTTTATGAATTTGAGCATGCAGTATGATTATGGTTTTACGAGCATGAGATTTCATACGAGATTATGTTTATTACGAGCATGTGTTATACGATTATACTTATACGGATATACGTATATGAGTATACATATACTTATACGTTGTTTCATGCATTTGCATCGAACTGTTTATGATTTGATTTACACAGAGTACAGTCTCAGTTACGTTGTTGTATTGATACACTTGCCTCTCGGCTGATCCCCGATGGTAGGCCACCAGGAGGGGCAGTACCCCGACCTGACCGGTGAGGGGCAGTACCCCGGAACCGAAGCCTTTCTGGCTATGAATCACGTGGTAGTCAGGGACTCCGTGATTCCGACTGTACTAGCACGGACGTGTCCATGAGTGACCCCGTGAGATTTACCATGCATGCTCTGTTTACGAGTTGGAGTTAGCGTCTCCTCGTATACTGTTTGGTTTGATTTGATTTATTTATATTTAGATTCGCATATGTTTTTATAACATATATTACTCGGTGAAAGACATTTATTTTCGTCCACTCACTCTAACGTGTTTCATGTCTTTCCCCTGGGCTTTTCGGTTTCCGTGCCCAGTTGCAGTTCAGGTTTGGTGTTTCACTTCGCGGTTTGGAGGCTAGTGATCAGAGTCACCCGTGTTTTCCAGTAGGTTCTTGTTCGCCTACTTATGTACATATTGTATATATTTTACTTTAGAGGTCGCTCTGATACATTCTGATACTTGTTTATGCAGATTTTCTCGGATATATATATATACTACAGTACTATTTACTGTTTATGATTCATATATTGATGTTGAGAAATCCGGATGTGATTGGTGCCCACGGTTTGGCTTTTGTGGCATAGGATGAAGTGTTGTTTGCAGGGTGCAGGTTTATGCAATTCCACGTTAGTAACGAAACTCTGCTGAAATTTTGAAAAGTTTTTGTTGGTTCGTATTTTCAGAAGTGGTTCGATTCTGATTTAGGTAACTGAATCGGGGTTGGGTCCTTTCAGCTTGGTAGCAGAGCATTTGGTTGTCAGATTCTGTAGACTCTTGTAGTTGTGATGCTTAGGGTATTTGAGTTGATACAGCATGACTGGAGTGATGACCCGACTGGCCAGCAGTACTCATCAATACTTCGGGTGTTGTGTGTTCTCAAATATCTGCGGTTTCATGATTACGTTCTTTCTGCTTGTACCTAATGCTTGTCTTGTATCAGTAGGATGCCTCATCGACGTGGTCCCCGTGTTGATCGGGATGAGGATCCTGATGAGGATCGCCAAACGCGCGACTTGCTGATGCGACTGCTGCGTTTGGAAGAGCGTTTTGACCCTGTGGTCAAGGCTCGTACTGCTGGTGCTACTGTGTTTTCGGGTTCAGTTGATCCAGAGATAAGCGACGCATGGTTGGTTCAGATTGAACGTGTTTGTGAGCGTTTGCAGTTTACTCCTGAGCAAATGACAGTGGCCGCAGTCAGATTACTTAAGGGTGATGCATACTTTTGGTGGGTTAGCACCGACAGGGTTCCAGCTGATACTCCGTGGACTTTGTTCTGTGATCTGTTTATGCAGAGGTACTTTAATCAGGCTACCCAGCAGCGCAAGTATGAGGAGTTTACAAACTTGAGGCAGGGCAGTTTGTCTGTACTTAAGTACCGGGATCAGTTTACCCGTTTGTCTCGTTTTGCGTGGGATATGGTGGCTATTGAGGAAGCCAAGTGTCGCAGGTTTGAGCTGGGATTGAATCTGAATATCAAGGCGACTTTGACTACGATGCCTCGGAACAACTTTGATAAGTTTGTTAGTGCTGCACTTCGAGGCGAGGATATTGAGCAGGAGAGACAGCAGAGGTACCAGCCGAGACGATTTGAGGAAGGTGGACCGAGTCAGGGGCCTTCAAAGAGGCAAAGTTCTGATACTTCCGGTTCAGCTTCATCCTCAGGCGGTGGATCATATCGCCCACCAGTTGGTGTATCGAGGCAGAGATTAAGAAGGTGGAGAGATCGACCGCAGCAACCACAGGCTAGTGGGAGTTCCAGCGGTTCTAGTTATCTGCGGCGTACTGGTGGCACGTTTGCTGTACCACGGGAGTACCCATTGTGCAGTTTCTGCAACAGGCATCACTTGGGACTGTGTCAGCGAGGCTCTGTCACTTGTTTCCGTTGTGGTCAGGTGGGTCACTATGCTAGGGAGTGCCCTCAGTTGTATGGTGGTGATGGACAGGCGGCCCAGAGTTCCGGAGTAGAGCGAGGTGCCACTTCGGGAGTTCGACCAACACAGTTTGCAGGTCAGGGTAGGGTAGGCAGCAGGGACAGCCCCAGCGAGGACAACCAGCCGGACAGGCGAGGGTTCATGCTATGACTCTACGTGAGGTCAGAGCATCACCGGAGGTCGTTATTAGTACGTTACATGTCTTTGGTATTCCAGTAGTTCCATTGTTAGATCCAGGTGCCACACATTCATTCATATCATTTAGACTGTCATCATTAGCTACGGTGCCTGCATCTCCACTTCCGGGGTTGTGGAGAGTGTTGTATCCGTCAGGTGAGGTTGTGAGCATCGGTTGGGTGTACAGAGATTGTGAGGTCTTTATTGATGGTTATGGATTAGCCGCAAATCTGTTATTGCTTGATATTGTGGATTTTGATCTGATTTTGGGTATGGACTTTTTGGAGTCGCATTGGGCCATGTTTGATTGTTACAGGAAGGAGGTCGTGTTTCGACGACCAGGGTTACCCGAGATACTGTTCCGTGGCGAAAAGAACACTTCGCTACCATGTTTGATTTCCGCGATGAAGGCGGACCGGCTTACTTAGCCCATGTTGTGGACACTACAGCTGCAATGCCGGATCTTGGTAGTATTGAGGTTGTTTCTGAGTTTCCGGATGTGTTTCCAGCGGAGTTACCTGGTATACCCCCTGTGAGAGAGATTGATTTCACTATTGAGTTGTTGCCGGGTACAGGACCGATTTCCCAGACACCGTATCGTATGGCGCCTACGGAGTTGAAAGGGTTGCAGATTCAGCTCCAGGAGTTGCTAGAGAAGGGTTTCATTCGACCGAGTGTTTCTCCGTGGGGTGCTCCGGTGTTGTTTGTGCAGAAGAAGGATGGGTCCATACGTTTGTGCATCGACTACAGGAAGCTGAATCAGGTTACAGTGAGGAACAAGTATCCGTTGCCGCGGATTGATGACTTGTTCGATCAGCTTAAGGGAGCATCAGTCTTTTCGAAGATTGACCTTCGATCCGGATATCATCAGTTGAGGATCCGAGATTCAGATGTGGCCAAGACGGCATTCAGGACGCGGTATGGGCACTATGAGTTTTTGGTTATGCCATTTGGGTTGACCAACGCCCCCGCATCTTTCATGGACTTGATGAATCGAGTGTTCAGACGGTTCCTGGACAAGTTCGTGATTGTATTCATTGACGATATTTTGATCTATTCCAGGAGTGTGGGCCAGCACAAGAAGCATTTGCGAGCAGTGTTGCGGACTTTGCGGGACCATCAGTTGTTCGCGAAGTTTAGCAAGTGTGAGTTCTGGTTGGATAGTGTGAAGTTTCTGGGCCACGTGATTTCGGCTGAGGGAGTCAGTGTTGATCCTGACAATATCGAGGCCGTGCTGAATTGAAGTAGACTCATTACTGTACCCGAGATTCGGAGTTTCTTGAGGTTAGCAGGCTATTATCGATGGTTTGTACAGGATTTCTCCCGGATTGATACACCACTGACCAGATTGATGAAGAAATGCGTCAAATTTGAGTGGTATGATGCGTGCGAGGAGAGTTATGTGCTCCTGAAGGAGAGATTGACTACCGCACTGGTTCTGACATTGCCAGACGACAGTGGTGAGTTTGTTGTGTACAGTGATGCACCGAAGTTAGGGCTTGGCTGTGTGTTGATGCAGCATGGTAGAGTTGTGGCATATGGTTCCAGGCAGCTGAAACCACATGAGGTCAACTATCCGACGCATGATTTAGAGTTAGCTGCTATCGTGTTAGCGTTAAAGAGTTGGAGGCATTATTTATATGGTGCTCAGTGTAAGATTTTCACTGATCACAAGAGTCTCACCTACTTGCGGACACAACCGGATCTGAACATGAGGCAGCGCCGATGGATGGAGTTGATCAACGATTACGATTGCACTTTCGAGTACCATCCAGGGAAGGCCAATGTTGTAGCTGATGCACTTAGCTGGAAATCTGGAGCCTCGTTGTTTCAAATGTGTGTGGCCAGAGTGTCGATGTTAGCTGAGCTTCGAGCTACAGGTGCTGAGTTTGGATATGATGATGAGGGAGCTTTGTTGGCCAGTTTTCAGGTTTGACCCGTATTGGTTGATCAAGTACGAGAGGCTCAGGATTCAGATTCTTACCTGTTAGGCAAGAAGACCATGATACGGAATGGTGTGCCTACAGAGTTTCGATTGAGCGACGACGGTACGTTGTTGTTCAGAGGCAGGTTGTGTGTACCTAGAGATGAGAGCCTGAAGAAGGAGATTCTGGACGAGGCCCACAGTTCAGCGTATGCGATGCATCCCGGAGGTACGAAGATGTTTCGTACACTTCGAGCGTACTATTGGTGGCGCAACATGAAGCGGGAGATTGCCGCGTACGTGAGTCGATGTTTGATCAGTCAGCAGGTGAAGGCGGAGAGGCAGAAACCTGCAGGGGAACTACAGCCACTTGAGATTCCGGTTTGGAAGTGGGAGCACATTATGATGGATTTCGTCTATCGGTTGCCGCATACTTCGGCGGGCAACACTGGCATTTGGGTTATTGTTGACCGACTGACGAAATCCGCACACTTTCTTGCACTTCCAGGGAAGATATCAGTGGGCAGATTGGCCAAGTTGTACTTATCAGAGATTGTTCGCTTGCATGGTGTGCCTGTGTCCATTGTTTCGGACCGAGATAGTCAGTTCACTTCTGAGTTTTGGCAGGCGTTACAGCGAGCTTTGGGCACGAGGTTGCGATTTAGTACAGCTTTTCATCCTCAGACTGACGGGCAATCTGAGCGGACCATTCAGACTCTTGAGGATATGCTGCGTTCGTGTGTGTTGCAGTTCCGCAGAAACTGGGATCAGCAATTACACTTGATTGAGTTCGCCTACAACAACAGCTACCAGGCCAGTATTGAGATGGCACCGTACGAGGCCATGTACGAGAAGCAGTGTCGCACTCCGTTGTGTTGGAGTGAGGTGGGCGAGCGTTGGTTGATTGGCCCTGATTTGGTGAAGAGCACTATGGAGGATGTACAGATTATTCGGGATCGGTTGAGGATCGCCCAGGATCGGCAAAAGAGTTACGCGGATGTGAGGAGGAAGAGTTTAGAGTTCGAGGTTGGTGATTGGGTCTTCCTGAAACTATCTCCGTGGAGGGGAGTTGTGCGTTTCGGGAAGCGTGGCAAGCTTCGACCACGATACATTGGTCCGTATGAGATTACGGAGAGGGTTGGAGCTGTTGCTTACAGACTTGAGTTACCAGCTGAGATGGCTCGTGTTCATGATGTCTTCCATGTTTCGATGTTGCGGAAGTACATCTCAGATCCTTCACATGTGTTAGCCCCACAGCAGTTGCCGATCAGGGAGGATTTGACATATGTAGAGGAGCCAGTGCAGATTCTTGATCGTCGTGAGCAGGAGTTGAGGCGCCGTGTGATTCCGTTAGTGAAGGTCTTGTGGCAGAACCACTCAGTTGAGGAGGCCACCTGGGAGACTGAGCAGCGTATGCGGGAGCAGTATCCTCATCTGTTCACTTGACAGGTACGTAAATTTCGAGGTCAATTTTTTTAAGGGGGGTAGATTTGTGACGACCCGACCCAGAATCAGTTGTGTATTCGGCACGATTCTCGAGATTGGTCATAGTCACAGCTTTACGTCGTATATGTGGTTTGCCGATTCTATTCGCGACTATGTTTTCGGTCGAGAATTTGAGTTGAGTGTCTTCACGGAAATTGTAGAGTATGTGATTTCGAGCTCGTGGGCGGTTTCGGAAGATTTTTCCGATAACCGAGGAATATTTTATGATTATTTGAAGTTTCGGTTTTCAACGAGTTTATCCAATTATTTCGTGTTTATCCGAATCATTTCGTATATTCATTTCGGACCGTTGATCGACCCGAGGCGCAAGTATAAATATCGGAATAGTCGAGAATTAGTCGTAAAAACACTGTTTACCGTTGACCAGCTTTGACTTTCCAAAACTGGAAAGTTGACCGTTGACCCGAGGGGAGGAAGTTTCCGTTTTGGTCTTGCCGTTCGACGACCGTTTTTCGGCCACCTCAGACCTTGAGGAAGGTATGATTAGCTTCTCCCTTCAATTTCAAGTCGATTGGTAATTGGTTTGAGTGAAATTGATGCCGTTTTGGTTGAAACCGAGTCGGGCCGAGTTTGGGTTCATCGCCGGTGATGGTTGGCCGTGTTCCGGCGAGGAGTTGACTTTTTGGATTTCGACGTTTTTAATGTCATTTTTCTCGTAAAAGGCGCCCTGATTATCGTCCAGAGGTTTTTGGGTTGATTTGGTTAGCCGATTTTCAGTCGAGGTTTTGAGTGGAGATTTCGGGGATTCCGTATATCATTTTACACTGCATTGTTTATTCCGGGAATGGTTGGTTTCCGTGGTTCAGTACAGAGTTATGGATTATGATTTTGATCAGTTATGTTTATGAATATTCAGGAGATCGAGATCGAGATCGTGATTGTGCTTCTGGCGAGGGATTTTCCGCCGGGCCACGAGTTTAGCGCGAGTGCGCGTTACGCGAGTCTGTGAGTGGACAATTTATTTTCACGGATTGATTGCGAGTCTTTTATATACGTTTTATGAATTTGAGCATGCAGTATGATTATGGTTTTACGAGCATGAGATTTCATACGAGATTATGTTTATTACGAGCATGTGTTATACGATTATACTTATACGGATATACGTATATGAGTATACATATACTTATACGTTGTTTCATGCATTTGCATCGAACTGTTTATGATTTGATTTACACAGAGTACAGTCTCAGTTACGTTGTTGTATTGATACACTTGCCTCTCGGCTGATCCCCGATGGTAGGCCACCAGGAGGGGCAGTACCCCGACCTGACCGGTGAGGGGCAGTACCCCGGAACCGAAGCCTTTCTGGCTATGAATCACGTGGTAGTCAGGGACTCCGTGATTCCGACTGTACTAGCACGGACGTGTCCATGAGTGACCCCGTGAGATTTACCATGCATGCTCTGTTTACGAGTTGGAGTTAGCGTCTCCTCGTATACTGTTTGGTTTGATTTGATTTATTTATATTTAGACTCGCATATGTTTTTATAACATATATTACTCGGTGAAAGACATTTATTTTCGTCCACTCACTCTAACGTGTTTCATGTCTTTCCCCTGGGCTTTTCGGTTTCCGTGCCCAGTTGCAGTTCAGGTTTGGTGTTTCACTTCGCGGTTTGGAGGCTAGTGATCAGAGTCACCCGTGTTTTCCAGTAGGTTCTTGTTCGCCTACTTATGTACATATTGTATATATTTTACTTTAGAGGTCGCTCTGATACATTCTGATACTTGTTTATGCAGATTTTCTCGGATATATATATATACTACAGTACTATTTACTGTTTATGATTCATATATTGATGTTGAGAAATCCGGATGTGATTGGTGCCCACGGTTTGGCTTTTGTGGCATAGGATGAAGTGTTGTTTGCAGGGTGCAGGTTTATGCAATTCCACGTTAGTAACGAAACTCTGCTGAAATTTTGAAAAGTTTTTGTTGGTTCGTATTTTCAGAAGGCCTTTCAGATTAGTCGCACTAACTAGGTTATTAACAACTTTTTCACTGAGCAAGAATTTGACTCAACTTTCTTCGCGAGAGTTGTAGAGTATTTAATTTCGAGTTAGTAGAAATTTTTGGGGAATTTTTCGGAGAGCTATTACTTATGCTTATAAGAAGTCGGCGAGAGAAATTATTAAAAAAGAAATTAGTTTGGTTAATTTAATCTCAACCGTTGGATCGTGATAAGATTGAATATGGGTCGTTGATTCGTTCGGATACTTAAGGCTATAAATAGAAAATTTTCAGAAAATCCTTATCATTTCTGTTTTCGGCTCGACCGTTTTGGGGAAATTTGGACCTGCGTTGCATGCTGACTGGACCCGACTAATTTTCCATTTTCCAGCCATCTTCGGCGTTAAAAAAGGTAGGGTTTTGAAGCCCAAGGCTTCTATGTTGTTTTGTTGTGGTTGTTTGTGAGTTTTATAGGGTTTTCTGGGTAACCCGAATCGAGTTTGTATGTGGAGAATCGCAGTCAGGCTCGGCGATTCTCCGACATGTTTTGGGGTCGAGGTCGGAGGGCTCTGGAGCTCTCCCTACCTCGAGTCTCGTGAGAGTGGTCTCGAGCTCCCTTGTGACTTGACGACGGAGTTTCGATGATTTACGTTTTTCGGACAATTTTGGGGCTGTGGTGTTTGGACGTTGATTCCGACAAATTGGCGATGAATTGGAGCGTATAGGTTTAAGTGTTTAGTTGGGCTCGAGGAGAGGAGCATTTTGAGGGTCGAATCGCCGGCGTTGGTGGCGGTTGCTGGAAATTGGTTTTTCAGCCTGTTTTTGTTTATTTTGGCCAAACGCTGTCGAATTGAACATTGGCCCCAGCAGTAGTCGCAAACTTGTGAGTGGACATTTATTTTTCACAGCCACTTGCGAGTTCGTATATTTTTATGCATTACGCTTTTCGGTATATTTTTGAAGTGTTTTCTTCATGCAAGTTTTTGGGTTGTTCAAATTTCAAGGGAGGTCATGTCAAAAAATTTGTGAAATTTCTTAGATTATGTTCGTTCGTTAGGACTTAATCTTAGTTTATTAGATAAACTAGGATTGGGTCTTTTCATGTAGTTTATGCGTTGTACTTTTTTCCCCTTAGATCAAGTTTTTGTTTTTACCCAAGAGGTTTTTTGTTTGCTTAACAAGGTTTTTAGTGAGACAACATATTATGCATCATCCATTAGGATCGTAACATAAGAGGGAGTTTTTAAGGATATTATATTTCTGGTATCTAGATGTGTGTCTTGTCCTAATTAGAAAAGAAGTAGATATTCTCTCAATCCCTGATTTATTGTGATATTGATTGTAATAGATTGTAATGCCTATTTAAGGTCATCTATCAATGAATAAAGTACAGTTTCAGATTATATCTTTTGCGTATCTATTTTCTCATTCAACAATTAAAAGTAACTCAGACCTTTGAAAAATGAAACAAAAATACACACGAGCTCAAAATAATTATTTCCAAAACTTATGTGAAAAAGTGAATCCAGAACTTGAACTTGTAAATAGTCGATTTAAAGAATCTCGACGAAATACAGAGTTTTGATAATGTGCCAAAATATTATTAATTCGTTAATATACTCGACAAACAAGATTAACACGATAATTTTATACAGGTCATTACACAAAGCAGCCCCTTAAAAAGTATTTAGTATTTAGATACTCATAATGTTTGAAAACGAATCAAAACATTCCATGAGAAAATTGATACAAACAAAGAGGAGAAGAAATACTGTAGATAGCTTTTCAACCCGTCGAGATACGATCTCGACTCGTCGAACCTAAGCGACAGAAACTGTTCTTCCTTGCTCATCTCTTGCTCCCAAAATTTCCAACATCTTGTTTTCATCTTATATAAGTTGTACTATACCTTGATTAAAGAAAAGTATACATATGAAATCCCTATAATAATGAATTGTAAGGAAAGTATATTCCTGATATTCTACACAATGATATATAAAAACAAAGATCCTATTAATTTCTGAATTATAGAGATAATAATTTTGTAATTAATTATAATACATATATTTAAGGTGGAGTGTAGTGTTTATTGTGTACTCGTTATCTTTCCAACAATTTTATCTGAATCAGAAAGGTCCCACGCGTCAACCACGGTTATATGGTAAGCGGAGACCTAGTTAATAGTTTGGCCGGGACAGTCTCTCTCTCACATGATGGGAAGAAACTACAACCGAGTTACTGTTGTACTTATTGCTTATGCTTGGCCTTTCTTCTGCTTATCCCCACACCCACCTCCGTCTCTCTCTTCCTTTTCTTTCTTCTTCCCCCAAAAAGGTTTGGATCTCTCCCTCTATCCATCTCGTGAGCTTATTTTTCAGTGGCTTCTAACAATCAGGTACCTTCATTTTTAACTAATTTAATTGATTTCTCCCTCTTTCTTTTTATTCCCTCTTTTGCGAATTCTGAGGGTTGATCTTTGATTCTTTGTGGCTCATCTGTATGTAACGGCTGTTATGTTCCTGTGTGATTTAATTGTGTAAGGTTTTGGTTTTGTCATGGGTTTTGTCTAATTTCTTTCTGGGTTAGTGTGTTTTTACTTTATTCATTGCATCCTTTTCATTTTCGTTGATTTGTTTGTTTCTTTTTGGATTTGATCCGATGTCTGATTGGAGAGAACGTTTAGGCAGACGAACCCAGAATTTGCGGGTCATATATCATATGGTGACCCAACAAGGATGAATAACTTTATGTTGCTTAGATAGCTGAAGAGTTTTTTGTTAAACTGCATTATAAGCTAGTTTGCATCTTATGTAAGCCGAAAAATCTGGTAACTTGGTGTGGTTTGTACACTACTCGATCATATCACCTTTTGTTGTGAAGAAATAAATGGATCTGGATAAATTTGATCTGAGTATCCCTTGTTCTGTGACCTTATTCTATAATATTGCAGTCTACTGACTTCAATCACTTGCTGCGCTAATTTGGATTTTTTTGGTAATGATCTCCTCCTCTCTGCCTTGCTGGTGCTTTTTATTTGTGTGTCCTCTTTTGTTCTAGGTTGTTTGTGATGTTCATCCCTGGTTTGCATCTATATTTTGGCGTGGTAATAGCTTGTTTGATTTATCTAAAACGAACACAATCAGAGATCTGTTCTGTTTTGTTTGCTTTCCTTTTTCGCTTGTATCAGTTATTCTTCTATTAATGGTTTGTATGGTTGCTTACGATTTTCGACTAATGAAATTCATTACTCTCGTGTTGTGATTAATCATATTTATGGAATTATGTATTCTTCCTTGTTATTTCCTGTATTGAATCTGAGTCTAAAACTCTATATTACTACTTACCTAATGACTTGATCTGTTTGAATTGTGTGTTTTTTTCTTTTGGAAATAATTGAATTCTGTGTTTTGAGTTGGTTTGTTTATCATTTCATGTTGCAGAAGATTACAGCTCGACTTTTAAGAGTGGAGTAGTGCTGATCACTAAACTTTATAACTGTGTCCAGGATTGTGACTTAATTAATGGAGGTTGGTGAGCTCGAGGTGGACAACGTTTAAGTTACCAACTTTTATAAATATAATCGAGGTGTTTATTGTATCATTACGCGATGGAGATCTTTGAGGAAATGGGTTTTTGTGGAAATTTTGATTTTCTCTCAGCTCCATGTGGAGAAAGTGAGCTGACTCAAGAGCAAGAACCAGGGGTAAACGTGGAGGAGGATGATAGTGATGAAGATTTGGATGTTGATGAGCTCGAAAGGAGGATGTGGAAAGATAAGATGCTCTTGAGGAGGCTTAAAGAACAAACTAAGGGCAAGGAAGGCGTTGACAATGACAAGCAGCATCAATCACAGGAACAAGCTAGGAGGAAAAAGATGTCACGGGCACAAGATGGAATCCTGAAATATATGCTGAAAATGATGGAAGTTTGTAAAGCTCAGGGTTTTGTTTATGGAATTATCCCTGAAAAGGGAAAACCAGTAAGTGGAGCCTCTGACAATCTCCGAGAATGGTGGAAGGAGAAAGTAAGATTCGATCGTAATGGCCCTGCTGCAATTTCCAAGTATCAGGCAGATAATTCAGTACCTGGGATGATGGAAGACTGCATTTCAGTGGCATCCACTCCTCACACTTTGCAGGAGCTCCAAGACACCACTCTTGGTTCACTTTTGTCGGCCCTGATGCAGCACTGTGACCCTCCCCAAAGGCGTTTCCCATTGGAGAAGGGTGTTTCCCCACCATGGTGGCCAACTGGTAATGAGGAATGGTGGCCTCGATTGAATTTGGCCAAGGAACAGGGTCCTCCCCCTTACAAGAAGCCTCATGATTTGAAGAAGGCCTGGAAGGTCGGTGTTTTGACTGCTGTGATAAAGCACATGTCACCTGATATCATCAAGATCCGTAAGCTGGTTTGCCAGTCAAAATGTTTGCAGGACAAAATGACAGCCAAAGAGAGTGCCACATGGATGGCCATTATAAACCAGGAGGAAGCTGTTGCCCGGAGGCTATACCCTGATAGGTGTCCACCTTTATCTGCTGGTGGGACTGGAGCTTTTGTACTCTGTACCAGTGATTATGATGTCGAAGGGGTTGATGACGAACAAATTGTTGAAGTGGAGGATTGCAAACCCGTTCTGAATCACTTTAATATGGGAAGCTTGGGACTGAGAGATAGACAGACACCGCAGATTAAGGGAGAGCTCGTCGATAGTAATTCAAATTTTGGTAAGAAGAGGAAGGAGCAGGGGGATGAAGAACCAGAAATGCTACTTAATCAGAAGGTTTACACCTGTGAATTCCTGCAGTGCCCATATAGTGATCGTGGCTTTGGTTTTGTCGATATTTCCTCTAGAAACAATCATCAGTTGAGTTGCCCATATCAGAGTAGTTTTTCACCTGTGTTTGGAATGCCAAGCTTGCTTAACAATGACCAGAATGTAAGCTTCCGTGTACCTAGTGCTCAACCTAAGCTCGGAATTCTACAGCAGGTGAACCAGACAAGCACTTATGGTGTTTCAGGACTGGGACTTGCTGATGAAGGTCAGAAAGTGATATCAGATCTAATGTCATCCTATGACAGCATCACTCAGCAGAACTCAAATCCTGGTGATCTCAGTGTTGTACAAGAGCAGAACCACCAGCAGGTGAAATTTGAATTCCAAATGGATGATAACTTATTTGCTCAGCAAATGGGTATGCGTCGAAGGGGCATGCTTGAGCCAACCCCTGTGCCTATGCATCAACAAGTTTTCTCAACTCCTGAAGTTCAATTTGATCAGTGCAAGGTATTTGATTCTCCTGCATTTGGTAACAATCCGAACGATGCTATTCCTGACATAAGGTTTGGATCGCAATTTAGCTTGGCACAGCCAGACTTTAATGTTGGTAATTCTCTACTGAAGCCAGATGCATCATCCTTTTGGTATATCTGAGTAAGCTTATGTCGACTTCTCCACTGTATGGATGAGCTGTAAATTTGCTATTATGTTTATCTTCTTTAACAGTTTACAAAGTACTCCTATTTCTCTTTACTGAGGCCTTAGTTTTGCTCAGTTGTTAAATAGTTTATAAATGTAACTGCTGGAATTGTGGCTAGATCCTAAAGACTTGGGGCAAGGGGGGTTGTATTACAGGTGCAATGGGTTTTTTGAATGGACAGATGCAATGTTTAAATATAGTTTTAAGTAAGCCAACAAAAGGACCATGTGCTCCACACGTATTTTCCATTTAAAGCTTCCTTGCATCAGTTTCGAAATTGACAATATCCACCCACCGGCCCAACAATTGTATTTTTTTTTATCTTTCTTCGCAAGTTTTTCTAAGCACCAAAATCAAAAATTCTTGTATGCCCCGAGTAATAGAATTTTCAGCCGTTCATTTGTTATATATTTTTTTAAGCAAACTAATAAATTTAAGGATAAGGTCTTTTGGATTTTTAAGAGTTAGTTGTTGTGTTGTCCTCTCCTTTTCTCTCCTGTTCTTATTTTCTCCAAACCCTAGCGGCGCCATCGCCTTGTTAGCCTACTCTGATTGGTTATTCTCTCCCTACTGATCAACCCCGTCTATCTTGCTGTCTCTTTTACCTCATCTCTGTTTTCCTCATTCCAAACCTCTCGTCCCCCGAAAATCCAAAATCTGATCTGCTTCCTTCGAGGCGGGTCTGATGGCCAATGATCAAGCGGAGGTCGCGGCCCCTTTCGCGGTGACGATGAATCTCTCTGAAAAGGAGCACGACAGCCTCGACGACATCAATCTAGCCCCTTCGGCCGAGTAGGGTGACGGTGCAGCCGGGCTGCTGCAACTTGATACGGGGTCGCACGATTGTTCGGACTGGTGGCTTTGTTGGAGGCCCGAACACAATTTTTTAAAGTGGCCATGGTCCAATTGTGACACAACCCTCTTTGTCTCGGCAAGGTAGTGATGCACCACCATGACGATCTTCAATTCTTTTGCAAGTTTAAAGATCCAATGGCGATTAAGTGGGATACACAAGGTTCGTGGTTATTCAAAGGATACATGGTCATTGTAAAAGGAGTTTGATGGCTTCTCTGATGCGTCGACAATCCAGGACAAAAAAAACTCTAACTTGGGTGGTGGCTCACGGTGTTCCAAAGGCAACCTTGACTTGGGAGTGGGCAGAGCACCTTGGAAATTTTGTGGGTGACTGTATCACTCACGATAAGGCCTTGCTCCCAAATGGTGTGATGAAGATTAAGGTCTGCCTTGATTTGTAGCGAGGAGTAGCTGCGAAGCGGCGGATCCGTTTTGCAGCGTAGTGCATATAGCCGGTTGAGTTTGAATAACCTAAGGTGAAGGGCTTTTGTGGTTTGTGTGGGGTATTTGTCCATGGAGAACCCGAATGTGTGGTGCAGCGGGTCCAAGAGGAGTGGCGGGCTGAATAGGCAACGACGCGGTCAACAAAAATGCTACTAGGATTTAAGAAGGAACCAGTCCCGCCATTGCCGCCGCCGCCGCTGCATTAGGTGAAGTCACAGCCGTTGACAACGGCAAAGCAGCATAGGAAGTCCACCTTGGTGGAGGAGCCACCTCGGGTGGAGACATAGCAAATTGAGGACATGCATGCTGAACACGTGGCAGATGTGTAAGAACCTTGTTTGAAGGATATGGGAGACTTGTCCTACATGCAGAGAAACCCTCTTTGTGAGGGGGACCCACTAACGTCGGGTACTTTTTGCAAGTTCCAGCCTCAGTTGGTAAACTATAGTCAGGCCTGCTTAGAGCTCACCCTATGGCTCAAAAGCCTGTAGAGAAAGCTTCTAAGGCTAGGAAAACTTATGTCAGGTCCGAGTGACATACTACAAAGAAGGCGTCACAGACCGAGGGGTGCTCTCCCAGAACACTGCTGCGGTGCACTCAGATGGGGCATCTTCACATGATAAAGGTAGCGGACGACGCTCAGATGGGGCATCACCGCTGGAGGCACTAGGATCACAGGTGACCTTTTCTCTTCCGCTTGGAGGAAAAAAAAGAGGGACGCAGGAGGAAACACCACCACTGGTATTTGGTAGTAGCAAGACACCTAATGACCGTGTGATAGGGGTGTCCCAAGTACGAGTCCCCGCAGAAGAAGTTGGCTACTACTCCAGTCGCTGAGAAGACGGCTGAAGAGCATTATAATGTGTTATAGTTTGGGTTGCATAACTAAATAGGATGTGGGGCCCCAGATATTTTTAATCTTTACCCTACGTCTAGCCCTTCTAGTTATGTTTGTGATAGGTCTGTGCTAAACATGTAATAGTTTAGATTACTCTTGGGAGTTTTTTCTATCGTGCCGGTGACTCGGCGTCCTCCTTGTAATCTTTCAGCTCAATCAATTCCCTAGGTGAGTGAATAGTTCACTTAAGTTCATTTTTAGCTCTCCTAAATATTGCTCATTTTTAGCTCCTTTAAACATATCTCAACTTAGTCACAGTTAAGACATGAATATGAAAATATTGAATCAAGCTCAAACATGAAAACATACCACAATCACATTACAAGTTATCAAACCCATTTACAACATGTAGTACACTAAACCAAATTCAATTTCATAACTCAAAACATAGTTGTATGTATATCAAATTGGTTAGGCCGTGCTAAACCCTAGCCTTCCAAAATGCAACTACTCACTAAGCATAATATAAAATAAGTTTAGATACATAATTGAAGAGATAGAGAGATGTAGAGATAAGCCCAGAACTTCAAAGCAAACTAAGTCATCCTTGGTCTTTAAACTCCATCTTCTAGGCTTCCAAATGCATCCAACTTGAGGTAGAGGTGAGATGAAGAACACCTAAGCAAAGAAAATGGTTAGGTTGGATTTATGGTGGTAGAGATGGTGTTTGGCTAGGCTTGGATGAGTGAGGGGGAGGAGATTTTAGAGAGATGGCAAGGATGAACTAGAGAGAGAAATTCTAAGGTTAGCGAGAAGGTAGAGAGAATTGGTGTAGAGAGATAAGGTGTGTGTAAAAAATAAGGTTAGAGTTAGTCGTGAGATGTGTGGAGCTAAGGTGCATTTGTAATAT
The DNA here is from genome assembly GCA_946800695.1 of Geum urbanum. Lineage (NCBI taxonomy): Eukaryota > Viridiplantae > Streptophyta > Magnoliopsida > Rosales > Rosaceae > Geum > Geum urbanum. The sequence continues at coordinate 9,837,042 of OX327015.1, forward strand.
GTGGAGAGAAAGACAAGTCTGATTTTCTGGGCTTTAAGAAGATATTTTTCATATTTGAAATTGAAAACAAAAGATGAGAAACATGATCCAAAGTGGCTTTTAAGGTTTACGCTTTTAATGTTGTCCAAAGTGTGACTTGCACATGCCAATGTGCAAGTCATGTGCTATCACTTCCTTTTCATTTCTTCTAGCATTTAGTTTGAGCATCTTACATGAATTGACTTCCAACCTTGACCGGCAATGACCTCGTCGTTGACCCGCTAGAGTTGACCATTGACCAATTTTTGTCTTTTTCTCAATTTCCCTATATCCTTTCCAAAGGCTCTGGAAATGTGCTTGGCTTCTCCAAAAATTGATCAATTACCATCTTTAAGAGCATTTCCGTGCCAACTCCCAATTTTCTACCATGAAAAGAAAAGGTTATAAGAATGATGATTTATTAGTAGAAAACTAGCAGTAAGCCTAAGTTATGGGCATAATTAGCATGAAATTATGGTCCTAACATTGAGTAACTAATGAACTCTTATTATGCAATGCATACGGCAGATGTAGTCATACTATAGATCGAAGGATGACAGAACATCAATCCACATCTAGTTCGACTGTGCCTTTAATGGAAGGAGAATAATTTCCCATCAAGCTATGCAAATTTGGATGTCTATTTCAACTTCCCTTTGGTAGAGCCAGTTGAATTGCCCATAAACTTAGATTTTAGGCCACCTAAGCTTATGGAAGTAAGCTAGAACACCAAGGTGAGCATAGTACACAATTATCGTTGGACATCATTAATTGTCATCAGAATCGATATAAACCCTTTCTTGAGTATCTTTTATAGAAGTGATCCAACGATTAGAGTGGTACATCTCATAATCGACAATACTCTAGAACTACGAGTTTAGCGTGTAGGCGTGGATAACAGAGCAACAGATAGCCAATGTTGTTACTTTTGATCAGATCCTCTCGCAGTCATATTTGTATAGTGTATGATGGTTTGCTAATCTGATTCCACTATTTAATTATATGGTCTTGATTGTCATATGGAATATGATTGGGGGTTGAGGTGAATGAAGACCAAAATTAATAGTCAATGCTCTTTTGTAGATGACTGAGTCGGCAATGCCAGAATTTGATATCCTTGACACTCAAAGAGAAAAATATCACAGATGAGTATCTGACGTGAGCAATACTCTCCTCAGTAAGCGTTTAACTGATACTATTCAACCACTACCACCTGGTGAGGAAGCCAACGAGGAGACCCTAGCTTGAAAATCTCAAGCTTTAATGTTTCTCAGGAGACATATGCATCCTGTTCTAAGGAAGCAATACTGCTAAAGAACGACCCAGCGGATTTATGAGCGACTCTGCAAAAACAGTTTTAAAATGTGCATAACGCACAACTTCCTGAGCTTATAAAAAAATTGGATAAAATTCGGCTATTGGATTATCCTAAGGTCAACGATTTCTATTAGGATATGCTAGACCTACAGTCAGAACTTGCTATTTGTGGTATTGTAAAGACCGACCAAACTATGGTCGAAAAGTCTTTGGGCACCTTCCCTACTTCCATGGACATGCTTGCTCATCCATACCACACATATTATGAGCAAGGCAGATTGAGATCATTCAGTGACCTCATGAGTGTGCTGGCCAAGAAACAGAGGTATCGCGAGATATTTCTACAAAATAATGCTAGGCCAACCGGTATAAAGAAAGCCCATGAGACGTACAATACTGGTAGGAATGCACGAAAATATAAGGGGAAACAATGTTCTGAATCTTATCAAGCTCGTGGTGGTAGAGGAGTTTGTGGCAAAGGAGGAAATAGTCAGAACTTGAGTTGGACTCTCCATAACAACAACCACAACAACTCTACCATGCATCATTTCAATTATAGTTCTAGGAATGGTGGAAATTCTTCACATTCTGCTTCTAATTCTCACTTGGCACCTTGTTATAAATTTAACATAAATTTTTTTTGGCACCTTGCTATCAATCAATAATCATTCCATCCAATCCATAACACAACCCATTCCATTACCAACTCTCATTGCCTCAACTATAACATTACCACAGCCTATCAACTATAACATTACTCCTAAAACAGCCTAAACATCCTTCACCTCCTAATCATCAAAGCCTAATCATCACAGCCATAATCATCATAATCAAACATAAACCTTTATTCCAACAACCCATAATCATCACAGCCTAATCAAACTCCACAACATTATATAATTACCATAACCATTATATACAACCCTAATCAAACTTCACAATTCAAATATACAGCCCTAATCTAATCACCACAGCCATTATCATGTCCAAACCTAATCTAATCACCATAGCCATTATAGAACATATCTGATCACCATAGCCATTATCAAAGCTGAGCGAGAGTTATCCAAGAGATAGAACAGAGAGAGTTATAACAGAGAGAGAGAGAGAGAGAAATACATATTGCTAGAAAAAAGAGTGACAACGGGATAAGAGAGAGGCACGATGGTGGCGGTCTAGGCGAGGCGGCACGACAGCAGACAGAGAGAGACCGAGAGCCGGTGGTCTGAGAGAGAGAGAGGAAAAATTAGGTTTTTGAGAAAGGAGGCGGCGGTCTGAGCGAAACCGGGTTGTTAAACCCAATGACTTTAGCCGACGATGTAAAAAAGTCGTCAGCTAAAGTATGAAACTCGTCGGCTAAAGTAACTTTAGCCAACGACTTTAGTCTATTTAGTCAGGTAAAGTGTGAAGATACTTTAAAAAATTAGGCTCATGTGAAAACACGTTTCACACAAATTCCTATTTAACTAAGGCGCTCATAATCAGAATCACAACAATCATGTGAAGTGTGAAAATACTTTAAAAAATACTTCTCATGTGAAAACAAGTTTAACACAAATTCCTGTTTAACTAAGGCTCATATTCAGAATCATCGTTTGAGTCTTCCTCGGTGTATGAATTAATTTCTGGTAATATGTGCCGCTCCTCGTCACCGGAGTCTTTGCTGTCTTTATTTAGATCAACATCAATAAGCATTACATCTCATCACGAATTCGAACCAGACAACCTAGCCTCACATTATTCAGGCGAATTGTAGATGATTCAAGAATACCAATTGCGTTTGGCTCTTGGTATGCAGTATCTTCTTCATTATCTACGACCTCTCCAAGTGTAGCAGCAATGTATATGTTTCTAGGAACAACATGGTTGACTACTTTCCACGCGACTTTGTGCACCAGGTCATCAAGATAAAACACTTGTTTTACCACTGTGGCCAAAACAAAAGGGTCATCTTCATACCAGCTTGTAGCAGTATTCACCGAAAATATTTCGTACTTATCGGTACTTATATTCCGAGGGTTAGTATCAAATCATCTACATTTAAACAAATGTACTGTCATGCCTTCCCCATAAATTAGTTCAACCATTGACAAAAAGAACATTGTAATACACTACACCAAAAAGGGCTTCAGACAATGGTTTTAGACCGTTATCTGATATAGGGCTCGTGTGTTGTCTATTGAGCTTAGGAGATAAGACGTGTCAGACAATGAAAAATATGTCGTTGTCTGAATGAAATTTAGACAATACATTTTGGTATGCATGTGTATCGTCTGAATGGAGTCTTTTCTACATATATTAACGAGCTGTCATTGCATAAGTTGATTTGTGGCAACATTTGATTTCTTGTTTTTATTGTCTTAAAGATACATAAATCGTTTTCATATCCAGACTGTTGTGAAGAACATGTTCTACAATTGATTCTAAGCATAATCTATAGTAATGTCCATTTCAGACAATACTTTCTTAGATTTATCATTTGTTGTACTTTATTAGGTCAATAATTTTCTGCAGTATTTTGTTGCAGATAATGAATACTACAACGGTCTGTTTCTATTGGTGTTATATTTTTTGTATCTAGCAATTCCCTTATGTTTTTCCTTATTGAGGTATTTGAAATTAGACAATACTTTTTTCAAAGTTGTTTTGCATAGCCGCTGAAGACTCAATAGTTTTATGTTAACTAATGTTGTGTTTTTTGTATCTAGGCAATACCTATATTTAATTTTTTGTTGTGTTATTTGTTGTTAGACAATACCTTTTTCCCATGTTTCTAACTAAACTTTTGTCTTCAGATAATGCTTCTAACTAAAATTTTTGTCTTCAGTCAGTCAATACTTTTAACTATAATGTTGTTTCTTACAATAGTGATCATGCAACAGACTATTCAAGAACTTGCATATACCAATTCAAAAACAGACCATTCAAGAACTAACTAGCTTGCATATTAGAAGCCAAATCTACAACTATCCAACAACAAATATCCATACACTTTAAATAAAAGTACCTAATTGCTGGAACTATACAAAAACAAGTTGTCTTCTATAAAGAGCAACCATGTAGCTAAAGTTTGAATAATTAAGCTGAGATATATACCAATTCAAAACAACAGGCTACCTTTTCTACTCACATATATACCAAAATGAGCAATCCTCTAGCTCTATCATCTCCATATGCATGTTGCTGCTCCTAAGTGTGATACTTTAATATATATATATATATATGCTGCACATTCTGATCTCACTTCATCTAGTTCCCGCTGAGTGTACTCAAGACCCTTTTGTGTATTAAGCCACTGAAATATCATGAAAGCCACCTAAAAGGTGCACAAAATTAAAACACAATATACATGCAAGTCATTTAGTATCATAATATACGTATAGACATCACGAATGCTTTGAAACAGTAGCTAAAGCCATAAATCAACCTAAAGATACAATATGTATCTTCAATGCATCCAATATTACTTATTTCTTAACTTTGCAAACCTCATACCAACATAGTAGACCTTTTCAGTCATATGCCAGGTTTAATACTTTTTCAGCTACACTACAAAACCAATTCTTGAACTAGATCCTTAGACAAATCAAGAGGTGACTGCAGAGGTAGAATGAACCAGGATTAATGATCAGGATCAAGAGATAAAGAAAATACCAAACTTCAATGGATCAATTTAAAGTTTTAAACAAACCAAAGGCTTGATAGCCACCCTTCCACACCTATATAATTGACTACTATGGAAATATATATATTTTTAAAGGGACCATGGAAATATATTATGTATAGAGAATCACAGAAGCACAGATGGCTACAGGCAGGATTAGAAAAGAAACAAAGTAAAAAAAAAATTGAAATTCTACCTCAAGAACTCTCAAGTTGGGACACTTCTGAGTTAATGTACAATGGTCCTCAGTGTCAAGCAATGCATACAGGAGATCGAACTTTGTTAGGTGGGAAGCTAATGGGAATACAATTGACATTTCATTCTTCCCCATCATTGTTAGACCCAAATGTGAGAAGAATTTTCTTAGTAGTAAAACAAGCATACAAGGTCAGTAGTAAAACAAGCATACAAGATTCGGAGAAAGTGTGTGTGAGAAGAATTTCCTTAGTAGTAAAACAAACATACAAGGTTACAATAAAGCTTTTAAATCTTAGATGAAACTATTTCACGTAAGTTGTAATCCATAATACACTCAAACTACTGCAAAATTAGGCTATGTCAAGAAAAAAAGAGTAATCAGTACTAAGGTTATGTCGTTAATTTGAAATGAATTTGATTATTTCACCTCATGAAAGCTCTCAATCTTTAAACTCAAGTTTCACTCTTTAATGTAAAAGCATACTACTGCTATCAAGCAAATTCAAGAGAAAACAATAAACATCACCAAAGATTATGTTCTTTTACTTGTCTAAATTGAAATCAATTGAATGCGCGCATCAAAAACATAATGAAATCAACACCATTATGCTACAATAATTTTGGTAACATAAGACATAATCTTGACTACCTGCAGGTGTGTATGATGTACATAAGGCCATCTATCGAAAAACCCGAGCACAAGTCAAGCTTCAGCAATAAGTGCTCACGGCCGCGTGACCGAGCCAACAACTCCAGGTCTGAATCCCTCACAATCATTCGTCATAAATGCATATACTTCAAGCTCTTAAACCACTCTGCAATCTCCCTCACCCAAGGCATCATAAAACCTCCTCAATCTTCAAGAATCAGGTTGAACATCGCCGCTCTCGGCATCCCCTTCAACACATGGTATATATACCTGCTTTCTAGGGTTTATGCTAGCAGCATCCATATCTCCGTTGAATTTGGTTAAAGGAAGACCATTTGAGAATGGTCCCCACTCAGTGTTAATCATCTGAGCAATAGAAATTTTGAGAAATTGATCGGTGAAGGTAAGGCCTCACTATTGTAGAAGTAAGAGTGTTTTAAGGTATGTTTTACACACCGTTGAGCCAGTAGATGACGTGTGATTCTATAGCTCAGGAATTGCATCAACCCGCTCAACATAGCAAGCATTGGTTCCGATACCCAAAATGACAGCAACCATGACATCATCATCCCTAGTATCTAGCTCCAGTTAATGTTCCAACTGTATCATTAACCTAATAGAAATGACATGACACATTATATCACATTCATCTTTTCTATGCTTCTAGGGATCAAGTGGAATCGAGCATACCAGGGCAGACACGTGCACATCTACTCCTAGCCTTTCCATAGCCTCATTCAAACAAGCAACCACATCTCTTCCCGCCTGTAAATTACAATTCAGAACATCTCAATTTATAGTTAACAGAAACATGTTGAGTTAGGACACTTGTACATTTCATGTTAAGACCAAAGCACTAACCGTTCCAGAGACTAAAAATCCATTAGTCCACTTAATCAGAATGCCAGAGTCGACTGACGTCGGCTTCACAGGAAACGAAAATGTGAATCCGATCTCCCTTTTCATACCAACAGAAAGGCGAAACTTATCTCCCTCATTCTATGTGAATTTCGCCAATCCAAAAGAAATAAAATCAAATAGCTCCTACATTGTCAAAGATTCGACAAAAAAAAAAAACAAGTATTAATCCAAATCACACAACAAAGTCAAATCACAAATACACAAACAAATGAAAAAAGAATCACAGATTTTGACTTTAAAAATATATCAAACAAATTAAATGAAACAAAAAATATAGATCTCTGTTACTGTGAGCATGTCTGGTATGGTTGTGTGGCGGCGCTGTGTTGATGCGAGGTGGACATCGGAGAGGCTGGCGATGGATGACGAGATCGACGTCAAGTAAAGCGCAGTGAGCAAGATGACACTTCTTGGCTGAGGATGGAGATCAATTATGCTTGGAGGCGAAGGCCGCGATGGACAAAAAGGTGAGCCAAGTTGCTCCTCGATCGTGCGAGTGGGGAGATGAAGGTTGTAGCGCAGTGAATCGATGGTGGCAAGGTGAAGGCCACCGGGAGCTTAAGGAGCTGCAGTGCTGCTACTAGAGAGAGGAACTGGGTCAGTAAGAGGCTGACGACGTCGATGGAGTGGCTGCAAAGTGTCTTCGGCGGAGATTCGTGCGGCGCGGGAGGCTAAGCTCCGGCGAACTGAGAAGCCACAAGGATGCGCCGTCACCGGAAGTTGAGGTGGAGCTACTACTCGGTGCACTTTTTAGATAATGGACAAACTGCTGGTTGTTGTCTATTAAGTGTTGTCTATAGCAATTTTTGGTATAGTGGTAGTTATTGCCATTCCGCCCGCCAGACACCATTACCCCCGAATTCTGTGTTCTCCGTCTACTGTCTCTATGTGCACATATAAATTGCACGCCATTAACCTTACATCGAATAAACTCTGGAAGTTATCAGTTTCATCTCTAAAAACCACAATTCATGTGGCCAGTTTAGGTAACCATCAAATTGTATATGGTTCATCTGAAAAAATAATCGCAACAATTAACTTTAAATATGAACATTGATATTTATATATATAAATATATAGCAGTAAAAATATATATATACATATAGACGCACCCAACCGCCAAAATAGTTTGCAAACTCCCTATTATGGTACTCAAGATCACCGGCAACCTCATCACAGTAAAGATGGATATCTTTCCAGTATTAAACTTCTGGATAGTTAATCAATACCCACAAATGAGTAATGACTAGCTCATATGGTTCTAACTTGTATGAGTTTGGCAACTGTTCATAAACTTCAACATCATTGGAGAGGATAGAAAGATTGAACTGTGGTTCATCTACTGGTATATATTGTGGAAGGTCCTCCAACGCTCCCAAATACAACTTGGTGTTTGTTACACACTCGTGCGCAAGATATGCTTCAGCTATACATCCTTCAGGTGCAGATTTATTAGCAACATAGTTTTTATAGTCTCCCAGTTGTCTATCAAGTTACAAAGTGCATGCATGTTATGATTATTGACAAATAATTTTATATAAAAACATATTGATCTTCAGATGTTGAATCCTACCTTTTCATGGGATACATCAAAGTGTAGTGTACTGGACCAGTAAGCAACAAATTTTCGGGAAGATGGATCATCAGGTAAGGCATGGTGTCAAAATTTTTTGGGAGAAATATCCTCTCAAATTTGCACATGATAAAAATGATGTCCTCTTACATTTTCCTCAAACCTAATTTTTTCACTTCTCTAGTACATAACTTCTGAAAGAATCATGACAACGTTACTAACAGCTCTAGCACCTAGCGGGGCAGGTATGATCGAATGAAAACAGGGAAGAGACGTTGAAGCAGTATATGATAGTCATGACTCTTTAATCCATATATCTTATTATCTCGTAAGTTAACACACCGACCTATATTTCTTGCATAGCCTGAAGGATACCTCACATGACCCATTCACCTAAAAGTTTCATTATTTTGTTTAGGCTTTACGGTGTAAGGAGCTTGATGTATTTTTTTCTTCCCTTCTTTCAACCAAAAATGTTTTTGTATACCTATTCTTTTCATATCAATGCGTGCCTTATGGCCGTTTTTAGTTTTCCCCTCCCAATTCAGCAGTATGCCCATCGTACTTTCACATACATTCTTTTCTATGTGCATGACATCTAGGTAATGCTTGATCAATAACTTACTCCAGTACGAGAGTTCCCAGAATATGCTTTTGTGTGTCAAGAATTTATACCTTTGTCTGTCAGGTATTGCCGCCACTATATTAGGATGATTGCTGAGCTGTCCAAAATCGTATTCATTCAGCACTTCCAAAATTTCATCCCCCGTCCATCTCTTAGGGTGCACAACCTTTTGTACAGTCTTATCAAATGCCTTGTCATCCTTCTGCCATGGGTGATCAAGTCCAAGCCAGCAACGGTGATGCATCTGGACAATCTTCCTGCAATGAAGTCTGCCGCACTCATCAGTCAGGCACTCTGGACAAGCCCCGTATCCCCTAACAACGTTGCCCGAAAACATCCCGCGGGCAAAAAAATCACTGATGGTGCCAACAACCATGACACGCATTTGGAACATCTCGTGATTGTATTTGTCATAAGTGGGACGGCCAACGTTCCACAGAAACTTAAGCTCTTCAATCAAGGGTCTCAAATACGCATCGAGACACTTTCATGGATAACCTGACCCTGGAATTAACAGAGTTAGCATATTGTATTCCTCCTTTATACACATCCATGGAGGAAGGTTGTACGGTAGCATATCCTTTTCTACAATCCTATCAAATAACTGGCCATATACTATATTGAAGACTCATGTTGCCAAAATGGTTAAATCCGTAAGATGAGAGCCCGAGCCAAATATTTCGGACCTCTGTTGCAAAATCAGGATACTCCTTGTTGGCGTGCTTCCAAGCCTCTCCGTCAGCAGGGTGTATAAGGGTACATCGTCAGGAAAATCCCTCTTAGCGTGTCATCTCATAGCTTTAGCCGTCTGTGAAGACATGTACAACCGTTCCAGCTTATCCCTCAGCGAGAAATACCGAAGTACCTTCACAACTTTCTTATTCCCTACAGTAGTTAACTTACACCTATCCGTGTGACATACCGGACATGTATTAAAGTTTTCAAGATCATTCTCTTTGGGACCTTTAACCCAGAAGTGAACGCAATCATATATGTATCCATGAGTTATGATGTAGGTAAGGCCAATATCTTTCAGGATATGTCCGGCCTTACGATGAGTGGTAGGAAGACGATGACCGGGGGCGGCATCAAAGCAATCAACTCCAGATAATCATCAACAACCTTGACACTCAACTTTTTCTCCCTTTTGACCTTCATTACTCCCATGACACTGTTAAGAACAGTCTTATTACACCTGTTGTACACCGGGGTCTGTTGGAAGGCAATCAACTTGTTGTACTTGTCAATACCGGCAGTGTTGACAACTCTAAGGATATCTTATACTTGAGAAAATACATCACTCTCATAAGGAAACACATCGTTGATCAACCTCGTTGTTAGATCATTGGATGTAATGGCCCTCTCAGGAAATTGCCCTCCCGTTTTGCCTATATAAACCTAGCCTTAAATTAGATCTTGAGTTTGTTCGAAGTTGAGGATTCAGAGCAGATCAACTCCAGGTTTGGTTCCGCAGCTTCTATAAAGTAAGATCTTCACCATCCGGTTGACCCCATTCATAAGAGATAAGAACACACAGGCGAGAGGGAAGATTACCTTCTGACAAGGGATTGGCTAAGATTTGATATTTGCTTTTGTCTCTCCTATTTCTGTGACCAAAATAGCTTTGACTTATTCGACTAGACGGGGAAGGTCTGTCCCTTCTCCACTAGAGCTGGGTACTTTCCCTCCAAAATTGATGATTCTTGGCTACTTGATTGGGCATTTCCATCTCTCAAACTAGAAAAGCGCTTTAGCTTAGGAAAGCTCCTTACTTATACTAATTTTTATACCGTGAGTGACAAACTATAGCCATTCGCGGTCACCGCTGTCCTACTTGACTTTTTCACTCTATGCAAATCGCGCCCCATTTTAACTCGAGCGGAAATAGCTGACCAAGAGACAAGACTTACCAGACTCCATTGCTCCTAAGGCTTCTAGAGAGTCTAACTAATGGCATACTTCTTCAGTCGAATGCTCCTGGGCAAAAAGGAAGATGACATACATGCCGTTTATACAAAAGATCCATCACAGCTTATGAAAGAGCAGCTTGGAGGCGTTATTTGCCCAGTTGACGAAATTTTTCTGCGAAAAAATGACTTTATTGGAAAAAAATCTCGGGAGCCGCTTCCCGGTGATATATACAGTTTGATCGATCCCACATTCGCAAGTGGAAGGACTTGGCTTTAGCCTTCCTCAAGCAGTATAAGAATAACATTGATATAGCCCCAGATCGCATGGATCTCCAAAACATGGGGGCCGAAGGCTAAGGCAAGGCATTACTTCGAAGAAGTAGTGCTTTCTTCTTTCAAACAGACTCTTTTAATATTCCCTCAAAGGCCTGAAAGATATATTATTTATAAATGTGGAAAATACAATACGTTGGATGCTAAGAATACGGTCTTTAAAGGACCCACGGGGAAGGGCTTAGAAGAGTTTAGTGCTTTGGTTAATAGTATAAATTATCCCTCATAAGACCAAATTAATTAACAAGCCACCATAGTCAAAGAGTCTCTTTTTTGGGGGAAGTTAATTCCCAACCCAATAAGGATATCCCCATAGCCAATCTATTAACTATGAAAGGTACCCAATAGGAAAAGCACTAATGAGAAAAGGGTGTACAAGGCCGGGCATCTGATCTTTATTGTTCAATGTAAGTTCCTTGAATGCTCTTTCTTAAGCAAGCTGAACCTTCATTTCCTCAGGTTAGGCTCAAGGTTGGGTTGGTCTTCCTTCTACCTATCCAAAAAGGAAAGGTAAGTGATTATCCCCTTCCCTTGTACTTGTAAATAGAGTAAAAACTCACTGAGCTTTCCAACTCTGCTGCTACCCGGTCGTCTTGAATAAAATCCCCATACACTGGTCAATTGAGTGGAAAACTTCCATTAGTCAGTAAAGCTACCTGTGTTCGGTACCCTACCCTTACATTCTAGTGGCAATTTCTCCGCTACGCCCCTCGGTCGAGGTCTTTCATATCCGATATGTCTAGACTAGCTTATCTTTAAGATTCATTGGATCTCTAAGGAATTATTCCCTAGGTCTTTCTTTGTTCGTTGTCTTTTTTCTTTTCTTTTTTTACTCCCATCCATCACCTATCTAAGGTAGAGAACCTTCGTAATGAATGAATTTACATATAGCCACCATATGGATGATGGTAAGCAAGCAAACACCCAGCAGACATGGCATATAAATCCACGCGTCCACCCTTGACGCAAAAGAGCTTAGCAAACTAAAATGCATTAGTGTCTGGAATCCTATATATTTTTTCTTTCTGAAGACACTGAAAAGAAACTTCAGCAACTTGCGCATCATTGATGACAACATCATTACCAAGCAAATTGATTGGGACACATCAACTAAAGTGGCTTTTGAACGAGACCTACCGGCTTAGGGGCAGTTGCTACTAAAATGGGTGTACCCAGAATGGGGTTCCTCTCTCTAAATGGATCCGCTATAGCTACTCGACCTCGATCAAATGGCTTTGGATCTGTCTCTACATCTGGAATATCTTTAACAGGATATGGAACTTAATATTGATCTGAAACTGGAAGGGGTGCTTCATAGCTTCAACTGATACTGCTTCTAGCCGGTATGGATCACGCCCATCATCATAAGGGCATCTCGGTATGGGATTGGATCATAGGCCTTGGTGATGGCTCCCCTTACTAGTAAAGAGAACTAGAAAGGAAGATATTGGTGCTATCGGTACTACTCTCGTTATCATCAGCAAATATGCTTCTTTTTCTATTAGCAGGAGTCTTTCTCTACTACTATTGGTATCGCTTTCCGGATATGCTTCTGCTTTTACTGATGCTTATGGATCACTTAATCGAACCAAAAAAGGGATAGGTTTGATTGGCCTGGCCTCGGATGGTGGATCAAATGAAGACTCAACCGCATCATCACGGCAGCGATGGATTTCCAACCTTTATATCTCTTCCTTATCAATAAAGGCGGGGATGGATTCTGAAATACTCCTCCGATCAGTTCCGAAAGTCTTTACTTCACCTTCTCTTCTAGGCATGATCCAAGCGTTCAATCTAGCAGATCAAATCATGGGTTCTCATCTAAGAAAGATGTACAGTTCTCGAATAGCGCACTTGCGAAGGACCAATGACGAGCCACATATATAAGTGTCTGGGGGTTGAAGTTAAGTTTTTTTTTCGTCAGGGAGCATTGGAATGGTCTTAGCTCCCTTTCACCATTCGCTAATACGGAAATAATGTATATAAATAGGGAACAGATACGCCCAATACATTAGAAACTCATTGCCCATGGGTAAAGACATAAAAAATAATTACTGTATGTAATAGTGGATTTAGAATTGTGTAACCTCCCATTGCTCTATCTCTGATAGCATGCAGCCAATAATGGAGACAGATATATAGAAAGTCTCAAATGGGAGATCTTTATGGTTTACTTAACTCAGCCCAAGCAATGCCCATCTTTCTTCCATATCTTTCTTGGTTGGACAACCCAACCGTCGATTTCTTACAAGTCTTTCTTCTTTTTTAGAGCAAGAACCGGAACTACAAGTGAATCTTAATCATTATGTATAACCAATTCATTTTCAAATATAGTTGGGAGACTTTACCCAAGAAATAGGTAAAAAAAATGGAAAGATCGGAACATAGGAATAGATCCGATACCAATACGGACTACCCATTTCCATTATTGTGTTTTCTTAAATTGCATACCTATACAAGGGTTCAAGTTTCGATCGATATTTGCGGAGTTGATTATCCTTCTCGAAAACAAAGATTTGAAGTGGTCTATAATTTACTGAGTACTCGCTATAACTCACGCATTCCTGTACAAACCAGTGTAGACGAAGTAACACGAATATCTTCGGTAGTCAGTCTATTTCCATCAGCCAGCTGGTGGGAGCGAGAATTTTGGGATATGTTTGGTGTTTCTTCCATCAATCATCCGAATCTACGTTGTATATCAACAGATTATGGTTTCATCCATTACAAAAAGATCTTCCTCTGAGTGGATATGTGGAAGTACAGTATGATGATCCAGAGAAACGTGTGGTTTCTGAACCCATTAAGATGACCCAAGAATTTCGATATTTCGATTTTGCTAGTCCTTGGGAACAGCATAGCGATGGATAATTAAGAATCAGAATAGGTCTAGTCCAGGGGACAAATCAATAGGAAATGTTGTTTTCTTTGTAAGAATAAGAAAAAACTTCTATGAAATGAAAGAGTTTCGCAGGTGATCATTGGATATGATTGAATAGGAAGAAAGATTATCAAACGATTTCCTGAAATTCTTCCCAGTATGGAATGAGTAAAGAATCGAGCTACAAGTCTCAATCTATACAAAATGTACTGGGTTTTTGTGTTTATTTCGGTTGGTTTCATTGATAGTGGAAGAGCCTTACTCTATAGGGGCGTGAGCGCTATACTAAACTAGTAGGGGCAAAAAACAAACGTATACGTAATAGGGCTTCGCTTCTTCCCCCTTATTGAATTGAAAACGAAAGCGCTAACGCGCCTTATATTTTATTTATTAAATTTATTTATTTATTTTATTTATTATTTAGTAAAGTAACCTTTCGCGCTAGACGCTCATGTTTTTTGTCTGGGTGGAAGCTGGCGGTAGGGCTTGCTTAACCGGATATACGGAATTGGGATCTCTTTCGCATGCAAATATTTCTATCACGCAGGCTTATTATTTATTTCCATTTCCTTTGAAACCCTTTTCCTTTGAAACTGTTCTTGCTCATAAGACTGTTTTTGCTCATAAGTAAGCGTTGGTAGGAGCGGCGGGATGATGACGAGTATATAAATCACTAAAGACCAAAAATAAGAAATGGCAAGAAAAATTTGATATCGATGGAGGAAATAACGATGTGGAAAACAGGGCGGAGATTCTCTACAATGACCATCGTAGACCAATTGAAAGGGATGTAGCGCAGCTTGGTAGCGCCTTTGTTTTAGGTACAAAATGTCACGGGTCCCAATCCTGTCATTCCTACCTATTACCTCTCCTCTGGGCAATAACGAAGGACCCATTGAAATCGATTCAAATTTGGTACAAAAAAAAAATCCTTTTCTTTACAGTCGTATCTACTGTGATAATAAAACGCTCTTAGTTCAGTTCAGTAGAACGTGGGTCTCCAAGACCCGATGTCATAGGTTCAAATCCTACAGAGTGTGATTCTATGTTCTTGTTAGTTGCGCTAGGTCGAAAATTAATACCGAAATAAAATAATTAAACCAATCTTAATTTGACCCCCCGAAAAGGAAGGAGGAGGTCAAGTGATGTTAATTAATCAAAGTTCCAACTGATCACCACGTTTGTATTGTAAATATGCAGTTACGAATAATTCAGCCAAAGTAATAGGAATTAGACCCAAAACTATTCCAAATAGAAAAACTTCAATCATTTCAATTTGTTTGAAAGGGGAGGTAATATCTATCCTTAAATAGTGAGACTATAAATCTCAATGACCAAGAATTGGAAATTGATACGTTAAGGAACTATAGAATATATCAACTATCACATAAAAGTTTTTTTATGAATTGTTTTATTAATTCATTTTAAATAAGTCGGATCTTGCTCAGACCAATAAATAGAGCTGAGCTTATAGTCAAAGCTGCTAGTAGAAAACAGAAATAACTAGTGATAGTAGGCATGAAAAGGCTAAATGAAATATGTTCTTTTTCTACATATGTTTCAAAAACACTTCCCTAAGTTTCCATTTTTGAAAGATACTAGGATAGGCAAAAATACCAACCAATTGAAAGGATAAGTTCAATTGAAATTTTTTGATTCGTATAGATGATGTTAAAAAAAATAGAGTAACAAGTAACATAAGTAAGAAATCCATTAATCATCTGGGACATTTACGCATCCCTCAATTTTGAATCAACGGATTCATTGGGCAACTCTTGAGTTGACTAAACTAATATACGTATATAACTAATATATGTATATATAGTATATGTATATATAGAATATTTGAAATTCTAAATAAAGTAAGTAATAATTACGAATTTCTTTTATAACTTCATAAACTTTCTTTTGTTTTGTAATAAAATTTGAAAATTAGGGAGAAAGACGAAATAGGATGGCAGCCAAGATCATGTCCCAAGTGAGATCGAAGGTGGGCACCATCCAGAGCGGAGGCAGTTCTTTCCAGGAAACACAGACTTTCTTTCAAGAGTTCTAGTCACGCCTCTCCACTATAACAAAGTAGTCCATCTGAAAGAAAACGTGGCTTTTCTATACAAATGGTGCCCATTCGGCCAATGTTGAGTGTCAAGCGAAGCTACCCCCGTATCAATGCGACCAGGGAATTGGTGGCACGTACCGTTGTCAGTTACCAAGTAAAGAGAAATCTGCAGCAAAGGAAACTACCTATCTGACTTGCTAATCGTTGTGTCAATCATAGGTTATGATCATCTGAAATAAAGTGAGTGGGCACATGAAAGGTATTTCAACAAAGACGGTACACCCTGATAGATGAAAAAAGTGCTTTCAAAGCCCCAGGCCTCATCTCCCACTTGATTGGCTTCACTCTACTTCTCGTGATTCTATTATTTATATTTACCGCACAGCTATCTGACTAAATTAGTAAAGGAGATGAAATTGTTCGACTGACAAGGAGAGGAAGCTGTAAGTGAGAGAATGCCCTCCGGCATGAGTGGAGTCTTCAAGGCTTTAGATTGATTGACTAGTTGTTAGCTTGATTAACTCCCGTTTGTCTTGACTCCGCTTGATTGATTGCTATAACCGATGTAACCTATAACTTTTGATTGAGTTGTTATAGCTTGATTGGCTTGTGGAGAGAATGGGTTCCGGGGGAACGCATTCACGTAGTCTTCAAGGGTTACATTGGCTGCTTTAACTCCCTTCAACCAATAGCTGTTTAGTTTACCTTGGATATGTAATATCACCACAGATATCCTATACTATTATATTATATTATTGCTCGTACAACCTTGATGTCATCAAGACTAAGATATGAGACTAGTGAAATAAGACTAGTACTACTCCCTTCTTCCACAGTTGTGTAACTTCCTTGCATTGACAACTACCATCTCTTCTCTTGACTATCCTCGAGTGTAGTTGTATTCACGTAGTGAAGACTCTTTCTAGATATTATAAGAAAGATATTTTTGGGATTCTAGAATTTCGATTCTGTACTCCTAACAACTGACCCTGCGGAACGAACCAACAACTCATTGATTCCTTGGCTGTATCCACTAGCATCACTGTGTCCACGTGTTAAGAGATATATCTTTGCAGGAAGATAATGAACGGTACAACCGAATGCTTTCTATCAGTAATGGGGATATTTACAAGGTCATGGGCATGAAGAAGTAGAAGTAAGAGCCCCATTTCTACATTAGGTACCTTTCTTCTCCTTTACAGTCGAGTAGGTAATCTCCTATCAAACGAGAAAGTAAACACCTAACGTCTAAATTTCTTCACCTTTGTTTCACAACCTCCTGATGAGCTCTTTCTGAGATCAAGTCTAAGGCGCTTTAAAGCGCAGTAATAGGAGTCTCGTGTATGAACCTATCGGTGAGTACAAAGAAAGGTTTAGGTTATGAGTGTTATGCCTTATTGATATCAAATGAGTGAGACTCTTACGTATGAGACTATTATGTATCTAATGAACGTATGTGTCCTCACACTTACTGTTATGTTTCACTGAAAACTGAGAGGAAGCAAAGTGGGAAATTCGATGAGTTGCTAAGCGGAAAGCGAAGAGATGACTTGTTGCTGCTAAGCGGAATACCAGTCGAGCTATTTCTCCCATGTAATCCTCCGCAACTGCGTTGTCTCAATCCAATCGGTTAGTTAACGCGTAGTTATATAGCTTGACTTGTTTCTTTCATTACCCCTTGAAGTTATTACCGCTAAGCGTTATAGCTGTTTAGATTGTCGATATTCCATGTGGAAGAATAAGAAGTGAAAGCAGGTAAACTGCTCGGATCAATGTTCCCTCCCGCTTCGCTCATCCCTCGTGTTTTTCGTCGTGAACCGGAGCCCCTCTAGTAACCCCTTGCTTTTCTGAAAGAATTGACAAAACCCCGTGTTTTGTCATTACTTATAGACGAGTATCCCGTCTTTTTGCCTGGATCGGCACATGATAATATGACTTGATCATTAACAGCACTTGTAACCTGGGAAGCCATAAACTCTCTTTAAGAACTTCACTATATAGAAAGCATTCCACGTTAACGGTGCGACGCTGCAACCAAGTTGTTATAGCTTGACTTATTGTTAGCTTTATTTTCGAACTGATGTCACTTCACTTCTACTTTCAGTGCCTCTCCTTTCAGTCGAGTTACCCTGTACCTCACCCTCTGATCGTCTCTAGTTACTGCTTTCTCTTTTCGTTACTTGCAGCCTCTTGAGCCACTTCTCACTATAGGAAGTCAAGGTTACAATCACACAGGGGGGAACCCTCCTTAACCCTCTCCTCAGCTGTAACTGAAACACTCACTTTTCCACTACATCCTGATTTAGAAGCGGAAGCAGAAAAAGTTTACTAAAAAAAAGGCTTTTATCTATGGCCTCCCTAACTCTAGAAAGAAAGAGGGAATCAAAAATGAAATGAGTAATGCCTTGAATTTGAATAACAACGGCTAAAGTTCAAAGCCTACCACTTTAACCTTGTTCTCTACCCTGAATCGATCAAGTTGGTTAGGTTTCGCTTTCATAACTAATAAGGCGTAAAAGAAGGGAACCTTAGCTTTCTAAGAGTTCCGGAACTAGAGAGATAAGATATAAGATTTGTTCTCGGAAAGTACTTTTAGTCTATCTGATCCCCATATCGGAAATGGGTCTCGGTTTTAGTGATATCCATTCAGTCTCCTTATTTAAGGATACTTATTGCTAACTAATCCCATTTAGTAGTTATTCGATAGCAGACAGACTTTATTTGCTAGCGGGTAAACCATTCCAAAAAGAACCCTAACAAACGAAAGAAAAAGCCAACCATTTAATACCCTTCTTATCTTTCTTATCTTGATCTGGGAAGACATGGCACATTAGAGAGTCTTATGATGTGTTCAGTTCCATGAGATTCCTGTAGTGGAGAAGATGGTCAGTTGGACCCATTGTAGACGTTGATTTTTAGAATCACGAACTTCGCAGGCGAGACAGATATTTATATGGAATTAACAGAGGAAGTAAGTAAACTACCTCTCCTCTCTTTACAGTCGAGTTCCTTCGCTCCTTACAGTCGAGGTTACCATGTTCCTCAATATGTTGGAAATTCATAAGTTATGGAGTACGACATGTGGTTTAAACCCCTCAAACATAAGACACTCAAGGTTTTCCTGTGTAAACTACGCTTTCGGAAAGCAAGAAAGTAGAATGCCACAGCGTAATGCCTTACCGCCCTCGCTTGGAGTTCGATCCGCCTATGAACTCTTCTTCATACGCTTAATATCATAACTCTCTTACCGAAATGGCAAACCCTAGAAAAGAGTTCACATCGCTTCGTCCCCAATGGAGATGCCAGTGCCTATTAAAGGCTTTTGGAGAGAAAAGAGATATTTGGCTTAGAAGAAAGAATCTTTATCCTATCCCTTCTACCTTACTATAAGCAAGTAATTCATCCATGCAGCCGTCCATCCCAGATTTAACCAGACTTTCTGAACAGCAGGTAGAAAGCTAGGAGGAGTTTACACGGTAGAAAAAGGTCATATATTAACCCTCAGAGAACTGAAACTCCGTTTAGGGAGCTACTTTCTTCTCATTCGATCCGTGTAGTCTAGGGCAGTAGATTCGGTATCTAAATGAATTCTCCACGCTTCCTTCATTGCTTTACTCATGTCTGGACTTCCAGAGTTTCCCTACGCACAATAGTGCTGAGTCTTATACTACTTTACTCCGTTAATTAGATAGACCTCCTTCCCCTACTTTGATGGTTATTTCGGATTCTGTGCCTGGGTGGTATCTTATAACTAAAGGTTCAACCTCCTCGGGCTGTCGGATCAATGTTACCGCGTTCCTCCGACTCGGAATAACGGGAGGAAACTTACTTCGAGGCCCGAGTGACTTCTTTCGGCTGAAAAGACTGAAGCTAATGGTTGTTTACTTACTCGAATGAAATTAGAAGTAAATCCTAGTTGTTCTCGAACGAAAGGTAGCTTCACAGCTGACAGAGGCAGTTCCCATTACACCCATTGCTGGAGCGAGTTCGCGATGGCGGTGATAAAGTCTATCTATTACTGGAGCGCTCGAAGGCTTAATTTTTTGAATTCCCTCCTCTGGTTTGAATATGAATTGAATTGACTCTGCTTCGGTCACTAGCTACGTGGGTCCACTCCTCTCGTCACTAGTCATTATGCCCCAAGGTTAGCAAGCCGGTCAGCTGCAAGGTCTGCTAGCCTTTCCGTCCCTGCACCTAAAACTTTGTTGGGTAAAAGCCCTAAGCTCGAAGTCAAGGCTTCTGTGCAACTCGATCTTTCTTGACTTGAAATACAACATGTGTACTTATCTCAAAACCTGTTATTCTTCTGGTGCTCCCATACTATATCAATGGTAAAACGATACAAATCGCTGCGACACTGACATTTCGTACACGAGCAATAATGAATTGTATTTCCGTTAGTATTAGCCTTCACATATTCCACAAAACTCCACATTCCAACGGCATATATTCGATCCCATTTTGGAAGGCAAATCCAACTCTTATCCATCCTGAATATATATATATATATATACACACACACACACATGCACTAATTAAAAATTCATCATTATATTTATATATATATCTTAAAACTACAAATTACATTAATTCTTCTACTACTTAATTACAAATTAAAACATACTATATATATGCATAATATCAACAATTAACATATAAAAGCTGCAGGGGCGTTGGTCAACCCAAACGGCATAACCAATAACTCGTAATGCCCATACCGTAATCTGAAAGCTGTCTTGGCCACATCAGACTCTCGGATCCTCAACTGATGATATCCAGACCTGAGATCAGTCTTCGAAAAGACTGAAGCTCCCTTGAGCTGATCAAACAAGTCATCAATCCGCAGCAACGGATATTTGTTCTTCACAGTGACCTGATTCAGCTTCCGATAATTGATGTACAACCGCATGGATCCATCCTTCTTCCGCACAAACAAAACCGGAGCACCCCACGGCGATACACTGGGTCGTATGAAACCCTTCTCCAGCAACTCCTGAAGTTGAATCTGTAGCTCTTTCAACTCTGCTAGCGCCATATGATACGGTGCCTGTGATATGGGTCCCATGCCCGGTAATAGCTCAATGGTGAAATTGATCTCTCGAACTGGTGGTATACCCGGTAACTCCTCCGGAAACACATCTGGAAACTCAGAAACAACCACAATATCACCAATATTTGGTACAGTAGCCGTAGTATCTACCACATGAGCTAAATAAGCAACACAGCCCTTCTTCATTAACCGATCAGCCTTCATCGCAGAAATCACACATGGCAATGAATTATTCTTCTCACCGCGAAACAATATCTCGGGAAAGCCTGGTCGTTGAAACGCAACCTCCTTCTTGTGAAAATTGATCATAGCCCAATGTGTCTCCAAGAAATCCATACCCAAAATCACGTCAAAATCGACGATATCTAACAATAACAGATCCGCGGCTAAACCATGACCTCCAATAAAGATCTCACAATCTCTGTATACCCAGCCAATACTCACAACCTCACCGGATGGATACAACACTCTCCACAACCCCGGAAGTGGAGACGTAGGTACAGTAGCTAAAGATGATAGTCTATATGACATGAATGAATGCGTAACACCTGGATCTAACAATGTAAGTACTGGATAACCAAAGACATGCAATGTATCGATGACGACCTCCGGTGAAGCTCTGCCCTCACGCAATGTCATGGCATGAACCCTGGCCTACCCTGCTATTCGTCCACGCTGAGGGTGTCCCTACTGTCCGCCCTGCCCTGAAAACTGTACTGGTCGAGCCCCAAAAGTGGCACCTCTCTCTCCTCCGGAATTCTGGGCCGCCTGTCCACCAGCACCATCAAGCTGGAAACACTCTCTCGTATAGTGACCCACCTGGCCACAACGAAAACAACTAGTAGTGCCTCGCTGACAAGGACCATAATGATGCCTGTTGCAGAAGTTGCATAGTGAATACTCCCTTGGTACGGCAAACGTGCCACCGGTATGCCGAGGATAACTGGAACCGCTAGAACCTCCACTAGACTGTGGTCGATCTCTCCTCCATCTCTGCCTCTGTCTCGGTGCACTAGCTGGTGGTCGATATGGTCCACTGCCCGAGGATGATGCAGAACCGGAAGTATCAGAACTCAGCCTCTTGGAAGGCCCCTGACTCGGTCCACCCTCCTCAAACCGTCGAGACTGGTACCTCATCTGCCTTTCCTTCTCAATATCCACACCTCGGAGTGCTGCACTGACAAACTCATCAAAGTTGTTCCGAGGCATCATAGTCAGAGTCCCCTTGATGTTCAAGTTCAAACCTAGCTCAAATCTGCGGCACTGGGCTTCCTCAGTAGCCACCATGTCATGCGCAAACCGAGATATGCGGGTGAATCTATCCCGGTACTCAAGCACAGACAAACTGCCCTGCCTCAAATTCGTGAACTCCTCATACTTTCGCTGCTGGGTAGCCTGGTTGAAGTATCTCCGCATAAACAGATCTCGGAACAAAGTCCACGGAGTATCAACTGGTACCCTATCGGTGCTAACCCACCAGAATTATGCATCTGACTCAAGTAAACCGACTGCTGCCACTGTCATCTGCTCAGGGATAAAACGCAGACGCTCACATACGCGTTCAACCTGAACCAACCATGCCTTACAAATCTCTGGATCAGCTGAACCCGAAAAGACAGTCGCACCAGTAGTACGAGCTTTGACCATAGGGTCAAAACGCTCATCCAAACGCAACACTCGCATCAGCAAGTCGTGCGTCTGGCGATCCTCATCAGGATCCACTTCCCGATCAACACGGGGACCACGTCGAGGAGGCATCCTACTGATACAAGACAAGCATTAGGTACAAGCAGAAGAAACGTAATCATGAGACCTCAGATATTTGAGAATACACAACACCCGAAGCATTGATGAGTACCGCTGGCCAGTCGGGTCATCACTCCAGACATGCTGTACAGACTCAAATACCCTAAGCGTCACAACTACAAGAGTCTACAGAATCTGACAACCTAATGCTCTGATACCAAGCTGAAAGGACCCAACCCCAATTTAGTTTCCTAAATCAGGATCAAACCCCTTCTGAAAACACGAACCAACAAAAACCAACAAAATTTCGGCAGAGTAACGCTACTAACGCGGAATTGCCATTAACCTACACCCTGAAAATACACTTCATCCTATGCCACAAAAGCCAAACCGTGGGCACTAATCCCATCCGGATTTCTCAATATCATATCAATAACATAAAGCAGTAGACATAACTGTACTTTATAGAAAATCCAGGGAAAACCACATAAAAACATATATCAATATCGTATCAGAGCGACCTCTAGTGTGTATATATACAAAATATACAACAGTAGGGAAAACAAGAAACCTACTGGAAAAGAAAGGTAGCTCGAACACTAAGCCTCCGACAGCGACGTGCAACACCAGAATCTGAACTGCAAACTGGGCACGGAAACCGAAAAGCCCAAGGGAAAGACATGAAAACCATTAGAGTGAGTGGACGAAAATAAATGTCTTTCGCCGAATAATATATGTTATAAAAACATATGCGAGTTTAAATGAATGAATATGACATAGTATACGAGGGAGACTCTAACTCCTCATGCGTACGGAGCATGCAGCGTAAAACTCTGCGGGGTCACTCATGAACACGTCCGCGCTAGTATAGTCGGAATCATGGGATCCCAGACCCACACGTGATTCTACCCAGAAAGGCCTTAGGTCAAAGGTCAAAGGCCTCAGGTCAAAGGGTCTCTCTCCCCCCCCCCCCCCCCCGGTAAAGGCCTCGGGTCAGGGGTCACAGCCTCCCCCGGTAAACATCCTCGGGGATCAGCCGGGATGCAAGTGTATCAATACAACAATATATAATGTGACTGTACTCTGTGTAAACCAAATCATAAATAGTTCTATGCAAGTGTATAAAGCATAATGTAAATGCATTTACGTAGTACATAATTGTATAAGCATAATCGTCGATGCGTATTCGTAAATGTATAATCGTAAAACACATACTCATATAAATCATAATCTCATATGCATGCTTATGCTAGTAAAACGTGTATTAAAGACTGGCGACTAATCAGTCAAAAGAAATTGTTTACTCACAGATGAGCAAAGCGCGCCCTCACGCTAATCACATGGTCCGGCGGAGGATCCCTCGCCCGAAGCACGATCTCGATCCCCTGAATAATCACAAAATATATCTGATCAAAATCACAATTCACAACACTGTACCACACCTCGGAAACCAACCGTTCCCGGAAACATATAACTGATATAAAAATAATCGACGAGATTCCTGAAATCTCCACTCAAACCCTCGATTGAAAATCCGGTACCCAAATCAACTTGAAAACCTCAAGGCGATGATCAGGGCGCGAATATGAGCAAAACGACATATAACTCGACAAATTTCCAAAAAGTCAACAGTAGCCGGAGCTCCGCCATTGACCGCCGCCGCCGCGCCGTTAACCGGAGAGATTTTCCGGCGGCCAAGTTCACCGAAGCTTCTCCTCAACGAGCCCAACACATCTCTCAACTGTGGCTAAGTCCAATTCCGGCCACACACGCCGGAAATCAGCTTGAAAGTCACTGGGAAACTCCACTTCCGGCGAAGCTGTTCGCCGTCGATCCTCCGTCCACGGCGCACGGCAGCCTTCGAGACCCCTCCCAAAATCTCCGCCGTGGCCGGAGCGCCACCATCCACAAAACCCGATTCTGGCCAAAAATTCCCAAATTTCAACTTAACATTTCTCCCTCAATTCGACACCAAATCAAGCAAAACCAAGTTCTAAATTGCTTAGAATCACGAGGAGAACAATTTACCTTCCAAGGTCGTGGCCTGAGACGGCCGGAATCAGACAGTCCACCGGAGGAATTCAAACAGTCAAAATTTCTCCACGGGTCAACGGTGGTCAACGCTCCAAACTCGGTCAACGCCGGTCAAACTTCCCGAACAGTGTTTTCGACTATTTTCGATATCTATACTCGTGGCTCGGGACGATTGACGGTCCAAAATGGATAACAATCACGATTCGGATAAACTCGATACGAACGGATAAACTCGACGAGATTCCGAAATTTCAAATATTCATATTATATTCCTCGGTCGTCGAAATAATAATCTGGAACCGCCCACAAACTCGAAATCACACGTACAACAACTCTCGAGAAGAGACTCTACTTAAATTCTTGGTCGATAATTAAGTCGTGATCAAAACCGGAAAATTAATCAATTTACGTAAAATTGCGATTACCCACTAATTCATGATTTAAGCCGATTATACTACTGATTTTGTTTCGGGTCGTCACATCACGTACACGATTATGCATCGATGCATTAGATGCTCGGCTGATCACCGAGTATGCTCTGGGTGGGCTAGGAATTCCTTATCTGATGATTCATACGTTTTTATCTCCACATGTTTACATTACTTTTATTTAGACTTGCTCAATTTTATTTTTTATTTTTGGTGAAAGCCATAAACTTACTATTTACAATTTTTAAGACTATTTATTTTTCGTTCACTCACTCTACCTCTTTTAATGTTTTAGATGCCTTTTTCCTGGGCCATTTGGTTTCAAATGCCCAGGTTGCAGAGTCTTAGCTGAGGTCGGGTATGCATGCAGATCAAGGCATAGCAGTATCCGTCGTAGGATCCAGGGTTGATCCTACGAGTTAGCAACTTAGTCAACATAGGTAGTTTAGAGAGTCTAGCACTCTTGGGTCATAATTGGTTTTATATTCTGTTTTTATGAGTTGTTTATGGAATTTAATCTCTTTAAATTATGTTTTTAAGACTATTGATTTTCCCTTCGGTTTTCTTTTAGACTAGCATATTAGGGTTTAATGATCATTAGGGCCTAATCCCGGTTTAGGCAACTAAATCGGGGTCGGGTCCTCACAGTTAGTATCAGAGTTTTAGGTTATAGTTTATGTAGACTGTACTAGTTCACTTTCATTTTCATGTTCGATTACGCTCAACATCTTCTGAGTGATGGCCCGACCGGCCGATGGATCCCCATTGAATACTCATGGTGTTGAACGTTGTTGAATACATGGCGAATGTGACCAAGTACCAACCCCATCTTGTGAATCAGTCTACCTCTGTTGCTATGCCTTTTGTGCGCCGATCTCGATCTCTCTTCTCGTAAGTATAAGGTAAAAGTTTTTCTCATTAAGTTTGTACTACATCGGAGTTTGCATACGTGTCATCTCTTGATTTTTCACACTTTTGCCTTACTACGTTAAAATATAAAAGTATGATGCCAAGTGTACGAGGAACATAGTATGTGTCAGATAAATGAGCGTTTATCGTTTAATAAGATCTAGTTTGTTATGTGAATATTTGGTGGACAGCCACTTTTTGATAAGTAGAATTTAGATGTGTATCGATCTCCATAAGGTAAAAGGGGGTTATTATGGCAATTAGCAAACTATCGCGGTGATATTACGAAAGTGCGATCTTAAATGGTTTTAGACATAGAAAATTTTGCGACATTTTCTTTGCTTTGAGAAGACTTCTGTTTTGAATTAAATTAGGTGCTTTATATAATGGGTATTCCGATTGAGTAACTATGGCACATAGTTAGTATCAGAAACTTGTTATCTTTGAAATATAATTTCCCTACAGGTTTTCACTGATTTTAAGTTTATGGGGAGGTTATGTCGAATTTTCAGTAAATTGTCTGAGCTACTTCTAGTCGCGTATTATAGGAAGTGTCACAGTAAGTCTGTAAGCGATTAATGTTTGGAGATTGAATCGATACCTCATGAACCATGGTGTAGCATCGAGCTAGTAAATTACTAACTATGTCGAAGAATCACGTGCACAAACTTCTGCCTATCGCCATGTCTAATTTTTGCAGTCTTCTTAGTCATGTTCCACAAAAGCTTCCAGTGTTTCATTTAGCTTTTCGGTCTTCATTTTCATGTTTAACCTCCCAACTTTATGCTTCATGTTCATTTACTTTATAAGGATTGAAAAGTTCTTGGTCGAGGAACTGTATTATGTGAAGTTGCTAATAGAAAAGAATGTTATGACTGGATCATTGCTAATCGCACGAACACATCAGCAACCTCGATATGACATGAATTCTGAAAATTCATACTGAAGTCAATGAATCATGGTAATCAAAACTCCTCTCTTTTTCATGTTTAGTCATGCGTCTCTATAATTATGTTTAGTTACAAGCTTCATGTGTTATATCTAGCCCTTCAATTGCTAATTTGTGTTCAACTCTCTAGCTTCTTGTGCCTCGTTTGATGAATTATTTGGAGTATTCTGTTGATTGTAGGGTCCTTTCGGGGACATTCGATAAAATTAGAACGATACATGGAAGATTAGCATGGTCACTACGTAAGGACGACACTTATGGATCGAGAATTGGTCTTAGTGTGTGAAGTTATTTGATACGTTATCTATACTCATCTGCTAATGGAGGACTGAGGGTGTGCTATGCATGCGTCCTCAGTTAAAGTGTTTTTTTCTCATCCCTTTTATCTTCGATTAATTTTGTGGTTGTTAATTCGTTCCGCCTTGTTATTTTGTGATCATTCCAATCTACGTATTTCTATCTTGTCATGTTGTACTCTCAACAATGTGTGTCTTAAACACTATTCATTGACCTCCTCGATTCCGAATGTATCATTTTCGTAGATGCTGAGATCTATTGTTGTACTGGCATAGCTACATTGAGAACCTAGAACATGCTTTAGGATTGTCGCACATAACCATTTTGGTGGAAAAGTCGTGTGTAGTTTCGGCTAATTATGTTACATTTCGGTTGAAGTTTTTGTTTGGTTCCATTCACTTTATTTTGTTCTTTCCATTTTGGTTACCTTAAGTACCTCGATCTTGTTCGTCGAGGAGATTCACCCACTCTAACTGGGAAATTTATTCTCGATTTTGGTAACATCAACTAGTTTTGTTTCATTTTCGATGCATGTGGAACTCTCTAGAACAAGAAAGTACATGAGGTATTTAGGGTACACTTGTTTATGCCTATGGTTCATTTTCCATCAAGATTACCATATTTAACCACAACAGTTTTCAAATCTCATCAGGTGTAGTTGAAGTATATTTATCTTTTAATGCATTGCATGCGTTTATCTTTAATTAATTATGTCAAAGAGCAGCAATTCAATTATTCAGATGAAGGAGAATTGACACTTTTGTGGTCACTTCATGTTGAATTTATGAGCAGATGAGGCTATTATTATCACTATGTAATATATAAGACTTGTTATGCTTATATGGATTATTCTGGAAAATTAAATTTTGTTGTTGTGGAGTTGTTGGGATTGTATTCAAGAAATGTGTCAGATTTGTACGTAGGTATTGGGTTCAACCATAAACGAATAGCTCAAGCCAGATTTTCAGTAGAATTCTCTCAATTTAAGGTTATTGAATTTACTTCCTTCGTGATGTGTAATTGGATGTGGAACCAAGTTTTGAATGCAGTCGCATGACCTATAATTAGCAACCAGTGTTGTGCAAGACATGTATCATGGTTATTTCCTCCAAGGTTATGTGTGGACCTTTCCTTATACCCATCGAGGTGAGTAGCACCCTAAATATGATAACACGTGGGTTATGCCAATGAAATTCCTAGTATACCAAACTTAGCATGCGTGCATTGGAGACTCAAAAGATATTGACTTAAGAGTGGGCAGTAAAGTATTTTCATTTCGACTTGGTGAAGTCGGTGGCTTTCCAATCAACTTGTTTGTGAAAGCCCGAGCATAGGATGTGGAAACGTCCTCTAGTCTAAGACTGAATGCCTTGGATTCACGACATCATTTGTGGTCGGAAGTGGCAGGTTTTAGGCAGCATGGAAGATTCACAAGTGTTTTTTTTGGAACCTAGGAATGTAACATTGGAGCAACTCAGATTACATTATCAGCTCTAATTTCAGAATTTACGCAGTTAGTAGAAGTTGAAAGCCCATAGAGTATCACTTTTATATGTTAGCACTTCGAAGCTTGATGTCTTGCTCCTGACGAGAAAATCGATGTCGTATCCTTGCAGTCCATCGTTATGTCAGTCCTGGTGCTGTGAGGAAGTATGAAGTATTGAGGGGCACAGTAATCTATAAAGCTGCATGTGTATCTTCGCTTCCTCGTCTTTTGAGATGTAAATTTCGAGGATGAAATTTTTATTGGGGGGTAAATTGTAACGACCTGGACCTTGATTAGTACGTTAATTATCATTAGTCACACTAATGATAGGCATCATTAGTACGTTAGCTAGGCATTATACATCACGTTTATTGAGGTTCGTTGCAATTAAAAAAAATAGACTTTTTATAAATTATGAATTTGGACTCGTTTTCTTCACATAAGTTGTAGTGGAAATTATTTCGAGTATGTCAATACTTTAGTTAGATTTTTCGGATGTTCGAGTTAATTTCTACGAATTTTATAAGTTTATTGCAAATAGTAATTAAATTGAAAATCTACCATAGGTTAAATCTTGGGGACCGTCTGATCTCGATCATGGTTAATCTGGACCGTTCATTTATTTGGGTATTTACTGGATATTTCTGGAGCCCAACTCATTTTTGACCCGAATTTTTCTCTCTCTCCCTCGTGCGACACCGAGGGATTGTGGCCGTCCAAACGTTGTCACCCTTCCAGGGTTGGTCGCCGGCCTAGGTCCATTTGATCCCTCTCTCTCTTCTTTCATTTCAAGCTAATGGATCGATCATGCAAGCTGATTTGAGGGAGAATCAACAACGGGAAGTCGAGAGTTTTGCTCGACTTCGCTATTGTCCTACGTGGCCTCACGGGCCTCAATGCATCATCGGATGTGGGGGGTTTGATAGATGTATTTGAATACACAATGTGGTAGAGTAGTGTCGTTTAATTATTGAAAATGTATGTGAGTATTTAAGATATGAATCATCTCGGAGCTCTTATCGATTTTACAATTAGAATGTCGTATTAATTAATGCAGATTTTTAAATGGCCTAGGAGTGCTAAATACGTTTATCGAACTAGTGGATTGACGACTACCTTTCTGATAATCCTGGTGAGTGGACATTTTGGTTTTCTCTGTAGTTAGCGAGTCTAGATTATACATATTTATGATTTATATTATATTTTTATGACACAGCATGTTATAAGTTTTATGTTTATGCATGGAAACACTGCATTATATTTCACGATTTTTATGCACATCACGTATACAATTATGCATCGATGCATTGGCTACTCGGCTAATCACCGAGTATGCTCTTAGTGGGCTAGAAAAATTCTTTACCCGATGATTTATACGTTTTTGCCTCCACACGCTTACATTACTTTTATTTAGACTCGCTCTGTTTTATTTTTTATTTTTGGCGAAAGACATAAACTTACGTTTTACGATTTCTAAGACTTTATTTTTCGTCCACTCAATTTTTCATATTTTTATATGCCTTTTTCCTAGATCCTTCGGTTTCAAATGCCCAGGATGCAGAGTCTCAGTTGAGGTCGGGTATCCATGCAGATCGAGACATAATAATATCCGTCCTAGGATCCAGAGTTGATCCTACGAGTTAGCAACTTAGTTAGTATATGTAGTTTAGAGAGTCTATCAGCTCTAGGGTCATAATTGGTTTTAGATTATATTGTTATGAGTTGTTTTTGGAATTTAGTCTCTTTAAATTATGATTTTCAGATTATTGAATTTCCCTTCGATTTGCTTTTGGATTGCCATGTTAGGTTTTAATGAACATTAGGGCCTAATCTCGATTTAGGCAACTAAATCGGGGTTGGGTCCTCACACTGGGTATCTCTTTGACCCACACAAAGGATGTTCCCAGACAGGTTTTGTCTTCACCATGAGAAACACGGTAATTTCATGGAGATCACCTAAGTAGACCCTTATTGCTACTTCCTCAAATAATTCAGAGATTATTGTTATACATGAAACAGTTAATGAGTGTGTTTGACTTAGATAAATCATACACAACATTCGAGGATCTAGTAGATTACCATCCACTACTAAAACACCAACTTGTATGTTTGAGGACAATGTGGCTTACATTGAACAAATGAAGTTGTGATATATCAAGAGTGATCACACGAAACATATTTCACCCAAGTTCTTCTTTCATCAACAACAACAACAGTTATTGAACATGCATGTGAATAAAGTATGTTAAAAGGATAATGTTGCAAACTTGTTAACCAAGTCATTGCCAAATTCTACATTTACAAAGAATGTGAGAAGTATTGGTAAGCGAAGATTGTCTAAACTTCAAGATTGAGTTAATGATTAGAGGGAGTTCATTTCGTAGACATCAGTCTACACCACAATTGGTCGCTTATGTGGTTGACGCGTTGTACTTTTTTTCCCTTACACTAAGATTTTGTTTTTACCCAAGAAGTTTTTTGTTTGCTTGACAAATTTTATAGTGAGGTAATATGTTATGCATCACCCATCAGGACCGCGATACAAGATGTAGTGTTTAAGAATATTATACTTCTGGTATCTATATGTGTATCTTATCCTAATTAGTATAGAAGTAGATATTTTCTCAATTTCTGATTTACTGCGATATTGATTGTATAACATTGTAATAGTCAATAATACTTATTTAAGGTCATCTATTAATGAATAAAATATAATTTTAACATATCATATTTTTTTACTTTTTTCATTCAACGATAATTAAATTTTTATTTTGTTATTTTAAATAAACGATTTATTTCTAAACGCGTTCGTAACCTTTTTTTTATATTTTTTCAAAAGAAGGCGTTTGTAAATTTTTCGTGTTAGGAAATTTGTAATTTATGGTATGAAGCTCATAAAGAAAACGTTGAATGGTGTGCTGGTGACAAGACACATCCCGCTACAGCGTGAGCAAAACACACGCAAGATAAACCCAACCTGTTATAAAGTCTTCCATATCCAAAACGAAAAGGGTCCCCACGCCTCAACCACGGTTAAAGTCGTAACCCCGTGCCTGGTTTAAATAATAGGGCCTGGCCACCTTCTCTCTCTCTAAACTGAGAAGCAGAAACTAAGTTACTGTAGTAGTACTTTGCTTTGTCGTTCTATCTTATCTATCCTTGTCCCTCTGCAGCCAGCTCTGACTTTTCTCTCTTTCTTTCCATTAAGGAAAAAAAAGGAAAAGAATTACTCACTGAAATAGCTGTGCTCTTCTTTCTCTCTCTCCGAGCAAAGAAGAGAGGAGCAATCATAGACTGCTTTCAGGTACCTTCATATTCTACTTGGTTTTAATTCGTTTCGTATTCCTCTTGTCCGCAGAGTTAATTTAATCGTGTTTATAAGTTTTTTTGTTGCTGTTATTTTTGTTTCTTTTGGTAGATTCTGAGGGTTGATCTTTGTGGATCATTTGTATGCTATTACTGCTGTTTTGTTCTTGTGTGATTCAATTGTGAGAATATGTATGGTTTTTTCTTCATGGGTTTTGCTTCCTCTTTTTTTCTGGGCTAGATGTTTTTCGTTGCTATTCGTCGTTTTCATTTTCGATGTTTTTGTTTGTTTCTTTTTGGATGTGATCGGATGTTTGATTTGAGAGAACGTTTAAGCAGACGAACCCAGGATTTTCTGGTTATATGTTATATGGTGATCAAACAAATGATGAGGAATTTTGTGTTGCTTAGGTAACTGAAGAATTTTGCTGTAAACTTGCGTTATAAGCTATTTTGCAGATTATGTAAGCTGAAAAATCTGATAACATGGTGTCGTTTGTACTCCATCATACAACTTTTTGTTGTGAGGAAACGAGATGGATCTGGATAATATTAGATCTGGGTGTCCCTGGTTCTGTGACTTGTGCTATATTATTGCAGTCTATTCACTAGTTCTCTGTCTTGCTGTTGGGTTTATTTTTGGGTCCTCTTTTGTTTGTGATGTTCATCTCTTAAGCTGGTTTGCATAAATTTCGTCAGGCGGTAATGACTTATTTCATGTTGATTTTAAATTTAAATTAGAAACAGACGTTGATCGGATCGAGTCTTTTTCTTTCCTATTTTTGAGTGTATTGGTTAATCTTCTTTTTAAGGTTTTGGGCATATTTAATTTATGGTATTGTGTGGTTTCTTATGAATTAATTACTTACGTGTTCTGATCAATCGTATTTATTGTATTATGTATTACTCCATGTTATTCCTTTCATTGAATCTGGATTATTATTGCTAGTTCACTGTACCTGATGACCTGTTCAGCTGTTTTGTCACAAGTGAAACTTTTGTGCTTAACTGTGTTGGTTTGTTATTGTTTTCATTTGCAGAAGTATACAGCTTCACTATTTTCCAGAGTGGGGTAGGTTTGATCCTAAAACCATAGTACTGTGTGCAAGATTGTAAAATTAAATTGAGGTTGGCAAGCTCAACGTGTGCAAGATTATAAGCAAAGTTGTCTTTGTGTCGTTGCGCAATGGGGATCTTTGAGGAGATGGGTTTCTGTGGAAACTTTGATTTTCTCTCGACTCCTGCTGGGGAAGGTGAGCTGGCTCCAGAGCAAGAACCAGAGGCAATTGTTGAGGAGGATTATAGTGATGAAGAATTGGATGTTGATGAGCTTGAAAGGAGGATGTGGAAAGATCGAATGCTCTTGAAGAGGCTTAAAGAACAAAGTAAGGGAAAGGAAGGCGCTGACAATGCAAGGCAGCGGCAATCGCAGGAACAAGCCAGGAGGAAGAAGATGTCACGGGCACAAGATGGAATCCTGAAATATATGCTGAAAATGATGGAAGTCTGTAAAGCTCAGGGTTTTGTTTATGGAATTATTCCTGAGAAGGGAAAACCAGTAAGTGGAGCCTCTGACAATCTTCGAGAATGGTGGAAGGAAAAAGTAAGATTTGATCGTAATGGCCCAGCTGCAATTTCCAAGTATCAGGCAGATAATTCAGTCCCTGGGATGATGGAAGACTGCATTTCAGTGGCATCCACTCCTCACACCTTGCAGGAGCTCCAAGACACCACTCTTGGTTCACTTTTGTCGGCCTTGATGCAGCACTGTGACCCTCCCCAAAGGCGCTTCCCATTGGAGAAGGGTGTTTCCCCACCGTGGTGGCCAACTGGTAATGAGGAATGGTGGCCTCAATTGAATTTGGCTAAGGAACAGGGTCCTCCCCCTTACAAGAAGCCTCATGATCTGAAGAAGGCTTGGAAGGTCAGTGTTCTGACTGCTGTGATAAAGCACATGTCACCTGATATTAACAAGATCCGCAAGCTTGTTCGTCAGTCAAAATGTTTGCAGGACAAAATGACAGCAAAGGAGAGTGCTACATGGCTGGCCATTATAAATCAGGAGGAAGCTTTGGCTCGGAGGCTTTACCCCGATAGGTGTCCACCTTTATCTGCTGGTGGTGGATCTTTTGTAATCAGTGGTACCAGTGACTATGATGTTGAGGGGGTTGATGATGAACATAATGTTGAAGTGGAGGATTCTAAACCTGTTCTGAATCACTTCAATATGGGAAGTATTGGACAAAGAGATAGACTGATACCACAGATTAAGGGGGAGCTCATCGAGTCCAGCTCTGATTTTGGTAAGAAGAGGAAGCAGCACCAGGCTGAAGAGCCACAAATGCTGCTTAATAAGAAGGTTTACACCTGCGAATACCATCCATGCCCATATAGTGATTGTCGTACTGGCTTTCTCGACATTACCTCTAGAAACAACCATCAGATGACTTGCCCATACAGAGGTAATTTTTCTCCAGTGTTTGGAATGCCAAATTTGCTGAACAATGACAAACATGTTGGCTTCCCTGTACCTGGTGCTCAACCGAAGCCTGCAATTCTTCAAGCAGAGAACCAGACAAGCACTTATAATGTTTCAGGACTAGGGCTTGCTGATGAAGAGCAGAAATATATAGTGGATCTTATGTCATCCTATGATAGCAACACTCAGCAGAACTCAAATCTGGGTGACCTCAATGTTGTACATGACGACAACAACCTGCAAGCAAAATTTCAATTCCAAATGGATGAAAACTTCTATGGTCAGAGGATGGGTATGGGGCGTAGCAGTGTGTCTGAGCCAACCCCTGTGTCTATGCTTCAACCAGTTTTCCCGTCGCCTGAAGTTCAGTTTGATCAGTGCAAGGTATTTAATTCTTCTGCTTTTGGTAACAATCCAACTGATGCTATTCATGACATGAGATTTGGGTCTGCATCTCAGTTTAGCTTGGCACCGCCAGACTACAATGTTGGTAACTCACTGCTGAAGCAAGATGCAACATCCTTTTGGTACATCTGAACAAGTTTTATGTCGGCTTCTCCAATATATGGATGAGTCTGTATATTACGGGGGAAAAGGTTTATCTTCTTTACAGTCTAAACAGTCTTTCTCTCTCTCCTCTCTTTCTTTCGACGAAGGTTTTAGTTGCTCAATTATTATGTAGTTAACATATATATTTATATCTTGGGGAACTTGATAAGAACTTAGAGTTGGACTGGGGGCTGTGTCCCGGTTCCAACTTTATTGCATAAGTAGGCCAATAAAAGGGACCGGAAAGATCCCAACTAAGACTAAGCTGACTGTTAATCAGTGCTTTTGTTAGAGACATTTTCCGGTTCCTGAAGTCAATGTTGGCAACCATTATGATTATTATTATTATTATTATTATTATTATTATTATTATTATTATTATTATTATTATGCTGATTTATAGACTTTTATTTTATGTGCTGCTTTCATAATGTCTTGCTTGCGCTGCTGGTTTCAACAACTGTTCACAGGTATATATCCTCTTATTCTGCAAGTCAATGTATCCACTTATATGCTAGTATTTTGTTTCTTGCAGCAAATTCTGCAATTTTTTTTATCATGTATGGTGTGTGCATGCGTTACTCGGTGCTTGTATGTTTTACCATTGGTTACTGCTATTCTTTTCAGAATATTATGTCGATTTATGCCGTGTATATTTTATGATTGAACCCTGGTGAAACTTAAGTCCTGGTGGGAGATTCTCCACCCATCATAGGGTGAAAGTAATGATAAGAATATGGAGAGGTGAAACCGTGAAATGAATAGGAACAACGCTAATGGAAATTATAGGACAAACCGAGTAGTCTAGCTAGTCTGGATACCTTTTTGTCGTACCCAAATTAGCGGCTGGCCTGAGATTAAGTGCATGGAAGCTTGGCTTTGACCCCTCAATTGTGATGTGCTCGGATATTTTCAGGTTTTGGATTGGATTGAATAAATAGGAACCACAAAGTGTTCGTCAATATGCCTTGTTTTGACTAGACATAAATCAGGACTCTTTTGTTTCTTTTTTCTTAAACCAAAGACTCTTCTGTAATCTTGTGTTTTTAACTAAGGAGTAAAATATCGGATATCGAAGAAATATCGATGTTTTAAATACATATATTTTGAGGGAAATATCAATGAAATATTAATCTATTGAAAATTTTGACGAAAACGACGAAAATTAAAAGAAAAACATGAAAATTTGTGTTGAAACTTTTTGAGGTTATATAATATATTATCAACTTTATATGAAAAGAAAATATTGATAAAAGCAAAGAATAATTAATTTGTTACAATGTTATATGAATTACTACGTGCTGAGTGTTGATATTTATTTAAATATAATTTAATGTTATTTTTTAGGTAATATTTATGGAGTAAATTCTTGAATTGTAGGTTAGAATTAAAAATTAAGTAAATTATAATTAGATATGGATTTAACATTTGCAAAACTCTTCGACTAATTTGTTATATATAAAAACTTTTACCTATGTATCTACTAATGGTCTAGCATAACTGGTACGGAGATGTTAGTTGAATATTAGCTAACAAGTTCCGATCTTGAGCAAGTAGTTGATGATTAGACATTTACCATATTTTTTTTCTTCTCATTTTCCAAATATATACATTATACTAGAATATATATAAATATGTGAAGAGACATACGACAACAATCAAGTAGCTCGTTTGGCAAAGACTTGTGCATATAAATTTAGAGATTACTGGTTCGAGACCTGTATATGCGAAAGCATTTTGAGTTTTTGAAAAGTTGGTGCGATAGTTGGGCTGGGCCTTAACAAAGTTTGGGGAAATTTGGAAAATATCAGTAACTACGTATTTTGAGTTTTTGACAAGTTGGTGCGATAGTTGGGTTGGGCCTCAAAGAAGTCTAGGCCAATTTTGGAAATATCAATAACTACGGTGCTGGGCCTCAACAAAGTTTGGCCCAATTTTAGAAATATCAATAATTTCGATAAATTTCGCCGAAATACTGCAATATTCTGACGAGAAATTGGAGGAATGTTGCCATGATACTTTTGATTTTTTATTCCTTAATTTTCAAGTTTGGTCATGTGGTTGGCTTAATCGGTCGTGGTAGGTCTGCCATTCTATCAGTCAGGCGAAAGAATAATAGACAACATAGAATAGGCTTAACCCTGCAAATATCGCGGTAACAATGGTTACACTTCGTACAAATGACATATCACGTTAAATATCTCAGCAAAAAAAATAATATTTGGTTACACTTCGATACGCCTGACAATTGGGAAACGACCCAATAAGATGAAAAATACAATGCTTAACAATGAAAAACAACTTTGTTGCTTTCTTATGAGTCGTGTCCAAGAACAGTGACAGAAAAAGAAAAGCATTTTATATGAGTGAGGTTATGGAAAATGCGAAGTGTTATTGAGTGCCCTAGAGAAGAGTTGATGTAGACACATCAAATCGGGAAAATAGGGCTATGCTTCTACCAGTTTTCATTAGGTCTTTGGTAGAAGCACATATGATGTTTTGTGGCGGTGATGACTTGTTTTCGTCTGATCACTTCTCCGCTAAGCCACTGTTACAAACAATACGTAAAAGAGGCATTAGAGGTCTTGATGGGTCTAGCCTGCCCTCAACACTCCGATGCATAAGTAAGAAAACGTATCAAGTATAACAGCGTAAGAGGGTTTAATGAACAAATTACCTTTACTTAGTCATAAATGAGGTATTCATATATGTGGTTCGAGGAGCCCTTTAGCTTCCATTAACGATGTGGCACTCGACTCTCTCTCAAGGTCAGTTTACTGTTTTGGACCTGACGTGGTGGTCGTTGCTCTTTTGGGGTCGTGTCTGTCAGCAAAGTTCGAGCTCTTGCTGCTACTGTTCGTTTGGTCCTGGCGGTGTCATTCTGATGAGTGGCTAAGTACCTATAATTAGGCTGTATAATTACATACACCAACAAGTCCCCCAAGTCAAGGAGATCAGTTCTTGATTGGGGAGTTGAAAAGCTCTTTGCCTAACTACGTGTACTTAGCCACGTCAAGATGGCCATACCCCCTACTCCCCTCAGCTTCTCGAACAAGAATTTTTCTCCGACCTGTGTAAAATCAAGTCTATACAAGTGTTCACCGTTTCCATTAGAGTGTATGATGATGGAGTATGAATGTTGTGATTGGGGAAGTACATAACATTGGCAATCTTGATAGTCCTAATGATGGGTTCTGGGTCCCATTCTGTTAGGCTATCGGTGGCTGACAAACGGTGGAGTTATATTCTGTTTGGTCAGAGATAATTGTCAAACGGTGGAGTTACTGATAGCCTAAAAGAATAGGTCCCATTCCATTTGGCTATCTTGATCAAGGTCCTATTTCGTTACGTAATCGATGGCTGACAAACGGTGGAGCTCCTTATCGGTTCCATAAAGCCATGACGAAAGACCTGAGCTGCGCTACTAAGGTAAACATGAGCTACGACAAATAAACTACTTCTCTTTGCACGAGTCTACATGCTTCTTGTAAGAAAGTGTTATATCCCATTTTTTCAGAGATAGCTTTCAAACAATTGAGTTATATTCCATTTGGTTATCTTGATAGTCCTAACGATGGGTTCAGAGTTCATTAAGTTAGGCTATTGAGTGACCTCTCTGCATTCTTCCTGGTGGTCATCGCAAAGGTTATTCTTTGCATGTGTGACATGTGTCGGGCTATGTGCAACGATTATTTTTTGCATGCCAGTCACGTGTCTCTATAATTTGAAACATCGTGTGTAATTAAAATGTGTGGGAGCGCGTGGAGCGTGTGGGACACGTGTCGCCATCCAACGGTTTGAAGTGCCTAGTTTCGATGGCTCTGAGTAGCCCTAGAGTACACTATGTGAAAAAGTGCTTTAGTCGACATCCGACAGGATGTCGACGATTGATGCACATTTATCCGTCATCTTAATTTTTCAACATTTTATGACGACTGGTAAATTCACATATGTCGTCCTATAGCATATTTTTTCGATGATTTTCAACTTCTAGTTTTGCTTCTTCGAACCACAACATATAAATGTCGTCTAAGTAAATCATATATTACTGTGAAGAGTTTGTCATGCCAATCATGCTTTATTTCAATGACGAATATATGTCGTTGGACAAAACAGGGCTATAGAGAGGTTTTTGTACGTAATTTTTATTTTTTAAGACGACAAAACTGTGTCGTATTTAGGACTATGGGTTGATAATAATTTTGTTTGAATTTGAGAACTTTAAAAGATGACAGATATGTGTCGTAGTTGTTATGTGTAAAATTTGTACTTTTCTTTGCATTAAATATATTGAACTCTAAAATAACTAATATATGTCGTTGATAAATTTGATGTGAACATGTTAAAATGTAGGCTTTTTCTTTGCATAAAATTGAAGTCTACAACAACAAATATTTGTCGTTACTAAAATTAATGTGAAACCACACGTGTTTTGACTTTTAAACTCATGTGTGTTGACCCTCCTTAACTTAGAAACTAAACCTCCAGCTACAGTTAGTCATTTTTCGCAGTCACTCCCAACACCATCGTTCTCATTAAGTTCTAAAAACTCTCAGCTCACAACCGCTCACCAACACCATCGATCTCCGCCGCCGACGTAGCTCACCACCCCAATCAATCTACGCCTTCGACTAGCCCAGCAACACCACCAGTTTGTTCCTTCTCAGCCCATTCTTTCATTGACTCATTTCACCACTATCCCTGCTCAATTGATTTCGAGACCTCAGTTTCAATTGATACCACCTTATTCAATTGGTAGGCTCTCTTGTTTGTTTTCATTAAGCAATTTGTAGATTATTTCATTGATTTGTAGTCATTTTTTCATTTTGGATATTCTAGGGTAAACAATTTGTGGATTTTAGGGTTATCGATCAGTTAATGTGTTACTAATATTCGTGAGGTTTTGAACTAGATGTTTGTGAGATTTTGATTAATCTTCAATGTATAGCATAGGCTTAAGCTCTTATCCATTATTATATCTTCAGATGTTGGTGAGATATTTATCCATGTCTTTGTGTACAATTTAGTTACTATTTAATTCAGGTATGTATGTATGTTTATTTTCTGTTCTCATTTTTACTTGTGATCAAGTCCAGTGGAAATTTCTTCTGTGTTATAATTTGCAAGGCTGTTAATAAAGTCTATGCATATATATATATGTGTGATTTTGTTCCAATCGTGTGAGTGCCCATTTGGATTTGTATTTGCATATTGATGAAGAGTAGTGTTGATTTTGTTCCAATCATACGTTTTCAAGGCTTATGAAGCTAGCAAATAATTTGGGATTTAAATATTGCTGGACCAACAAGTATTTGAGTGCCTCAAGCAGCAGATTATTACGTAATAATCTATTTGGGAGTCGCAGTTTGTGGAGTAGTTTGGGAGTCACAGTCACAGTTTGTGAATTCATTTAGTCAAGGTTAGTACTGGAAGCATGCTCTACACTTAGATAATTTTATACTGAAGCATGCTCTAAAATTGGTGTGTTTATGCTCGTATTTGGTGGATGTATTTGAGATTATGTGAATGTGTGCTTGACATTATTGTTTCTAAAATTGATAAGAGTGTTTAATATAAATGTGATGAACTATTCTGAGTACTATTTTGTTTGCAAACTTTTATTAGCTAGATGGATAAGTCTTGGATGACCACTAATAGAAGAAAATTAAGGTTTCAAAAAGGACTTGATGATTTCTTGAAGTTTGCTAAGAGAAATGCTGTTGATGTGAACCAAATACTTTGCCCTTGCTTAAAATGCAATAACATTAAGAGTTTCTGAAGATATGTCAGATAATATCGACAACTTCATGAGCTTTATAGAGGATGCAGATAAACCATTATACCTCGGCTGTACACACTTGACAAAAATTAGTAGTTTACTTTAGACATTTAATTTGAAAGCAAAACACAGGATGAGTGATGCATGCTATACTGAAATGCTTCAAATGATTGGGGGCAGTTGTCAAAAGATAATGAGATGCCGGGGTCAATACATAAGGCTAAAAATACTCTGTCGGCATTAGGAATGGACCATGAGAAAATCCATGCTTGTCCAAACGATTGCATGCTGTATCGACATCAGCTTGTCAATGCTACAAGTTGTACCACTTGTGGTGCATCAAGGTGGAAACAGGACAAACAAGGAAATGAGATAATAGGGGTTCCAGTCAAGATAATGTGGTACTTTCCACCAATACCAAGGTTTAAGAAGTTGTTCCAATCACCAAAATCTGCAAAGCACATGATTTGACATGCCTACGATACAAAGAAAGATGGAAAAATGTGGCATCCAACAGATTCTCTGACTTGGAGGTTGATTAATGGGAAATGGGAACACTTTGGGTTAGAACCGAGGAATCGTAGACTAGGGCTAGCCGTAGATGGGTTTAACCCACAGAGTAAGAAAAGCAGCAAGTATTTTTGCTGGCCTATTATACTTGTAATATATAACCTTCCCTCATAGTTATGTATGAAGAGGAAGTACATGATGTTGACATTGTTGGTATCGGAACCTAAACCTTCTAGAAATGATATTGATGTCTATCTTTAGCCATTAATTGAAGATTTGGAGATGTTATGAGAGTAAGATGTTGAGGGAGTATATAATGCTCACAGAGAGGAGTACTTTACACTTAGAGCAATCCTGTTATGGACGGTTAGTGACTTCCCGACATATGAAAACTTATCTGGAATCATTATGAAAGGGTACAATTCTTGTCCAATTTGCCTTGAAAACACCAAACCACACCGGTTGAAGCATAGGAACAAATTTGCGTATATGAGGCATCGTAAAGGTCTGCCGCTTTCTCATGCATTTCGAAGGCAAGCCACTGCTTTTGATAATACTGAGGAGGATGATCTTGCTTTTACAACTTTAACGGGACAGGAAGTGCTAAGTAGAATTGAGGGTTTCAATTTTTTATTTGGAAAAAAACATGACCCTCCTTCTTACAAGGGACTGCCTGAGGAGGAACCACCCTATTTTAGGAACAAGTCTATTTTCTTTCAACTTTCTTACTGCAAACATCTTCCCATGTGACATATGCTCGATGTCATGTATATCGAGAAAAAATGTTTGTGAGGCTATCCTTTGGACACTGTTGAATATTTCCAATAAGACAAAAGATAGTGCTAAAGCTCGTTTGGACATGATAAAAATGGGAATCAGAACTAACTAGAAAGGTAAACAGGGCAAAAGGAAAAGCAAGTTGCCAGCGGCTAGTTGGAACTTACTTTAAATGAGAAGAAGATTGTTTGCCGTTCTTTTTTCAAGATGAAGGTCCCTACAAGATTTCATCAAAAATCAGTAGCCTTGTGTCGATGGAGGATTTAAATATTTTCAGTATGAAGTCACATGATG
This sequence comes from Geum urbanum, assembly GCA_946800695.1. NCBI lineage: Eukaryota > Viridiplantae > Streptophyta > Magnoliopsida > Rosales > Rosaceae > Geum > Geum urbanum. Next base: position 9,879,783 of record OX327015.1, read on the forward strand.
GTCACACTATATTGCATTAGTTGTTGCATATTGCAATATGTTCAGTGTTAAAGAATCGAAGCCAATTAGGTATGCTATCATTCGCTTTTGCCAATTTTTCAAGGTTATATGTGTGAAGAAGATATACACATCAAAGCTGGAGACTTTGCAAGCAGTATTGAGGGACAGAACAGTAGAAATAATTACTCTAGAAAGGGAGGAGCGTGATAAGAAGATTACAAGTCTGAAAGAAACTTTGGAGGCGCAGTTTGCTGCTTTCAAAGCTGAAATGTTATCTGGTACAATGCTATCTGATGGTTCACCTAGAGATACTAATGCACTACTAGAATAATGACTATAGTCGACGACTTCAAGAAAAAAAAGGCCGACGACTTTTATTGTCGTAGGCTATAGTACACTATAGCCGACAAAAAAAAAAAATTGTGGGCTATAGTCGACGATTTTTGGTGTTATTGTCGGCTATAGTGTACTATAGCCTACGACAATAAAAGTCGTCGGCCTTTTGTTTCTTGAAGTTGTCGGCTATAGCCATTATTCTGGTAGTGATGGTTCAGTTCAAGGTAGATGTTCTCGACAAGTTGGGAAGTACAAAGACGGTTTAGCTGTCCCACCTCCAGAAATTACAAAAATCAGTAAAAAGTTGTTGTTGAATGACGATACAGAGGCTGATATGGTCATGAAATATAAGGCCGTGGAACACTTGAAAGAATCAAATGCTGCCATTTTCAAAGATCATGGCGCTTCCAAGATGCCTACAAAAGCATGATATCTTATCTGATATGGTAAACTCTCTATCTTAAATAATTTAATCAATTACTTGATATTATCATATATCCATACAATTTCCAAATTTTATTATTAATCCTTGCCATTATTTGATATTATCGTTTTATTCATTAGGCGCAGTCCACTAAACTAAAAGAGTACAATCTTGCCTTAAATTCTATAGAGAACATCATTGCTTTTGGAACAATCATTAAAGTAGAACATAGGGGTAGCACACTTCTTGTCCATGGAGTTCCTCTTGGGTATCAGAATGTATGGGTTATAGTAATTCGCGCTATAATCAAGGATACTAAGCTACCATTGGGGGGGGGGGGGGCTTGAAACTGTCGCTGATGCAGTTAGCTGGTGTGTTGCTTAGCCAAGAGACCTTGTGTTTCCTTGTGAAAATAAACAAAAGGTTAATTAATTTGATATGCATTTTTTATCTTACAGAAACTAATGATGTTTATGTTAATGTTTATAAGCCTGTTGCTACCCCAAACTCAAAGAAGAAAAATGAAGAGAAATGTGCCACTGAAGTGGACTTATTAAACCTTTCTCCCAACCTACAAGGACAGCTTAAGAAGGCATGCGAGTGGGCTGACAGATCATTGCAGGGGGGCTTCATGTTTGTGCTACATTAGGGAAGAAAATATTCGGAGCTGCTAAGGGTAACATGATCGGTAGGGATGATTTTTATCGTATGGCCAACATGGAAGTTACGTCTAATCATGTCATACATATGTATATGAGATATGTGACATCAAAGTTTCACATTTTATCTTGATTTCTACAATGTATTGTCATGAATCAGTACCTTTTTAATTTAATTAACTACTTAAGTAATATATATATATATATATATGTTGAATTCTTTTTAGCTATCTCTATGGAATAGTAAAGAAGCAAAACATGCTTGAGATGATCTGCTTTGTTGACTCGGACATAACTGGATGCAAATGTGGACCTGTAAACACACGGTCACGACAAATTGCAGATCGGTGTCAAGTTGGGAAACTTGGGCAGCTATTCATTATGACATATAACGATGGGTAATTTTTTTTCATATTGTCAAAATGATCTTTTTTTTTTATTGATGGATGAGTTTAGTAATTTTTCCTTATGAGATTTCATCATGTTAGAGACCATTTGGTGTTGAACGTTGTAAATGTGGATGAAGAGATTGTGTACTTCGAATTCATGGATCCTAATTGGATGAGGCTGCTTGGTGGTGAATGACACACTGTCTTGGAGAGGTAATAAGATCCTTTGCTCGTCCTTGTGAAATTTATGAATTCTGTTAGGCCTGTGTGAATATAATGAAGTGTTAATGATAAATGCACATGTTCTGTTGGTTGTAGTGCCATTAGAATTTTCAAAGCTCAATTCATTATTGGTATGTATTATTTATGTTCTCACTTGGAAGGGGATCCCTAAGCAAGAAGGAAGTTTTATGCGTGGCTTGTGGATTATGCACTACATGAAGGATATTGTGTGGGATAAGAACCTGGAATTTGGTGTGAAGGTAATTGAAAATTTAGCTTCATTCACATACAGATCATATACTGTATATATGCCAACTAATTTGTTTACAAGAATTTGCACTGAGAAAAGTCTCAAAGACATTCTGTATCGTACTCAGTGAAGGAGATTGATGAAGTCCGGGAGGAGTGGGCAAGCTACGTTATGCAATTTGCCTAACTAGCTAGGTTCTGGTTCTTGTTTTCATAGATGAAACTATTTTATGGCTTGCAACATAACTAGCTAGGTTCTGCAATTTGAAAAATATTTTGAATTCTTGCAGTGTAAGTATCTAGTTAGGTTCTGGTTCTGGTTGTACATGTAGTCATGTAGACTGTAGGTACGTAGCTAGGTTTTGGTTCTAGACAATAGCTAGCTAACTAGTAGCTATAAGGTTCTGGTCCTCTTTTGTGCAATATATGATCAATGTATGCACTAGTTGTATTTTGGGCATTCATGGATCATATATATGTTACTTGACCAATTATGATTAAATAGTAGCTAGGTTGATTGTCTATAGATGGTATTGAATTTAGAGGCTATATATAGCTTTGTGAATTTAGTCCTCAATTAATGTATTGAATTTTTGACTTCTAATGTTTTGGATGCACTGTTTAAATGGTAGATTTTAGATTGTTTACACTGTTTTGGATGCACAATGCACTGTCCAGATTTTGTGCACTGTTTGAATGGTCAAAATTCAATGCTCTAAAATGAATGGTATTTGTTGTCTCTATAAGTACACAAAATATGAACAAATGATAGATCATTGCACAAAATTACAACAATTGAACTTCTAACAACAACAGATAACGTGTCGTTATAAATAATTTTGTATCACATATAATATTAGTCGTGTCATATGTTTCTTAAACGATAGATCAATCTGTCGTCAAATTGACCATATAGACGACTGTTCACTTTGCGTTGTCTCAAGTAATATCCAACAGACGACTGCGCTTTAGATGACATATGAGAACATTTTCAGACGACACTGACGTAAGAGTTGTCTGAAACATATTTTCACATAGTGGTAACTTCACTTTGGCTATAAATAGCCCACTTTAATTCTCACTTTCTAAGATTTTGCACTGTTACTCTATGTGACGACCCAGACTGGAATTGGTATAGTAATCGGCTTAATCCACGACTTTTGCAAGTAATCGAGATTTATCGTAATTCATCGGATATGTGGTTTTGATCACGACTTAATTTTTGGACACAAATTTGATTTGGGTTTGTTCGTGGGAAATGTGGAGAATTTGATTTCGAGTCCGTAGGAGCTTTCCGAGGATTTTTCGGATAATCGAAGAATATAAAATGAATATTTGAAATTATCGCCGAGTTAGTCGTGTTTATCCGTTCGAGTTTGAGTTATTCAAATTGCGGATAGAGTTGATTCGCGACGTATAAATAGCCGAATAGTTGTAAAGTTGTCGCAAAAGTTTGAAAATGGGCTGTTTGACCGAGTTGACTAAGCTGGACCGAGTTGACCGAGTCAACCCGTGGTTGACTTAGTGAGTCTGTGACTCGCCGTCGAGGTGGTCGCCGGAATACGGTGCGATTGCCGGATTTCAAGGTAAGGTTTTGATGTATATATGGTGTGTTATGGTGGCGGTTTGCTTGTTCAATTTTGAGCTTGAAGTTCGCTGGAATCGGGTGTAATGGTGGAGGTTTTTCTGGTGACTTTTCGAAGGGGATTTTGGGTGGTAATGGTTGGGTTCGAGCTAGGGAGGAAGTCCCTTGAATTTGGGAGGCCGAGGTGGCCTCACGGTGGAGAATTTTGCCGGAGAAATTTTATGGCCGGTTTGAGATTTTGGTGACTTTCGAGGCTTTTTCCGGTGAACCACGGCGGAATTGGTGGATGGTGTAGTGGAGAGATGTGTTGGGCTCGAGGAGGAGAGGAAATTTGGGCTTTTCTCACCGGAAAATCTCTCCGGTGACGGCGCACCACCGCCGGCGGCGACGGTCAACGGCGGAGCTTCCGCGAGGCGTTGACTTTTTGCATTTTGACAAGTTTTATGCCGTTTTGCTCGTAATCGCGCTCCGATCGTCGCCTTGAGGTTTTCGAGTTGTTTTGAGTAGTGGATTTTAAGTCGAGGGTTTATGTGGAGTATTTTGGGATTTTCGACGATTCTTTTGCATCCGACTTATATATTTTTGGAAATGGTTGGTTTCCGAGGTGTGGTTCAGAGTAATGAATTGTGATTTTGATCAGTGATATTTTGTGATTATTCAGTGGATGAAGATCATACGTTGGGCGAGGGATCTTCCGCCGGATCTCAGGATTAGCGCGTTTGCGCGCTGTGCTTAACTGTGAGTGGACATTTATTTACACTGTCGTAGCGAGTTCTTGGTTTCAGTATTTATTTCCAGTACAGTATTGAGATTATTTATTATTTTGGAGGTATTGTTTTATGTTTTATTGGTGATGGCATTTACTTAATTAGCATCGATGCATTGACTACTCGGCTGATCACCGGTAGTCTAGTTCCAGGCTTAAGAGATTCGCCTGATGTGCCCACTAGGCTTGAGACATTCGCCTAGTCTATCACCGTCGAGCTTGAGAGATTCGCCCGACACCTCCATTTATTTTTAGAACTCGCAATATTTTTATGATATGTAAATGGTGAGAGACATATGTTTATTATCGTCCACTCATTCTAACGATTTTATTTGCCTTTCCTCTGGGTTTATTGGTTTCCGTGCCCAGTTTACAGTTCGAATTCTGGTGTCACACGTCGCAGTCGGAGGCTTAGTGTTCGAGCTACCTTTCTTTCTCAGTAGGTTTCTTGTTTAGCCTACTACTGTGTATTTATGTATATATATATATATACTAGAGGTCGCTCTGAATACTCTGATGTTCATATTTTCATATGATTTTCCTGGATTTCTGTAAAGTTACAATTTTGCTTATTACTTTATATTATAATGATATGATTTTGAGAAAACCGGATGGGATTGGTGCCCACGGTTTGGCTTTTGTGGCATACGATGAAGTGTGTTTTTGGGTGCAGGTTAATGATAATTTCGTGATATAGTGAAACTCTGCCGAAATTTCTATGGTTTTTGCAAGTTCGTGTTTTCAGAAGGGGTTTGATTCCGATTTAGGAAACTAAATCATGGTTGGGTCATTTCAGCTTGGTATTAGAGCATTAGGTTTTAGGTTCTGTAGACTTCTGTAGTTATGATGCTAAGAGTATTTGAGATTGTACAGCATGTCTGGAGCGATGACCCGACTGGCCAGCGGTAACTCATCAATGCTTCGGGTGTTGTATGTTTTCAAATGTATGAAGTTTCATTATTACGTTCTTTGTGCTTTGTGACTAATGCTTTTCTCTTATCATTAGGATGCCTCCTAGACGTGATCCCCGTGTCAATAGGGATGTGGATCCTGATGAGGATCGCCAAACGCATGACTTGCTTATGCGAGTATTGCGTTTGGAGGAGCGTTTTGACCCTATGGTCAAAGCTCGAACTGCTGGAGCGACTGTTTTCTCGAGTTCAGCTGATCCAGAGATATGTGAGGTATGGTTGGTTCAGGTTGAACGAGTTTGTGAGCATCTGCATTTTACTCCTGAGGAGATGACAGTGGCAGCAGTTGGTTTACTTGAATCTGATTCTTACTTTTGGTGGGTTAGCACTGATAGAGTTCTGGTTGATACTCCATGGACATTGTTCAGGGATTTGTTTATGCGGAGATATTTCAACCAGGCTACATAGCAACGGAAGTATGAAGAGTTCACCAACTTGAGACAGGGTAGCATGTCAGTCGTACTTGAGTACCGGGACAGATTTACTCGCTTATCTCGGTTTGTTCGCGACATGGTGGCCTCAGAGGAAGCCAAGTGCCGGAGACTTGAGTTGGGCTTGAACCTGAACATCAAGGGGACATTGATTACGATGCCTCGGAACAACTTTGATGAGTTTGTGAGTGCTGCACTTCGAGGCGAGGACATAAAGAAGGAAAGGCAGATGAGATTCCAGTCTCGACGATTCCAGGAGGGAGGACCGAGTCAGGGACCTTCCAAGAGGTTGAGTTCAGGCTCTTCTAGATCGGCATCATCATCTGGTAGTAGACCATTTAGACCATCAGTTAGTATGCCTAGACAGAGACAGAGATGGAGGAGGGATCGGCCACAGAGACCACAGTCCAGTGAGAGTTCTAGTGGATCCAGCTATCCTCGATGTACCGGTGACACTTTTGCTGTACCGAGGGAGTATCCATTGTGCAATCTCTACAATAGGAATCACTTTGGTCCTTGTCAGCGAGGCCCTATCATATGTTATCGTTGTGGCCAGGAGGGTCACTATGCGAGGGAATGTTTTCAGTCTATTGGTGTTGGTGGACAGGTAGCTTAGAGCTTAGAAGGAGATCGAGGTACTACTTCTGGAGCTCGACCAGTGCAGTCTTCTGGTCAGGGAGGACAGTAGAGTCACCAACAGCGTGGATGACCAGCTGGGCAGGCCAGGGTTCATGCTATGTCATTGCGCGAGGGCAGAGCTTCACCGAAGGTTGTTATTGGTACGTTGCATGTTTTTGGCTATCCAGTACTTACTTTGCTAGATCTAGGTGCTACGCATTCATTCATATCATATAGATTATCATCTTTAGCTACTATGCCTGCATCTCCACTTCCGGGGTTATGGAGGGTGTTGTATCCATTTGGTGAGGTTGTGAGTATTGGTTGGGTGTATAGGGATTGTGAGATTTTTGTTGGAGGTTATGGTTTAGCCGCGGATGTGTTATTCCTGGATATTGTCGATTTTGATGTGATTTTGGGTATGGACTTCTTGGAGACACATTGGGCTATGTTTGACTGTCACAAGAAGGAGGTAGTGTTTCGACGTCCAGGTTTCCCAGAGATATTGTTTCGCGGTGAGAAGAATACTTCATTGCCATGTGTGATCTCAGCGATGAAGGCTGAGCGGATGATGAAGAAGGGTTGTGTTGCATACTTAGCTCATGTTGTGGATACAAAGGCTGCTGTATCAGACATTGGTGACATTGAGGTTGTTTTCGAGTTTCCAGACATATTTCCGGAGGAGTTACCAGGTATTCCTCCAGTCCGAGAAATCGATTTCACCATTGAGATTTTACCAGGCATTGGACAAATATCACAGGCACCTTATTTTATGGCGCCGACGGAGTTGAAAGAGTTACAGATTCAACTTCAAGAGTTGTTGGAGAAAGGTTTCATACGACCCAGTGTATCACCGTGGGGTGCTCCTGTACTGTTTGTGAGAAAGAAGGATGGTTCCATGCGGTTGTGCATTAATTACCGGAAGCTGAATCAGGTTACCGTGAAGAACAAGTATCCGTTACCGCGGATTGATGATTTGTTTGATCAGGTCAAGGGAGCTTCAGTCTTTTCGAAGATTGATCTCAGGTCTGGATACCATCAGTTGAGGATCAGAAAGTCAGATGTGGCTAGGACAGCTTTCAGGTCACGGTATGGGCATTATGAGTTCTTGGTTATGCCGTTTGGGTTGACCAATGCCCCTGCAGCTTTCATGGACTTGATGAACAGAGTGTTTAGACGATTCCTGGACAAGTTTGTGATCGTGTTTATCGACGATATTTTGATTTACTCCAGGAGTGTGGACCAGCACAAGAAACATTTGCGAGCTATTTTGTGGACTTTACGAGATAATCAGTTGTTTGCGAAGTTCAGCAAGTGTGAGTTTTGGTTGAATAGTGTGAAATTTTTGGGTCACGTGATGTCTGCTGATGGAGTCAGCGTGGATCCTGACAAGATTGAAGCCGCGTTGAATTGGAGTAAACCTACCACCGTACCAGAGATCAGGAGTTTCGTGTGTTTGGCAGGTTATTATCGGCGCTTTGTGCAGGATTTTTCACGGATTGCCTCTCCGCTTACCAGATTGATGAAGAAAGGCGTCAAGTTTGAGTGGTCCGATGCATGTGAGGAGAGTTACTTGCTCTTGAAGGAAAAGTTGACTACTTCACCGGTTCTAACTCTACCTGACAACAGTGGAGAGTTTGTGGTTTACAGCGATGCATTGAAATTGGGACTTGGTTGTGTTTTGATGCAGCATGGCAACGTGGTGGCTTACGGTTCCAGACAGTTGAAACCACATGAAGTCAATTATCCTATGCATGATTTGGAGTTACCTGCTATTGTTTTAGCCTTGAAGAGTTGGAGAAACTACTTGTATGGAGCTCAGTGCAAGATATACACAGATCACAAGAGTCTCACCTATTTGCGCACACAGCCAGACTTGAATATGAGATAGCGCAGATGGATGGAGTTGATCAATGACTATGATTGGACCTTTAAGTATCATCCAGGGAAGGCTAATGTCGTTGCTGATGCACTCAGTCGGAAATCTGGAGCCTCATTAATTCATGTGTGTGTGGCCAGAGTTTCCATGTTAGCAGAGTTACAAGCTACGGGAACTGAGTTAGAGTGGGATGATGATGGAGCCTTGTTGGCTAGCCTTCAGGTTCGACCGGTACTAGTTGATCAGGTTCGGGAAGCTCAAGATGCGGATTCCTATCTGTTGGACAAGAAGACCATGATTCGGAATGTGCCAACAGTGTTTTGGTTGAGTGATGATGGTACATTCCTATTCAGAGGCAGATTATGTGTACCCATAGACGAGAGTTTAAAGAAGGAGATCTTAGACAAAGCTCATTGTTCTGCTTATGCTATGCATCCTGGCGGTACAAAGATGTTTCGTACACTCAGAGCCTATTACTGGTGGCGAAATATGAAGATGGAGATTGCAGCATATGTGAGCAGATGTCTTATTTGTCAGCAGGTTAAAGCAAAGAGACAGAAGCCTGCGGGAAAGTTACAGCCCTTGGAGATTCCGGTTTGGAAGTGGGAGCACATCACCATGGATTTCGTGTATCAGTTACCACGTACTTCTGCTGGTAATACTGGTATTTGTGTTATTGTAGACCGTTTGACGAAATCAACTCATTTCCTTGCACTTCCAGGGAAGATTTCAGTGGGTAGATTAGCAAAGTTGTATTTGGCGGAGACCGTTTGTTTGCATGGCGTGTATGTATCTATTGTTTCTGACCGAGATAGTCAATTCACCTTAGAGTTTTGGCAGGCATTGCAGTGATGTTTGGGTACTAGATTGCATTTTAGTACAGCATTCCATCCCCAGACTGATGGGCAGTCTGAGTGGACTATTCAGACCTTCGAGGATATGTTGCGATCATGTGTATTGCAGTTTAGAAGAAATTGGGACCATCAACTGCATTTGATCCAGTTTGCTTACAACAACAGTTATTAGGCCAGTATTGATATGGCACCGTATGAGGCTCTATACGGGAGGCAGTGCCGCACTCCATTGTGTTGGAGTGAGGTGGGCGAGCGATGGCTTATTGGTCCTGATTTGGTAAAGAGCACCACAGAGGATATTCAGATTATTAGAGAAAGATTGAAGATTGCCCAGGATCGCCAAAAGAGTTATACAGATGTGAGAAGAAAGAGTCTCGAGTTCGAGGTGGTCTATTGGGTCTTCCTGAAATTGTCTCCTTGGCGAGGAGTTGTTCGTTTCGAGAAGCGTGGCAAGCTTCGACCATGGTATATTGGTCCGTACAAGATCATAGAGAGAGTTGGTGCTGTGGCTTACAGGTTAGAGTTGCCTTCCGAGATGGCTCGGGTACATGATGTTTTTCATGTCTCGATGTTGCGAAAATACATTCCAGATTCATCACATGTTTTAGCGCCATATCAGCTTCCTATCTGGGAAGATTTGACATATGTGGAGGAGCCAGTACAGATTCTCGATCGGCGTGAGTAAGAGTTGAGACATAGAGTCATACCCCTTGTGAAGGTCTTATGGCAGAATAATTCGGTTGAGGAAGCCACTTGAGACACCAAGCAGCATATGCGGGAACAGTATCCTTATCTGTTCACTTAGCAGGTACGTAAATTTTGAGGTCGAAATTTTTCTAAGGGGGGTAGATTTGTGACGACCCGGACCGGAATTGGTATAGTAATCGGCTTAGTCCATGAGTTTTGCGAGTAATCGAGATTTATCGTAATTAATCGGATATGTGGTTTTGATCACGACTTAATTTTCGGACACAAATTTGATTTGGGTTTGTTTGTGGAAAATGTAAAGAATTTGATTTCGAATCCGTAGGAGCTTTCCGAGGATTTTCCGGATAATCGAGGAATATAAAATGAATATTTGAAATTATCGCTGAGTTAGTCGTGTTTATCCGTTCGAGTTTGAGTTATCCAAATTGCAGATAGAGTTGATTCGCAACGTATAAATAGCCGAATAGTCGTAAAGTTGTCGCAAAAGTTCAAAAATGGGCTGTTTGACCGAGTTGACTGAGCTGGGCCGAGTTGACCGAGTCAACTCGTGGTTGACTCAGTGAGTCTGTGACTCGCTGTCAAGGTGGTCGCCGGAATACGGCGCAGTTGCCGGATTTCAAGGTAAGGTTTTGAAGCTTTTCCTTTGGGCTTTCTGGTGACTTTTCGAAGGGAATTTTGGGTGGTAATGGTTGGGTTCGAGCTAGGGAGGAAGCCCCTTGAATTTGGGAGGCTGAGGTGGCCTCACGGTGGAGAATTTTGCCGGAGAAATTTTCTGGCTGGTTTTAGATTTTGTTGACTTTCGAGGCTTTTTTCGGTGAACCACAACGGAATTGGTGGATGGTGTAGTGGAGAGATGTGTTGGGCTAGAGGAGAAGAGGAAATCTGGGCTTTCCTTGCAAGAAAATCTCTCTGGTGACGGCGCGCCGTTGCCGGCGGCGGAGGTCAACGGCGGAGCTCCGGCGAGGCGTTGACTTTTTGAATTTTGACAAGTTTTATGCCGTTTTGCTCGTAATCGCACCCCGATCGTCGCCTTGAGGTTTTCGAGTTGTTTTGAGTAGTGGATTTTAAGTCGAGGGTTTATGTGGAGTATTTTAGGATTTTCGACGATTCTTTTACATCCCGAGTTATATATTTTCGGAAATGGTTGGTTTCCGAGGTGTGGTTCAGCGTATTGAATTGTGATTTTGATCAGTGATATTTTATGATTATTCAGGGGATCGAGATCGTACGTTGGGCGAGGGATCTTCCGCCGGATCTCAGGATTAGCGCGTTTGCGCGCTGTGCTTATTTGTGAGTGGACATTTATTTACACTGTCGTAGCGAGTTCTTGGTTTCAGTATTTATTTCCAGTACAGTATTGAGATTATTTATTGTTTTGGAGGTATTGTTTTATGTTTTATTGGTGATGTTATTTACTTAGCATTGATGCATTGACTACTCAGCTGATCACTGGTAGTCCAGTTCCAGGCATGAGAGATTCTCCTGATGTGCCCACTAGGCTTGAGAGATTTGCCTAGTCTATCACCATCGTGCTTGAGAGAATCGCCCGACACCTCCATTTATTTTTACAACTCGCAATATTTTTATGATATGTAAATGGTGAAAAGCATATGTTTATTTTCGTCCACTCACTCTAACGATTTTATTTGCCTTTCCCCTGGGTTTTTTAGTTTCCGTGCCCAGTTTGCAGTTCGAATTCTGGTGTCGCACGTCGCAGTTGGAGGCTTAGTGTTCGAGCTACCTTTCTTTCTCAGTAGATTTCTTGTTTAGTCTACTGTTGTGTATTTATGTATATATATACTAGAGGTCGCTCTGAATACTCTGATGTTCATATTTTCATATGATTTTCCTGGATTTCTGTAAAGTTACAGTTTTGCTTAATACTTTATATTATGATGATATGATTTTGAGAAATCCAGATGGGATTGGTGCCCACGGTTTAGCTTTTGTGGCATAGGATGAAGTGTGTTTTCGGGTGCAGGTTAATGATAATTCCGCGATATAGTGAACTCTGCCGAAATTTTTATGGTTTTTGCAAGTTCGTGCTTTTAGAAGGGGTTTGATTCCGGTTTAGGAAACTAAATCGGGGTTGGGTCCTTTCACTCTACCCTGATTTCGCCAAGGTTGTTCTTGAGTCCACGAAGCCCACGTCATGTGAATCTCTTCATTTTCTCAAGGTAAATTCATGCACTACAAGAAAAACTCACTTAGACCACGAAGCTACTTCATCGTCTAGGTTCGAGTTTCCGTTGTCTAAGTACTTAGACTACGGAATCTCCGTCATCTAAAGTCCGTCGTTCAAGTGCCGTAGTCTAAGTACTTAGACAATGGAAATATATCAGTACGTCATTCAAGTGATGGCTTAGACGACGCAAATGGTCTGTCGTCGAAGTGAGGATTAGACGACAAAAATAACATTTGCATCGTCCAAGTACAACTTAGAGTATGATATTATTGCGTGGTCTAAGTGATGACTTAAACCACGAAACTATTTCGCAGTCTAAGTGATAACTTAGACCACGTATGTATATATGATTTTGTAGTCCAAGTCACCACATAGACTACGAAAGCATATATGATTTTGTAGTCTAAGTAATGACTTAGACTATGAAATCGTATATGCTTTCGTAGTCTAAGTGAATATATTATTTTTAATTAAAATAATAAATTTCATTTAAATATTAAAATAATTAAAGATTGTACGTATATCGATATCGTTTGAAAAAACAAAATATTAAAAACTACGTATGTGAAGACCCGTAACAGAATCAGTAGAGTAATCAGCTTAATTCACGAGTTAGCGTGTAATTACTATTTTCCGATAATTGATTTATTTGCCGGTTTTAATAACGACTTAATTATTGGCCGAGAATTTGAGTTGAGTCTCTTCTCGAGAGTTGTTGTACATGTGATTTCGAGTTCGTGGGCAGTTTCGGATGATTATTTCGATGACCGAGGAATATAATATGAATATTTGAAGTTTCAGAATATCGTCGAGTTTATCCGTTCGTATCGAGTTTATCCGAATCGTAATGGTTATCCGTTTTGGATCGTCGATCGTCCCGAGATGTGTGTATAAATATCGGAAATAGTCGAAAATTGTCGAAAAACACTGTTCGGGAAGTTTGACCGGCGTTGATCGAGTTTGGAGGCGTTGACCGAGTTGACCTGTGGAGAAAATTGGACCGTTTGACTTCGTCCGACGGACTGGTCGATTCCAGCCGTTTCAGGCCACGACTTTGGAAGGTAAAATGTTCTCCTCGTGATTCTAAGCAGTTTAGAACTTGGAATTTCTTGATTTGGTTGAGATTTGAGGGAGAAATGTGGAGTTGAAATTTGGGGAAATTCCGGCCGGTTTCGGGTTGTGGTGATGGTGGTGCTCCGGCCACGGGGGTGGCCGAGGATGGAGGGGTTTTGTCTATGGGGCCACATCGGAGCCATTGGGAGGGGTCTCGAGGGCTGCCGTGCGCCGTAGGCGGCGGATCGACGGCGAACAACTTCGCCGGCGGTGGTTTTCCCCCGTGGGTTTCGAACTGATTTCCGGCCAACCTCGACGAAATTGGTCCTTGCCTCAGTTGGGAAAGTTGCTTGGCTTGAGAAGGAGAACCTTGAGGGAGCTTGGCCGCCGGAAAATCTCTCCGGTTGACGGCGCGCCACCGGCGGCGGCGGCGGTCAACGGCGGAGCTCCGGTGACCCGTTGACTTTTTAGAATTTGATGATTTTAATGTCGTTTTACTCGTATTTGGGTATCGGATTTTCATTCGAGCGTTTGAGTGGAGATTTCGAGAATTTCGTTGATTATTTTTGTATCAGTTATACGTTTCCGGGAACGGTTGGTTTCCAAGGTGTGGTACAATGTTGTGAGCTATGATTTTGATCAGTTATATTTTATGATTATTCAGGGGATCGAGATCGTGCTTCTGGTGAGGGATCTTCCGCCGGACCACGTGATTAGCGCGAGTGCGCGCTTTGCTCACTTGTGAGTGGACACTTTTATATTTTCACAGTCGTTGCGAGTTCGTGATATTTCCGTATTTACTTTTATACAATGTTGAGATTATTTATTATTTTCGGAGGTATTATTTTATATTTTATGGTGATGGCATTACTTGCATCGATGCTTCGGCTACTCGGCTGATCACCGATAGTCTAACCAGAGTTGAGAGATTCCTCTGGACTAGAGTTGAGAGATTCCTCTGGGCAGGGTTGAGAGATTCCCCTGTTATGCCGCCGGGGTTGAGAGATTCCCATGGCCTATCACCGTCGGGCTTGAGCGATTCGTCTGACCGTCGGGCTTAAGAGATTCGTCTGGCACCTCCATATATACTTTCCGAACTCATATTGTTTTACATTAATTATGTGTATGAAATTGGTGAAAGGCATGTGTTTTTTTTCGTCCACTCACTCTAACGTTTTATTGCCTTTCCCCTGGGATTTTCGGTTTCCGTGCCCAGTTTGCAGTTCAGATTCTGGTGTCTCACGTCGCGGTCGGAGGGTAGTTGTTCGAGCTACCTGTCTTTTCCAATAGGTCCTTTGTTTCGCCTATTGTTGTATATTTTGTTTATATACACTAGAGGTCGCTCAGATACGATACTGATACATGTTTTATGTTGTGGATTTTCCTGGATTTTCTATATTATATAGTTATGTTTACTGTTTATTATTATTGTTATGATATTGAGAAATCCGGATGGGATTGATGCCCACGGTTTGGCTTTTGTGGCATAGGATGAACTGTTATTTTTCGGGTGCAGGTAAAGGCAATTCCGCGTTAGTAGCGTTACTCTGCCGAAATTTTAATGGTTTTTGTTGGTTCGTGTTTTCAGAAGGGGTTTGATTCCGGTTTAGGAAACTAAATCGGGGTTGGGTCCTTTCAACGTACAAACTAAGTAAATATGGAAGAAGTAGATGTGCCGCCGAGTTCCCCCGCCTCCAGCAATGTCGTCGTCGTCGGGGTGTGGGGTCGGAGCAGGAGGACAATCTTGTTGAGCCCTTGTTTGCATGAGGGCGAGGAGGTTGGCTATCTGCACTTGTTGTTGATCAAGCCTCTGACGCATAGATAACGTTTTTGCCCGTGCGAGTCGAGCCTCCTCAAGGGCTGCTCGGACTGCCTCATCCCGAGCACTTGTCCTCGCCGAGCGTGACTAACCACTCCCACTCATCTTCCCTATCCCCACGCATCTCTACGGGGGTAGGCGAGCAGCCGAATTGGAGATAATACTTGTGAAGTCTATACTTCCAATCATGATAGATAGTGTTGGCGGTGGTGTTGATGTGCTTAAGCATCTCCGGTTTTCCATCCACTGCATATTGTTCCTACAAAAAAAGAATAAAAAATTATAATCGTATATATTATGAAATTACGATTTTTATTGGTTATTAAAAAATGAATTTAAAATTGTATTACCGAGAGTTCTTTAAATACCTTCCCCTTCTCCAAGTTCAGCAACTCCTTCTAGCTAAGCGCAACATACAAATCTTGTTGCGAATAATTGCCCCGATGTTGTGTAATGAGAGACTAGCTAGCTACGAGGTGGGAGGGCCATCGGTGAAATCGTCGTACGGCAACTGGATATTTTGCCCAGTCGCCTTGAACAACTTCTCAGATTTTTCGCCTTTTCCAAGGCCTCGGGTTGAGGGTCTGACATGGCCCTCCTGACCTTGCACCGCACGCTGTAGAGAATAGACTTGGGTGCCGACTCCTGGGCATCTTCTGACATCGATGATCCGCCAGAAGGGGTGTTATTGTCATCGCTCTGTATAACTGGGGCATTAAAAATTTCCCCAGTCGCCGCAGCCGAGGGATTAGCTGAATGGTCTGATAGAGGCGTCACGTTGTCCTCGAAGCTCTGCCAACCCACTTGCTCTGCGAAGCATCAGAGTTGAGCATCTTCGGTGTCTTTTTATTCATTCTTTTTATTCCATGAGGCCATTTTAACCTAAGAGTTGTAAAAATTAATTATTAAACTTATTTTACCATTAATTATAACTATTTTACCATTTACTATTTTTAATAATTTACGATATTTATTCTTTTTCATATTTACCACAAAAATTACTATTTTTAATAATTTTCATTTTTAATATTTACCATTTTTAATATTTACTATTTGTATTTTTATACCTTTTTTAACAATTTACAATTTTTATTATTTACTATTCGGTTTTATCATGTTTCTATTTACCGTTTTTTCAAATTTAGTATTTTTAATATTTACCTTCAATTATTTTTACCATTTTTATCAATTTATTATTTTTACCCTTTTTACAATATTCACCAATTTATAATAATTACCAATTTATAACTTTTACCAATTTATAATATTTACTTAATTTAAAATATATTTAGCAATTTATTATTTGTACCATTTTTTAATATTTACTAATTTTACAATAATTACCAATTTACAATATGGACTTAATTTACAAAATATTTACCAATTTATTATTTTTACTAATTTACAATATTTAACAATTTATAATATTTACCAATTTACCCAATTTACAATTAAACACAAATACACTGTATTATACACTGTATTATACCTAAATACGTAGTACTATACCTAAATACATATTAAAAAGAAATTATAAATACATATGTACGTAAAAAAAATAAAAATTTGCCGGCGGTGAAGGGGCAACGGTGGGATTGGGCCGGCCGGTGGGAGGCGTCGGAGGTGGAGGGAGGAGGCCGTACGGTGGAGGGAGGGAGTGAGGAGGAAGATCGACGTATGAGGTGAAGGGAGGGAGGAGGCCGATGGTGGAGGAGGTGGGAGGCGGCGGAGGAGGTGGAGGCCGGCTGGTGGGAGATGTGAGCTATCAGCGGACTTTGAGAGAGAGAGAGAGAGAGAGAGAGAGAGAGAATCTGGATATGGAATCTAATCTAAGTACTTGAATATCACTTAGACGACGAAACATTTCTTCACCTAAGTGAAAACTTTCGTCTTCTAAGTACGACGACAAACACTTCATGGCCTAAATATTGTTTCACTTAGACGACGGAGGGTGATTTTACATCGTGTAAGTGAAACCGACCTCACCTAGACGACGACAACTGATTTTGGGAGTGACCGCCATGTATTTTGGGAACCGTTCAAAATTGAATTTAGATGATGGAGGAGACCTTTCCATCGTCTAAGTTCAAATTTAGAGCGGTTCCCAAAATAAATGGCGGTGGAATTTGGATCGGATTTTTGTAGATCAATCATATGTGAAAATGGGAAGAATATATATATATATGTATAATTAAAGGGTTTAATTTCTACAAACATGTATATAATTTAAATAAGTAAACATATGTACCTATTGGAAGAACTAATCAGGAAACTTCTTTTTAACCACTTTTTCAAACCACGTTGAACTCTTATCCGGATTTAACGCCTGAAGCTTCTCCTTGTACGCAATCATGTAAGGCTCAACTTCGTCATAGTCTCGCAACACTACCCAATGCGCCTTAATATGTTTTCTCATGTTAACGATTCCTTTAATATTCCTCTAAACGGTCGTACGACATTTATGACGATAGAAAGAAAGATGCGGGCACTGGGAACAGAGGCGGTGGGAGGTGGTGGATCCTTGAAGTACCTATTGCAGTAAGTAACACACTCATGCATTATGTATATCTCTGATATGGAGCCATCCGGGGTCGACCTATTTTTCACGAATCCTTTATACTGTCCAAGTTGTCTACAAAATCAAACGTTCAATTAATTAATTGTAGAATAAGTATATATAGCTAGTAATCTGGAGTGAAACAAATAATGGATCGGAAAACCTATATAATTAATTAGTTGTGCGTTCCTTTCTTAAGGATACATCCAAGTGTACTAGACCGGACCAGAAATGAGCACCTGCTGGGGTAGGTAGAGATCATTAGGTGAATCATGATGTCAAAGAAAGCAGGGGGAAAATCCTCTCTAGTTTGCAATTGATGTTCATAATTTGTTGTAGTAGTTCCACCACATCTAAGTTCTTTAACTCTTTGGCGCATAACCTCTGCCACCATTTGCACAATGCCAATATTGGTTCTACGACGTCACGAGGCAAATATGGCCGAATTACCACTGGAATCAGACGTTGCAGCATAACATGATAGTCATGTGTCTTTAGACCAACAAACTTGTGTTGCACCAATTATAGTAGCTGCATACGTAGAAGTATAACAAACGCTCTTAAACCAGTGAAATACAGAACCTCTAAGTGTCAGCTTCACTGTGTAAGGTGCAGCTGGCATCTTGTTGTACACTCCTTTTCTATCCCTCCTCAACCATAAGGGACGACGTAGATTTATAGATTCCAGATGTTTGCGCGCTTTGGGAGTATCTTTAGTCTTGAACTTAATACTGAGAAGTGTTCCCACCACGCTGTCGCACACATTCTTTTCTATGTGTATCGCATCCAAGTTGTTCCTCAGCTTCAACTTCGACCAGTAAGGGAGTTCAAAGAATATACTGTTGTGATGCCAATAGCTGAGATCATGTGGAGGTATTGGATTGTGTTTTTGTACATCCTTGTCATTGGTCAACACACCAAACTAAATCTCTTCGCCAGACTAAATACTGGGTTTAGAATTATTCTCTACCATCCCTTCGAAATGAGCTTCATCCTGTCGCCACGGGTGATCGTCAGGAAGCCATCTGCGGTAACCCAGGTAACACACGTTCCCCGCGTGCCAATTAGAGTTCATGTCGTCCAAACATATAGGACATCCATTGTATCCTTTCATCCTGCAGGCTGCCAACATCACATATGCTGAAAAATCACTGATCGTCCACATTACGGCTACCCTCATCATGAACATCGTGTCAGTGAGTTTTTCATAAGATGGGACTCCATTTTTCCACAATAGTTTAAGCTCGTCAATCAAAGGTCTAAAGTAGACATCTAAGCACTTCCTCGAAGATTTAGGACCTAAAATTAGCAGAGTAAGGAAATTAAATTCCTTGTTCATGCAAATCCACAGAGGCAGGTTGTACGACATCAGAATAATTGGCTAAGTGCTGACGGTAGAGCTATTACTATCTGAAGGATTGAATCCGTCTATAGATAGTCCGAGTCTAACATTTCGAATCTCTATTGCAAAGTCTCCAAATTCGTATTCGAAATCTTTGAAAGCCTCCCCATCCGCGGCGTGTCTCAGCACATCTTCATCACTTCGCTTTTTTGCATACCATCGCATCGCCTCTGTTGTGTATAGAGACATGGACAGACACTGCAATCCTATTCTGCCCATATCTGCACTGGCCATATATGGAACAATAGTCTAAATTTGCATACTCGTTATAAAACAGCACACAATCATTTGGACATGCGTCAATTGTCCTGTACTTTAGGCCGAGGCTGCTCAAGATATTACTAACCTTATAATGGTATTTAGGAAGATTGTGATCCTTAGGAAGCAACTTACATATTTGGTTGAATTTCGTCAAAAGTACTAACTGACATTTTGTTCTCCACTTTTATCTCCATTTGCTTCATCACATATTGCAAGACATTCTCTCGGTATCCAAGGTACACTGGGGTCTGGGCTTCAAGTAGCATTGTGTTGTACTTATCCATCTCAATGGTGTCAGTGGCCAAGCTAGCAACATAGAATGTGTCATCATGCTCATGAGTGGTATTGTAACCTCCCTCTTGATTTTGGTGTCTACCATGACTAAATCGCGGAAATCCATCATGAACCAAATTCATAGTTAGGTTCCAAGCAGGGGGGCCGGCACCACTACCGCTAGATGAGGCACCATGGTAACTGTACTCTGAGCTGAAGTCTACTGCTTTACCATGCTCGCTCCACGTAGTGTAGCTCCACATCATACCATTTTCGTACAGATGTTGCATCATAACATTAACCTCCACATACTTATAATTAAGACATTTTTTGTACGGACACCTGAAATGTTTCTTTCCCTAACCATGTTCCATTGCAAAATTCACAAATTCTCTGATTCCATCCATATACCGGACATCACTTCTATTCCACAACTTTATCCAACTCTTGTCCATACTTTTATGAAATTTAATAATTATCATATTAGTCAACTATTATATATACATATTTTTAAGTAATTATTAACCTATTATATATACAAATTTTCAACTACCTTAATTATTAACGTATTTAATTAAAATATTTATTAATTACCTTTATTAATTAACAGTGAATATACTATACATCAATTACTTTAATATATCTAACATGCATGTACGTTTTAACTAAATATTAACCAAATCTTTAAACATCCATGCATACGAGTTAATTAACTAATATATATATATCAATCAATTACGTAACTTAATTATAAATATTAGACGTACTAACAATGCAATCAATCAAACGTACAATTAATTATATAAATAAACGTTAAGATTGTCAGAAATTAACTACGTATGTACCTAGCCTTCACTGATATATGGCGAATCGATGGTCGGAGCCGGATATATATATATATATATAGTGCTAGTTGTACGTGTGAGGAGAGTCTGATTGAGAGAGAATGAAAATGAAAATGAGAATGAGCGAGCGAAGAGGAAAAGAATCTGGCACAGTATATAATGCATTACTTAGACGATAGACTATGTGTAGTTTCCGTCGTCCAAGTGATGAATGAGACGATGCACCGACGCTGCGTCGTCTAAGTAGTCACATAGACGATGTCGGTGCGTCGTCTCACCCCTCACTTGGACAACAAAGACTTTTTTCCGTCGTCTAAGTGTAACTTAATTTATTGGCGTTGTATAAATTTCTACTTAGACGACAAAACCTTCACTGTTTTGTCGTCTAAGTTATTTTTCTCGTAGTGATGCTTTCTTGTCTTTTTAACATTGATGAATTTTGGTTTGGTGTTTTGAGCTCCTATTCCGCTTTGATTTTGCGAATATGCATGTTTTGTGGTTTTCAATTCGTTTACTGCCAAGTGTAAACATGTGGTTTTCCGGGATTATAAGTGTTTAATTTTTGTTGTTGATGAGTTATAGGTTTGGGAACATGATTGACCGACTTGTTTGAGATCAAAGTAGGTTCTGTTTTTTGGGTTTTGTTGAATTTACGAGATTTGCTGAAGAATACAAACAACAGTGAAGAACAATTACTGTTCTTGGGTTTTTAGTGCTTTTGATCTGGTTTTTGTTTAAGTGGGTATTGTTAGTATTATATCATTAGTTGTACGATTAACATACTTATCCGCTTAAGCAGATTAGCAACATCTACCGGACCACCCACAAGACCACCAAGGAGGCTCCAACTTCACTCACCAGACCCACCCCATCCGGGCGCACACGCGCCCGCCAGGCGCACGTTCCAACGCACGGATCACACACCAGCAAGCACACCAGTCCCACATCGAAGAACACCACCCAACTCCAAGCTCAACCACCTATATATGTAAGGTATTTATTACAGGTAAGATCACTCCATTAGATCCCATTCGGACTAATTCACTCATTCATATCCCATCGAGAGCCAGTTGACTCACTCGATCCATATCACACTACTCGCACGTTCGCTTGACTGTTATATCCAATACATCTTCTGACTTAGGCATCGGAGCGTTGAAGGCGGGCCACCCCGTCTTGACCCCTGACCGCCTGTTTCGTTGTTGTATTCTTCTAACACCTGCACCCGAACGCCCGAGAGGAGAAGGAAGCGCCCGACAGGAGAATCCACCGCCCGAAGGAAGGATCCCGCGCGCACGAGAAGAGAGAAAGAGAGCCCGCCCATCCGAGCAGCCCCACCGTTCGGACGCACCAAGAGGAGGAGCAGAAGGAAATCCATCGCACGGAGGAGGAAAGGAAGGAGTGTTCGAAGAAGTGTATTCGTGTTGCTTCTGCCCCTTTACGCCCCCGCGCGTAATTCGGTAGAAACATCTGGCGCCGTCTGTGGGAAACTTACAAATTGCAAACCTCGTATAAACACCACTACCCAAAAGACATGTGTTCCATCTGTTGCTGCTAAGGTCGACCCGATTCCGCACGATCATCCCAATTCCGCACGATCATCCCAAGCGACATCTTGGCGCCCGTCACTCCAAGAGATAAGTATTCTTGATTTCACACCACTCTTATGTTGAAAGTGTATTCGTACTCCACCCGCACGACCGTTCCGAGGCCTATTCTTGGAGGACTCCAAACAGCAAGACCCGTTCGGGAGTCGTGCGCAAGCGGCTTGGATCCATTCATGCATCATGTACAAGACAGTTCCGAGGCTTAACGGCTCCAAATAGCAAGATTCGTTTGGGAGTCGGGCGGCTCCAAACAGCAAGATTCGTTTGGGAGTCGGGCCCACAGGTACACCAACGTAGCGCTCGGAACCATTCATGCATCATTCGTAAGACCGTTCCGAGGCTTAACAGCTCCAAACAGCAAGATTCGTGTGGGAGTCGGGGTCAGCGCTCGGATCCATCCATGCATCATTCGCAAGCCCATATTCGCTCGTTCGCATGGCACGATCATGAAAGTCAGGCATAATACGCAATACTCGTCAGGTACCCGATCACGCGCAGGTGTGCAGGTACAAGATTGGCTCAGACGCGCAGATGCACGATCAGGCGCGAAGACGCGCACGCGCAGGCGCTCAAGTACACGAGCAGGCGCACACGCGCAGATACACGATTGGTGCGCGGGCGCACAGGTACACGATCAGGCGCGCACGCGCAGGCGCACAGGTACAAGATCAGGCGCGCACGCGCAGGTGAACAGGTACACGATCAGGCGCGCACAGGTATGCGATCGTGCACATGTGCGCACGGTCGGGCGCATAGGTACCCACTCCGTCTAGCGAGCCCTTGACCGGAGGGGGGTCACAGGATCATGACCACTGCTCAACCGGATAAGTATTCTTGTTAATCGCACACCCTTTTTCAACTCCCCAGTCAAGAAAGTTCTCTTTGACTTGGGGAATTGGGGGACTTGTTAGTATTGTATCATTAGTTGTACGATTAACATACTTATCTGCTTAAGCAGATTAGGAACACCTACCGGACCACCCACAAGACCACCAAGGAGGCTCCAACTTCACTCACCAGACCCACCCCATCCGGGCGCACACGCGCCCGCCAGGCGCACGTTCGAACGCACGGATCACACACCAGCAAGCACACTAGTCCCACATCGAAGAACACCACCCAACTCCAAGCTCAACCACCTATATATGTAAGGTATTTATTACAGGTAAGATCACTCCATTAGATCCCATTTGGACTAATTCACTCATTCATATCCCATCGAGAGCCAGTTGACTCACTCGATCCATATCACACTACTCGCACGTTCGCTTGACTGTTATATCCAATACATCTTCTGACTTAGGCATCGGAGCGTTGAAGGCGGGCCACCCCATCTTGACCCCTGACCGCCTGTTTCGTTGTTGTATTCTTCTAACAGCTGCACCCGAACGCCCGATAGGAGAAGGAAGCGCCCGACAGGAGAATCCACCGCCCGAAGGAAGGATCCCGCGCGCACGAGAAGAGAGAAAGAGAGCCCGCCCATCCGAGCAGCCCCACCGTTCGGACGCACCAAGAGGAGGAGAAGAAGGAAATCCATCGCACGGAGGAGGAAAGGAAGGAGTGTTCGAAGAAGTGTATTCGTGTTGCTTCTGCCCCTTTACGCCCCCGCACGTAATTCGGTAGAAACAGGTATGTAGGAATGTGTTTGTGGGTTTATTTGCAATGGTTTTGTAGGAAATAGACCAATTGTTGATGATATCCGCTAGCTTATCTTGCCTTTTTTCCTTCATGTTTAGATTTTCGTCATCTTTGCCTACTCGTTAGGAAGACGGAACATATTTCTATATCGAGTGAAGAATCCCGTCAGCATGATTGAGCCTCAGGCGTAGGATTGCATAGCCCTAGCTATATCCATAGTTCGTCTGACTCCTCGTCATACAGTATTTTGAGCATCACCCCAATAAACATTATCGTTGGCGGTGCTTGTCTTAGGTTGTCGGGCTAGCCAATGGAAGACGAAGCAATAAATGACTGTCTCAACCATTTGCCAAGGGTTTATGACTCAAACGGTAATAGTCGATCTAACAAGGATCCTAGTACATTAGCGTAGCAGTCTGTTGCTTAAGGCATAGCACCTATTGGTGCTACTTACGTAGTGCCGAATCTCCTGATCTTCGTCACGGTGGGCCATGCCTCTAGCGACTAGATAATTGTGAAGTCGTTCAGGGGCCCAAGGAATAAGCATATGCCGTGGAGATCGAGCAGAGGTTTTGGGATTATAACATCCCGAGCTCAGTGAAGTTGAAGGTCTTAAGACCTAAAGATTCATTTATCAGGCGGCCAGCAAGTCATATTTGAATTAGCGAGTTTCACTTGAAGTTTGGTGTGAAGCTTTCTTTCTTCTTCCAGTATGTGCTTTTGATGTTCAACGTAATGCCAGGACAATGTGGGTCGACCATGACGCGTGCTCTAGTCACGAAATTTAATATCTGGTGGTGATGTGGCTTCCATCATCCAACGCGCACTAAAGTTGGTCATTTTTTTTGTTTAGAGTAATCGCCCTGGGCCATTGATGCTGTCACCATGACTTTTAGGCCCAAGGGTAAGTGGTGGTTGATGACTCCGTCTATGTCAACCACCGCTTAGTGTTGTGTTCACTTCCTGGTTGGCGGTGACTACAAGTTTGATGATCACGCCTCATATCTGACTGAAGTGGGGAGTGTTTCTACCGAATTACGCGCGGGGGCGTAACGGGGCAGAAGCAACACGAATAAGCTTCCACGAGTACTCCTTCCTACTCTCCTTCGTGCGGTGAACTTCCTCCTCCTGGTGCGTCTGAACGCTGAGGCTGTTCGGATAGGCGGGCTCTCTCCTCTCTTCGTGCGTGCGGGCTCTCCTTGCGGGCACTTCCTTCTCTTCTCTCGGGCGTTCGGGTGCAGCTGTTAGAAGAATACAACAATGAAGCAGGCGGTCAGGGGTCGAGACGGGGTGGCCTGCCTTCAACGCTCCGATGCCTAAGTCAGAATGATGTATTGGATATAACAGTCAAGCGAACGTGCGAGCAAGTTGGTGGGATGTGAATTAGTAGTCGTGAATGAGTGATCTTACCTGTAATAAATACCTGATATATATAGGTGGTTGAGTTTGGAACCTGGTGGTGTTCTTCGATGTGGGACTGGTGGTTCTTGCTGGTGTGTGATCTGCATGTTCGGGCACGCCCCCCACGGGCGCGTGCGCGCCCGGAGGGGGTGGGTCTGGTGAGTGAAGTTGGAGCCTCCTTGGTGGTCTTGCGTGTGGTGTGGTAGGTGTTGCTAATCTGCTTAAGCGGATAAGTATGTTAATCGTACAACTAATGATACAATACTAACAAGTCCCCCAAGTCCCCAAGTCAAAGAGAACTTTCTTGACTGGGGAGTTGAAAAAGGGTGTGCGATTAACAAGAATACTTATCCGGTTGAGCAGTGGTCATGATCCTGTGACCCCCCAAGTCCCCCAACTCTCCGGTCAAGAAAGGGCTCGTATGACGGAGCGGGACCTGGGTGTCCGAGTGTGTACCTGTTCGTTCGGTGGTGTACCTGTTCGTGTTCTGGGCCCGGCATCCAAACTGATCTTGCTAGTTTAGGATCCGCGCGCCCGTGGTTTGTTGCCTGTTGGTGCGTTGGTGTACCTATGGGCCCGGCCTCCAAGCACGACTTATATATGCTTGGGAGCCGCGCGCCCGGATGGGGTGGGATTTTGGAGACATTCATGGTGTAACAGATATACAAACATATGGGCAAATAGGTAGATAGGTAAGTAAATATATAGATATATAGATAAATAGGTATATAGATATGTAGATATATATGTATGGTGTGATGCGTGAATGTATGGCATGAGGTGTGTGTATGCAAAATGCTGTCCGTACGCCAGTTATGGGATACACTGCGCACGCCGTACGTCAACCGGAATGCCGTCGCGCACGCTGTAGCGTCAACGGGGTGATCAGAACCGCGACCTACGAGTGTTGCAGCGCCCACGATCACGTACTCGTGCCGCTCTTCGGCCTTAGCGCGCGCAGAGGCCTCTGCCGCCTAACCCGGGAAGATTTCGCACCCGGAGAGGACGGACCCCACACCCGGTCTACGCTCATCGGTCTCTGGTCCTTAGGAGGAGAGGACGGACCCCACACCCCCCAGCCGGAACCCGAGTCGGAGAATCAATCGTTAACGTTACGCACACGGAGGGGAAGAACCCCACACCCGTGCCTCCCATCGAGCTTAGCCCTGCTAATTCGGCTTATACCTTTGCGATCGTCGAGGAGGGGCGCACCCCACACCCGCGTCGTGTCCGTGGCCTATAGGGGGGGATGGACCTCACGTCCCTACTAGGGCTTAGTTTGGCGTACGGAGGGGAAGAACCCCATGCCCGTGGTCGCCAATCGCGCTTAGCGCGCGCAAAGAGGGGACGGGCCCCATGCCTCTGGCGCCTAAACCGATATGATTTCGTCAGGAGAGGGGACGTATCCCATGCCTCTGCTAGGAATGAGCCGTCGCACGGAGGGGAAGAACCCCACGCCCGTGGCGCCCATCGAAATGTGGAACCTCCAGAGAGGGGACGAACCTCATGCCTCTGCGTTGGAACAGGGCGGCGTACGGAGGGGAAGAACCCCACGCCCGTGCCACCCATGGCACGCGCAAGAGAGGGGACGGACCCCATGCCTGTTGCCGCCCATCGATTTTGGGATACCCAGAGAGGGGGCAAACCTCATGCCTCTGGTTTGGGATGAGCTGGTGAACGGAGGGGAAGAACCCCACGCCCGTGTCACCCTTGGCACGCGCAAGAGAGGGGATGGACCCCATGCCTGTTGTCGGCCATCGATTGTTTGGGACATACAGAGAGAGGGCGAGCCTCACGCCTCTGGCGCTTAATCCGACCTGCACTTGTGCGGACGGAGGGGACGTACCCCACACCCGTCGCCCGTTGGCTCCAGGGACTGCAAGGGGAGGATGGACCCCTTGCCTTTTCGTATAGGCAACCTGTATCTTTGCGTACGGAGGGGAAGTACCCCATACCCGTCGCCCGTTAGACTCGGCGCCTGCAACCTGCCAGGGCCGAGCCAGTGTGTACGGGGAGAACCCAACGCCCGCGGCGCTTGTCTGGTTTAGCGCGCCATGCCTGTTGCCGCGAAAACCGTGTTGCCCGTTCTTACCGATGGGCGCACGAGGGTGTTTACCTCGTTTGGTCGTGCGCGGGAGGTGTGACTTGCCTTGGATTTGTTGGTGTGCTGATGATGAAACGATTGAGGTGACATTCCTTTTGATCCTCCCTGGGGAACCGTTGTGATGAATGCTGGCCGGCGTCATGATTGTCTGAAGGGCAAGCGTCACGCGCGTGGGGTGGTGCATGGGTGCCACGTGTCGAACCGGTGGAGGCCGTGCTAGGGTTGAATTTAAGGCGAGAAGATGATGGGCTGGCACGGTTACTGAGAAGGGTAAGTGAACCGGGCCGTGCCACGCGTCCCAATCTGACGGTGGGTATGATGGAATGGACGGCTGGCGATGGCTGGCTGACGTCGGTCGATTAGTATAAATAGGGGTGTGGTTTGCATGTTCCAGTACTTCCATGATTTACAAGAAACTCTGTCGAAATCACCTGCGATCTGCTTCCTCGAGCTTTGCTGTATTTGTATCCTCCGTTGCCGGAAACCGTGCTCGGCGCTTATATCCCGTTGTACCATTCCGACCTGGTAAGGCCCTCGGCCTTGGTGGTTGCGTTTCTCCCCCCTTCTCTGTGTTTTGTGTGTTTTTGGGCTGTTTGGGTGTTTCTGGGTTTTTTGCTTGTTTTCCTTAAGAACAGGGTTTGTTCTTGAGGTGGGGTGGGTTTGATCTGTTTTGGGTGCCATTTGGTGGGTTTTGGTGTTTCTGGTGATTTGCTGTCTGGTGCCAAGTGTTGCGTCCTTCGTCCGTGAGTGTACACGAGCGCAAGTCCCCCAGTCCGTGCGCGCCTGGCATGGGCGAGTGCCCAACGGGCGCGAGCGTGCCAGTAGGCCATGCCAGTAGTGTCTGTAGTGTTTAACAAGAAGGAGGAATATAAATTTTTTGAAGTGTTGTATCTGTTTGCTAACCTTTCTGCGCGTGCGTTTGCAGCGAAGAAGATGGATGAAGTGGCCAGACGTCAGATGCTCAGACTGCGGAGTGTTGGGGCGAAGGCCCTCGGGGTGGCGGATGATGGTGGTGGGCCGCCTGCTGTAGGGGATGAGATCCAACGTGCGCCGCCAATGGGCGATGTGGGTGCCCCTTCTCTACCTGTCCAAGTGCCACAAGCGGATGTTCCTCTCCTGCCGGCAGGCGATGTTGCTGGAGCCGAGACGCAGGTCCAGGCAGAACGTGAGCAACAGCTGGGCGTGCGGGGTGGTGGCGCGGGCAAGCGGGAGGGTGTTCTTGCGCTGTCGCCGGTGAGTCGTGCGCTTGCTGTGGTGCCGTCTCCAAGTCGGGCGATTGTTCCAAGTCGACCTCCAAGTCCTCAAAAATACTCTTGCCTTCCAGATCCTCCTCCTCTGCCGTTGGGTGCGCCAAAGTCTCCCCCGCAAGGGAAAAGTGGGGAACGTGCGCGGAAGCGGATGCGGACGGAAGACTCCCCTCCCGGCCCTGCTCCTGGGTCGGGCGATGATGTTGTGGATGGGGTGCGCCGATCGCTGGCGGATGATGCTGCTGCGCTTGCGGCCGCGCTGCCGCCGGTGGAGGATGCCCCCTCTGACGAGCTGGATGGGGTTTTTGGTTCCTGCCCTTGTCTGATGCAGCAGGTCTTCCGCTACTGCTCGCGGGAGATTGCGGAACTTGCACGCCTCAGGGCTGGCGCGCTGGAGCACCGGAGGGTGGTGGACGGGTTGATGGCCAGAGCGGATAAGGCCAATCACCTGGCGCGTCGGTACGTCGCTCGTGAGGACGAGGGGAACACCCGGGCGGAAGAAGCTGCTGCCTGTGAAACTTTGGCCAAGATTGATAGGGACAAGGCCGTGGCCGAGGCGGAGTGTCTGCGCGGTGAGCTAAAGCGCGTTCGTGCTGAAGCAGCCGCCCGGGAGGCGTTCCTGGAGTCTGAAGTTGAGAGGCTGATGGGCGCCTGGGTTCCTGCGTACGTGAGGGCGGCGGGGTCTTCCAGGGAACCTGCCGAGGTAGAGCTGGACCCGGTGGTCATGCGGGTGGATCCGGGAGAGTAGGCGGAAGCTGAGGTGGCGGCGTCGTCGGATGAGGGTGAGGAACTGGATGTGGATACGGGGGCGGAGTAGAGTAGCTTTTCCTTTCCTGTGTTGTAATGGAGTAGGCCGTGTAATTTGGGGCAACTGAATGAAACTGCTTTTACTTTCCGTTTGTGTGCCTTGACTTTTTTGTTTTTGTTTTTTTGGCATCTTTTGAGCTGCTCGTGCGAACGTGTAAAGCAAAATGTTACATAAAAAAATGGCCTATCCCTAGTCCCCCAGTCCCCCGAGTACATGGGCGGGCGGGTCAAGGACGAATGAACACGCAAATATAAACTAACGGAAAGTGTACGACAGGAGTACAATATGATCAATATAATAAGTAACAAGGTACTTCCCCAAATGTTGGACGCTCCATGGGCGGGGTGTTCTTCTTCCGCTAGATTGTTTCCCAGTCCCCCCAGTTGGATAAGTTGGGATTTGAATGTGCTGGTCTGGGCGATCGGGCGGTCCGTTTACTCGCCCCCTCAGTAGATTACTCGAAGTGTGGTCCTGCGCCGCTCGCGCGTGGATTGCGTCCCCCGATCCGTGGGCCCCAAGGCGAGAACCTCCTGCCTGCCCCGAGTCCCCGTGGTCTCCTCGTGATTGTATCCCCGAACGTGCCCGATCCCACGCTCGGTTGGGAATCTTCCCAAGAGCAGGTGCCCTGCGATGATCAATTTCAGTTTGCAGATTCCAGGCCTCCCGAGTATGGCGTTGTAGGGGGAGGGGGTGTCCATGACGATGAAGTCCGTCCGGATTTCGCCGCGCGGGGAGTCGGGCGCGCCAATCTCAACCCGAAGGTTGTCGCTCCCGATGGGATACGAAGTCTCGCCTGTGAAGCTGGCGATGCACTCACGGTCATGCGTCAGCTTGCTGGCGGGTCGGCCAAGCGTCGTATATGCGTCGAAGTAGATTATGCTCACGGACGCCCCATTGTCAACCAGCACCCTCTTCACAAGGAATTGGTCGATGATCGCGTCGATCACGAACGGTAGGGTGCTGTCCTTCGGGTTTTCTTCTTCGTCCTTTGCCGTGAAGCTGATGGTGGGTGCCTCCCTTCTTCCTGCCTTGGGCGCTCTCTCTGTCCCAATCGTCAGCATATCCCTACTCGGATGATCGGGCGATGATGCTCTCTTCTTGCGCTTGCCCCCGGATATCGTGTTGATAGTCCCACGGGTCCTGGCGCCCGTCTGGCGCTGTTGTCCTCCCGCCTTGGGAGGGGTTGTCCTCTCGTCCTTCATGTCTTCGAGGGCTTTCTTCAGCATAATGCAGCTGTTGGTATGGTGGGTGGCGGCGTTGTGGAATTCGCACCATACGTCCGAGAGTTGGCCGGTTGGAACCCCTGCCTTCGTCATGTTGTTTGGTGGCGGTATCTGGTGTCGATGCAGGCGGAGCAGGTGCTCGGGTGACTGCCCGTCGATCGTGAAGACTTCCTGCACCGCCGGCCGGTAACGTGGTGCTTGCCCCCGCGCCTGGTTGTAGTTGCTCTGATGTCCACGGAAGAAAGGCCTCTGGTAGTTCTGCCTGTATGTGTCCCGGTTCCTCTTGAAGCTCCCGGTCGGCCTTTCGTCGTCCGCCAGCTGTCGCGGCTGAGCGCCTGCCGCCTCAGGTCTGATGGAGCTAGGTTCGGGGGCGGATCCGTACACCCGTGTCTCCACCAACGCCTTCTGCACAACCAGATCCATAATCTCGTCGTAGTCGAGATGCTCCTTCCTCACAAGTTTCTCTACGAATGGGGTGGCGAGCAGGTTGTCCATCAGAGCTACCTTGGCCACTTGCTTGTCAAGGTCCCTGCATGTGCTTGCGAGCGTCCTCCATCAATTGATGTAGCTCGACAGGCTCTCGTCCATCCCCTGGC
This sequence comes from Geum urbanum, assembly GCA_946800695.1. Taxonomy (NCBI): domain Eukaryota; kingdom Viridiplantae; phylum Streptophyta; class Magnoliopsida; order Rosales; family Rosaceae; genus Geum; species Geum urbanum. The sequence continues at coordinate 9,910,893 of OX327015.1, forward strand.
GGACCTTGAGGAGGATGCCCGTGGTGTTGTACTTCCCCTGGAGCCGATACCGCTTCTGGAAACTCCCCGCTAGCTCGAGGAATGAGTGGATGGACCCTGGCGGGATCTCGTAGAACCAGCTACGTGCCTCCTCCGCCAGTGTTTCCTGGAACAGGAAACACAAGGTTGGGTCTGAATATCGGGTCCCGTCCGTGGTGGATCGAAACTCGTCTACGTGCGCTCGTGGATCCCCGCTCCCGTCGAACCGAGTAATCTTCGTTATCTTGGCGTAGGGATCCCTTCCCTTCTCTAGTATGTGCGCTGAGAACGGGCTGACCCGGGGGGCGAACGTCCCGCCCTGACCGGCCAACTTGTCCTTGCGCAAGCGCGAAACTTCTTCCGCCAGCTCCTCCATCCTCTGCAGGATCAGATCGTTGTTCGTCGGGGGTGTCGACTCCTCCACAGGTGAGGGTGCCCGAGCGTTGGTCCTGCCGGGCGGGTGTCGCTCCTCACTGGCGGTCTCCTGGGTTTCTTCATGCTACTCCATCTGCTGGCTGATGAGCGCTTCCAGTCGTTCCTCCATCCTCCGGCGGATTTGGCGCTCATCTGCTCTCTCGAGCGCCGCCTCCCGCAACTCCTGGATCATGCTGCTGATGCGCCCGTCGTCGTCGTTCCCGTTGGTCGCCTGTACATTCCGCTCCTGCGAGTCTGGCGGAGTCTCCCCATCGGGCGTGTTGCTGCCGTTAGTCACTGGGTTGAGCATGTGGACCTTTGATTTCGGTGGTGTTTATACGAGGTTTGCAATTTGTAAGTTTCCCACAGACGGCGCTAGATGTTTCTACCGAATTACGCGCGGGGGCGTAACGGGGCAGAAGCAACACGAATAAGCTTCCACGAGTACTCCCTCCTACTCTCCTTCGTGCGGTGAACTTCCTCCTCCTGGTGCGTCCGAACGCTGGGGCTGTTCGGATGGGCGGGCTCTCTCCTCTCTTCGTGCGTGCGGGCTCTCCTTACGGGCACTTCCTTCTCTTCTCTCGGGCGTTCGGGTGCAGCTGTTAGAAGAATACAACAATGAAGTAGGCGGTCAGGGGTCGAGACGGGGTGGCCCGCCTTCAACGCTCCGATGCCTAAGTCAGAATGATGTATTGGATATAACAGTCAAGCGAACGTGCGAGCAAGTTGGTGGGATGTGAATTAGTAGTCGTGAATGAGTGATCTTACCTGTAATAAATACCTGATATATATAGGTGGTTGAGTTTGGAACCTGGTGGTGTTCTTCGATGTGAGACTGGTGGTTCTTGCTGGTGTGTGATCCGTATGTTCGGGCCCGCCCCCCACGGGCGCGTGCGCGCCCGGAGGGGGTGGGTCTGGTGAGTGAAGTTGGAGCCTCCTTGGTGGTCTTACGTGTGGTGTGGTAGGTGTTTCTAATCTGCTTAAGCGGATAAGTATGTTAATCGTACAACTAATGATACAATACTAACAGGGAGGAACCCTAATTATAGAGTCCCCTGCTGGTTTCAGCCGTTAGGTTGTTTTCTTATTTCTTCTTGATGTCTTTCGTCTTTTGGTGCCGCTAGCTTGGCAAACCCTAGATAACCTCTTCTGTTATGTTTTATAGGCCGTTTTAATTATGTGTTGACGCTGTTGAAGAGGACCGAATTGCGCGCGTTCATTTTGTCTTTGATCCTTGCCTGGAATTTCATGATTTCTAGGCCGCCACCCACTGGGATCTTATAGAAACCACCAAACTTGCATGATTCCCTGGTAAATGGTTTTTACCTTCTTCTAAGCTTTGATGCTTTAATGGTTTTTCATTATGTCTTGACGGTGTTGTGTCTTTTGCAATAAAAATGTCGAAGTCAAAGAAGGACATGAGAATGGAGCAAGCGCATAGTTGCTTAACTGGTCTGATGAACAAGGCAGCTGATGTCTATTGACTCAACGTCAGCGATACGCTCCAGCCTTTCATCCAACCTCTTCCTATGAGTGAGTATAATACACCAGTTCCCTAAAAAGAAAAGGCCCAACCCAAGGCGTTTGCTTAAGCGAGGGTCTAAGTGGGGTCCAGCCAAACTGTGGTTTCCCTGTAGCAACAAGCCCCTGACACAAGGGTGTCTTAGGATGTGTTTGACTCTAAAATATCTCTCGCGGAGAGAGCCTTCCGCAAAGCAGTCTCTTTTATTGACTTCGGATAGTTTGACCTTAGTTGTCGGTTTATCTTGTATGTGCTTTGTATGCTGGCGTGCCACCGTCTCTCAACGGAATATCGAACTTAAAGCTGCCTGACTTCTTGATAAGAGATTAAGACAAGGAGAGCACCAACCTTGCCTGAATGGATCCTTCTCGCCTAGTAACCTAGGACTTTGGGTTTATGTGTCTCTAGCAGAGCCCCAGAAATCGATACCTCACACTACCCTTTACGAGTACAAAGCAAAGCAACTTCTCTGATGATGTGTTGAGAACACCGCTTCCTTTGATGTCCGAACTCTCACTCGATATGTGACAAGCCCTTCAACCTTCCAGTCGCATTTACTCCCTTTGGATATCCAAACTCTTACTCGATTGGTGACAAGCTTTTCAATTTTCCAGTCGTGATAATTGCTTCCTCTAATCGCAATAGTCTCACTCGTTCGGTGATAAGCGCTTTGATCGTCTGGCTGCAAAGATAGAATCTCTTGACGAGATGTCTTGGTGTAGTTGCGTATAGCAAATGTTTTATGTTTGATCGGGGATCCTTTCACCAATGCTTTTACTTTCCTTATATAATGCTCAGTACTCGTCTTTCAATTCTCTTAAACTTCTTCTACTCTTGCTCTTTGAATCTCAATATAACTCTAACACCATCCAGCACACGGGTCTTATCTCTATATAGTTCTAATGCTATCACAACTCCTTTACTAGAAGAAACCTATCTGAAACAGAAAAAGTATGATAGACATTAAGCCGCATAAATCAGCTATCCGAAATCCACAATCCTAAGTTGATCTGGAAACGGACTCTGTTTTTCCACTTGACCGCTCGCCAAGCTACATCTTTTAACTAGGCCGCTCGCCAAGACTTCAGCCTTTCAAGCCCAATATGAAATATTTATTTCAGGCCCAAACATTGCCCCTCAAGCCTTGAGCTTAAACTACCTGTGCAAGCGAAAAGACTTGAATATTACCCGAATGACGCGCTGTTAAACCAAACAGTAACATCACACACAAGTGCCACGTCACACAACTCTAAAAAATTGCGTCACTCGACTGACATAATATAAAAGCACCAGTCCACATCAACAAAATCTCATTCCTCAACGAGACTCTCTCACTTGCCTTGATCTTAATCTTTCAACCTCTTTAGTCAAAAGCTAAGACTTTTCATTCTCGCCGTCGTCCATTTATTCCGATTAAAAATATGCCTCCATGCAAAGACATCTCCATTCTCTATTCAGACCGTAGCGTTGAAAATTTTTCTAGACACCTCAAAGTCGTCGCCAGTCGACAGAACCCAGAGGCAATCATCTCCTTAAATGTTGACCCAAGTGAAGGCGTTGGCCTACTTGGTCCCTTTCTGGATACTCCGTTCAATCCAGAACTTTTTCATCTTCTCCGCCATCCCTTTTGCAACTCAGCCTTGATATTCCAAAAACATCCCAAGACAAAACCCAAAGAATGGACAAACAAAGATACTCTTTGTTTAATTGGGAAATGGCCGCACCTAAACGCAGAGGATCTCGCTGGGTACCGGCACCGTCGCGGAAAAGACATTGAACGATGGGAAGCGGTCAGCATTACCTAACTCATCGATTTATGCTTTTCACTCCCTGCTGATGGCAATAGAGCACCGTTCGCCATGCCATGTGCTTTTGGGATTGCACCGCCAACTGCTTCTGCCTTCCCTGTGGTGATGTAAGCATTACTGTTCTTCGTTTATATACCCTTTATGGAATTCCAGCGTTTGAAGATTCCTGGTTACATAATCACCAAATCGGGACACCAGTTCTGGCCTCCCTCAATCATCCTTCCTCCTACTCTTCCTAGATTAAGCATTTTGCATAGGATGAGAAAGACACCGACCAAGGAGGCATAGCCTTTTTGGAATATTGGCTATCAAATTACATCTTCTGTCCTTCTTCCGCAAAGGTCAACAGATGTTGGACCAACCTTGCCGAACGCCTATTCAATCGTGAATAACTGGGTTTGGTTGAATCCGTTCTCGCCTACATCTACTATGGTCTAAGGCGAGTCGTCCTTTTAAAGCTTGACCTTAATCAACGAGGGCCACTCTGGATGGTAGAGTTCTGGTTGCGGATGTACTTTCCTTTCTTTCGCCCTTCAGTAGTCCCTCCTTTTGAAGAACACAAGCTTCTGAGCCAGACCTTGGTATCTGCACCAACTAGGACTAGAGCATGGTCCTATCTAGCCTGCTTCAACTACCTCTACTCGCATAAAGACTTTCCAACTGCGGCAGTTGAAGTAATTCTGAATCGTCGTTACCCTGGCAACATTGCGAGAGGATTTATGCCCTCGCCAGAGCAAGATGACCTTGCGAGGAACCTTTTCGTTCAATGTCACACATGCAAGGACCTGCCAGTCCCTGATTCTTTGAGCCCCGGGTATGAGCTCTATGCTCGAAGCCATTTCTCGAGACAACTCGGACTCACCTAAGATGCCCCCATTCCCCTTGCTTGTTCTGTGAACAAATATACTCTTTGGCGAGGGACAAGTCATCTTACAACACTGGATATGCAGGATGAACACTTTGGCTTTCCAACGGTGATTATTCCTGAATTGACTAAGCCACTTATGATCTCTCAATCGGTCATCGAGTCGTACCAAGTATGGCGCTCCCAGCTTTAGGAAGATATACGACATATAGGACCGCTTCAAGTGACCGAAGAAACACAACAATTGTTCCCTGTCCAAATAAGAATTCCATTCGCTTACTTCGTTCTGTATATTGATTTCTTTTCTTGGTTGGCCCTTGACTTTTTGTATTTCTTTTTAGTCCAAACCCAATCCACTGACAAGCGACCAAATGGTTCTTGACTCACAAACAAATTCAAAGGACCAAGCAAGCTCGCAAGGCCAACCTCACTCTGCTGAGCCTACCATAATGGCCGCCATAGACCAACCTTCCAGCTCACTACATGCTATTGATGAAGAACCTCAAACTTCTCTTGAAAGAACCAAAGCTCCGTCTTCATCAAAGGGACTTCTCTCTCAAGCACCCAACCCACAAGAAGAAATATCAATCCTGCGAGGGATTTCAACCAAACTGAGTGCAAAGAGCCTCCCTACTGTCATTGATATTGCTCTTTAGAAGATCTTTTCTGGTAGTCTAGATTCCCTTCAAAATATCAAACGCGTCCAAGAACAAGTTAGGAATTTAAAGGCCACTGCCTATGCTGAATTCCTCCATAATATACTTGACCTTGAGAAAGAACTTCATGAATTTCTTTGTCAAAGCGAAGCCCACCACCGTCTAAAACTTGAAGCTGAACGTAAGAAAGAGGCGGTGGAAACACTGGCTTGCCAGACACAAGAAGAAAACCAACGAATCCAGACCCTTCTAAAAGATGCAACAACTCAGCATGAGGTTTTGGCAACCAAAGAAGCTGAATTAGCTGTCCTCCAAGTTGAGGTGGACCGCCTAAGGTCCAATGTTAACTCAAACCGAGCGTCTGTTCGCCAACTTACGATTGAAGGAGAGAGCCAAGCTCAACTACTGCAGGATGTAGAAGAAGAAGCCAACAACGCTCTACACATGTATAAACAATTTTGGCCAGACCTCGAGTTTGCAAAAATATTGTTGAAGAGAAAAACACTTATTTTGTAATTGTTGGGCCACTGATCTTAAGCCATTTTTATGTTATTCATGGTAATCCAAAACTCTTGAGTATATGTCTGTCTAGTCCAAATTTTCGAATCAGTGTGTCGATTGGGCCTTTGACACAAAATTGTGCCTCAGAATCAAGCCTTCCAAGAATTATCCGAACGAAACTAGTTTCATTTACAGAACCTAACCGCTCGCCTGCCCTGATAATCCAGATTAAATGGACATTAATTCCAAGCTTGGAATCCGTATTGCGTCAACCATAAAATCTTCAAAATACGCTTTACCTGCCCCAAAATCTTTTCATTCATCACGCTTTCCTCTAGGGGTAGATAAACCGTAACATGGCCCAATTTCCATTAGACTCGTGTCCTCTATTAACGGGTGCATTTACTCTCGTGAAGCCTTACTGCTATGCTTTCTTTCTATGAAAGGTTTCCTCTTTACTGTTTTATGATCAAATCTTCCAAACTTCTTTGCGAGAATGAACTCCCCTTTTGTGTGTTTTCTCTGGTTCTTCTATCTGAAGAAACCTCCAGATAGAACTGTCCATATTGTAGACTCTAGATAATAATATCCATGTCCAAACATGAATTAGATAGTAAAATCTATGTCCAGGTGTTGCCTTGGCTGACTCATCTTGTGTTTCTATAAGGTGACGAAGCCACAATTCCGAGGGACAACTCACCTCGTCTTCCTGACAGGCACCCACTCCGTTTCTAGATGCATAGAGGCTGCAAGCCCTATGAACACGGCTCCACTGAAGAGGAAAAACATGGAGTTCAACCGGGGAAAGTGATTCGCGTAAAACATGCATCAAATATTAACACAAAGTAGACACTTAATACATATCTCACACGTATACAATTTAAAAACCCTTCTTTGTAGATGTAGCATTGATAAGTAGGGATCGTTCTTAACCGGGGATTGAGGGTACTATTGCATGACAACGTTTGTAAACATAAAATAAAAGGTATGGGGGGTTTGAAAGTTTGGTTTAATTAACTAATAAAATAAGAACAGAAATTGGTAAGCAAACATATTAAGAAATCCTAGATTCTATCATGCTTCACTCATAGACAAGTAGAAAACAAACAAGAACAAAGAACCCTAAACATGCTTGCTAAACCGAAAATAAAACACTAACTAATATACTTACAAGTGATCGACACATTATATCCACCTAGCCAATTCATGCTCATATATATTTAGTGTCAACGAAATTCTTAATCTTCAACCTAAAATACATAGACATGCTTTTAAATTGTAAACGAAGAGCGCAACAACTTAATCATCTAAAGATCATACAAAACATGCAAGAGAGGAACGAAGAGCGTATCACCTAGCATATTAAGAAGCTTTAAGCACATAAGCATGCATACGAATTAAAAGTTAAAAACTAAGAACACATGGAAGATACTAAAGTAAATATGAAACATAAAACCTTTTGTCAAACTTTATTACAATCATACTTAAACAAAATCTATTACAAGGAAGAGATGAAGTAGAGAAGCTCATGGTTACACTTTTTGTTCCGTGAAGAGCACTGCAAACGCCAAGTGGTGATTCTCAAATGCAAGACGAAGAGCGCCGATTACACTTGATCCGTGGAGAAGATGGACGCTCGGCTTTGGAGGAGGAATTTGCTAAGTATGAGAGGAAAGGTGTTTGAGGCAGAGGTTTGGCTTCTATATTGTGTGATCCCCTTTTCTTCCCCCAAAGTTCTCTTTATATAGTAGTTGATTTTAGCACTCCGTTATTAGCAATTAAGCCTCCATTTTGGCTTGTAGTCAAGCTGTTCCATGCATGCATAACCGTTTTGCACAATTAGCTAATTATATATTTCATCCAACCATCTCATGTCATCTTCATGTCATAACGTTCCAGCCATGCAAAATTCAAGTTGTTCATTGTAGTTTTCCTCCACTAGCTAGCACATCATCTCGATCATCACCGTACAAATTAACTAACTAGATCAAAAACGTTTTGATGTTTTGCATGTTAGCTCATCTCCATTTAAAACCATCCATGCAATTATACATCCTTTCATCATGCTCCATGCAAGCCATGTGACCATTTATTCTTCGGAATTTAGGAACGTCTTCCTTAGCACACATTTCGCTCCAGATTGCTTCCTTTATTATTTCTCCTTTATTTTCTACCTAAAAAAACATAAAACAAGTTAGAAACATATTTACTAAGCTCATAACAAAGTAAAATGTAGAGAGAAAGACATTAATAATCAAGCATAAAATGCGTAGATCAGAAAGGCAACAAACGCCAAGCCTAGTTTAAATGGACTTCTGTTCTGTTGAACTAGCTTCCTTGGCATTTCAAATCCTCTCTTTTTTGTCTCTTGAGGTCGCTCTCTCTTTTCAATGTATCCATGTTTTATATGTTGACCCAAGGACCGGCTATCAACTGTTTGAGGATTTGAAAAAACAAACTGTATTTATCTTTCTATTATGTTGCTGATTGTAGTTTGTTTCTCATATGGTATCAGAGCTTAAGGCCGCAAAGCCCTTGTATTCTTCTGAACAATATAATACTTTCATTTATAGCAAAGAGTTCCTTATGCAAACAATAAATTTATATTGATAAACTCAGATGTAGTTTGTATATAACTTTGGCCACAGTAATTGGCTGACGTGAACTCTCTTCATCCAAAAGAAAAACAAAATAAAATCTTGGCCTCAAGTATAGGCCGAAACTAAAAATTTAAATTTTTAGCCCCAAGTATAGGCTATTCTGATGCAAATAATCCATGTGTGTTGCCTCTTCAGTTTAATCATGCTATGAGATGGGATGAGCATGAATAAACTAGATTAAGCCACTATTGGAGGGTCTTCATACTCCCAGACCGGTTGTATGAACTTCTTAAGGAAACGACCATTGATAGGATTAGCATGAATGGTTCCATCGCGATCACGTAAACAAACTGCTCCTTTACCTAAAAGTCGATCGACGATGTATGGTCCTTCCCACTTTTCTGACCACTTTCCTCGGCCATCAGTCTTCTCGCCAACAGGCAGAATGACTCGCCAGATCAATTCTCCTTCTGCAAAACTCATACCCTGAGTACATCAGTCATAGGCACGAGCCACCTTTCGTTTCTCAGCGCCCAGACTGTCGTAAGCTTGTATTCTTTTTTCATCCAAGTCTTCATGCTCCTGCCACATTGCTTGCACATAATCTTCACCGATCATGCTATGTTGTTCCATCACCCGTAAAGATTGGACATTGATTTCTAAAGGTAAGACTGCATCATGGCCGAACATCAATGCATAAGGAGTGGTACCTGTAGGCATTCTTTTACTTGTTCTATAAGCCCACAGGATGTTAAATAATTCTTCATGCCACAATCTGGCATTGCTCGCAAGCATCCGTTTAAGGGTATGTATGCTGATCTTGTTGCTGGTTTCAACTTGACCATTAGATTGGGCATAGTATGGAGAACAATGTAGAAAATGTATTCCAAAATTCTTCATAAGCTCGTCTACATCTCCAGACATAAACGCTGCCCCACAGTCTAAAACAAAACTCTCAGGAACGCCAAACTTGCAAATAATATCTTCGAATAAAAACTGGCGGATGGCCTTTGCTGATGATACCTTGAGAGGTCGAGCTTCAACCCATTTTGTGAAGAAATCGATAGCCACAATGATGAATTTGTGCCCGTCTGATGAATGAGGATGAATCATTCCAATTAAGTCCAGAGCCTATCCTCGAGCTGGACAAGGCTTGATTATAGGCTGTAACGGTATTCTGGGCATATGGCTGATTGGACCATGTCTCTCGCATTCTTCACAACCTTTAGCGAACGTGATGCAATCTTTGAGCATTCCTGGCCAATAAAAGCCATGTCGTCGTATTAACCATGTCATCTTAGGCCCGGCGTAGTGTGCCCCTACTATCCCAAGATGAACTTCCCTCATTAATCGCTTTGCTTCACAGCCAAAGACACATCGCAAGAATATGCCTTCCTCTCCTCTTCTATATAACTTATCATCCTTGAGTATATAATTAGGAGCTAAAAAACGAATTCGCTTTTTGACCGGATTATTAGGATTCTGGAGATAAGAAATAATATCCTGTCTCCAATCCACATCAATGTGATCGAGAGTAGCAACGTACCACTCATTTTTGTATTCTTGGCAAGCAAAGAAAGATGGCAGGGTCCTTCATTCAACCTTTAATATACGTTCGCGTACTCCATCTTGTAAGTCCACCCTCGTTGCTAGTTGGGCCAACTCGTTTGCTGCATAATTCCTCTCGCGAGGAACATGGCTCAACTCCACCTCGGTAAACAACTTGAGTAAATCACAGGCTCACTTAGCATATGGTTCTAATACTGGTCCAGCATTATACTTGGTTTCAAGTTGTCGAATCACTAGTTGGGAATCTCCGAATATATGTACATCTGTGATATCCATATCTAATAAAAGTTCCAAGCCAATGATAAGAGCTTCGTAGTCCACTTGGTTATTTGTGCACCTGAAATCCAACTTGAAAGAATAAGAAAAAGTTTGGCCGCGTGGAGAAACCAATGCTACTCCTGCCCCAGCCATAGTACTCGTACTAGACCCGTCAAAGTATAAACACCAAGGTGCCAGATCAATACGAGTGAGTTCTAATTCTGGCCCCTCGTGGACATCCTTCATCGGATGATGAGCCAAAAAATCGGTCACTGCTTGGCCTTTAACTGCTTTTAGGGGAACATATTGCAAAGAAAACTCTGACAAAGCCAGAATCCACTTCCCAATCCGTCCCCGGAAAATGGGTCTCGAAAGCATGTTTTTCACCAAGTCTGTTTGTGCTATAACGCATGTGGTGAAGGATAACATGTAATGCCTCAACTTGCATCCTCAAAAATACAGGGTCAGGCACAGTTTTTCCATTAGCGAGTATCTCGTTTCACACTCGTTCAAGGTACAACTAATATAGAAAATACCACGTTCAGTGCCTGATGTGTCGTCCTGAGCTAATAAACTCCCAATAGAATGGTCAGTAGCTGAAATGTACAGCTTGAGAGGAACCCCTAGCCTTGGAGGTACCAAGACTGGCGGGTTTGTCAAATATGCTTTGATGGTTTCAAACGCCTCTTGATGGATAGGCACCTACACAAAGTTTTTCTGATTCTGAAGCTTGAGCAAAGTTGAAAATTGTTGCGTCTTTCCAGCAGTGTTGGCAATGAACCGTCGTAAGAAAGTGATTTTTCCTAATAAATGCTATAATTCTTTCTTACTAGTTTGTGGGGTTGCACTAAGAACAGCTTGTTTTTGTCGTCCGGTATCTCAATCCCACGCCGATGAACCAGAAATCTTAGAAAATCTCCTGTTTGTACTCCAAACACACATTTAGCTGGATTCATCTTCAGTTGATGTTGCCTCATCCAGATAAACATATGTCGCAAGTCTTCAATGTGATTACTTCTGCATTTCATTTTAACCACAACATAATCTATGTAGACTTCCATAGTCTTACCAATAAGATCATGGAAGATTAAGTTCATTGCTCGTTGGTAGGTTGCCCCTGCATTCTTGAGTCTAAATGGCATGTCCACGTACTCAAATACTCTTGCAAATCTTGGGCACCAAAACGTAGTCTTATGTCTATCTGCTTCTGCCACTAGGATTTGATGGTAACCAGCCATCCCTTCCATGAATGTTAACATCTCATGACGAGCCACTGAGTCCACCAACAAATCTGCTACTGGCATTGGGTATGCATCATTTGGAGTTGCATTGTTCAAGTCTCTATAATCAACACAAACTCGCATTTTTCCATTCTTCTTCTTGACCGGGACTACGTTGGATAGCCACTCATTATATTTAGCTACTCGTATGATCCCTGACTTGAGCATTTTCTCTACTTCTTCCTTGACTAGAATTGTTGTTTCTGTGTTCATTCGACGCATCTCTTATTTTACCGGTTTCTTTCCTTCTATGATGGGTATGCTGTGAGAAACCAATTCCAGTGACAATCCTGGCATGTCGTCATATTTTTTTGCAAAATAATCAGCGTATTCATGTAGCAATTCGATGAGCTTTAGTCGTTCTTCAAGGTCTAGGAAGGTACTAATGGCCATAGAGATTGGCTCTTCATTGTTCCCAAGATTGACTTTTATAATGGGATCTTTGAGTTAAGGAGGTAAATCATCTAAGGCTGTTGGAGCTAATTTGATCTCTTCCTCCTCATCCAAGTCGTGTAACACATCTACATCCACATATTCCAATGCTGCAATCATTAGAAATCTCTGGCGACTCTGCTTTCAAATCCACTGTTTCTTTTCTTTTATTTGATTTTGTCGTTTGCTTGCTTGGTGGATTCTCGCCAGTAGTTTGGTGATCGACGGTCTGTTTGCATTTACTTGGTTTGTCCCTCGTTAACTCTAACATCTCGACCGTCAATGATATTTCGGTCGCCAAGCTTGGTGAAGGCTCTTGTTCTATCATTAATTCTCCCTCGTCAATCCACTGCTGAATCCTGAACTTCAAATCATGACAAACATTCATGGAATAGTGACCCCATCGATGATGATACCGACAATAAGGTAGACCCTTAAATTCCTCAGTATGTGGGTCTGGTGTTCCCCAATTATCAGGAACTGTTACTATCCCGGCTTGGATTAGCCCTTCAAATATCTCCTCTCGCTTGGACGCATCATATGTTATCTTAGCCCGCTTAGGTCGGACAAATGCAATATTACGTCCTGGCTTCCGCCTTGACCTTTTCCTTCTGTGTATTGGTTCGGATGCATTGCGAGCGGAAGAGGTGTTTGGGGAAGTAAATGATATGTCGGGAGGTGGTAATGCCTGAGAATTTTGCGGATGCCATTCCACCACTCCCTTGTAGTTAATTTTAATCACCTCCCAGTTGATCAAACCCTGAGTTTTATCTCTCAAGGTTGAACACCATGTTTTTCGATGACCAAACTGATTGTGGAATCTGCAGAAATGTTGAGCTGGACGTTCATACCGTAAATGTCTGAGTTTGAGTACCGGGTAATAGAAGATCAACCCCATTTCACACAGCCTATCCAAGATCTCTTCTATCTTATCATACGGGAAAGAATAAGATAAAAAGACTGGCTTATTCCAATCTTCCACGCCTCCAACACAACTATCAGGTAATGACCAGCCCATATCTATCATATTAACTTGAGGCAATGGGAAGGGTTTTGAATCTACTAATGCAGCTGCCTTGGTTGCTCCCTCTAGTTCTAGTCTTTCTTCATTGATCCACTTTTAGATCTGATCTTTCAGCTTGATGCAGTCCTTTGTAATGTGGTTCCATGCTCCGTAGAACTTGCAATATTTTTTACCTTTTAGCAACTCAGCCGTAGGGAGAGGTCTGAAATCTTCTTTGACAGCTCGCATGCCAGAGAGCTCATCCAAGATCTCATGGGCCATGTTAGCATCGTACGTGTATATTTCGAACTCTAGCTTAGTGAAAGCCACTGTCAAAAGCTTGATAGGGCCCTTACTCTTTTGAAGCTTGCGGGGTTTTAAAACTTTATGTATCAATAAATCCACAGCTCCCACTTGTTCTCCATCAGAGTCTGAATCCTAGTCTTCTATGTCTTTAATATAAGCCATAGTTTTTGGCTTTAGTCTGTCGTACGACCTAGCAGTGTACGTTCCATTAGACGCATTCCTTTTGTTGTCTCGTTCTTGCATGGTGTTGTAAGCTCTATTTACAGCTGTGATAAGCTCGTTCGAGGAAAAGTACTTGCTATTCAAGAACAGTTGGTGGTACGTATCCTCCAAACCATTCTTGGCCATCTCTACTACCTCTTCTTTACCTAGTGAAGTCTTGCATAGATTATATTCTGACCAGAAACGGTGCAGGAAGGTGACTGGACTTTCTGTCACCGATTGGCTCAAGGAAGCCAGCTTTCCAACACTGGTTTCAGGTCTAACCATTCTGAAGTGGTCTATGAATAAACCTTTATATCCTTCCACTCGTTGACCGAACCCTTTTTCAATCCTGTATACCATATGAGGGCCGATCCTGACAAAGATGATCCAAAGACTCTTAACTTGAGTCCCTCATTATCGGCAAACTGCCCTAATTGCAGTGTGAAGTATGCTAAATGTGTTGCCGCATTGGAATCATCGTCGCCAGAGAAAGTCTAGAATGTTTGATGTCGGTAGTACTTTGGCCATTGCCAAGCATCTGGATCATCCTTCTGCATGGGAGGAAACAGTGTCTCGTATGATTCATACATCTTGGCCATATGTATGTCGCAGTCGTTCATGAACTTATTTAACCATTGTTCCCATGCAGGTGAGAAAGAGTCCGCTTGTCTAGTCTTTCTGGCGAGATCAGAAACGGATTTCGTTAGAGACGTTATGTCCCTGTCTGTCCTTTGAGACAGTGTCGCTGCATGTCGGCGGTATTCATCCAAACTTGACCCCAAGATTTGCATGATATCTATCCGTAATTTATCCTGACCTTCCGCAAGACTCGCTACCTGGGCTCCAACTGCCTTTCTCTCCTCATGATCTCTGTGGAGTTCTACCTGTAATGCTTGGATTTCGGCTAACGCCGCGTCTATTTTGTTGCCTTGGGTAGTGAGAAGAGTTGCTTGTTGTTCAATCTTTTCATCGAGAGCCGTGTAGTAGTTAGTCTGATGTTCGTCGCGCCTAGCCGCGTAAGCTAGGTACTCCGGGAACGTAAGTTTCGCAATCTCCACTTCACTTAAAGATTTGAATGACATGGTTGAATGATATTGCTTAGCGAAGATAATTTCAACTGCTTGATTACTTAGTGAACGACACCGGGTAGATGTATGTTCACGGTAAGCCAATTGTGGATGTTTGCGACACTGAGGGTAATTCCTTCGGTAATGATCCCCTATTGTCACTTAGAGGCACAAAGATTGTCCCATTGGGCGTGCCAAAATATTTAACTCTAAAGTATCTCTTACGGAGAGATCCTTCCTCAAAGCAATCTCTTTTATTGACTTCGGATAGTTTGACCGCAGTTGTCGGTTTATCTTATATGTGCTTCGTATGCTGGCGTGCCACCGTCTCTCAACGGAATATAGAACTTAAAGCTGCCTGATTTCTTGATAAGCGATTAAGATAAGGAGAGCACCAACCTTGCCTGAATGGGTCCTCCTCGCCTAGTAACCTAGGACTTTGGGTTTATGTGTCTCTACCAGAGCCCCAGAAATCAATACATCACACTACCCTTTACGAGTGCAAAGCAGAGCAACTTCTCTTACGATGTGTTGAGAACACCGCTTCCTTGGATGTCTGAACTCTCACTCAATATGTGACAAGTTCTTCAACTTTCCAGTCGCGTTTACTCCCTTTGGATATCCAAACTCTCATTTGATCGGTGACAAGCACTTTGGTCGTCTAGCTACAAAGATAGAATCTCTTGACGAGATGTCTAGGTGTACTTGCATATAGCAAATGTTTTATGTTTGATCGGGGACCCTTTCACCAATGCTCTTACTTTCCTTATATAATGCCCAGTAGTCGTCTTTCAATTCTCTTGAACTTCTTCTGCTCTTGCTCTTTGAATCTCAATATAACTCTAACACCATCCAGCACACAGGTCTTATCTTTATATAGTTCTAATGCTATCACAATTTCTTTACTAGAAGAAACCTATCTGAAACAGAAAAGGTATTATAGACATTAAGCTGCATAAATTAGCTATCCGAAATCCACAATCCTAAGTTGATCTGGAAACGGACTTTGTTTTTCCACTTGACCGCTCGCCAAGCTACATCTTTTAACTGGGCCGCTCACCAAGCTACCTCTTTTAACTGGGCCGCTCGCCAAGACTTCAGTCTTTCAAGCCCAATATGAAATATTTATTTCAGGCCCAAACAAGATGTAACCGAAAAAGTCCTGCTTGTTGATCAGAGGCAGAAGCGGCAGGCTAGGTAGAAGGCGGAGAAAGATCAACGAGTCGTCGAGAGAGAGGTCAAGAGGAAACAAAAGGAGGATACACAGGAGAGTGGGGGTCGTTCCAGTCACAGTTCTCGTTCAAAGTCCAACTCTCCCAACAAGTTGGTGTCATCCCCTAGTTGCCAGGTCATTTCTCCTATCAAGTCGATTGGTGAGATATCGTCAGGTCAAACCCGTGGTAGTGGTCCGAGGTCTGCTTCACTGATTGTTACAGAGCCTCTTTTATATAATGCAGGAGATCGTCCCTCCATACTCTTACAAGTCAGTCACCTGCTGGCGTGAGTGTCACCCTAGCGGGCGAGATATCCCTCCGGTTAGGCTTCATGACCAAGATTCAACGAGGCAGTGGACATTGGTGTGGAGTCGCTTCAGAAATTCCACTAGCTTGGGGCGTTACCTAACGAGAGTTTTGAATGGGTCTTCAAGTTTGCCAACCACATGCTTCATGAACTATTTATGGTGAAAGGGTCCGAAGGGTTAATGGTTCAAACGACTGATCTCACCAAAGTAAACGTCGACACTAGCTGTCTTCAAGGTGAAGTGGATAAGTATAAGAGGGCCCTGACCAAGGCTACTGACCTCGCCAACAAAAAGATCACTCAGGGCAACGAGTTGTCGAGGGAGATGACGAATATAAAGGCAAAGATAGCCAAAGATGATAGTGATCATGCTTGTACCATAGTCTATTGGTGTTCAACGACGTCAAATGATAGTCAATCTTCGTATACTTGTGGTCTGAATTATACCATTCACACTTAAAAAGATACGTGCGATACCCTCTTCGAAAATTCAATTGACCGACTTGAACCAGACTACCATAAAAGGTATAAGGCTGACCATTATGGGAACCTATAGTCATAAATCCACTATCTTGTGTGGTGCCGTAACGGTCAATCTGTTTGGCTGACCAACGAATATCATCTGCAATACACCTTGTATATTGTATGCTTCGATTGTCTGCACCTTGAGCTAATGAATAAATCTCCACAGAAATCTTTCCTTCACTAAACAAGGTTATAGCATGACTTCTAAACCATTATGGAAACTTTTCCCTGTGTCTTTGGTCTATATTTTTAGTACTTTGTTCTCTCAAGATCTGTTCATGCTCAGTGTGTATGTGATGACCCGAACCAGAATCGGTAGAGTAATCAGCGTAATTCATGAGTTAGCGCGTAATCGCAGTTTTTCGATAATTGTGTGGTTTGTCGGTTTTAATTACGACTTAATTATCGGC
This sequence comes from Geum urbanum, assembly GCA_946800695.1. NCBI lineage: Eukaryota > Viridiplantae > Streptophyta > Magnoliopsida > Rosales > Rosaceae > Geum > Geum urbanum. The sequence goes on from OX327015.1 coordinate 9,927,852, forward strand.
CGAAAATTTGAGTTGAGTCTCTTCTCGAGAGTTGTTGTACATGTGATTTCGAGTTCGTGGGCGGTTCCGGATGATTTTTCCGACGATTGAGGAATATAATATGAATATTTGAAGTTTCGGAATATATACGAGTTTATCCGTTCATATCGAGTTTATCCGAATCGTAATGGTTATCCGTTTTGGACCGTCAATCGTCCCGAGGCGTGAGTATAAATATCAGAAATAGTCTAAAATTGTCGAAAATCACTATTCGGGAAGTTTGACCGTCGTTTGACCAAGGCTGAGACGTTGACCCGCGTTGACCAAAGGAGGAAAACCGGCCACCGTTTGACTCGCCGGCGACCTTTTGTTTCCGGCCATCTCCGGCTTCGATTTGGGTATGAAACGATTCCTCTCTTCATTTGCAACTGTTTAGAACTTGAAGTTTGAGGAAGATATTGTGGCTTGAAGTTTGAGTTTTTCCGGCCAGTTTTGGGTTTCGGTGACGGAGGTGCTCCGGCCACGGTGGTGGCCGGAGATTTGAGGTTTTCTACTTGTGGGGCCACGGCGGTTCTTTTGGGACAAGTCTCGAAGGCTGCCGTGCGCCGTAGACGGCGGACCGACGGCGAACAGTCTCGCCGGAGGTGGTGGATTGCCGTGACTTTCGAGCTGGTTTTGAGCTGCTTGCCGTTCGATTTGGCCTTTGGTGTAGTTGAGAGATGTGATGTACTCGTCAAGATGAAGCTTCGGTGAGCTTGGCCTCCGGAAAATTTCTCCGGTTGACAGCGCGCCGCCGTCGGCGGAGTTCCGGCGACCCATTGACTTTTTAGAATTTGATGATTTTAATGTCGTTTTACTCGTATTCGCGCCCCGATCGTCGCCTTGAGGTTTTCGAGTTGATTTGGGTATCAGATTTTCAGTCGAGGGTTTTGAGTGGAGATTTCGAGAATTTTGTCGATTATTTTGCACTGTGTTATATATTTCCGGGAACGGTTGATTTCCGAGGTGTGGTACAGTGTTTTGAATTGTTATTTTGATCAGATATATTTTATGACTATTTAGGGGATCGAGATCGTACTTCGGGCGAGGGATCTTCCGCCGGGCCACGTGATTAGCGCGAGTGCGCGTTTTGCTCATCTATGAGTGAACAATTTCTTTTCACTGATAGTTGCGAGTCTTTAATACACATTTTTACGAGCATGAGCATGCATATGAGATTATGATTTTTATGAGCATGTGTGTATACGAATATGCCTATATAATTATACATTACGTATATGCATTTATATGTTGCATTATACACTTGCATCGAACTATTTATGATTTGGTTTACACAGAGTACAGTCACAGTATATGTTGTTGTATCGATACACCTGCATCCCGGCTGATCCCCGAGGATGTTTACCGGGGGAGACTGAGACCCCTGACTCGAGGCCTTTACCGGGGGGGGGGGGGGGGGGCAGACCTCTGACCTGAGGCCTTTCTGGCTAGAATCATGTGTGGGTCTGGGATCCCGTGATTCGGACTGTACTAGCACGGATGAGTCCATGAGCGACCCCGTGGGATTTTTCCATGCATGCTCTGTACGCTGGAGGAGTTTGAGTTCACGTCGTGTACTATATCATATTTATTCATTTTGACTCGCATATGTTATTATAACATATATCATTCGGCGAAAGACATTTATTTTCGTCCACTCACTCTAACGGTTTATATGTCTTTCCCCTGGGCTTTTCGGTTTCCGTGCCCAGTTTGCAGTTCTGATTTTGGTGTCTCACGTCGTGGTCGAAGGCTAGTTGTTCGAGCTACCTGTGTTTCCAGTAGGTTTCTTGTTTCGCCTACTGTTGTATATTTTGTATATATATATACACTAGAGGTCGCTCTGATACATTACTGATACATGTTTTACACGAATTTTCCTGGATTTTATATATTATACAATTGTGTTTACTATTTATTGCTATTGAAATGATATTGAGAAATCCAGATGGGATTGGTGCCCATGGTTTGGCTTTTGTGGCATAGGATGAAGTGTATTTTCCGGGTGCAGGTTAATGGCAATTTCGCGTTAGTAGCGTTACTCTGCCGAAATTTTAATGGTTTTTGTTGGTTCGTGTTTTCAGAAGGGGTTTGATTCCGGTTTGGGAAACTAAATCAGGGTTGGGTCCTTTCAGTGTAAAAAATAATAATATAATTATATATTTCAGAATATAGTTATCGATTAAACAATAATATAAAATATGTTAAATATCAGTTCGTAGTTATTTATAATCTTGTATTTATATATATATTTTAGTTAGGCACTCTAGTTTTTGAAAGACCGACAAAGTAACTAATTAAGAACTATTCTAACGTAAAAAAAAAAAAAAATAAGCAAACAATCTGTATGTGGCCGTAGTATATAGAGGCATATATACTTATATATAGGGCTATATATATGTAGTTATAAAAAAAAGTAATATATAATTTGAGTTATATGTAATTAAAACTACTTAGTTATGCTCTATAATGATAGCGTATTAAGTAAAAATTAATATAGTAGAAATCACATACTTTCTGTAGACTTTGATCTCATCGCAATTGTTGAAGATAAACCAATTGGCTAATTCCAGTTCTGTAACTGACAACTGGTACATTACCGGTTGCCCAATAGGCCGTACTCTTTGAGAAAAAACTGAGATCATTGCATTTGGTTCACTCACTAATGGATTTCGTTTTGGTCGGTTGAATGCTGTCTCAACATCACATAGATACATTGAACAAAATGTCAATGATTCATATGAGATATGCGCTTCTACAATAGAACCTTTTGGTCTTGCTTTATTACGCACATACTTTTCTTGAATGCAAAATACATAGTCTGTTTCATACATATAAACATAATACCACGTACAAATCATGCATGTCGGCCGAATGTTAATCATACTATAACTAGGAATCCCTATGTCATATGATATCAAATCCTTATGGAATAAAATTTGATCTTGCTGGATCTATAACTAGGAATCCTTATGTCAATGGATATCAAATCCTTATGGAATTAAACTTTGATCTTTCTGTTGATGGATCAACTTGATATCTCGATATGTATATATAATATTTATATGTTACAGGTCTATGTAATGAGAAATTCTAGAGTGGAGTGACTCTACTGTAGATTCTATTAATTAATTTTGTTGTTATTATTATAAAATGAGATGAATTTTTAGTAATTTCGTTCAAATTTTTGAACATATTCTAATTAAGACATTTTTACAAATTTGAGAACAAATAGTTATCAATGTTGTATTTTAGTTTAATTGTTTGTAAATGATAAAAAATGGTTGTAATTTTGTTCAAAATGTTGTAATTTCTAGTTCAAAAAATTATATTTTTGTTTAACTAATTGTAGATAAATATTTAAAGTAAATCTACTCTACCATAGCCTTACCCCTTAATAATATATATATAGTACTGTACTCTGTGTGTGTATATATATATATCTTATATATATTGTACGTTAATCTAATCATATAGCATGTGTATATGGATTTTTATTAGTAACTTTCATAGTTACACTTCATAGTAGTAATATAAATTAATTAATTTAATGAATTTTTTGTCATTTTATATAGACTTTCAACAACAAATAATAAAACTAGTCACCCAATAAATTTATTGCGAGAAAGTCATAGATGTCACCTATTTGTTTTAACGACAACTCAAAATAATTGTCACAAAATATATTTTTTGCGAGGAAGATTTAGTTGTTGCATAAACATTTGGTGACATCTTGTAAAACTCATTGCTGAATATTTTTTCTACGAGGAGGTTATGAATCTTGCATATATATTGAGCGACAACCAAAAAAAATTGTCACATACGATAATTTTAGTGAGGAAGTTGTTTTTGCCGCATTAAATATTAACAACGACTCATAGTAGTTGTCACTTAATAGGTTTTAAGTGAGGAATGTGTGTTTGTCGCATTAAGTATCACTAACAAACTTTGTTCATCGTCGCATCATACGTATTTTGTGACGAAACTCCGATTATTGCATAAACATTTCGGGACCCATCATCACAAGTGTCACCAAATAAATATTCCGCAAGAAATTTTTGGTTGTCACCTAAATATTTACCAACAACTCGTGATAATCGTCGCCAAATAAATAATCTGCGAGGAAAACTAAATTGTCACTTATTTAATCAGGGACGACTTATAAAATTCGTTGCTAAAAATAACTTCAGCGACAAAATTTAATCGCTGCAAAAATATGAAGTGACGGTTTTTATAAGTCATCGCCTATTTACTATTTGGGGAGGAAATGGTTGTCATCGATGAGATAAAATGCAACGACTTTAAATTTTCTCGCCTATACTGATTTTTAGCGACGAATTCATGATCGTCACAATCCCGTTTGTCGCTGAATACCTTGTAGTGTGAGATGAAAGGCATGAGGCATGGCTTCGATAACCTCAAAGAAGATAAGCACGTGCCCTGGAGGCCGAGCTTGCGGAGGCAAATTCAAGGCTAATGTCCTGTCGAATGTCGTTCGCCTACAGATTGTTGATGAGGCTGTGGTGTACTTCACAGAGTCTGACTGGTTCAAGGAGGCCCAGGCTGAGGCATTTAGTGCTTTCAAAGAGTCTGAAGAGTTTGCCAGTGCTTATTACGAAGAAAGCCAAGCCAAATCTGATGCTCTCTTCGAGACTATGGTCAAATCGGGGTATAAGGATGTCGACCGATGGAAGGCTAACCAAGCGAGGCGGACAGAGGAGCTCAAGGCCACACTTCACTACGAGGAGCCTTCGCATGGTGGAATCGGAGATGCTGCTCATGGCGCTGGTGACAATGATGGTGAGGGACATGCTGATGGGGAAGAAAACCACGAGGTCGAGGAAGCTGCTGATGAGTGATTTCTGTTTCTCATTTTTTGCTCATCTTTGAACTGTTTAGTTATAATCTTGTATTGAGCACACCTTTGTGCGTTTTTGCATTCACTTATGTGTTTCGTCACCAATATGAAAATCGTCATCGTCATCAGCCATCAGCCATCAGCTTCCTAATGGTCGCAGCCTTGCTAATCAATTGATGCATCCAATGGTGGGTCTGTTCCAATTTCTTGTCAATTTTTGACTTGTTCATTTTTGCTGCCAAAACAAAAAACACCCACTCGTCAAAAAACCAAGAAATTAAAAAAAAAAAACATGGAAAAAAAAGAGAAAACAACATTCACTAAGGGGAAGTGCTAGACCATTTCATTCTATCAAATCTGAGTGGTTGGCGGCCCAAATATTCCTGCCTTGAGGTGCAGCATCGAAGATGAAGCAAATACAATTAAGCCTATGCTCTTTTATCGGGGTCAACAGATATTTGAGGCGATCTGGAAAAATAAAAATTTGTACAAAACCAAAAAGAAAAAAATATATATAAAGTCAACAAATGCAAAAAACAATCGACCTAAAGGTCGGAACCACTCGAGGACTTGATCGATAAAAAATTTATCCGCTTCAGACATATGAGCAGAGGATTCATCAAACTCCCAATCCCTGCCGATGAGACACTACACACACCTCCTGGTTGTCGAAGACGTCGATGGATCCCTCAGCCACCATTCAATCCTATGTTTAAAGGTCATATTGCCTCAATCCATGGCCCGAGGGGAATACTCAGAAAAATAAATGCAGAAGTTCGGCGCGCGTTGGATTTCGAAGCCCACTCAGCTTCTAGATATTAAATAAAGCAATAGACACTCGCGTCATCACCAGACCACACTGCTCTAGCCTGACAGCATTTAGAAGTGATAACGCCTACTGAAAGAATGGATAAAGTGGAAGCTTGACGCCAACCTTCAAATGAAATTCACTGGAACATCTGACTCAATACCAAATTCTTCAGCTTAATAAAGCTGGTAATATAGTAGTCCTGAAACAACCTCTCTCTCTTTGGCAAAGGCAGACTCAATGAGCTCTTGAACATGCTCTGTATCTTCGAAGTGCAATCACACGGGACCACCTAGCACAAAACTAGGCAAAGCCAACTCTGGCGCACCACCACTAGCACGAGTCGATTCGGTAGCTGAAGTATTAAGCCTTTCACCCGGTAGACGGGAACCGCCAACATCGTTCGATTCTTTGCCTCTCCTGGGCGGGACGGTCCATGTAGGCTTCCATCGCTCCAGACTCCATTATTGGGACGGGCAACCTAAGACAAGCACCGCCAGCATTAACGTTTATGGAGGAAATGCTCAGCACACTATCTAACAAGGAGTCTGACGAACTATGGGTCGCACTAAACAACCCTACTCAAGATATTTGGATATGGTGACAGGATTCATCACTCGATATCGCTATAGGTTCCACATTCCTAAAACGAAGGCAAAAATGACAAGATAAGCTAATGGGTATCCTCAACAGTTAGACTATTTCATGCAGTCAACTATACAACCATAAACACTTTTCTACTGATAATACACAACAAAAACATATCAAACATGGAAAAGCCCAAGAACAATAGCTCATTCTTCATGTTCTTCATAACCCAAAAAACCCATCAAACCCAGAGAACCAAAATCTACTTTATATCCAAAATAGATCATTCACTATTACGATTCATGTCTCTTTGCCTGTCAACTACCAAGCATAGCAATTAAACACCCAAAACCAAGGAGAATACACATATGCATCCAAGAGAAAATCAAACCTAAAAAAAACACCAAACATAGTTTTTCAAATACATCCAGGGACTAGAACCCATCGTTAGGACTTTTCGGATAACCAAACGAGAGAGAGACACCGAGGGGCGGTGGGAGTTTAAGGTAAGGAAGGGCAATTGCCCTCCCTTGATTTTTGGAGTTGAGAAATTTAATACGTACAATCTTACTAATATGTAATTAATAGTAGTTAATTACAATACATGTATAAAGAATATATAGATGCTAGGCCACGTTTTGAGTAATTTCTTCCCTTAGGGCATCTGCAGCGGGGAGGGACGGCGATGACGTCCGGGGGGGTGGCCCGCATGGCGAGGACGTCCGGGGAGGGAAGGACGTGCAGCGGGAGGGAAACGGAGCGGCGACCGACGGTTGACCGGGAGGACGACCTCACCGGCGTCCTCGTTTGAGGAAGAAGGAGAGGACGTGCTGCCTGGTGGGCCCCACGCACGTGGGTGACGCCAGGCTCACGTCATATTATTTTTTTTTTAACCTGGCGCGTGTATTACACGCGCCGGGTAAAAGGTAAAAAAAAATTACAAACCAATGACCGTGCGCCACGTGGCGCGTCCAGAGCTGATCAGCCTTCAACGGCTAACACCATCTCTACCGTCTATTTTGAACGGATCTAAACAAATCCAACGGCCTGCATTTAAATGCAACGGCCAGATCAGAATAAAATGAATAAATTGCAAAAAAACCCAAAAAAATTGCAATTAAATCCCAAAAAATTTGCAAATGAGCCCCTACATTTTTTCTATAAATACTACCTTCATTTCATTCATTTCTCACACCATTTCATTCACAACAAATTCATTCTCTCCCTCTCTCCATCTCTCCTCTAAATTCATTTTTTTAGTCGGAAATAATGGCTACAAATTGGCTTCTTTCGGAAGATGTACAATTGAGCATCTCTTATTGTCGTTTTAGCGTTGATTCCATCACCGGAAATCGACAAAAGGTGGAAAAATTGTGGGAAAAGGTTTATGGCGATTTTAAGGCGAATTGGGAGCTAGGTTATGGTGAATCGATGCCGGAAGCTAGGACCCAAAACGCATTATCCTCTCGTTTCGCAAAGTGGAAGCCAAATTTGAAACTTTGGGGGAGTGCTCTTTCTTTCGCACGAAGGAATGCATCTTCCGGCTCCAACATTCACGATGAGGTAATGTTTTTGATCTCCAATATTTATTTCATTTTTTACCATATTGTTTCAACTTATGTTCATGAAATACATGTTATTTATTTCATGATATTTATGAATTACAAGTTATTTATTTCATGTTATTATTATTAATTTTTAGATGAGATGTGCTCAATCATTTTATGTGGCAAAAAAAAAAGAGTTTAAAGACTTTGCTTATTGGGAAGTAGTGAAGAATCATCCTTACTTCATCCATGTCGAGGCTAGTACACCTCCGACTTCTTTATCATCTACTCCGTCTTACTCATCACCACATCCCGCAAGCTCAATGCCTCCCACCGTCAACTTGGAGGAGGATGATGCATTTGCCACACCAATGAGCAACCAAGCTCCTTCTTCTCCGGAGCGTCCTATGGGAGTGAAAGCGGCCAAGGAAGCGAAAAAAAAAGGGAAAAAGGGTATGACGCAATCAAATGAAAGAGCCGAGGCTTTGAATAGGATTGCGGCAAATCAAGAATCTTATGGTCGCAATCAAATGGAAAGTGATGCAATTGAGGTTTCCCTTATGCGAGAGCAAATCGCCCTTCAAAAGAAAGACATCCAATTGAGGGCTTTGGCAGAGGAAACTCGGATTATGCCAATGGATACCGAGAGCATGACTCCTAAATCCAAGAGGTATTTCACAAAGAGAAAAGCAGAAATCCTTTCTCAATTGGATGGGGTTGAAGAAGAAGGTAGCGAAGAAGGCTATTCCAATTGTTATCGCCCCCTTTTTCCAAGCACTTAAATTATTGTTTATATAATTTAAATTATGTACTTTAAATTATGTACTAGGTAGTTTAATTTATGCACTTTAAATTATGTACTAGGTAGTTTAATTCATGCACTTTAAATTATGTACTATGTAGTTTAATTTATGCACTTTAAATAAACAATGTAGTTTCCCTTTTACATAAACAAGGTTGCACTCTCTTTATTTTCACCAAGTTCCCACACATAACAAAATATTGAAACACACATAATAGAAATACGTAATTCAAACTCACAACAATGCAATTAAAACAACATATTTTATAGTTGTTCCCCGGTCTCAAGAAACCAGTTGTGCTTAACTAAGTCCTTCTGAAGCTCTCCATGGATGTAAGCAGATTGGAGATCTACAATACGGTCATTAAATCGTTGTTCATTTTGTCCATCTCTTCCAACCGGCTGGAAAGGAATTTGGTTCCCCCCTTCATCCACTGGCCCATTATAAGCTGTAAATACGGTAGCTGGGTTTTGGAGATCTTCTTTGTCGTTCTCCTCAAACTCATCCTCCACGAATTCCTCCTCAACGATCATGTTGTGCATTATGATGCACGCCAACATGATGCTTTTTAACGTCGAAAGGCGGTGACACCGAGCTGCATGATGAATTATCCCCCAACGAGCTTGTAAGATGCCAAAGTACCTCTCCACATCCTTGCGGTAGGACTCTTGCTTCCTCGCAAAAAGCTTTTGTGGAAGATCTTGAGGATTCGAAATCGTTTTGACAAACGAGGAGTACCTCGGATATATCCCGTCGGCAAGGTAATAAGCGTTACGGTATGTCATACCGTTCACTTTATAAGTCATCTCCGGACTTCTTCCAGCAAGCACTGCATCGAAGACATCTGATTGGTAGAGCACGTTGATATCATTTTGAGCTCCTAGTACCCCGAAGAAACTGTGCCAGATCCACGTGTCATATGAGGCTACTGCCTCTAAGATGATAGTTGGACGACCCTTCCTCCCTGAGTACGCCCCGGACCAAGCGGTTGGGCAGTTCTTCCACTCCCAATGCATACAATCAATGCTTCCGATCATACCAGGAAATCCTCGATGTCTAGCCCTTCTTAGAAGTCGAGTGATGTCTGTCTGATCTGGAGCACGGAGGTAACGGGTACCATAAAGCTCTACCACTTGGGTGCACCACTTCTTCATGCACTCCAGATTCCCCCATCCTTGTGATTTCGGCACACTGATCAGCAGCTGAGCCGTAGGCCAACATCCGTAGAGCACCGGTCATCTTTTGTTGGGGAAGTAGTCCGACCATTCCAGTGGCGTCGACTCTTTGATGCCAAAATGGGTCGTTGTTGCAGAGGTCCGTCATTATACGGTTGAATGTATTTCTGCTCATTCGGAACCGTCGATGAAAGTCATGGTCGGTGAAGACTGAGCGTTCGATGAAGTAATCTTCCATAAGATTTTGGCCCCTGGACTCCCTCATCCTTGGTTGATTTGGAAGGCGGTGTGGTGGTGGTTCATCATCAAAAGTGGCATCAACGGCCACCGCGTCGATCACGAATTGATTGGCAGTTTCTGCATTTCGCTGGCGTTGTTGTCGCCTCCTATTGAAAAAGGTACCGAAACCCATGGGATTCATCTTGATGAAACCAAAAAAGGGAAGAAGTGTTTATGGTGGCTTAGATACAAGTAAACTACAAGTGATGCATAGTTGGTGTGAGTCTACCAAACACACATAGCTCTTTCTTTTATAGCCATCTTGAAAAATCAGATTTTTCAGATAACGACACGTGTCGACTGTCGATTGGTTGAAAATCTTACCGGATACCTCCATCAATAATTTTGCCGACACCGACACGTAGACATTACACGTGTTTCATTCTCATTGGTTTGTAATCTTACCGAAAATCTTACCGGATATCTCCATCAATAATTTTGCCGACACCGCCACGTAGACATGACACGTGTCTCAAAATTACTGGTCAAAAATCTTATCGGAAATCCGCTACCAATTATACGATCCAGAATGACACGTGTCGGCATCTTATTGGGTGAAAGTATTATTTGAAGGTAAATGTAAAATATTTTAAATATTAATGAATAGTAATAGGAAGTCCTATTTTGGAAACCGCTGCACGAAAAACAGGAATAGGAATTCCTATTTTGAGGAATTCCTCAAATGAGTGAGGAATTCCTCAAAATAGGAATTCCTCACCCAAAACATGGGTGCACATGCTCTTATAAATTTTCTATTTAGTCAAGAAGTCTCCTTACCATCATATACCTTCTTTAAACATAATATACAACATACTATTTCATTTATTTACTCTAATCACGCAAGGTGATCAGTTTTTGAATGGCTATATATATTGGAAAGAGGATTAATTTTCACAACATAGATGACACGGATATATTGAAATGGTTTTAAGATGTAAAACCTTGTCGAAGAATATTTAAATTATTCATTTTGAGATATGTTGATGTATGAATGGTCATTTTCATTGAATTTTATCAATTTTAACACATACACGATTTTTTTTGGATATCATGTTTACAACAAACAAACTTCCAAAAATTTGCCCCACCTTACCAAATTTCTGGCTCCATCCCTAGAGACACCCCGCCATTTGTCTGCTATCATGGCCAAGCATGCATTATCGCTTGTCACCATTGCCAGTCTAACAGAATGGAACCGGAATCCATCATTAAGACTTTTTGGATAGCCAAACGGGAGAAACACCTCACCGTTTTCCTGCTATCATGGCCAACCATGCAACATCACTTGTCGCCATCGACCAGAACCCATCGTTAGGACATTTCCGATAGCCAAACGGGAGAGACACTACCGTTTGTCTGCTATCATTGCCAGGCATGCAACGACACTTTTCCCCATTGTGCATTTAACGAGAAGACATGTTCGCTACCTAGGATTCAAAAATAACTAACACTTTAAAATTCACATTATATCTTTTTCAGGGTACATCTACCCACATCACTCATACCCTTCCATCATACATCCTAACAGAAATGACATACGCTGTACACATCATTATCTATGCCGAACGAAGATTGATATCAGAGAGCTTAGACCCCTAGGGGGTACTATATGTTAGCCCATCCTAGAGTGGCTATAGTACACGTAACTAGGCAAAGAGATTTCTCAACTCCCCAATCAAGAATTGATCCCCTTGACTTGGAAACTTTGGGGACTTGTTGGTGTATATAAGTATACTGTCTAATTACGGGTACTTAGCCACTAAACGGGACGAGATCACCAAGATGAAACAAAACCCAACAACAAGAACTCCAACTTTACTGACGGACTTGACCCTAAAAGAGGGGCGCGTTAGGGCACAAACAGTAAACAATCCCATAGGAATGTCAAGTCCTATATTGAAGATGAGAGCAAGACAGCTGCTCCAACCACCTTTATAAAGATCTCATCCATGGCTAAGAAGGGTAATTTGCTCATTCAACCCGTTAACGTTGTTATACTTCATACATATTCTGACTTAGGCATAAGAGTGTTGAAGGAGAGCCCGACCTGTTAACACAGATCCTTCAACCATCTGTAACGCCTGTTTGCGTATTGCTTGTAACAGTGGCCTAACGGAGTAGTGCCTAGACAAAGAACCAGAACTACCTCAAAGCTTCAAACCTTGTTTCTATTAGGAACCTAACAGAAGCTGGTTTAAAGGACCTGATCCTGATTTAGTTGCCTAGCTAAACTGGAATTAAGCCCTAACGACAACCGAATCTAATCTACGCAATTTATGTTTGATTCTTAACGTATTTCTCTCTACATTTAGCTATGTTTTGACCTTAATATTCTCTATTCTTACTTACTTTATTGTTTTTAGGTTTTTAATAAAGAAGATTAATAATGGAGACTAAATGGAGCTAAAAACATGCCCAGTGGAGATTTCCTACCTCAACAAGGGAAAATAGGCTTTTCCTATTTTGACTAGAATTCCTACTCGGACTAGGAAAGTGAAGGAATGGTTAAAAAATGGTCTCCAAATGCTGTCAAGAAATAGCAACTCAAAATGACAACTGAAAATGTGACCAAAATGGTACAAATGAAGAACAAAGGTATTTGTCCTACTTGAGCTAAGAATGAGGTGGCAGACCAAGCTTCGGGCCAACCCATTTGAAGATTAATTTGGCAGCCCAATATCAAGCTCAAGGCAGGCCCACACATGATGATGAAGATCTTTCAAGAAATGCAAAGCAGAAATCTGTTTGTGCATATCAGCCTATTTTGACAGAGCACTGGGAGAACCTCATAATGAATAAGGATACGTTTAAGTTATGCATGGTAAGCTCTAGACGTCTAGTTTCTAGCCCTGCTAAAATCACTCAATTCGGATAAGTAAATCTCTAGGAATTTCTGGTTTAATAAGAAAGGGTCAATCTGCGCTAAAGCCCATTTTGACAGACCTTTGAGAGCAACTCTGAGTGAACTAGAATGCTTGTAAGATATTCATGGAAAGCTCTGGAAGTCTAGTTTCTAGCCCCACTAGAATTACTCAATTCGAATAAGTAAATCTCTAGGAATTGAGGTTTTAGTAAACAATGGTCATTCTGTCCGAGAAAAGGTTGCTTGGAAGAATGGAGAAAATGAAAAACTTTCAAGAAAAGCTAAAATATTTTTCCTATAAATAGAGAGGCTTGAGAATCAGATCATCATCTCTCATTCTAGTAGTCAAAGCTCTACCTCAAACACTCATCACCCTCCAAAACACTTAGAGTTCTCTACAAGGCCACCACCTCTAAAAACCATCAACACCTTCCTCCATCGTAGGCATTCAAATAAATCCTAAGTGCCTCCACCGTCCATTGAAGATCATCTACACAAGGTAGTTTAGGGCAATCCTGAAAGCAAAAAGTGTAACAATGATTTCTTCTCTTTTCTTCTCCTTGTATGAAACTTTGGTTATTATGGTTCGGTTTAAGGGATTCCTTTGGTTTATAATTTTAACAAGTTTGTGTGATCTATTTTGTGTCTTCGTATTTAGTTACAACATGTATATTTTGTGCTTAATGCTTTGGTTTAAATGCAGGGCAATCCCATTTTATATCAATGATGTGTTAGGGCAATCCCGAAGCACTTAAAATGGTGAAATTTGTATGTAAAGCGTAGTTAAAGACATAGAGCTTAATAGGTTGCATATAATCTATTAGATTATATAGAGTTAGGTGAAAGAATGAATTGATCACTTGTATATATGTTAGTTAGTTCTATTTTTTGCTCAACCATGTTTAGAGTTGTAGGACTCTTGATTGTTTTGCTTGTCTATGAGTTGAAGAATGTTAGAAGTCTAGGGTTTCTAAATTGTGTTTACTGCCATGTTTTATCCTTTATTTCGTAGATAATAATTAAATTTCTAAACCCCCCTACAAATCTAGCGTAGTCACGCATGAACCCTCAATCTCCAGTTAAGAACGATCTCTACTAATCAATGTTACATCTACAAATAAGGGTTTTAAATTACATACGTGTGAACTATGTGTAGAGTGTCTACTTTGTGTTAATATTTTATGCATGTTCTAGGCGTTATCAGAATCTACAAAAAAAATTGTCAGAGTTTCTTCTAAATACAAGAAACCCAAAAACCTGCAAGAAAAACACACTCCTAAAATGTCCACAAAAATAAACCGTGGACACCAAATCCCATCCGGATTTCTCAAATCAACCAAACACTGAATCCACTAGACATATAAACTGTTTACAAAAGGTGATAAGAAATCTGAAGACTGAATGAAAAATACAACACAACGGAAGTAAACTCTATACAGTAATCAGAGCGATTTCTAATTTACATAATACACAGGACTAGCAGGTTAAGCAAGGAACCTACTAGATGACTATAGTGACAAAAACTCTATGCCTACGTCGCTGACGTACAATCTCAGGATACAAACTGTAAACTGGGCGAAGGAAACCGAAAAACCCAGGGAAAGGCATATAAAATAATAAAACTGTTAGAGTGAGTGGACGAAAATAATATTTCACTTTCAACTTAAAACTATAAAAGATATGCCTTTCACTATAAATGCACATGAAAATGATGCGAGTTTAAAATAAACAAGCCCAAGTCAGATGTTTGTCCTGACCCTCCTGGGTACTGTGTAATATGTGGAGGCAGTAACTTGTGTACATTTTACTCAAAAGTTACAAGAATGCCCAGGTCAGGTATTTTTCCTAACCCTCCTGGGTAATGTGTAAATCCTTGGTCAAGTGTTTGTCCTATCCCCCTGGAGCGTCTCGGAGATCAGCCGAGAAGCTAGTGCATCGATGCATCAACTGTGACTATGCTCTGTGTAAAAGAAATCATATGTGCCTCCATGCAAATTTATAATCGTAAATGCATACTCGTAAAATGCATAATCGTAAAGTGCATAATCATAAAATACATAATCATAGACTCGCAAATCAACAGTGAAAATAAAGTGTCCACTCACAGTACACGGCTAGCTCCATGGTCCGGCAGAAGTCCCATCGCCAAAATCATGATCACAGTCTCTTGAATAAATAACATATTCATTTAATACTGGAATTGGATAAAATGTGCGAAAATTAACTCAGAAACTATACCTGGAAAACACCCGGGAAATTTTGGATTTTCGTCTCGTCGAAACCCCACCGTAGACGGTGGCGCGTGAGCCACACGCGCCTCCGGTACAAACTGCTCCAAAACAAGCGTTTGACCCCTCGTTCGAAAGATCACAAAGAGGCCAACAACTTTACCAACTGGCCCAAAACCCAACTCACCACCGTTTGGCTAGAAATTGATTCGAAAGTCCCGGCCCGAAATTTGCCATAAAAGGATTCCAGCCGATTTCTACACCGTCGACACCCCTCGGTCCCCCCAACTATATGGGTTTGACTCTTGGGGGAAAACTCCATTGATTCCTTGCCTTGCCGTCGCCGGAAAGTGGCTGGAACACCACCGACGATTAAATTAAACTAGAAATCTCACGAGTAACTTGACTCAATTTGATCACAAAATCAATCCCAAAATTCATAATACATACATGAATCGAAAGAGGGAAGAGAGGGCTTCAAAACCATACCAAGAACGTCGGCAACGATGACGTTTTCTGACGGGTTCGAATTCGGGTCGGGTGTGGTCACGTCGCTTGCAAAATGGGTCGCCCAGTTTTCTGTATTTTTCTGTAGTTTCTCCCGTATTGTTACCGTAAATACTAAATTTATACCCCTCTAAGCACCTGATGAGATCAACGGTTGATGTTTTATCTGTTCAAGATCCAACAGTTCAGATTAAACTGACCTAAATATTTTCTCTACGTAGACTTCCAAAAATCATTAAAAAAATAGCTCGCTAAACCAAACACCATCAACACCTTCCTCAATCGTAGGCATTCAAGGCAATCCTAAGTGCCTCCACCGTCCATTGAAGATCATCTACACCAAGTAATCTAGGGCAATCCCGAAATCTAAAAGTGTAACAATGATTTCTTCTCTTTTCTTCTCCTTGTATGAAACTTTGGTTATTACTGATCGGTTTAAGGGATTCCTTTGGTTTATAATTTTAACAAGTTTGTGTGATCTATTTTGTGTCTTCGCATTTAGTTACAACATGTATATTTTGTGCTTAATGCTTTGGTTTAAATGCAGGGCATTCTTAGTTTATATCAATCATGTGTTAGGGCAATCCCGAAGCAATTAAAATGGTGAAATTTGTATGTAAAACGTAGCTAAATACATAGAGCTTAATAAGTTACATATAATTTGTTAGGTTATAAAGAGTTAGGTGAAAGAATGAATTGATCACTTATATATATGTTAGTTAGTTTTATTTTTGGTTCAACCATGTTTAGAGTTTTAAGACTCTTGATTGTTTTGCTTGTCTATGAGTTGAAGCATGTTAGAAGTCTAGGGTTTCTAAATTGTGTTTGCTGCCATGCTTTAGCCTTTATTTTCGTAGATAATAATCAAATTTCTAAATCCCCCCTTACAAATCAAGCGTAGTCACGCATGCACCCTCAATCCCGGTTAAGAACGATCCCTACTTATAAATGCTACATCTACAAAGAAGGGTTTTAAATTGCGTACGTGTGAACTATGTGTTGAGTGTCTACTTTGTGTTAATATTTGATGTATGTTCTACGCGTTATCAATTTTTGGCGCCGTTGCAGGGGATTTGTAAAGTATTTTTGTGATTTCGTTTATGTAAATATGTTTATTATATGTAAATAATATACTAGTACATATGTTTTATTTTCAGTTTTCGGAATTTTACACTGCCCTGATTTGTGCATTTTATTGGACATAGCTAGAGATCTTAGAAAAATCTGAAAGTTTGCAAATGTGTTTGGTTTGTAGTCTTGTTTGTGCCTATAAAATTTTAATACCATCAGACTAGCCAATACTTCAGGAAAAATTTGACAAGCTTTTGTGTTCACTTTTGTGCGATTATGGAAATTTGCATGTGTTCTTTGGTTCCAAGCATGTTTATAAATGCGTAATATATGTTTATAATTTAAAAAAATAATTAAAAAAAAATAATATATATTTTTTATAATACTAATGTTTTAATTCTAATTTGTGTAGCTTATACATACATATTAAAGGAAGTCTTCGATTTACATTGAGTACATAAGTTTGGTCGATTAAGTTTTGCCCTTTCGGAATAGGTAGTGCCTTGGTTTCTTGTTTATCTTCTTAATCTCTCATGATGTGTGGATTTCATCACCGTACACAACAACCTATGTGAAGTTATGGACACGAGGTTGATGGTGGAGTCTACAAGCATCCTTGGGTGTGTAATACTTCATGAATTTGGATGAATGTTTGACATGGTGTCTAGATGGATTATGAATGGTGACAGGTTTTGGATCTAAGAAAGAGAACATCAATGGAGTAATATACCTTGATCAGGTTAGCCTCGGGGTGTTTCTTAAAATTAGTCATACCTCTCGCATTATCTCTATCCCTACTAGCCATGTCACGATGCATCCCTAAGCCGAAGGATTGAGGAACATTACCATTTTTGCGCAGGCCACACGTCCATTGGATTTATCCAAAGATCAAGTTTTTTAGTCTCTTTAAATCTTAGGCGCACTCAATTTGGAAAATGTTTGTGCATAATACCATGCCGAAATTGTGTGTTTCTACACTCATAAACTTGTTAAGGACTAACTACCTTGTATTTAGCTTGCATAACCTTCTGGCATCTTCATGATACTCGAATTTCATCACTAGGTACCCTGACCTAAGTGAAGTTAGGGACATGAGGACAAACGAGAGGTCATTCTTTGCATTCATGATTTAGCACGTAATTTGTGTGTTTTCTGCATATTCTAACGTTTTCTCTTATGCATTCACTCCATATTTCACTTAGGTTATATTTGATAGGTTCTTATTTGATGCATTTAAATGACGATTTGAGTGTGATATGCATGAATTTGGGGTTATATTATGTGCTTGCATTTTTAACATGTATATATGTGTTCTAATGTAATTCTCTAAGTCTTGCATTGTATATATGCCTAATTTTGCAGAAAACTTTGTATATGTGTGTTGTAGCTTGTTTTGAGCATTTTAGAGCATTCTAACCACTTTTCATATATGTTAGGTTGTTTAGAGCCTTTTCATTCTTATTTGCATCACATTTAGTGTCTGGACGTCTAAGTTAGTGTGTTTAAAGAGTGTGAGAGCTTTTTGAGTCTTTTGTGTGATTTTGGTGTGTTTTGTTACTTTCTTGTGTTTCTCAACGTTATGGCTAGTATGATGCATTCATTGTGCATTCTTTGATACTAACACTTGGTCTTTAGTGAGTGAATGCTCAGGCTTCTATGAATGTCCAGCTCTCATTCCACACTGAAGGTTGATCTATAAGCACTCACAAATCGTCCAGCCAATTTGAAGTCTCAAGTGGTTCCGGAACAAAGGGAGCAATACTTTGATCATCCTCTCATTGAGGATGGGTCAGATTCTTCTAACTCATCTCATCACTCCACCGAGCACTTTTTAGACAAAGAAGAACAAGAGCGAGTACTTATGGCCAACAACAACAATGTCGAGCACAAATCTCTTCGTCAACGCACTTGCTCCACCGAATGGAGTAGTGAACCATCATGCATTATATTTCCGAAACCATAAGATGACAAAAAGGACATCGAGCTCAAGAGTGGTTTACTCTACCGCCTACCTGTCTTTCACGGGCTTTCAAATGAAGATCCGAACATGCATCTCAAACAATTTTAGTTCACATGCATGAGTATGAAGCTCTCTGATGCGGATGAAGAACTCTTAAAGCTCAAGGCGTTTCCCTTCACTTTGATGGATAGAGCTCAAAATTGGCTTTTGGAACTTTCGCAGAACTACATCACATCATAGAAGTAACTCGCGGATGCATTCCTAGGCATGAACTTTATGGCCTCAAAGATCACGGAATTAAGGAAGAAGATCACGAGCATTAAGCAAATACCATATGAGTCATTTGGCCAATACTATGATCGTTTCAAGGTTTTATGTGCCAGTTGCCCCTCCCATGGTTTCTCGGAGACCAACCTTATGAATTACTTTTATGATGGTCTCTAACCGATTGATAGAATGCTTCTTGATGTTGCTGCAACCGAAGCATTCATGAACTTAGATGAAGTGGAAGCTCGCACACTTTTGGAGAACCGAGCAAACAATGATGCTCATTATAGGATGCCTCCACGAAAATCAGTGAATGAAATGAGTTCTTCCACCATTTTGGACAAGAAATATGACAAGCTAGCTTCAATGCTTGAACAAGTGGTAGAACTCAAGACAAAAAGAGTCAAAGCAACTCAAGGACCCGTTTATGGTGTGTGTCATATGCAAGGGCCCTACAATGATCAATGCCCTACAATAGTTCCACCAAATGGAGAAGTTGAGCAGGTAAATGCAGTTGGAGGATATCAAGGAGGCCAACATTACAACAATTACAACAACAATTTGGGCAACCGAGATCATCCGGGTTTCAAGCGGAGTAGCAATGAGGGATGTTTAAACCCTCCGACACATCAACAAACCTACTAACATGCTCTATTTCAAGCTAGGCAGCCAATTCCTCAAGCTCCAATGCAACACATGCAACAAGCTCCCCCGGTCTAACAATTCACTAATCCGGACTACGATAAGATGTTGGCCCAATTGTCTGCCTCGACACAAGTTCTTTTGGATGGTCAAGCCAAAATGAAGGAGACATTGGTTAGTCATGGCCGAGATATTTCAGAGATGAAGAAGCAAATGGGCCAAATCGTTGACTTCATGGGAAAACACTTCCAAATCCAAGGAATGTGAGCGCAATGATGACAAGGAGTGGGAAGGTACTAGAAGGTCCAAAGACACACAAAGCACCTCCTCGTAATGTTATAGTGGATGAAGACCTGGAAGAAGATCCGGCCACCCTTAAGGCCGAGAGGAAGAAAGTAGCATCCAATGACACTAAGGCACCATCACATACACCCTCTACCCTAATCAAAGGTATGAACCCTATCCCTTCAAGTTCGGTTAATACTAATTCTCCATTTTTTTGTGCACCATTTCCAAGCAGGCTATCAAAGTCAAAGAAAGATGATCAATACGAAGAAATCTTAGATATCTTTCAGAAGGTGCAAGTAAATCTGCCCTTGATTGAGTGTATCAAGCAAGTGCCTATCTATGCCAAGTTTTTGAAAGAACTATGCACCCAAAGGAGGCAAACGAGAGAGAAGGAGGTGGTGAAGGTGAATGCAACCATTTCAGCGGTGTTACAACGTCGGCTACCCCAAAAATTGAAGGATCCGAGGAGTTTTTCAGTTCCTTGTGTTGTTAGTGATAAGAGATTCAAATATGTCATGCTAGACATAGGTGCATCAATCAATGTCATGTCGTACTACCTTTATGGATCCACGGACTTAGGCGAGCTCAAGCATGACAATGTCATCATACAACTAGCCAATCGTTCTCATAAGTATCCAAGGCGATACGTTGAAGATGTTCTTGTGCAAGTCAAAAATCTCATTTTTCTAGCTGACTTTAACATTATTGACATGGAGGAGAGTCTATTGAACACCATGCCATTGATACTTGGACGACCTTTTATGCGGACTGCAAGAACAAAGATTGACGACTTGAAGTATCCATACTTGGAAGAGAATGAAACTTTGCCGGTAATAATTTCTTCAACATTAGAGGCTGAACAAGAGGAGAAGTTGGTGCAAATGCTATCGAAATACAAGACATCAATAGGTTGGACGCTTGCGGACATCAAAGGAATTACTCCAGCAACATTTCTACACCGGATTTTGCTTGAAGATGGCACCAAACCTATAAGGGAAGCTCAAAAAAGACTCCATCCACCAATGATGGAAGTCGTGAAGAATGAGGTTATTAAACTCCTTTATTGTGGAGTCATTTATCTGATTTCGGATAGCCGTTGGGTCTCACATATGCAAGTCGTGCCAAGGAAGTCCAGAATCATTGTTATGAAGAATGCAGAGAACGAGCTTATCCCTCAAAGAACCGTCACCGGCCATCGAGTTTGCATTGATTATAGGAAGCTCCACACCACCACTCGCAAGGACTATTTCTCATTGTCATTCATTGATCAAATGCTTGAGATATTGGCTGGCCATACGTACTTTTTCTTTCTTGATGGATATTATGGTTACAACCAAATAAGCATCGCAGAGGAAAATCAAGATAAGACAACGTTCACATACCATTTTGGAACATTTTCTTATAGGCGCATGCCATTTGATTTATGCAACACACCAGGTACGTTTCAACGTTGCATGCTTTCTATCTTTTCCGATTACATTGAGAAAATAATTGAGGTTTTCATAGATGATTTTAGTGTATTTAGGAGGGATTTCGATGCATGCTTGGGGAACTCATAATTAATTTTGCAAAGACGCGTTGAAACAAACTTAGTACTTAATTGGGAGAAATGTCATTTCATGGTTACTCTAGGGATCGTTTTAGGTCATATTGTTTCAGCTAGAGGGATAGAAGTTGATAAATCTAAGCTAGATCATGTTTGCTACTTACCCTCTCCAACTTCGGTTAGAGATGTTCATTCTTTTCTTCATCATTCAAGTTTTTATAGAAGATTTATCAAGGACTTTTCCCATATCTCTCGCCCTTTGTGTAAGCTGCTCCAAAAGGATACTCCCTTTGTGTTTGATGATTACTGCCGAGCTGCTTTTGATAAATTAAAGGAGCTTCTCACGAGTGCTCCTATTCTTTGTGCTCCGAATTGGTCTCTTCCCTTTGAACTGATGTGTAACGCCTTAGACTATGTCATGGGAGCTGTTTTGGGTCAGCGAAATGAGAAGAAACCTTATGCCATTTACTATGCCTCTCGGACACTCGATGAAGCTCAAACGAACTATACAACAACCAAGAAGGAGTTGCTCGCTGTGGTGTTTGCACTTGACAAGTTTTGATCATACTTACTGCAAAGTAAGGAGATTGTCTACTTGGACCACACAGCCTTGAAGTATTTAATGGCTAAGAAGGATGCCAAGCCATGGCTCATTAGATGGATACTTCTACTCCAAGAATTTGACATTGAAATCAAAGACAAGAATGGAGTAGAAAACGTGGTGGCTGACCATTTATCAAGAATTGTGCATGAAAAAGAAGCTGTTGCTATTAAGATTTTTTTTTCAGATGAACAGATCTTTGAAATTCAGGTAAGTGCTTCTGAAACTCCATGGTATGCGAATATTGTTAATTAGTTAGTTACCAATGAGTTTCCATCTTCCATGCCTAGTGCTCAACATAACAAATTTAGGAATAATGCTAGAACATTTATTTGGGATGAACCTTACTTGTGGAAACAATTTTTTGATTTAGTTATTAGAAGATGTGTTCTAGATAGTGAATTTAAGTCCATTCTTGAGTTTTGTCATAATGGTGCATGTGGAGGTCATTTTGGTTCAAAGAAAATAGCCCTTAAAGTGTTAGATTGTGGATTCTTTTGGACTAGTTTATTTTGTGTTTCTCATGATTTCTGTGTTAAATGTGATAAGTGCCAAAGATCTGGTAATTTAGGACCTAGAGATCAAATGCCACGAACTTATATTCTAAATGTTGAAAATTTTGATGTGTGGGGCATTGATTTTATGGGACATTTTTCTCCTTTAACGGTTTTACTTATATTTTACTCGTTGTGGATTATGTCTCGAAATGGGTGGAAGCAACAGCCACCTGAACTAATGATTCGTGAGTTGTTGCAGATTTTCTCAAAGTGAATATTTTCACAAGGTTTGGAATGCCACGCGTTCTAATCAGCGATTGAGGAAGTCACTTTTGCAACAAGACAGTGGAAGGATCGTTGAGGAAGTATGGCGTCAACCACAAAGTCTCCACACCTTATCATCCTCAAACGAATGGAATGGCTGAGATTTCCAACCGTGAGATGAAGAAGATTTTGAAGAGAACCGTTCGTCCCAACCAGAAAGATTGGAACAAATGTCTAAATGATGTGCTGTGGGCTTATAGGAGGACTGCCTACAAAACTCTCATCGGTATGTCACCTTATCGTGTGGTTTATGGGAAAGCATGTCATCTTCCGGTGGAGTTAGAACACAAGGCATGGTAGGGGGTTAAGAAGTTTAACATGGATTAAGATGAAGCTGGTTTGCATCGAAAGCTATAACTTTGTGAACTTGAGGAGATAAGAAATTATGTTTTCAACAATGCATGGATCTACAAGGAGAAAACGAAGGCATTTCATGACAAGATGATCAGAAGAAAGGAGTTTATAATCAGCCAGCAAGTTTTACTCTTCAACTCTTGACTTAAAGTGTTTTCTGGTAAGCTACACTCTAGATGGATTGGACCTTTCATTGTCACCAAAACCTTTTCCCATGGAGGTGTGCAAATCAAGAGTCCATCAACTGAGAATGAGTTCAAGGTGAATGGCCACCGTTTGAAGCCATACCATACATCTCTCAAGGAGGAACTTGTTAAAGAAGAGTCACAACTAGAACCGGTCATTTCAAACATATGAAAAAGCATCACGTCTAGGCTGTAAGACATTACAAAACAAGCGCTCGTTGGGAGGCTACCCAATGAAGGAGATGACAACAGATTTGCTATCTCTTCCCTTATTCTTTTTAAATTTCGTACCTTTTATTTTAATAGTTAGATTTTCATAAAACCTATACTCCATCTATGATTCTATGTTTTACTTTATTACATTGAGGACAATGTAGAGTTTAAGTGTGGGGGAAGGGTTTACAACTTATTTAAGTCATAAAATGTAAAAAAAAATTGGGCGGACAACAGATTTCCAGCGGGTGATGCTCTAAACAAAAATTTAAATAAATAAAAAATTCTTTTAGTGTTTTAAAAAGTCTGTATGATTCCCTTAGTTAGTCTACGATGAAATTGGACAGAAAAGAATACGTTGGCGTTGCAAAATCACTTAAACCTATTTCTAGTGCTAATTGATATATTTTGATTGTCGTAACATGTAGTGGATATGGTTTGAATAAACATAGTACAGATTTCACATGTTAGAATAAGCTTTTAGATCATATGAGTCTTAAAGTGAATTTTTGAGCCTACATTACTTCCTTGAGAGCGAATTTCGGGCATAAGTCTGAAAAACAGTTGTATGCCTCATAAATTGCTTGCCATAGATTTCAATGAACTAGAGATTGTTTGAACTTACTCATGTAGATTTGCAAAGCTTTTAAGTTGATATATGTTCTGATTTTGGATATGATTAAAAGCATTTAGGTTTTCCACCACTCAACCAAATAGCCATATCTTCCTTTTGTGCGCACGAGTTATGACACCCATAGATAACCCTTTTGAGCTTACATAGAGCCTTTTCTTTCATTGCTATATACATCTAAACACTCAGCCTAGTATAAAGTCTCCTATCCTTGTTCTAAAGACTTGGTGAAGAAATTCAAAGCTAACAACATGGAAATGGCGTGAGGATGATGATTTTGAAGGAAAAGATGTGTGTATGGGAATAGACTTGTTCAAATAGCTTGAAAAGTGTGTGATGGCCAAGACTAGAAAAGAAAAGAAAGTGAAAAGAAAAATCAAAAGCCCACCATCAATGTGTTTTCGATGTTAAAGTTTGGATTACTGTCCCTCATATTTGCAGATTTGGAGTGTACCACAAATTGAAGGCTTGAAAATGAAGAAATATGGCATTTGTCATGTCCGTAATGCTCAAGGAAAATTTAGAATGAAGTCTGGGCCCAAAATGATGAAATTCGGCCCCCGAAATGGAAATCTGACTATGGTGATGTTTTGGAAGAGATGAAGTACGAATTTGAGAAGTTTTAAGTGCTAGACTAAGTCTTTGGAAGGTTTTTGACCACCACATATCCAAATTTTTGAATGCCGTAGGCTTAGCCCCATTGCAACCGTTTTAAAGTCCTTTATGATCCTTAAGATGCGTAGCCTTCGATTGGTTGAGTAAATTACATGAGTAAGCATATGGTTTAGGTTCATTTGTGCAAGTAATTCATTGTATTCATGAGGTTTTCAATTGAATTCATATATATCTTGAGTGAACCATTCTTTTCATGAGTGAAAAATATGTTAAGTGCATCCTTGTGAGATTGATTTGAACTTGTTCGAAACATGCATAGATTTAACTTCATCACTGTTTTTTGCAAGCCCTATTTGTTCATGACACGATCATATTTTTATTATCTCTCGAAAATATTGAGTTTCCACTCTAAAATCTTGTGATTTCATTGCCATACACTTAAGAAATTTCTGAGACATTTGTAGCAAAGGGCTTAGAAGTGTTTTTAATATTTTAGTCTTTAAATTCCTTAGAGTTGTCCAACATGGAGATTAGCTCCAATGTTAGGTTTGTGTTTTTAATTTTTAATTTTTTTAATTTTGAGTTTTTCTTTTGCCTTAGTTTTTGCTAAGAACTAGCAAAGTCTAAGTATGGGGAAATTTGATCTACGCAATTTATGATTGATTCTTAACGTATTTCTCTCTACATTTAGCTATGTTTTGACCTTAGTCTACTTTATTCTTACTTATTTTGTTGTTTTTAGGTTTTTAATCAAGGAGATTAATAAAGTAGGATAAATGGAGCTAAAAACGTGCTTAGTGGAGATTTCCTACTTCAACTAAGAAAAATGATATTTTCCTATTTTGACTAGGATTCCTACTCGGATTAGGAAAGTGAAGAAATGGTGTGAAAATGGTCTCCAAATAGTGTCTAGAAGTAGCAACTCAAAATGACAAATGAAAATGTTACCAAAATGGTGCAAATGAAGAACAAAGGCATTTCTCCTTCTCGAGCTAGGAATGAGGTGGCAGACCAAGCTTTGGGCCAACCCATTTGAAGATTGATTCGACAACCCAATAGCAAGCTCAAGGCAGGCCCACACATGATGATGAAGATCTTTCAAGGAAAGCAAAGAAGAAATCTGCCTGAGCATATCAGCCCTCTTTGACAGAGCACTGGGAGAATCTCAAAATGAATTAGGACACGTTTAAGATATGTATGGAAAGGTCTGGACGTCTAGTTTCTAGTCCTTCTGGAATCACTTAATTCGTATAAGTAAATCTCTATGAATTTCGGTTTTAGTAAGAAATTGTCATTCTGGCCGAGAGCCCACTTTGACATACCACTGATGACAGCTTTAAATGAGTTAGAACGTGTGTAAACTATGCATGGAAAGCTCTAGAACTCTAGTTTCTAGCCCCACTAGAATTACTCAATTCAAATAAGTAAATCTCAATAAATTGTGGTTTTAGTAAACAAGGGTCATTCTGTCCGAGAAAATGTTGCTTGGAAGAATGGAAAAAATGAGAAACTTTCAAGAAAAGCTAAAATATTTTTCCTATAGATAGAGAGGCTTGAGAATCAGATCATCATCTCTCATTCTAGTAGCCAAAGCTCTACCTAAAACACTCCTCACCCTCCAAAACACTTAGAGTTCTCTACAAGGCCACCACGTCCAAACACCATCAACACCTTCCTCCATCGTAGGCATTCAAGGCAGTCCTAAGTGCCTCCACTGTCCATTGAAGAACATCTACACCAAGTAGTTTAGGGCAATCCTGAAAATAAAAGGTGTAACAATGATTTCTTCTCTTTTCTTCTCCTTGTATAAAACTTTGGTTATTATGGATCGGTTTAAGGGATTCCTTTGGTTTATAATTTTAACAAGTTTGTGTGATCTTTTATGTGTCTTCTCATTTAGTTACAAAATTTATATTTTGTGCTTAATGCTTTGGTTTAAATGCAGGGAAATCCCATTTTATATCAATAATGTGTTTGGGTAATCCCAAAACACTTAAAATGGTGAAATTTGTATGTAAAACGTAGCTAAAGACATAGAGCTTAATAGGTTGCATATAATATGTTAGGTTATATATAGTTAGGTGAAAGAATGATATGATCACTTTGTATATATGTTAGTTAGTTTTATTTTTGGCTCAACCATGTTTAGAGTTCTAGGACTTTTGATTGTTTTGCTTGTCTATGAGTTGAAGCATGTTAGAAGTCTAGAGTTTCTGAATTGTGTTTGCTGCCATATTTTAGCCTTTATTTTCATAGATAATAATTAAATTTCTAAACCCCCCCCCCCCCCCATTTACAAATCTAGTGTAGTCACGCATGAACCTTCCATCTTCGGTTAAGAATGATCCCTACTTATCAATGTTACATCTACAAAGAAGGGTTTTAAATTGCATACGTGTGAACTATGTCTTGAGTGTCCACTTTGCGTTAATACTTGATGCATGTTCTACGCATTATTAGAATCTACAAAAAAATTGTCAGAGTTTCTTCTAAATACAATAAACCTAAAAACCTGCAAGTAAAAGACATTCCTAAAATGTCTACAAAAACAAACCGTGGGCACCAAATCCTATCATGATTTCTTAAATCAACCAAACACTGAATCCACTAGACATATAAGCTGTTTACAGAAGGTGATAAGAAATCCGAAGACTGAATGGAAAATACAACACAACAGAAGTAAACTCTGTACAGTAATCAGAGCGACTTATAATTTACATAGTACAAAGGACTCGCAGGTTAAGCTAGGAACCTACTAGATTAGTACAGTGTCACGAACTCTATGCCTCCGTAGCTGACGTGCAATCTCAGGAAACAAATTACAAACTGGGCAGAGGAAACCGAAAAGCTCAGGGAAATGCATATAAAATATTAAAACTGTTAGACTGAGTGGATGAAAATATTATTTCACTAAAACTGTAAATGATAAGTCTTTCACTATAAATGTACATAAAAATAATGCGAGTCTAAAAATAAACAAGCTCAAGTCAGGTGTTTGTCCTAACCCTCCTGGGTACTATGTAATGTGTGGAGGCAGTAACTTGAGTATATTTTCCTCAAAGTTATAAGAATTTCCAGGTCAGGTGTTTATCCTAATCCTCCTAGATACTGTGTAAATCGCGGGTCAGGTGTTTTTCCTATCCCTCTGAAGCGTCTCGGGGATCAACCGTGAAGCCAGTGCATCGATGCATCAACTGTGACTATGCTCTATGTAAAAGAAATCATATGTGCCTCCATGCAAATGCATAATCGTAAATGCATACTCGTAAAGTGCATAATCGTAAAATCCATAATCATAAAATGCATAATCATAAACTTGCAAATCAACAGTGAAAATAAAGTGTCCACTCACAGTACACAACTAGCTCTATGCTCCGGCGGAAGTCCCATTGCCAAAATCTTGGTCACGGTCTCTAGAATAAATAAAAAGTTCATTTAATACTGGAATTTGATAAAATGTGCAAAAATCAACTTAGAAACTATACCTGAAAAACACCCGATAAATTTTGGATTTTTGTCTCACCAGAGACCTACCCTGGACGATGGCGCGTGAGCCACACACACCTCCGGTACAAACTGCTCCAAAAATAATGTTCAACCCCTCATTGAAAAGATCGCAACGAGGCCAACAACTTTACCAACTTGCCCAAAACCCAACTCGCCTCTGTATGGCTGGAAATCGGCCCGAAAGTCCACGGCCCGAAAATAGCCGGAAAAGGATTTCGGCCGATTTATACGCCGTCGACTCCCCTCGGTCCCCCCAACTATAGGGGTTTGACTCTTGGGGGAAAACCCCATCGATTCTTCCCTTCGCTGTCGCCGAAAAGTGGCCGGAACACCACCGACGATTAAACCCGAAATCCGACGGGTAACTCGACTCAATTTGATCACAAAATCAATCCAAAAATTAATAATACATACATGAATCGAAAGAGGAAAGAGAGAGCATCAAAACCATACCAAGAACGCTAACAACGGTGACGTTTTCCGACGGGTTCGGGTGTGGTCACGTCGCTTGCAAAACGGGTCGCCCAATTTTCTGTTTTTTTCTTTATGTTCTCCCATATTTTTACCATAAATACTGTATTTATACCCGCCCCCCCCCCCCCCCCCAAGCCCTTGATCTGATCAACGGTTGAGGTTTGATCTGATTAAGATTCAACGGTTCAGATTAAACCGATCTTAAATATTTTCTCCATGTAGACTTCCAAAAATCATAAAAAAAAATAGCTCGCTAAACTGCAAAATTCCCCCAAAATTCCTACCAGTTCGGAAAAAAAAAATATTCTACGACTTCCGTGAAGAAAATAAAGTATAATTCTCGCTCGGTAAAATTCGTTAACAAACCACACGATACGATTAATTAGCAATAATCCTAATTCGTGCCGATTTGTGCGAAATTTTTTGTTTGGGTTCTTACACTTGTAGAAACATCTTTGGCGCCATAAATAAGTGTTGAGTTACTTCTTTTTCTAGGTTGACATTTCAAATATATTTTCTTGTTGGCGTGCATGTACGTGAGAATGGAATAAAATGCAATATAATTAAAGCAAGCAATATGTGTTCATCATTCATGCATTAGCAATGGCATGTAAATGTGTGTAATTCTACATAGTTTAATTCTGCATGGGGGTTTTTTGCCATGACTTTCTTTCCCATGTGACAGGTCTTAAACAAAGAAGATTGAGTAAATGAGATAGAAATGAGCTCAAAATATATAAAGAAGGAGTTTCCTAAAATGTGGAGGGAAAATGAGCAAAAATGGTTCGAGAAATGGTCTACAAAATGTTTTTCCATATGGTGTCAAATAATTAGTAACCAAAATGTCAAATGAAAATGATGTCACATGTTGCAAATAAAGTGAAAGGACCCGACCCAGATTTAGTTGTCTAAACCAGGATTAGACCCTAATAACCATTAGTACCTAAACATGCTAATCCCAAAAGAAAAATTGATAATATGAAAATCATAAGTTAGAGAAACTAATTCCCAGAAACAACTCATAACAGTTAAATACCAAGAACATAAAATCGTGCATAACATCTGAGCTGCTAGACTCTCTAAACTACCTATGTTGACTAAGATGTTAACTCGTAAGATCAACCCTGAATCCTACGGTGGATACCGTTATGCCTTGATCTACGTGTGTACCCGACCTCTATAGAAACTCTATAACTTGGGCATTTGAAACCGAAGGACCCAGGGGAAAAGCATATAAAACAGGAAAATCGTTAGAGTGAGTGGACGAAAATAAAAGATTCAAGAAAAATCATTAAACACAATTTATTCCTTTAACCATAATCATATAGTAATAATATAGCGAGTCAACATAAAACATATATATATATATCGTAAGAAACTATGTAACCTGGGCATTTGAAACCGAAGGCATAGAGGAAAGACATATAAAACACGAAAATCGTTAGAGTGAGTGGACGAAAATAAAAGATTCATGAAAAATCATAGAACATAATTTATGCCTTTCCACTGTAATCCAATTGTAAAAATATAGCGAGTCAACGTAAAACATATATATATATATATATATATCATTTGTGTGTGGAGGCGTGCATAACATAATCATCTGGCTAAGTGTTGTCATGTCCCACAAGAAGCATATTCGGTGATTAGCCGAGCAGCCAATCCATCGATGCATTCATACATAAACATACGTGCGTGAAATCGTAAAATCATATCATATACTCTTTGTGCATAAACGTACTCATATCATATCATATCATATTTAGTTATATTCGTAAAATAAATCATAAGCATAAATTAGACTCGCCATGCAACAGTGAAAAACAAAGTCCACTCACCTAGACCGCCTGGTCAGTAGTCCACCAAGCAACTCACGCGATAGTCCTACATACGATCTCTAAGGACAAATTGAAAGTCTATGAATTAGTGAATTCTAACATTTTATGACTAAATTGATGACCAACCCAACAAGGGAAATTTACCAAAAGACTCGCATTTGATATTCGTAAACGTAGTCATCAATCGAACAACATTCACATCCTCAATAAATCATGAAATTAATTTATCATGTCCCAATCCTAATTGTTGTGACGTTCCACCAACTCGCAAACGAAAGAGCCATGACTCGACATGCGACAGTTGTCTGTGTGAAAGTGCAAAGTCGTTTGATTCCTGATACGTCACAAAATTAGTCAAACCGAATAAAACCACACAAAATCTATCATAAAACAGCATCGGAAACATCCTGGGAAGAGTTTGGGTTTCTGGTTGTTAGAGCTCTGCCGCGCAAGACGGTGGCCACATGATGCCAGAGATAAGCTAACTCTGATGCCTACAAATTATATTTTAATGGAAAGCTCATATAAAACCCAACAACATTTACCAAAGCCACAGAGTCCAATTCGAGAGAAATTAGCTGAAAATTACCTCAAAAAAATGAAAACCCTCGCCAAAAATTGGGGTCAACCGTCCGACTTCATCAAGCGATGGCATGACTCAAAATCGGTCACGTTAGCCTCCTGCGTTGGTGGTCGATCAAAACCCTAAGGTCTTGTCAACTGATTCTGGTCGTAGCTTCGCCGCGAGCAAACTGAAATTCCAGCGAAACCTTCGAGTTTCAAGCCCTCAATTCTCTCTCCAAGAAGCTTGCATGCTGGAACAATTACTTAGGAGAGATAGAGGGGTGAAAGGCAGATGAAACTGGATCGAAAATTTGGCCGGAGATGGCTTAACACCGGCAATGAAATATCAGAGGGAGAGAGAGTCGGGGAGAGAGAAACGGCGGAGTAAAAATTAAAAAGTTAATCTTACCCAATTTGATTTTTAACCAACTTCACTTATTAGAGACCAACGGTCCAGATTTTACTTGATGAAAATCCAATGGTCCATAAAATTCTACTAGTGGTAGATCTCCCTTTTGATTAGTTTTTACGTAAAACTTCTAAAATTTGTAGAAATTAGCTCGAGCCTCCAAAAAATGTGATAAAAGTATAGACAAGCTCATAATAATTTTCTCTATGACTTTCATGAAGAAGGTGAATTCAAAATCACAATCTATTAAAAGTCGATTTTTAGTCGCGATGAATCTCAATAAACATGACGTATAAGGCTTAATTCGTTAATTAACGCGACTAATGATAATTAATTCTCTAATCTAGGTTTGGGTCGTTACATAAAGAATGAAGGCATTTCTCCTACTCGGAGCAGAAATGAGGTGGACGGACCAAGCATTTGGGATAACCCGATATTAAAGATTTATTTGGCCCAAATTGAAGCCCAAATCAGAGGGCTAAAACATGGTAATTCAGCTAGAACATATTCCTTGGAGAAGAAGAACAAAATATGGCAAGAATATTCCCATATCTTAGAGTAAAAGAAATCAAAAAAAATTTCGTCAACTTCATCGGGTCACTGGGAACAACTTCAACATCAGAAAAAGGCATCTGATACCTCTTTGGAAAGCTCTTTGAGTCCTCTTCCAACAAGAACAAGATCGAGGTTTTTGGACGTTTACAACTCTGGGAAAGTTTGGTTTAGTTGAGGCAGGGCATTTACCCGGGAAGAGAAAGAAAACTTTGTTTTGGAAGGAAAAACCCTACCTTTGGCCTATATAAGCAAGACTCGACTTCTCCATTTACTATCTCTCATTCTCTAGCCAAAAGTCTCCCAAAATCTCTCCCTTACAAACAAGCCGAGCTCCTCATCTCTAAGCCAAGAAGTACACCACCTCATCTTCTCCGAAGCACTTGTACAGTAAATGCAAGTGTGAACAATCCATAAGGAATTATACGCTAAGTCTCTCATTTATCGTGCACCATTCCATCAAGAAGTTCATCACAATTGGCGTTGCAGTGTTATTAACGGAAAAAAAGTGTAACCATGACCTCTTTTCATTTTCTCTGTTTTGGACTTCATGACAAAAAGTGTATTGGAATTCTCTGTTTTTCTTGATGAGAACAAGTTTTGATTTTCAGATATATACTTTAAATAATATAATTTTAGTTTATCTTCCATGTATTTATGATTCTGATTTGGATGCCTGTTTGTGCTTAGTTCTTAATGCTTCGATTCTATGCTTTAGATATGCTTATCCCTCTCTTTTGCTTGTTTCGAAAAATTTACTAAAGATGAAACTGTTTAGGGTGTTTAGACGCTAAGTTGCACTTCTATTTAGTAAAGTTTGATTATGTATCTTGGTTTGAATTATGAATTTCCTTGATAGCTAAGTTGTTAGAAGTATTAAAAAAAAACTTGGTAAAAAGAATGAGATGATCACATGTATATATTAGTTTAGGTTGACTTTAATTTCGTGGCTTTCATACTTAGGATGTTATAATCACTTTTTAAACCCCCCCCCCCCCCATACAATTTTATTTTCTGTTTCAAAACGTTGTCATGCATTAGCACCCTTAATCTCTGGTTAGAATGATCCCTACTTATCAATGCTACATCTACAAAGAACGGTTTTAAATTGTGTTCGTTATTTTTGAGTGTCAAGTTAATAATTTGATGCTTAGTTTTTGCATTATCATAGTGAGCTTTATGCTAAGGCCTTGCTAGTGAGTAGTTGAAGGTTGTTTGGATGTGTTTGTACCAGAATCCGAGCGGATACCGGGAAACACTTGGACGGAGGAAAGTGAGCTGGTTAAGATGTGGAGTTGGATGAACTGAGCTAGAAAGACAAGAAACAAGTGTCAGAAGTGAAGGCGGGGTGGCCCGCCTATCACACTTCTTCTTCGTTCTTCAATGTGGGACTCGGAGTATTCCTTATTTTCGTTTTCCCTTGCGCACTTCCCTAGTTCAGCAAGTCTGTATGAAATATGGCAAAGCCAAAACACTTATGCCAACAAGCCCCCCAAGCCCTTATGTTAAGATTATTCTTGAATGGGGAGTTCAATTGGCTCGCCTATTTCATACACGCTTGACTTCGCCTATAAAGCAACTGGCCGTACCCATAGTCCCCTTCAACTCCACAAGAATGAATGATCTGATCATTTTATAGCCGAGTGTTACTTTTGTGAGCGCTCCATATCTGGGTGTAGCATTATTTTCAGTTTTGATAGATCTGAGCGAGTCGATGAAGATGTGAAAACATGAACTACTCGAACCTGAACAAGGAGTGTCACTTGTGTAGGTGAGTGTGGTCATATTGCGCTTACTTCATAATGTAGCGTTTGGACGGATAACGCACATGATGATTAGTCATGGAGTCCGTTTAGATGGTGCGTTTATTAAACGCCCATATATAATGTGAGACGTCCACTGAGGAAAAATTTGGACCCCTCAGTCTAAAGATAAAAAGAGCGCTTACTGCAATTAAACGTTGAGGTAGGTTGAGAATGAAAATAATGTTGAAATATGAATCACTTGTAGTGTAGAGGACCATTCAGATGCCAAGAGTCGCATTTGAAATTGCATGTTGGACACGTGGAATAAATTTACTATAAAAAAGAAGAAGTAAAACGTCATAGATGTATGTCAAAATGGCGTGAACCATTATGATGTTTAGGAAACGAAGTGAACCATCCCAAATCCCAAGATCAAAAGGAGTGAGGAGAGATCAATGGCTCAGATCGAGCCATGTGAAAGGCTCAGTTCACCCAAGGTATAAGAGTGAAATGGATGCCGCTTTACTCCATTTTACATCACAAGAGAAAGAGAGTTGAAAAGAAAGAAGGGAAGAAGAAAGAACAGACCAAAACCCAGGAGCTGGAGCCAGAAGGAGAGGAACTCTAATACTCCTAGGCAATAAATCAAGTAAGTTTCTCTTCTTTGGTTAATAAATAACAATCATTTCTATGTTGGTTGTTACTTTTAAATTGAAATCAAACACGAAGAGATAAAGACTGGGTTCAAAACTGGTTTAACCCGAAACTGGATTTAAAACTGGGTTATAAACATTTGGATTCTATATAAGGGAAACCAGTTTATATTATGTGTATTGGTTATATCTAACTTTAAGATATGAAGGAGAAATGAAAATTTACTGTGTTATAAGTAGGAAAGGATTCTGGGTTTGGATGTGTATGTAGGTGGAATTCTGGATAAATCTAGCTACGAACGAAGAACAATACAAAAGATAGGTGGTTTTATTGAAAAAGGCATCCAATTCTTAAAAACATTTGTGTTTATTATAAAATATAGCCCGAGCGTCTAATACATAATTTTACCTTAGGTCGTCTAAGTGACGAGATGGGCGAGAGCATAGAGGAGATAGTAGAAATATCGAGTGATGAGGTGAGAGTAGAAAATAGGCAAATACGACGCCCAAAGGAAAAGATATCATACACAGAGATGGGTTTGGGCGATCTGAGTTATTTAGGATCGTTTAGTGTGAGTGTGACATCTTCATCTGATTCCAAGCCAAGCTTTAGTAGTTCAGTGCTGCTTATGCATGAAGATGACTTTAACATGCCTCTACTTTTATTGCCATCGCCGCCCAGAATAGAAGATGCAACAATAGGTGCATATATGACCTCTTGGTCGAGGCAGAGAAATGAGTCAAGTGCAGGCGCCTTAATTAACCGGGAAAATTGAGAGCAGATGCCCGATCCTAAGAACTAGAGGAAACAGACCGCTGGGAAGAAAAAGTAAAAGAAACAAGCAAGCACTGCTCCACTCGAAAGAAGGAATTTGGCGACCGCACTTCCTCAGTTTGAGACAAGCGGACGTTGTCTATATCGCCTGAGTGACAACATTGCGGCTCAAGAACTAGTGAACGTGCTGATGGACAAACAGATTGATAATTTACGATGGAACTACCGCATTCCTGCCAACGTCATATTAAAGCGATTGAAAGATGGGGAGTTGGCGGTACGCCCACCCAAGGGATTTACATGTATGTATAGTTATCACTTCAGACATGGGCTGGTGTTTCCGTTACACCCATACATGCAGTATATGTTAGAGAGGTTAAACATATCAGTAGGGCATTGTGGCCCACTTTTTTATAATTTTTTTTTGCAAGCATTCCATATTTTGTTCAATCTCTCTGGGCTCGGCCATCAATATCAGTAGGTTAAACATATCAGAGTTGATGTCGACTTGTGAGATAGAATATTCGTGTAAGGCTGGGGATAAAGGGATGAGAACATTCACTCATAGAAGTAAGGCATGCATGCATACGTTCGCGCCTATCTGGAGCAAGGGGACCATATTTGTAGGCAGGAAATGAGAACTTGGGGCGGCCGTCAGCCGGGAGGCTATAAAGAACATGTGGCGAGTTCTTTTAGGCTTTAAAGTGATAGGTATATAGCATAAATGATACATGGGGTTATTCCGTGCGAACTATAGTTCTCATGTGTTTGCTAATGTATCTGCTTTCATTTGCAGCTAAGCGGAGCTTCTCTCGGTGTCGTGAAGAGAAAAAACGCTTAATGAAACTTACGTATGCTTAGGGAAGTGAACGGGACTGTCGCTCAATGATTGCTCTGAATCATTGGGATCTATTAGAGCAAACGGGACTAAGTCGTCATCCAAGTAACTAAACTTATCCAAAGAAAAGTTTGCTATGCCACATGTTTTGTACAACTTTCATCTGTTGAGGTACCTTGAACTTGGTAATACTGAACGCAGTTAAAATCCTCAAGACTTCAACGACCAAGAAAATGGAAGAGATTGGTAATGAATTAGAGCAATTGATGATGCAAGTACTGTGGGCCAAGAAGGCGCAAGAGGTAGAGGGGGGCAGGTTCGAAAAGGGTGAGATTGCCTAAGAGATGCATGTGCCAGATGAAACCGCCCAAAAGGATCCGGTGATTTTGACCACAGATGTTGTAATTCAAGAGAACCAGGTGGAGCCATCTTTAGAGAAAGAAGACCAAAGACTAGCGATGACGGTGTGGCGGTTGATTTGGGGAGTCAGCGGGTGGAGGACGAAGACACGAGCTATCAACGCTCTAATCCACGTGAGTTTTCTGGAGTGGAGGAGGAACTGGCCATTTCTCGGAGGTGGGCAGAGAGGAAAAAGGCGAAAATTGATGAGAAGTTGTGGAAGAAATCTAAGAAACACCACTCCCGTTCATCCCATTCTAAGTCACGCCCAAGTAAAGTGCAATAGCATGAGAAGGAGGAGGATCTGGAGGAAGGTAAGCATACTTCTCAGCCACGCCGGACCCCTCTGCTCATTGGGACGTCCATGAGGAAAGCTACGCTTGCTGGGGACAGCACCACCACTATCCGCTCTGGATATGTGAAGCGAGTGGTGGAAGCAAATGATGGGGGGTACGACAGTGTGCACTAAGTTCATACACGATTGACCCCGCCTCAGGAAAACCTTCAAGTGATAGTCTTAGATCATATCCGAGCAAGGCATAGATTCTGTATGGGTTTGAAGGATGAAGGGAGTGAGAGCCAGCTAGTTGAGATGGCAACCCTGCGCTTGCAGCATAAAAAGTGTCTGGGCGAACTAAAGAAGGTGAAGGAGGTGGGGAAACGGCTCGAGAAAATGTTGCAGAAGGCAGAGTCCTTGGTACAGAAGCTCAAGGCGAAGAAGCGAATGACCGAGGATGACGCAGGTGAGGCGAACACAGAGAAGGTCAAGGCAGAAGAAGCTTTTAAGGAAAAGGTGCAACTACTAGAGGAGCTCGAGAAGGAACGGGTGAAGTGGGAGAAAGAGAGAGAGAAGCTGAAAGAAGAAATTTGTTTACTTACTTCTCGTATTGAAAGTCTAAGCAGCCTAATTCTCAGTGAAGATCAAACGGAGTAGATGAAGATGGAGGAGGGGCAAGCGGAGAAGAAAAGGGTGTTGGTGGAAGCTCAAAGCGCTTTGTTCAAACAAATAGAGAATCTCTCTACTTCGACTGGAAGCAATTTGCAAAAGACAAAGGTT
This sequence comes from Geum urbanum, assembly GCA_946800695.1. NCBI lineage: Eukaryota > Viridiplantae > Streptophyta > Magnoliopsida > Rosales > Rosaceae > Geum > Geum urbanum. The sequence goes on from OX327015.1 coordinate 9,965,531, forward strand.
TCTGAGCTTACACGGAGGTGGCGGATCAAACTTCAGTGTTGCTTTTGTACTTTGATCATTTTATTTGGATGTGTAAAAACTATGTGTATGGGTTATCTATTTTTTTTTAGCTTATGGTTGGGCAACCCGTAGTGGCCAACATTATTTGACCATATGGCCCCACTACCACATTTTTAACCATTGCCGGCGATTTTTAAATCGCCGGCAATGTTTTTTATCAGTACCAGCGATTTTTTCCCCAAAAATCGCCGGTAATGTCTTTTTTTTTTAATCATTGCCGGCGATTTCTCCGGCAAATCGCCGGCAATGTTCCGCCGGTAATTAAAAAAAAAAGACATTGCCGCCGACTAACATTTAAGTCGCTGGCAATGTCTCTCTGTTTTTTTTAACATTACCGGCGACTTAAATGTAAGTCGCCGGCAATGTCTTTTTTTTTTTTTAATTACCGGCGGAACATTGCCGGCGACTTACATTTAAGTCGCCGGTAATGTTAAAAAAAAAGAAGACATTGCCGGCGATTTTTAAATCGCCGACAATGGTTAAAAATGTGGTAGTGCGGCCCGTTTATTTTTGATTCTTAGAAAAATATTATTTGCACCTATGAATCATATGATATGGTCGATGTATTGGTCATTTTTGTTGAAAGTTTTGTTGTTTGAAATGTGTTTTGAGTGATAGTTTTTTGAAAATTGACAAGAAATACTTTCATTGATGGGAATGATATTGTTCAACACATACAAGCAATGAATGGGAATACAACATAACAATGTCTACTATGGGCGGGAGGAAACTAATGATAATACGTTCTGAGATCGATGGAATTCCAAGAATGGGGCATGGTACGCCCATAATTTCCCTTTAGTTAGAAGGTTCCCAGACGGACTTCGTCTACGATCTGGTAAGGTCCTTCCCAACTTGGGCGGAGAGATTTCATTGTTGTCTGAATTGCTTTCATGACCCAGTCCCCAACTCGTAGTGGGTGGGCCTTAATTAACTCGCTGATTGTACAAGCAAGCAACTCGTTGCTTATTGGCCGTGTTACAAAGGTAGGCAGTGTGTTGCTGCACTTCAAGAAGATCATTATCCAAATGGAGGCCATCACTGTTTGTGACAAAATTGAAGGCAGTGACACAAGGGCTTTGGTGTGTGATCTCGAGCGAGAGCAATGCTTCGGATCCAAAAGTTAAAGAGAAAGGAGTCTCGCCCGTTGCATTAGTAGCAGTTGTGTGGATCGAATAGAGAATGTCAGGTAGCTCATACACCCATATGTCAAACCACGGGTCACCCCGTCTGATGTCGCATATTTTCTTCTTCAATCCATCCTTGATAATTTTGTTCGCAGCTTCAACTTGGCCATTACACTAAGGGTAAGCGGGGGAAGAGAATAAGACTGTAATCCCCATATTCTTACATAATTTAATGAACTCATCATTGTTGAACTGCGGACCTTTATCTGTGATGATGTTGATAGGAGCACCATAACGACAATAAAGTGTGCGCCATAAAAATGTCAGAATTTACTCAGTGGTGACCTTTATCAATGGTTCTCCCTCGATAAATTTCATATGGTAGTCAATGATGACCACAATGTGCTTATATTGGCATCTCGTCATGGGCAGCTCACTGATGAGATCAAGTCCCCAGTGGGCGAAAGGTATAATGAAATGATTATCGAGATTGGGATAGCTAGTAAGTAGTTCTTGTGGGAGTGCAACTGACACTCATGACACTTTTCTGCGAGGTTGGTTATCTGCATGAATCGTGGGCCACCAGAAACCTCTTCGAAGAACTTTATGGGTGAGAGATCGAGCACCTATGTGATGCCTGCTTACTCCATTATGAACCTCTGCCAATATACTCTGCCCAACTTCTGGGGTGACACATTTCAAGTTCAACCATGTCCGCCCGTGTCTGTATAACTGCCCACTTCCAATGCTGAAATTGGCTGAATGGGCAATAATTGTGCAGGAGTCCTCTTCGTCAGACAAGAGGATACCCTTAGACTTGTAAAAATAGATTGGGTCTATATAGCTTTGCTCAGCGGGCGCAATTCGCAGTATCTCATAAAAGATCTTGGTAATGCTAGTTTTGATAAAAATTCCACCCGCTTGTCTTTCAAGGAAAGATAGGCCATGGCCAATCGATCCATTGCATCTGCTTTTGTATTTTGAGCGTGAGGTACCTATGTGATTTTGTAAGACTTAAACTTAGCAACCAGAAACTTGGTAAGCGCTAGGGAAACACTCATTTGCCCGTCCTTGGCCTCGAAGTCCCCTGTTACTGATTTACGACCAACTGCGAGTCGTTAAAGATGGTGATGTAACGGGCGACTGACTGATGAGCGAGCTGTAGGCCTCCAATAAGGGCCTCATACTCTACCTCAGTGTTCAAGGTGGGGAAATCAAATCGGAAAGCATATTCCACATGAACGCCCCTGGGGCCAGTGACAATAATCCTACCACCGCTCGTGAGTTAATTCTTTGACCCATCCACTTATAACTCCCATATGGATCTCCGAGTGGTTTGGGCGGGTATAGTGATGGTTTTCCCTATGTTAGTAACGATCGACTTGGTGGGCTCTAAACCTATGCATTCCGCAATAAAATTGATGGTTACTTGACATTTGAGGGCGGTGCAGGGCTTGTAATCGATGTTGAACTCGCTGAGCTCGAAGCCCATTTGCCGAAGAGGCAAGGTAGTAAGCACATAGATGTTATACGCTTGAAAATATGGGTGTAACCATCATGCGGTTGTGACAAGTGCCAATGTAACCTTTTCGAAGGTTGGGTATCGAGCTTTAGCGTCCGTCATGCCCTTGCCTGAATTGAACACTGGTAGCTCTTTATCACCTTCTCTCCTAATAAGGGCGTAGCTGACGACATTCTCAGAGGTGGCTAAGTACAACTATAACACTTCCCCTTTTACTGGGCGGAATAGAGTATGAATTGGGGCTAGGTAAGGTTTGAGGTTGATGAATGCAGCTTCGCACTCTGGTGTCCACTGCAGCTCGTTCTAGTAGGTTAAGCGAAGGGCTTTGAAGAACAACTCGCATTTGTCTTAATAACGAGATATGAAGCGATTCAAGAAAGTGAGTTTAGTAGTTAAACTTTGCAGCTCTTTTTTGTTGGATGGGATACTCATGTCTACGATTGCCTTTATCTTGGCTGGGCTTGCATCGATCCCCCTTTGGCTGACAACATAACCCAAAATTTTACTGGCAGTGACGCTAAATGTACATTTGGCGGGATTTAGGCGAACACCCCGAGCTAATAAGACCTAAAAGACTTTTCGGAGGTTGGCGACGTGTCCTTGAATGGTCAAGCTTTTTACCAGTATGTCATCTACGTAAACCTCGACGATGTCTCCATGCACTTCCTACATGATGAAATTCATAAATCTTTGATACATGGAGCCAACATTTTTCAATCCGAATGGCATGACATTGTAGCAATATAACCCATTGTCTGTGGTGAACGTGGTTCCCTCTTGGTCGTCCAGGTGCATCTTGATCTGGTTATATTCGGAGTATACGTCCATCATAGACAATAGCTCATAACCAACTATAGCATCAACTAGCTGGTCGATACGGGGCAAGGGGAAACTGTCTTTAGAACATGCCTTGATGAGATTGGTATAATCTACACATATGAACCATGTTCCATTACTCTTCTTTACCATCACAGTGTTTGAAATCATGCATTGCAGCGTATCGCTCCTCATCGTAAGCACATCTCTTTTGCTTGACTAAGTGGTTACCCGAGTGAATGCTAAGCTTGTGAGAAATGAGGTATGTAGATATGTCTGGCATGTCAGTGTAGGACCATTAAAATACCTCTTTGAACTTCTAGAGGACAGGATAAGATCCCTAGCGATGTCGGGGCTTAGCTGAGCATCGATATTAAATGTCTGCTCATGATGGGTAGGATCAACCTAAACATCAATCAAACTACCGTTATCACCCGCTGAGCAGACGGAGTTGACATCGTCTCTAGGGTCATCCAGAGTTGTGGTGGTGGGGTCACTATGCTTGAGAGATAGAATTTCCTGGCGGATGACATTGCCGGTGCGGGGGTCAATTGTGCGCTCAATGACTTGGGTGCCTCGTATAGAATTGGTGTCGAAGTCAATTGGGAATTTGAGGTACAACATGTGCAGGGCTAAAATGACCTTGAGCTTCATCAAAGCGGGACGTCCCAATATGATATTGTATGAAGACAGTAAGTTGTATAGGATAAAATCGGTAGTGACTTCTCGTTGGGGTGTTCCGGCCTTGCCCAGGCATAGGCGCATAGAGTCGCAACCCAGTGGATAGACTGTATCACCTGAAACCCATCAGATTTTCATTGTCTTGTACTAACTTATTTTCGGGTGGTCGAACTGATCGTAAATGGGTAAGAACATAATATTGGTCGCCGCTCTTGAGTCAATCAGAACACGTTGAATTTTGAAATGATCAACCACTGCGTCGATGACAAACGAGGCATCCATTGGGCTTGCACCACATACATCTGCTTCCGAAAAAGTGATCGGATCGGATCCCATGAGCCCTTTTGAACTTTGGCATAATTTTCCGTAGACATGCTGAATATTTCTCTGGCTTCACAGGATTTCTGCTTTCCGCCAAAAATTGTGTTGATCATCCCCTGAGATTCGATGAGCGATATCTGACGGGGTGGCAGGCTGCTCGCTTTGTACTGCTCCAGTTTACCTTCGTCGAACAACTTCTGTATGACCTTTTTTAAAGTGAAACACTTCTTCTTTTTGTGCGATTCGTTGGACTGGTATTCATACCACTTGTTAGTGTTCCGTAGGGAGGATGGGCATCGCTTAGGTGGGGGTGGGACATCGATGAGCACTTTGCTGTTGGTGAGGATTTCAGCGTACATGGTGTTGGCAACAGTGAATATTGGCTGGGTCGGGGTCTGCTATTGTGCCTGCATGTTGTGGTCTATAGTGGAGTTTCCCCTATGATAAGGCTTCTCATGTGGGCGGATGGGGCATCCCGCCTGTCCTCATGAGAAAACTTGTCATTTGAATTGGCGCTGGTTTGAGGCTTTGTGATAAGGGTTGGCCGCAACATTATAGGTCTACAAGCGAGATTTTTCGTCATATACGAACATGTTAATCTGCGCCTTTTCCACAACCATGTCCATGAGCTTGTCGTAATCCAAAGAATACTGGTGTTTGACAATATTTTCCTTGAATAGGGAAGGAGCTAGTTCCTGGATGAGGGCGGCCACAACTATTTTCTTGTCCAAATGACGGCATGACTTGGCGGCCATACGGAATCGGCCGATAAAGGAGGATAGGTATTCGTGTTCCACCTATTTGACAACAAATAAGGTATCAATGGTGTCGTATCTTTACTGCAGTCTGTGACGCATGAGAAAAATATCGGTGAAGTTAGCGAAAGAATCGATGGAACCCTCAGATAGCTCGAAAAACCATTTGAGAGATTCCCTTGTTAATGTCTCAAGGAAGAGATAACAAAGGGTGGTATCAGCGTGGTGATGCCCAACAGTGGCAGATAGAAATTAGCTCAAGTGGATGCTTAGATCGCTCCGCCCCGAGTAACGGGAGTCATTGGGAGCTTTTGCATGGGGATCACGCCCAAAATGGGTGATGAATGCTGAGAAAGGAGTAGTGTGATGTGCGTAAAGCATCCCTACGCTTAAATGGTTGGCGATGCCGCTTTGGCGGATGTCAGCCTCTAATTCGACCAATCGGGAAAAGATTTGGGTGGAGACATTAGAAGCAGCTATCTCGGGAGGTGGGGGCGAACATGGGAATATATGGTTGTGAAGTGGATAAGAGATATGGATAACGAACGGAGCACACCGAGCGGCCATAGGGTGATGGGCTGATGCATGATCGGTGCATCCTTAGCGTAGAGCATCGAGGGCTGCCAAGAGTTCCTGGAGGGCGGAACGCTCACTGTCCGATTCGTGACGGACTAACTCAAGCTCGTGGAGAAGACGGATGGATATATCCTATGCGGCCTTCTTTGGAGCGGGAGGGGTCGGGACAGAGTCGAGCGGGGGCACTTCTTCAAACCCGCCCAACTGTTCAACTTCTAGTGTAACGAAGCCGAGAGCGGAGTTTTGATCCATAGCTAGAGAAGAATGAACGGATTTTGACAAAGAAGGGGGAGAAAGAACCCGTAGACAGTGCCAAATTTTTATACCAAAATCTGAGCGAATACCAGGAAACACTTGGAAGGAGGAAAGTGAGCTGGTTGAGATATGGACTTGGATGAACTGAGATGCAAAGACAGGAAACAAGTGCGATAAGTGAAGGCAGGGTGGCCCGCCTATCACATTCCGATGCTTAAGTAAGCATGGGCTAGATAAAGGGTAGCAGGTATGGATAAGAGAGTAAGTTAAAGCAGAAGAGTTGATTACCATTCCTTAAGGATGATTAATTTGCTATATACTTATCTTTTACACGCTTCTTCTTCGTTCTTCGATGTGGGACTCGGTGTGTTCATTCTTTTTGTTTTCCCTCAGCAAGTATGTATGAAATATGGCAAAGCCAAAGCGCTTATGCCAACATGATGCATTAACTATTGTTGTATAACTTCGTCACAATTCGTCTTCGTCAGTCGAGGTTAGTGTTGCTTATATCTCGCCATGCTTGGCGATATTGCCGGCTAGAGGAGATTCCAACGATGTCAGCATTGAGGTGTGGTTTCACAAGGTGAGCTTATGGCTGAAGATACCGAGCTGGCAGCCAAGACTAGTATTAGAGTTGTGGAATCGTTGTCACCTATCGAGGTAGGCATCCGATGTAGGATAGGCTGGCGCGTAAAAAAAATGCAAGATTTCTATCTACTTGGTGGCGCTTGGCAGATTAGAGCTTGAATTGACGAGTTGGCTTTCTAGGCGTTAACTCTGACTGGCGCTTAGAGGTGCCTATATATATGTATATATACTATTAATTAATTAACCTTAACGTACTACCTAGCTTAATTAAACCATTAATTAGTGCGCTTATAGATTACCAACTAGCTTAATCTAGCTAGCTAACATGTTTTAACTAATTATATAATATAATATATATATATGATACTATTAATTATTAACTAATTAATAAATTATCTTACAATTACGTACATTAACGATACAATACAATACAATACAATACGTACAACAAGCTAGTAATTAAGCTACCTAAGATCGCCGGAAACTATGTATTCGCCAGAATATTTCACCGAATTTACGTACGTACGGTATTAAATTCAAATAAATGATTCATGGGAAACGAGTTAATACGTACCCGTACCTTCATCTAGAAGGAGAGCAGGGGTTGATGAAAAATCGCAATCGATCGATCAATATTTCGTGATGATTTTTTCCCGGCCAGGATCGAGCTGCTGGGTAGAGTAAGGGAGAGAGAGAGAGAGAGAGAGAGAGAGAGAGAGAGAGAGAGAGAGAGAAGTTGAGAGGAGATGTGAGATAGCCCGAGGGGAAAAGATACTGGTTGAGCTAATAATTGATCAGTTTCGTCTCCTAAGTGATACGTTTCGTCGCCTAAATGGCCACTTAGGAGACCACCACACTGTCGTCGTCTAAGTGACTGACATTACGTCCTTTTAGGTTTCTTCTTAGGCGACAGAATTATGGTTTCATCACCTAAGAAATGAGTGGTTCATCGTCTAAGGTATAACTTAGGCGACCAAGTAAAGGTTCATCGCCTAAGTAAACTTTAGGCGACGAAACTGTAAAGATTTCGTCACCTAAGTAGACTATTCTGGTAGTGATAGTAGAGAGTTCTTTTAATTTTTTTGGATTTTTTCGGATTTTTTGGCGTGTTTTTGGAGCATCAGTTCATTATTACAAAAAAAAAAAAGCTGTTGTCCTTAAATCTTAGCCGTCAGATCAAAATTTGGATTCAAAATGGACGGCCCAGAAGCACAGTAATTGGCAACGCGTTGAGAGACAACCCAACCATATGGCGGGCTATCATGGGTTGGTAACTGAACCGTAAAAAAATATATATAGTTTTACGATACATGTATTACATGTGCCAAAAGTTATAATAAAAAAAAGCAACGTGCCCTGGCATCACCCACGTGCGTGAGCTCTACCAGAGCACGATTCCTCTCCGGCTTCCCAGTTTTGATCGGCATAGAGGAAATCCTCTCCGTCAACGATCGATCACCTCCCTCATTCTCTCACTGCACCATTTTTTGTGGAGAAATTCCTCTCGCCAACCGAACTCACGAGCCTATTTCACCATAATCCTCACACCGCTGGAGATGCTCTAACTGTGGGTAACTCCAATACTAAACAATTTTTTTTTCAGACCGATACGGGCAGGTGGAGTCATTATGACCACATTTGGAACAAAACCCGGCTGAGATATTGGCAGACTTGATTGGCGTGTTCATGTAGATTGAATATGCATATGATTGACTATGTAGTTCAGGTGTCAAATACGGTGGCATGCAATGCAGAACTTACAATATCACTTGATTGAATTCAAATTGGTAAACTACTAATTTGCAAGTGTGTGGTCAGATCGCAAATGACAACACTTTTAATGCCGTGACTGACTAGCTGCAGGCATAAGGGCATCACATGGGGTTACACAGTCCACCCAAAGGTAAGAAACGACTATACAATGGTGAAAAGATCATGTGTAAAATCACAATTGAATTTGGTTGTACGTCACGAAATCAGTTTTAATTTATTAAGTAAATAATATTGGGGTTAGGTGATGTTGATCAAGAACCATGAGATCCCGCCCGTTGATAACCATGATAACTATACATTATCAGAAAAATGCACTTAAGCGATCAAAATTTTTGTTGCCTAAAATGTGTTTTTTGTCGCTTAAGTACTTGTTAAAATAAACTTCGTCGTCTAGGTTTTTAGACGACAAAAGTTTACTGAAAAAAACAGAGAATTTTTTTGTCGTTTTAGTATACACTTAGACGACAAAATTGTAGTTATTTCGTCGTCTAAGTGTTGAATTTAAAAAAAAAACCATTTAGATGACGAAACTGTAGTTTCGTCCTCTAAGTGGCTAAATTTAAAAATAAATAAATTAAATAAGCCACTTAAATGACAAAACTCTATAATTTCGTCGTCTAATTAGTTTATTTTGTTAAAAATAAAATAAATGAAAAATTCATTAAATGCTAATTAATTCATTATATGTTAATTATTAATTAATGTAAAATTTGTTATAAATAAAAAATTTAATGGTGGTGGTGGTGATAGGTGTGTCGAGGTGGTGGTGTCTGGTGTGGTGGTGCCAAGGTTATGTATGGTGGTGGTGTCGTGGTAGTGGAGTCTGGTGTGTGGTGATGTCGAGGTGGTGGTGGCGTGTGGTAGTGGTGGTGGTGAAGGTTTCATTGAGAGAGAGAGAGAGAGACAGATCGAGTAAATTTTGGGTAAGATAGAGAGATTGAGAAAAATTGTGGATTAATTGTGTTTTATAGCCGACGACTTAGGCGACGAAACTTGTTGGTTTTGTTGCCTAAGTAACCTGAATTTTTGACAAAATTTTTGGCAGAAAAAACAAAATGCTAATTTTTTTGACTTAGACGACAAAACCTAATAGTTTCGTCTAAGTGTTTCAAATATTTTTCTTAAATTTTGGCGGTAAATATTAATTTTCTGATATTTAAAAAAAAATCACTTAGGCGACGAAACTATATAGTTTCGTCACCTAAGTGTTTAAAATTTTCTCCAAAATTTTTGCGAAAAAATTAGTTTTCAAATATTAAAAAAAAATCACTTAAGTGACGTAACTTAAATAGTTTTGCCGTCTAAGTGAATTTTATTTAATTTATTTATAAATATCTGAAAAATTAATTTTGGGTAGTTGCTTAAAAATCATCAAAAATCAACCATCAGATGTAACAATTCCAATTATACAATATTGTATAAACAAATTCAACCAAATTTGGATTAGTTTAGGATTCGATCAATTGAATTTAGTGATTTTCAAAAAATAGTTAAAAGACAGAAACAATCGTAAAAAATAATTCATAAACCCGATTTCCAAAGTTATGGATATTTGTCTAGTCGTAAAAACTTAATTTATCAATTAAATAGAAATTAATTGAAATTTGACATAAAAAATTGATTTAAGACTAAAAACTTGTTATATATATACTCATGTAGTATAACTTAAGCATTCGTATGTCTATATTCACTCCACATCAATATTAACAAAATTGAATTTGGATAAAACAACCGTTAAATATATTCATCACAACATAATATGTAGGTGGATGGATTTTCAGTAAATATGAATTCAGTTCGTTAAGGTTTTGATCGGCGTAGTCGACCATAAAACCGAAATTTCAACGAAACAGAAGCCAAAAATGTTTACACGGACCAACAAACGAATCTTCGTAACTTCGATTTTTGAACCGTCGACACTTACAGTCCAACAATTGTTTATTCATGCCCTCGACGGAAAAAAAATATGCACTTAAGATGGTCTACATGGTCGTGCTCTTTGATTGGAGGCAATGAAATTCACCTTAGACGACGAAATGGGTATCATTCGTCGTCTAAGTAACACTTAGATGACGAATATGTGTATATATATATATTCGTCGTCTAAGTGTTTATGGGTGAAAGGACCCAACCCCGATTTAGCTCCCTAAATCAGAATCAAACCCCTTCGAAAACACGAACCAACAAAAACTTTTCGAAATTTGGGCAGAGTTTTGTTACTAGCGTGGAATTACCATTACCTGCACGCGGAAAATACACTTCATCCTATGCCACAAAAAACAAACCGTGGGCACCAATCCCATCCGGATTTCTCAATATATCAACAGTAAAGTAAAACAATAAATATAATAGTACTTTACTGAAATCCGGTGTAAAATTGTGTACCGTGAACAACATATTACTCAGAGCGACCTCTAATGTATAAACATATCAGTATACCACAGTAGGTAGAACAATAAACCTACTGGAAGAAATAAGGTAGCTCGAGTACTATGCCTCCGACCACGGCGTGCGACTCCAGAGTCCGAACTGCAAACTGGGCACGGAAACCGAAAAACCCAGGGGAAAGACAATAAACACGTTAGAGTGAGTGGACGAAAATAAATGTCTTTCACCAGTTAATATATATGTTAAATAACATATGCGAGTCTAGGTAAATAAAATAACAAGTACACGAGGTAAAACTCATACTCCTCCAGTGTACTGAGCATGCAAGTAAAAATCTCACGGGGTCACTCATGGACTCCTCCGTGCTAGTACAGTCTGAACCACGGAGTCCTTGACTACCACGTGATTCTAAGCCAGAAATGGCCTCGGTTCCGGGGAATACGCCCATCACCGGTCTGGTTGGGGAAACGCCCCTCCAGGCGGCCCTCCGTCGGGGATCAGCCAACGAGGCAAGGTGTATCGATACAACAACGTAACTGAGAGTGTACTCTGTGTAAACCAAATCATAAACAGCTCGATGCAAATGCATAAAACAACATAAAAGTGTATGCATATTCGTATACGTATATCCGTATAAACATATTCGTATAATCGTAAACACATGCTTATATAATCATATTCTCATATGAAATCTCATGCTCGTAAAACCATAATCATGCTGCATGCTCAAGTTCGTAAATCATATATAAAAGACTCGCAAGATTTCCGTGAAAAGAAATGTCCACTCACAGACTGGCGTAACGCGTATCGCGTTAACCCGTGATCCGGCGGAAAGTCTCTCCCCAAAACAACGATCATGAACCCCTGAATATTCACAATGTCCAATATTCAAAGTCATAATCCGACAATACAAATCAAACCACGAGAAACCACCGTTCTCGGAAATACACAATTCGAATACGACGAATCGTCGAAAATCCATATATACCACCTCAATACCTCGTTTTACGTTCGGACGTTCAACTCGAAAAATGAACCTCCCCACTGCGATCGGAGCGCGATTTCGAGTCAAATGACATGCGACTTGTCGAAAGTCAAAAAGTCAACCCGTTGACCGTTGACCGCTGTTGACCGCCGTCCACGGCGGCGCCACTATTGACCAGAAGAATTCACGGCGGAGCAACCCCTATTCTATGCAAAACCACCCACTGAGCAACTTTGTCAACTACACCGAAGTCCAATTCGCACTCTAACATGGTCAATTTCATGAAAAACCGAATGAACACACAAATTTCAAATCCAAAATTCTCCTTCCACAAACAAAATTAGGATCCCAAACTTACATGGTAGCTTGCTAGTGATGAGAGCTACAAAGCCCAGTACAAATTTCAGCTCGAATCGGCTCGAAACATCAAACCCGAAATCACCAAGTTTCTTCAAACTTTGGCCGGATTCCTCTTCCACATCCGGCGAGCCTCGCCGTACATGGTGGCTATGGTTGGAATCAAGGTGTCAAGGCGAGATGAACGGGACCGGAGCCGAGCTCCGTGGTGGCAGAACGGCGACATCACCGCCGTGGAGCACGTCGGCCTCCTCTCCTCCACCGAGTTGACCGAGTCAACTCGGTCAACACCCAAACTGGAAAGTCTTTCCCTTGCCCAAAATAGCAGGTTACTGTATATAGCCTTTCCCAAAACGGAAACTTCATGTTTATCCATTTCGACGAACTTCAAACGCGCGTAACTTTCTCGTCGTAATTCTGATTCCGATAATTCTCACGGCCACAAACTTGTCTCGACATACTCTTCAATAATCACCCGAAGTCAAACACCTCGGCCAATCGGATAAAAAGTCAACCCTTCGAACCAACACACATTTAAATCGACTAATTAATCAACGAACGGAAATATTCACAATTAAATCTTCGTAACTCAAAATCATGCTCCGGAAGTTCCTACGGACTCGAAATTAAATTCTGAACAACTTCCGTGAAGAAAACGAAACCAAATTCTCGACCGGTAATTTAGTCGTTAAGTAGCCCACCATTTAAATCCGAACTTCAAATATTCATAACTAATTCCTCGGTCATCCAAATAACGATCCGGAACCGCCCACGAACTCGAAATCACATGTACTACGACTCTCGAGAAGAGACCCAGCTCCAATTCTCGGCCAATAATTAAGTCGTTAAGAAACCCTGGCGAGTAAATCCGTTATCGAAAATCCATGTCGATACGCTAACTCGCGAATTGAGCTGATTATACTTCTGATTCTGGTCCGGGTCGTCACAAATCCACCCCCCTTAGAAAAATTTCGACCTCGAAATTTCCGAGTCTGTCGACTACAAGATAAGAGCACTGCCTCTGCATACTGCTCAACTCACCAACGGCAATCTCAACTGAACAACTCTGATCACAAACTCCACAATAGGAGATAGCTCCGTGCTGGGATCCCTGTACCCTCAAATCACAAATCTGAACCGGCTCACACAATCGCCAAGTGTTCCTGCATAAGGAACAAATAGGGTACACAACATATAGCAAACCTGAAACACAGTTCCGCCACACGGAACACAACACAACTCTCACAAAAGCCAATGCTATAGGCGACGCTGAACTATACGGCATAACATAATCTCGCCTATGACCACATACGGGTCAAAACATCCTGGCAAATCACACTCAATTCACACATCAATATAACTCACACACTTATATCAGCATAGCACAAACATCGAACTCGGGCAATAACCAATCCATTTTCGCTAATCTGACAGTCTGTGGTAACACACTCCACAAAATCAGAATCAAACATCAATTCAAACTCAGCCAAGCTCGCTCCAACACAATGGAGTACAACAACATACCTCAAATCAACATCAAACAACCTCAAAATCATAGTAATCAACAAACAGGTACTGTATGCAATCTCAAACAAGAGAAACTGCTGGTTCAGAATCCTCCGGAACTGCAACACCGAGGTCCACAACATGCCCTCTAAGGCCTGAATAGTCCTCAAAGATCGCTCGCCAATTTGAGGATAAGAACCGGTACTAACTCGTAATCTGGTCCCCAATGCTCGCTGCAAAGCTCGCCAACACTTTGTCGTAGCCGATTACCTCGACCAGCAAACTGGGACACAGGTACACCACGTAGACGGACAACCTCCGTCAATCACAACCATGTCAGCCTGCCACTGAAATCATCTCCGAAAGTACAAGTAAACATACCAAGTTCATTAAACTGTCCACAAAGACCTGACAACTGGTATCACAAACCAAAGTGCATACAAACATACACAAACACAGCAGTAATCGCCACGTCTAACCGGAAATCTCAAATGCCTGACACATCTCGGCACGTCCCTGCCTCCTAGCCATCACCAGTCGACGAATGTGGCATCTGCACACACAAGCTGCTACATTGCTCTTCATGTTGCGTCACGAGTAGTAAACTCGAAGTATCTGATACCTCACCGCATCAACAATGCATAACGCACGCAAAACCACAAGCCTCAACACCATTATACTCCAACTCAGCTCTCGTAGCCCACACTCGGCTAACACGGAAACTCGAGCCACACACACATGAAACACTGAAATCTCGACTCTCGACTGAATGCATCAGCAACAACATCCCAAACGGATGGTCAAAGTACAACCTCTAGCCTTCTCGAACAAACTCTAATGTGCAGTCATAGTCATCAGTCGACTCCATCCATCGACACTGCCTCAAGCCCAAATCTGGCCGAAAATGCAAGTGGATGAAACTCAAATGATCAGTGCACATCCTACACCACGCTGCATGCCATAGGAATAATATCTCCAACCCTCTGGTGCAAACACAAGGACAGCTACACCCAATTCATACATAGGATACGTAGCTTCATAAGGTTTCCACTGTCCGTAACCATGAGCCACCGCTCTGCTACACAGCATCAAAGCACAACCAAATCCAAATCTTGATGCATCGCCGTAACCCACGTACTCGTCGTAATCGTCAGGTAAGGTCAAAACCGAAGCAACGGTTAACCATCCTACAGGAGTAAGTAACTCTCCTCGCGTGCATCGAACCACTCGAACTCTACGCCTTCTCCGTCAATCCGGAAAGTGAAGTGGCAATTCGGGAATATCCTGCACAAAGCCGTCGGTATAAGCCTATCAAAACACAAGAGAAACTCTGGATCTCTGGTACACAGGTAGTACAACCCCAAATCAATACGGCTTCCATCTGGTCAGGACCTATGCCAACTCCCTCGAATAACATCACATGACCCAAAATCTTCACGCAAATCAGCCAACTCTCACACTGGCTAAACTTCACAAACAGCTACTCGTCTCGTGAAGTCCGCGAAACTGCTTGCAATTGCTTCAAGTACTGGCCCACACTCCTGGAATACATCAGGATGTTGCCAACAAACATGACTGCAACTCGTCCAGAATCATCTGAACACCTGGTTCATTAAGTCCACATGATCTACGGGGGCATTGGTCAACCATACAACGTGACCAAAAACTCCTGATGTCCGCACCGTGATCCGAAAGCCAACATAGCCACCTCTGACTCATCAAACCTCCACTGATCGTATCCGGATCCGAAATTAATCCTCGAAAAGACTGAAGCTCTCACAAGCTGACCAACCCACTCGTCGATCCGAAGCGGAGGATACTCACTCTCCTCTGAAGCGAATCAGGCTTCCGGTAGTCAATGCGCCACCTCGTCAAATCGTCCAACATCCGTATAAACAGTGCAAGAGAACACCATACAAATACGTGGGGTCGCACGACGTCTCTTGAAATCTCCTCCAGCATCTCCTGGAGTCAAAACTGTAGCTCCATCAGCTCCGCTGGCTCCGAACGACAAGATGCCAGTAAAATGAGTCCAGCGCCCGGTACAAGCTCAATGGTGTAGTCAGTCTCCCGAACTGGAGAATCACCTGGTAACTCCTCCAAAGCACGCCTGGAAACTCGGGAACCACCTTAATGTCACCAATGTCAGGTACAGCAACCATAGTATCCACAACATGTGCTAGGCAACAACACAACTCATCTCTACCATCCGCTCGACCATCACCACGAAACAGCATCTCGGGGAAATCTGGTCGTCGAAACACAACCTCCTTCTTGAGGTACTCGAACACAGCCAAATGCGTCGTCAGTAAGTCCATACTCACAAACATACCAAAACCACAATATCCAGCTATAACAGATCCGCGGCTAACCCATAACCTTAAACAAGGATCTCACGACCTCCGGATGGATGCAACACTCTCCAAAACCTCGAAAGTGGAGATGCAGGTACAATAGCCATGGATATCAAACAACAGTAACCTCGGAGGAGAATCTATCCTCAAACAAGGTCATGGCACGAACTCCAACATGCCCAACTAGCCGCCCTCGTCAATGGAAACATAGCTGATTAACTCGTCAAAAGGGTACATTGATCAGACTGCAGGAACAACATGAGGATCTCCTCATAAACTCTGGGCTACCGAACCGCTACACCAGCTGGCTGAGGGCGCTCCCTCGCAACGTGACCCTCCTGGCCACCGAAATAGCAACTGAGAGTGTACCACAAACACAAGTCACCGCAACACCTGCTGCGTGAAAGGATCACCAATGATCGCCCAAACTCATGCCACAAGAGCAAGTCCGCTACACTGTGATCTCCGCCATCATCAAACGAATTTTTTGCTAGATCTGATAACCCTCAACATAATCGAAAAGGCCACAGTCTGATGACGTCATTGATCCTGAAGTATCGGAACTCAACCTCATCAAAATCTCGACTAAGTCCACTTTCCTCAAACCATCACATCGAAAACCGCGTACACATTTCCTTCTCAATAGCCTCGCCACTGAGTGCAACACACTAAGTTCCTCACGGACATCTCGAGGCACATCAATCAAACTCTCTCTGATGCTCAGGTAGAAACTCATCTCGAACCTCGTGCATAGCTCCCTCTGAAGCCACATAACACGTGCAAACAAGAACAAACACGTGGACAATACATCTCTGCCTCAGGTGGGTAAACTCTCCACATTCTAATGATGGGTAGCCTGATAAACCATTACCGTATACACAACACTCTGAATGTAGGCCATGGGGTCGCAATCCGGAACTCACACAATATCGGCCCACCAAATACACTGATTTGACTCAGGCAAACATCACTGCCACAAATCTCAGCTCTGAGGCAACATGTAGACGCTCATATACCGATCCCCAGGCAAATCGTGCCACACAATTCTCTGAACTCTGAATACTCATTTGAATCCACTGTTCTCTGGCAATTCGCGTGTCGATTGATCCTCAATAGGATCCACAACCGAAACGACACGGAAAGCACGTCAGGAGGCATCCTAATGAATAAAATATCATTCACAACAAGTGGAACGTAATCATGGAACTTCAAATATTTGAAAGCATACAACACCCGGAATTTGATGATTATCCGCCGGCCGGTCGGGTCACCATTCCAGACATGCTGTACATTCTCAAATATTCTTAGTAAACACGACTACAGAAGTCTACAGAATCTGACAACCTAATGCTCTGATACCAAGCTAAAAGGACCCAACCCCGATTTAGCTCCCTAAATCGGAATCAAACCCGTTCGAAAACACGAACCAACAAAAACTTTTCGAAATTTGGGCAGAGTTTCGTTACTAGCGTGGAATTACCATTACCTGCACGCGGAAAATACACTTCATCCTATGCCACAAAAAGCAAACCGTGGGCACCAATCCCATCCGGATTTCTCAATATATCAACAGTAAAGTAAAACAATAAATATAATAGTACTTTACTGAAATCCGGTGTAAAATCGTATAACGTGAACAACATATTACTCAGAGCGACCTCTAATGTATAAACATATCAGTATACCACAGTAGGTAGAACAATAAACCTACTGGAAGAAATAAGGTAGCTCGAGTACTATGCCTCCGACCACGTCGTGCGACTCCAGAGTCTGAACTGCAAACTGGGCACGGAAACCGAAAAACCCAGGGGAAAGATAATAAACACGTTAGAGTGAGTGGACGAAAATAAATGTCTTTCACCAGTTAATATATATGTTAAATAACATATGCGAGTCTAGGTAAATAAAATAACAAGTACACGAGGTAAAACTCATACTCCTCCAGTGTACTGAGCATGCAAGTAAAAATCTCACGGGGTCACTCATAGACTCCTCCGTGCTAGTACAGTCTGAACCACGGAGTCCTTGACTACCACGTGATTCTAAGCCAGAAATGGCCTTGGTTCCGGGGAATACGCCCCTCACCGGTCTGGTTGGGGAAACGCCCCTCCAGGCGGCCCTCCGTCGGGGATCAGCCGACGAGGCAAGGTGTATCGATACAACAACGTAACTGAGACTGTACTCTGTGTAAACCAAATCATAAACAGCTCGATGCAAATGCATAAAACAGCATAAAAGTGTATGCATATTCGTATACGTATATCCGTATAAACATATTCGTATAATCGTAAACACATGCTTATATAATCATATTCTCATATGAAATCTCATGCTCGTAAAACCATAATCATGCTGCATGCTCAAGTTTGTAAATCATATATAAAAGACTCGCAAGATTTCTGTGAAAAGAAATGTCCACTCACAGACTGGCGTAACGCGTATCGCGTTAACCCGTGATCCGGCGGAAAGTCCCTCGCCAAAACAACGATCACGAACCCCTGAATATTCACAATGTCTAATATTCAAAGTCATAATCCGACAATACAAATCAAACCACGAGAAACCACCGTTCTCGGAAATACACAATTCGAATACGACGAATCGTCGAAAATCCATATATACCACCTCAATACCTCGTTTTACGTTCAGACGTTCAACTCGAAAAATGAACCTCCCCACTGCGATCGGAGCGCGATTTTGAGTCAAATGACATGCGACTTGTCGAAAGTCAAAAAGTCAACCCGTTGACCGTTGACCGCCGTTGACCGCCGTCCACGGCGGCGCCACTATTGACCAGAAGAATTCACGGCGGAGCAACCCCTATTCTATGCAAAACCACCCACTGAGCAACTTTGTCAACTACACCGAAGTCCAATTCGCACTCTAACATGGTCAATTTCATGAAAAACCGAATAAACACACAAATTTCAAATCCAAAATTCTCCTTCCACAAACAAAATTAGGATCCCAAACTTACATGGTAGCTTGCTAGTGATGAGAGCTACAAAGCCCAGTACAAATTTCAGCTCGAATCGGCTCAAAACATCAAACCCGAAATCACCAAGTTTCTTCAAACTTTGGCCGGATTCCTCTTCCACATCCGGCGAGCCTCGCCGTACATGGTGGCTATGGTTGGACTCGGGGTGTCAAGGCGAGATGAACGGGACCGGAGCCGAGCTCCGTGGTGGCCGAACGGCGACATCACCGCCGTGGAGCACGTCGGCCTCCTCTCCTCCACCGAGTTGACCGAGTCAACTCGGTCAACACCCAAACTGGAAAATCTTTCCCTTGCCCAAAATAGCAGGTTACTATATATAGCCTTTCCCAAAATGGAAACTTCATGTTTATCCATTTCGACGAACTTCAAACGCGCGTAACTTTCTCGTCGTAATTCCGATTCTGATAATTCTCACGGCCACAAACTTGTCTCGACATACTCTTCAATAATCACCCGAAGTCAAACACATCAGCCAATCGGATAAAAAGTCAACCCTTCGAACCAACACACATTTAAATCAACTAATTAATCAACGAACGGAAATATTCACAATTAAATCTTCGTAACTCAAAATCATGCTCCGAAAGTTCCTACGGACTCGAAATTAAATTCTGAACAACTTCCGTGAAGAAGCCGAAACCAAATTCTCGACCGGTAATTTAGTAGTTAAGTAGCCCACCATTTAAATCCGAACTTCAAATATTCATAACTAATTCCTCGGTCATCCAAATAACGATCCGGAACCGCCCACGAACTCGAAATCATATGTACTACGACTCTCGAGAAGAGACCCAGCTCCAATTCTCGGCTAATAATTAAGTCGGTAAGAAACCCTGGCGAGTAAATCCGTTATCGAAAATCCATGTCGATACGCTAACTCGCGAATTGAGCTGATTATACTTCTGATTCTGGTCCGGGTCGTCACAATGGGTTAGAGTTTATGGGTCAAAGTTTAGGGGTAAGGGTTTAGGATAAATTAGGATATGGACTTAAACGACAAATGGTCTCCAATTCGTCGTCTAAGTCTTACTTAGACAACAAATTTTTCCCTTGGGCGACAATTTGGATTTCGTCGTCTAAATAACACTTAGACGGCAATTTTTTTCCCTCTTAGATGAGGCTTTATGTTTCGTCATCTAAATGTTTCTTAGACGACGAAATTTTGAGCTTATGCGACGAAGTATGGTTTTATTGTCTAAGTCATACTTAGACGACGAAACCTTACTGGTTTCGTCACCTAAGTGCGTTTTTCTTGTAATGACAGTTCGATGACTTGGACGAGTTTTACAGCCATTTGTAATGTTTAAATGTTTAAATTGTATTTGGTCATTTTTTTTTCTCTGTTTTCAAGTGCGGTGTGTGTTTATATTCATAATTTAAATATTTTCATTTGCCCAGGTATTAGACAGGGAGTGTGGGTTGGATTTCCATGGTGCAGGGACGCCCCCCTAATTTTTCGTGTTGATAGGTGTAGGCAGGCCCCTGGGAGGTATCGACTTATTGCAAAGATTCGTATGTACATTTGAACAATGGATGGGAAGCATTTTTACGCCATATGAATCTCCTTTCCAACAAGGTGTGCATGTTTGAGCTGATGAAATGGCCTAACATAGTTACTGTTTTTGATATGCTGACGCAAAATCAAGTCATAGCTATAGGAGAAGATGTCCTTGTAGGGGACGTATAGTTGGCGGATCCAGTTTCATTCGCGATGCTTGTGAGAAAATACAGTCCTGATGTTAGTATTTTTTTTTAACATGCATTGTGGTTAATAGTTCAATGTAATTAACATCCAGCACTGGTGGTTTCTTAACAGGCAGCTCCGACTTGGGTGGATACTAGGTACATTTCTGAAGACAGATACTACAAGTATCATTTCATGAAAATGGATGCATCTCCAGTGACGGTGAGAACTTGTAAATCAAAGAAGACGGTATAGTTTACTTGCGGATGGTCAAGGTTCATGGAAGGCCTTACTGATTTATACACCAGACCCAAATGGAAGTTTCAACTACACATCAACGACATATAGTTGTCCTACCAATCAATGAATAGGAAATGATAGTCTGTTTATTGTGTGTTGTTGAATTTATAAGTTAATCAACATATTTTTGGTATGAGAAGTATGTACTAATATGTTCCCCATGTTTAATAATGTGAAATAAATTTGGCGACACAATTTGGCAGAATAAACCTAGATAAGAGCTTATACTTATGCACAATGTTATGGAGAAGTATAGATAAAAGACAATGTTATATTCATGTTTGGTTTTATAAGTTTGGTAAGCAGTACGTAACATTATCATCTTATGAACTCAATTAGTTAAAGACGTTTTATATATGAAAGTCTTGCCAGAAAAGACTGCCCCACATGTATGAAACAAACAATTAAATAGTTATGTTACAAAATAAATCCAGTTTTACATTCCGCAAATGAAAATTATAAAAAGTATAACCTACATATTTAACAGACATAATTATATGAAGCCTAAGTGCTTAAAATTCAGACTAGTATGATGAGGGCCAAACCCGGTCTTATTCAATTGGACGGACAACAATGGTATCTACGCCGACCATTTCCAATTGGCACTTCTCACCCACCTCCAGAACCGGATGTTTGGCCATGAAGGTGTTCCAACCCTAACTTCACTTCACTTCACTGTCTGGTGCAACCCAACTGTTTTAACTTCGGTAGCACTTGTAGGATCACCGTGGTGAAGATAATGAAATCGATATAACTTATCTTTGACGAGGAACTCTTTTGCAAACCATGTCGGCACGCCCTAAGAGCAAGATACAATTAACCAATTACTTTCATCAACAACTGATGCATATAACCAATACGCATCAATGCCGCAACAAATAAATTTTGACTAGTAAATTTGAACCAAAATACTTGCATCAGTACAATACTGCGACCTCAGTCACCTCACTAATACTTCACATGCAACTGGTGGACCATCGCTGTCCTCTACAGCAGCAGCCTCCTCAGAAGTAGAATTATCCTCCCCCAAAGTACTAGTCGCCACCGGGGTTGGAAACACTTGACTGCAGTTCTTGGCATCGGAAATGGTGTTACTTACAGTAGGCCCTCCTCTAGCCTCAAACACACAAATCCTTCCACTACCCAAGTTTAGATCAGCTGCAAACTTTTCCCAACCCTCCCCCATCCTAAGGCTGTCCCCGTCTGGGTACGTATTGACCCGATAATACGGGTAGATTACTTATGTCTACACGTACAAATATTACGCCGACATCTCCACTAAATTGGTCGTAGTACTTTGAGGGGATTTTTTGCATACAAGGATATACATATACCTAGTGTTTGGGCCTAAAATAAAGTATTTCATTTTGGGCTTGGATGGCTGAGGTCTTCGCGAGCGGTCCACTATATTATAGACGCTTGGCGAAGGGTCAAGTGAGAACAACGCCTGGCGAGCGTTCGCCAGGAGCAGACTTTGAGTTCTGTTAAGAACTATGTCTTATTAATTAGCTGATTCCACGCGGCCTGAATTCTATCATACCTTATTCTATTTTAGATAAACTTCTTAGGGGAGTTATGATAGTATTAAAAGATCTACGAGGATTACAACACGTATGCTGGTGTTAGATTCAGACTGTGATTACGAGAGCAGAAAGAGTTTGAAACAGAGTGAATGACTGTTGTTTAAGCGAGTATATAAGGAGAGTAAGAGCTTGGTGGAAAAGGTCCCCGATCACATACATATATTTGCTATACGCAAGTACCTAGACATCTCGTCTTCGAGATTCTATTCTTTGCAACCAGAAGGTCAAAAGTGCTTCTCACATAAGGGTGAAAGTATTGCGACTCAAAGGGAGCAAGAGCCTTTCGACGACTGGGCGATTGAAGAGCTTCTCACATAAGGGTGAAAGTTTGGATATCCGAAGGAAGTTAGGCAACCGGATGGTCGAAGAGCTTGTCACATAAGGGTGAGAGTTCGGGCACACGAAGGAAGCTGTGTTCTCAACACTCTGTCAGCAGGATTGCTCTGCTCTGCACTAAATAGGAGTGTGGAGTATCGATTTCAAAGACTAGGCTAGAGATTCACATATCAAGTCCTAGGTTACTAGGCAGCAATGACCTATTCGAGTGGGGTTGGTGCTCTCCCCATTCTAATCGCTTATATAAGAAATCAGGCGGCTTATACAGTCCATATTTCGTTGAAAGACGGTGGCACGCCAGCATACGAAGCACAAGCAGGATAAACCGGCTCACGCGGTTAAAACATCCGAAATCATAAAAGAGACTGCTTCGCGAGAAAGACCTCTCCGCGAGAGATATTTTTGCATCGAACATTTTGGCACGCCTAGTGGGACCATATCTCTTAGCATCTCTAAGCGACAATTGGAGATCCTTCTCGAAGGGTCTACCTCAGTGTCGCAAACATCCACAACCGGCTTACCGTGAACATACATCTAGTCAGTGTCGTTCATTGAGCAATCAAGCGGTTGAAATTATTTTCGCTAACAACTTCGACACCATGACGTTCAAATCTTTGAATGCAGCGGAAATAGCTGAACTTACGTTCGAACAATACCTGGCTTATGCGGCTAGGCACGATAGCCACCAGGCTAATTACCATTTGGCCCTCGAGGAGAGGATCGAGCAACAGGCAGCTCTTCTCACCACCCAGAGCAATTTAATAGATGCAGCGGCAGCTGGAATCCAATCGATATAGGTGGACTTAAATCAGGAGAGAGAGGAGAGAGAGGCCATGGGAGCCCAGGTAACTAGCTTGGTGGAAGGTCAAGATAGACTACGTATAGATATCCTTCACCAATTTGAAAAAGGTTTGGAGGAATACCGCCGATATGCGGCGACTCTATCACAAAGGGTAGACAGGGACATAGCGTCTCTAACCAAATCCGTATCGGACTTGGCCAGAAAAACTAGACAAGCGGAATCCTTTCCTCCTGCTTGGGAGCAACGGTTAAATAGGTTCCTAGATGATTGTAACATACACATATCCAAGATGCATGAAACATACGAGACACCGTTTCCTCCAATGATGAAAGACGATCCTAATGCGTGGCAGTGGCCAAAATTCTACAGGCACCAGAGCTTCCAAACTTTCTCTGGCGACGACGATGCAAACGCGGCAACACACTTGGCCTATTTTACTCTACAATTAGGGCAATTTGCCGAAGATGAGGGGCTCAAATTAAGAGTCTTTGGATCATCGTTGTCAGGATCAGCCCTTGTATGGTATACAAGAATAGAGAAGGGCTTGGTCAGTGGATGGAAGGACATGGAGGCCTTATTCATAGATCACTTCGGAACAACAAGACCAGAAACCAGCGTAGGAAAGCTGGCTTCCTTGAGCCAATCGACGACAGAAAGCCCGGTTACCTTCCTGCACCATTTCAAGTCAGAATATAATCTATGCAAGACCCCTCTGAGTAAGGAGGAGGTGGTCGAGATGGCCAAGAATGGTTTGGAGGACACGTTCCACCAGCTATTCTTAAACAGCAAGTATTTCTCCTTGAATGAGCTCATCACGGCTGTAACTAAGGCTCATAGTAACATGCAGGAAAGAGACAACAGAAGGAATGCATCCAAGGGGACGTACAATAACAAAACATATGATAGGTTAAAGCCAAAGACAGTGGCTTATATTGAAGGTGTAGACGATCAAGAGTCGGACTCTGATTGCGAGCAAGTGGGTGCCGTTGATTTGTCAACAAACAAAGTTCTAAAACCCCGCAAGCTTCAAAAGAGTAAGGGCCCAATCAAGCTCTCAATAATGGCATTTACTAAGCCAGAGTTTGAGACATACACCTATGACGCCAATATGGCCCATGAAATTTTGGACGAGCTGTATAGTCTGCATGTCGTCAAAGCAGACTTTAGACCACTTCCTACAGCTGAGCAGTTAAAAGGTAAAAAATACTGCAAGTTCCATAGAGCATGGAACCACACCACAAAGGATTGCATCAAGCTTAAAGACCAGATCCAGAGATGGATCAACGAAGGAAGATTAGTGTGACGACCCGGACCAGAATCAGCAGTATGATCAGCTTGATTGATGAGTTACTGTGTAGTCGCAGTTTGTTGGCAGTTATTTGTATCGCCAGACTCGTAAACGACTAAATTATTGGCCGAGAATTGGAGCTGGGTCTCTTCTCGAGAGTCTTTCTATATGTGATTACGAGTTCGTGGGCAGTTCCGGTTCGTTATTTGGACGACCGAGGAATTAGTTATGAATATTTGAAGTTTCGACGGAAACGGATTTAAATGGCGGGTTTGTTCACGACTAAGTTACCGGACGAGAATTTGGTCTCGGCTTCTTCACGAAAGTTGTTCAGAATTTAATTTCGAGTTCGTAGGAACTTTCGGAGCATGATTTTGAGTTACGAGGAATTAGTTGCGAATTTTGCCGATTGTTGACTATTTAGTCGATTTAATGTGTGTTGTTTTGAAGTGTTGACTTTTTATTCGATTGGCCGATATGTTTGACTTCGGGTGATTATTGAAGATTATGTCGAGACGAGTTTGTGACCGCAAGAATTATCGGAATCGGAATCACGACGAGAAAGTTACGCGCATTTCAAGTTTGCCGAAATGGATAATTATGAAGTTTCCTCTTTGGGAAAGGCTATAAATAGTGAAGTTTCTATAATGGGAAAGTCATTGACTGAAATGGGAAGTTGACTTTGTTTGACCACGTTTGACCGTGGTGGTGGAAGGCTCACGACGGAGCCACGGCCTCACCGGCGTTGGTCCTCCGTCCGGTCATCTTTGACCATGATGTTGATCCCAAAAGCTGCGCCTCGGTCTTCCGAGCATGACTCCGGCCTCCCTCCACGGCGTGGTTCGCCGGAGGGGAAGGAAAATCCGATCAAAAATGAGGAATTTTGGGGTGAATTCGGGTTCGATTTTTCAAGCCGATTTGAGCTGAATTTTGGGGTGGGCTTTGTAGCCCTCATCATTGTGAAGCTACCATGTAAGTTTGGTGATCCAATTCATCTTGTGTTTGGAGAATTTTGGAATTGAAATTTGTGTGTTCATTCGGTTTTACATGAAATTGACTTAGTTAGAGTGAGAATTGGACTTCGGTGCAGTTATGGAAGTTGCTCAGTGGACGATTTTGAATGGAATTGGAGCAGCTCCGCCGTGAAATTCTCCGGTCAACAGTGGCGCCGCCGTGGACGGCGGTCAACGGCGGCGGTCAACGGTCAGAGTTGACTTTTTGACTTTCGACAAGTCGCATGTCATTTGACTCGAAATCGCGCTCCGATCGCAGTGGGGAGGTTCGTTTTTCGAGTTGAGCGTCCGAACGTAAAACGAGGTATTGAGGTGGTATATATGGATTTTCGACGATTCGTCGTATTCGAATTGTGTATTTCCGAGAACGGTGGTTTCTCGTGGTTTGATTCGAATTGTCGGATTGTGACTTTGAATATTGGACATTGTGAATATTCAGGGGTTCGTGATCATTTGTTTGGCGAGGGACTTTCCGCCGGATCACGGGTTAACGCGATACGCGTTACGCCAGTCTGTGAGTGGACATTTTATTTTCACGGAATGATTGCGAGTCTTTTATATACGTTTTATGAACTTGAGCATGCAGCATGATTATGGTTTTACGAGCATGAGATTTCATACGAGATTATGATTATTTAAGCATGTGTTACGATTATACTTATACGAATATACGTATACGAGTATACATACATTTATATGTTGTTTCATGCATTTGCATCGAACTGTTTATGATTTGGTTTACACAGAGTACAGTCTCAGTTACGTTGTTGTATCGATACACTTGCCTCTCGGCTGATCCCCGATGGTAGGCTACCAGGAGGGGCAGTACCCCTACCTGACCGGCGAGGGGCAGTACCCCGGAACCGAGGCCTTTCTGGCTATGGATCACGTGGAAGTCAGGGACTCCGTGATTCCGACTGTACTAGCACGGATGTGTCCACGAGTGACCCCGTGAGATTTTCCTTGCATGCTCTGTTTACGAGTTGGAGTCAGCGTCTCCTCGTATACTATTTGATTTATTTATATTTCGACTCGCATATGTTTTTATAACATATACTACTTGGTGAAAGACATTTATTTTCGTCCACTCACTCTAACGTGTTTATTGTCTTTCACCTGGGCTTTTCGGTTTCCGTGCCCAGTTTGCAGTTCAGGCTCTGGTGTCGCACGTCGTGGTCGGAGGCATAGTGCTCGAGCTATTTTGTTTCATCCAGTAGGTTTATTGTTCTACCTACTGTGGTATGCGTATACGATTGTGTATTAGATGTCGCTTTGAGCTTCCTATTAAATACGTTATACGATTTTATACCGGATTTCAGTAAAGTATATATATATTTATTGCTTTACTTTACTGTTGATATATTGAGAAATCCGGATGGGATTGGTGCCCACGGTTTGCTTTTTGTGGCATAGGATGAAGTGTATTTTCCGCGTGCTGGTAATGGTAATTCAACGTTAGTAACGAAACTCTGCCCAAATTTTGAAAAGTTTTTGTTGGTTCGTGTTTTCGAAAGGGTTTGATTCCGATTTAGGGAGCTAAATCGGGGTTGGGTCCTTTCAGCTTGGTATCAGAGCATTAGGTTATAGGTTCTGTAGACTTCTGTAGTCGTGTTTACTAAGGATATTTGAGAATGTACAACATGTCTGGAATGGTGACCCGACCGGCCGGCGGATAATCATCAAATTCCGGGTGTTGTATACTTTCAAATATTTGAAGTTCCATGATTACGTTCCACTTGTTGTGAACGATATTGTATTCATTAGGATGCCTCCTGACGTGCTTTCCGTGCCGTTTCGGTTGTGGGTCCTGTTGAGGATCAATCGATGCGTGATTTTCCAGAGAACAGTGAATTTGAATGAGTATTCAGAGTTCAGAGAATTGTGTGGCACGGTTTGCCTGGTTGTGTATATGAGCATCTACATGTTGCCTCAGAGCTGAGATTTGGGGGCAGTGATGTGTGCCTGAGTCAGATTATTGTGTTTTGTGGGCTGTTATTGTGTGAGTTCCGGTTGCGACTCCATGGCCTACATTCAGGGTGTTGTTGAGACGGTAATGGTTTTAACAGGCTATCCAGCGATCGAATGTGGAGTATTTACCACCTGAGGCAGAGATGCATTGTTTGTATGTTTGTTTCCGTGTGCACGTGTTTTGGTGGCTTCAGAGGAAGCGGTGCACGAGGTTCGAGATGAGTTTGAACCTGAGCGTCAGAGAGAGTCTGATTGATGTGCCTCGAGATATCCGTGAGGAGCTTAGTGTGTTGCACTCAGTGGCGAGGCTATTGTGAGGGAAAGATGTACGCGGTTTTTGATGTGACGGTTTGAGGAAAGTGGATTCGGCAGTGAGGTTTTGATGAGGTTGAGTTCCGACACTTCGGGATTAGTGACTTCATCAGGCTGTGGCCTTTTCGATTATGTTGAGGATTCTCTGCTGATCCGTTTGACGATGGCGGAGAGCGCAGAGTAGCGGACTTGTACCTGTGGCATGAGTTTGGGTGATCGTTGGTGATCCTTTCACGCAGCAGGTGTTGCGGTGATTTGTGTTCGTGGAGCACTTTCAGTTGCTGTTTCGATGGCCAGGAGGGTCACGTTATGAGGAAACGCCTCAGCCAGCTGTTGTAGCGGTTTGACGGCTCAGAGTTTACAGGGAGATCCTCATGTTATTTCTGCAGTCTGATCAATGTACCCTTTTGACGAGTTATTCAGTAAGTCGCATTTGACATGGACGGCTAGTTTGGGCATGTTGGAGTTCGTGCTATGATCTTGTTTGAGGACGGACTTTTCTCCGAGGTTACTGTTGCTTGATATCCATGGCTATTGTACCTGTATCTCCACTTCCGAGGTTTTGGAGAGTGTTGCATCCATCCGGAGGTCATGAGATCCTTGTTTGAGGTTATGGGTTAGCCGCGGATCTGTTATAGCTGGATATTGTGGTTTTGATGTGACCATGAGTATGGACTTACTGACAACGCATTTAGCTGTGTTCGAGTGCCTCGAGATGGAGGTTGTGTTTCGACGACCAGATTTCCCCGAGATGCTGTTTCGCGGTGATGGTTGAGCGGATGATGGAGACGAGTTATGTTGTTTGCTTAGCACATGTTGTGGATACTATGGTTGCTGTGCTCGGCGTAGGTGACATTGAGATGGTTCCTGAATTTCCTGGCATGTTCCGGAGGAGTTATCAGATGTTCCTCCAGTTCGGGAGACTGACTACACCATCGAGCTTGTACCAGGCGCTGGACTCATTTTACCGACGTCTTGTCGTTCGGAGCCAGCGGAGCTGATGGAGCTATTGTTTCGACTCCAGGAGTTGCTGGAGGAGGTTTCAGGAGATTTCGTGCAACCCCGCGTATTTGCGTGGTGTGCTTTTGCATTGTGTGTACGGATGTTGGTTGGTTCGATGAGGTGGTGCATTGACTACCGGAAGCTCGATTTGCTTCAGAGGAGTGCGAGTATCCTCTGCTTCAGATTGACGACTGGTTGATCAGTTTGCGAGAGCTTTAATCATATTGAAGATTGATTTTGGTTTTGGATACCATCAGTTGAGGTTCGATGAGGCAGTTGTGGTTTGGACAGCTTTCGGATCTCGGTGCGAACATCTGGAGTTTTTGGTCACGCTGTTTGGTTGACCAATGCCCGTAGGTCGTGTGGACTTGATGGACCAGGTGTTCAGACGGTTTCTGGACGAGTTTGTGGTCATGTACGTTGGCATCGTCCTGATGTACTTCAGGAGTGTGGGCCAGCACCTGAAGCGATTGTGAGCGGTTTCGCGGACTTAGCGAGACGACCAGGTGTTTGCGAAGGTTAGTCAGTGTGAGTTTTGACTGATTAGCGCAAAGATTTTGAGCTGCATGATGCTGTCCGAGTGATTGGTGTGGATCCTGACCAGATGGAAGCCGTGTTGATTTGGGAATTTCCCTACTATTGTACCAGAGATCGGGAGTCTCTTGAGTTTGACAGGCTTCTACCGACGGCTTTGTGCAGGATTTTCCTGGATTGCCCCTCTACCTTTCGGATTGACGAAGAAGGTGTCAATTTCGAGTGGTTTGATGCACGGGAGGAGAGTTACTTACTCCTGAGGATGGTTGACCGTTGCTTCGGTTTTGACCTTACCTGACAACCGCGACGAGTTCGTGAATTATGGCGATGCATCGAGGTCTGGATTTGCATATGCTTTGATGCTGTGTAGCAGAGCAGTGGCTCGTGGTTACGGGCAGTGGAGACATTATGTGGCTATGTATCCTATGTATGATTTGGGTGTAGCTGTCCGTATGTTAGCGTTGATGAGTTCGAGACACTACAGCTATGATGTACAGCGCGGTGTAGGACGTACACTGATCATTTGAGTTTCCTCCACTTGCATTTTCGGCCAGATTTGGGCTTGAGGCAATGTAGATGGATGAGGTCGACTCACGACTATGGCTGGACCTTTGAGTTTGTTCGGGAGAAGCTAGTAGTTGTACTTTGATTATCCATTTGGGATGTTGCTGTTGATACTTTTAGACGAGAATTGGGAGCTTCAGTGTTTCATGTGAGTGTGGCTCGAGTTTCCGTGTTAGCCGAGTTATGAGCTACGGAAGCTGAGTTCGAGTGTGAAAATGTTGAAGCTCATTGTTTTGCGCACGGTTGGCGCTAGTAATGTGGAGATGTATCAGATACCTCGAGTTTACTACTCGTGACGCAACATGAAGAGCAAGTAGCAGTTTGAGTGTGCGGATGCCACGTTTGTCGACTGGTGATGGCTAAGAGGCAAAGACTTGCCGAGAAGTGTCAGCCATTAGAGATTTCCGGTTAAGACGTGGCGATTGTTGCTGTGATTGTGTGTGTTGTATGCATTTTTGGTTGGTGATACCAGTTGTCAGGTCTTTGTGGACAGTTTGATGAACTTGGTATGTTTACTTGTACTTTCGGAGATGATTCCAGGGGTTGGCTGGCATAGTTGTGTTTGGTGGAGGTTGGCCATCTACGTGGTGTACCTGTGTTCCAGTTTGCTGGTCGAGGTTATCAGCTACAACATAGTGTTGGCAAGCTTTGCAGCGAGCATTGGAGACCAAATTACGAGCTAGTACCGGTTCTTATCCTCAGATTGGCGAGCGATCTTCGAGGATTATTCAGGCCTTGGAGGGCATGTTGTGGACCTTGGTATTGCAGTTCCGGAGGATTCGGGACCAGCAGTTTCAGCTATTCGAGGTTGCTTGCAATACCAGGTTGTTGTCCACTGTGATTTTGATATTGTTTGACGTTGTTTTGAGGAACGATGTTGTACTTCATTGTGTTGGAGTGAGTTTGGTTTGAATTTGAGTTAATGTTTGTTTCCGATTTTGTGGAGTTTGTTACCACAGACTGTCAGATCAGCGGAAACAGGATGATAATTTCCTAAGTTCGATGTTTGTGCTGTGTTGATGTGTGTAGTTGGAGTTGTGATTTGCCATGTTGTTTTGATCCATATGTGGTCATAGGCGAGGTTATGTTATGCCGTGTGGTTCGGCATTGCCTATAGCATTGGCTTTTGTGTGAGTTGTGTTCCGTGTGGCGGAACTGTATTTCAATTGGTTTTGCATTGTGTACCCTGTCTGTTCCTTATGTAGGAACACTTGGCGCTTGTGTGGAGCCAGTTCAGATTTGTGATTTGTGGGTACAGAGATTCCAGCACAGAGCTATCTCCTATTGTGGAATCAGTTGCCAGAGTTGTTCAATTGATGTAGCCACTGGGCAGTTGAGCAGTATGCAGAGGCAGTGCTCCTACTTTTAGCCAGTAGACTCGGAAATTTCGAGGTCGAAATTTTTCTAAGGGGGGGTGGATTTGTGACGACCCGGACCAGAATCAGCAGTATGATCAGCTTGATTGATGAGTTACTGTGTAGTCGCAGTTTGTTGGCAGTTATTTGTATCGCCAGACTCGTAAACGACTAAATTATTGGCCGAGAATTGGAGCTGGGTCTCTTCTCGAGAGTCGTTCTATATGTGATTACGAGTTCGTGGGCAGTTCCGGTTCGTTATTTGGACGACCGAGGAATTAGTTATGAATATTTGAAGTTTCGACGGAAACGGATTTAAATGGCGGGTTTGTTCACGACTAAGTTACTGGACGAGAATTTGGTCTCGGCTTCTTCACGAAAGTTGTTCAGAATTTAATTTCGAGTTCGTAGGAACTTTTGGAGCATGATTTTGAGTTACGAGGAATTAGTTGCGAATTTTGCCGATTGTTGACTATTTAGTCGATTTAATGTGTGTTGTTTTGAAGGGTTGACTTTTTATTCGATTGGACGATATGTTTGACTTCGGGTGATTATTGAAGATTATGTCGAGACGAGTTTGTGACCGCAAGAATTATCGGAATCGGAATCACGACGAGAAAGTTACGCGCATTTCAAGTTTGCCGAAATGGATAATTATGAAGTTTCCTCTTTGGGAAAGGCTATAAATAGTGAAGTTTCTATAATGGGAAAGTCATTGACTGAAATGGGAAGTTGACTTTGTTTGACCACGTTTGACCGTGGTGGTGGAAGGCTCACGACGGAGCCACGGCCTCACCGGCGTTGGTCCTCTGTCCGGTCATCTTTGACCATGATGTTGATCCCAAAAGCTGCGCCTCGGTCTTCCGAGCATGACTCCGGCCTCCCTCCACGGCGTGGTTCGCCGGAGGGGAAGGAAAATCCGATCAAAAATGAGGAATTTTGGGGTGAATTCGGGTTCGATTTTTCAAGCCGATTTGAGCTGAATTTTGGGGTGGGCTTTGTAGCCCTCATCATTGTGAAGCTACCATGTAAGTTTGGTGATCCAATTCATCTTGTGTTTGGAGAATTTTGGAATTGAAATTTGTGTGTTCATTCGGTTTTACATGAAATTGACTTAGTTAGAGTGAGAATTGGACTTCGGTGCAGTTATGGAAGTTGCTCAGTGGACGATTTTGAATGGAATTGGAGCAGCTCCGCCGTGAAATTCTCCGGTCAACAGTGGCGCCGCCGTGGACGGCGGTCAACGGCGGCGGTCAACGGTCAGAGTTGACTTTTTGACTTTCGACAAGTCGCATGTCATTTGACTCGAAATCGCGCTCCGATCGCAGTGGGGAGGTTCGTTTTTCGAGTTGAGCGTCCGAACGTAAAACGAGGTATTGAGGTGGTATATATGGATTTTCGACGATTCGTCGTATTCGAATTGTGTATTTCCGAGAACGGTGGTTTCTCGTGGTTTGATTCGAATTGTCGGATTGTGACTTTGAATATTGGACATTGTGAATATTCAGGGGTTCGTGATCATTTGTTTGGCGAGGGACTTTCCGCCGGATCACGGGTTAACGCGATACGCGTTACGCCAGTCTGTGAGTGGACATTTTATTTTCACGGAATGATTGCGAGTCTTTTATATACGTTTTATGAACTTGAGCATGCAGCATGATTATGGTTTTACGAGCATGAGATTTCATACGAGATTATGATTATTTAAGCATGTGTTACGATTATACTTATACGAATATACGTATACGAGTATACATACATTTATATGTTGTTTCATGCATTTGCATCGAACTGTTTATGATTTGGTTTACACAGAGTACAGTCTCAGTTACGTTGTTGTATCGATACACTTGCCTCTCGGCTGATCCCCGATGGTAGGCTACCAGGAGGGGCAGTACCCCTACCTGACCGGCGAGGGGCAGTACCCCGGAACCGAGGCCTTTCTGGCTATGGATCACGTGGAAGTCAGGGACTCCGTGATTCCGACTGTACTAGCACGGATGTGTCCACGAGTGACCCCGTGAGATTTTCCTTGCATGCTCTGTTTACGAGTTGGAGTCAGCGTCTCCTCGTATACTATTTGATTTATTTATATTTCGACTCGCATATGTTTTTATAACATATACTACTTGGTGAAAGACATTTATTTTCGTCCACTCACTCTAACGTGTTTATTGTCTTTCACCTGGGCTTTTCGGTTTCCGTGCCCAGTTTGCAGTTCAGGCTCTGGTGTCGCACGTCGTGGTCGGAGGCATAGTGCTCGAGCTACTTTGTTTCATCCAGTAGGTTTATTGTTCTACCTACTGTGGTATGCGTATACGATTGTGTATTAGATGTCGCTCTGAGCTTCCTATTGAATACGTTATACAATTTTATACCGGATTTCAGTAAAGTATATATATATTTATTGATTTACTTTACTGTTGATATATTGAGAAATCCGGATGGGATTGGTGCCCACGGTTTGCTTTTTGTGGCATAGGATGAAGTGTATTTTCCGCGTGCAGGTAATGGTAATTCAACGTTAGTAACGAAACTCTGCCCAAATTTTGAAAAGTTTTTGTTGGTTCGTGTTTTCGAAAGGGTTTGATTCCGATTTAGGGAGCTAAATCGGGGTTGGGTCCTTTCAATTAGAGCTGGAATGATCATCCAAAACAGCTGCATTAGTGGATTCCGAGCCCTCCCTACCGCACAGGTGAATATGGTTGAGGTGGATTGGACATCACCTAATAGGCATCTCGAAGGTGCGGAGGCCTGGAATCGACCATCCTTTTCAGCCTACTCATTCAGACTCAATATGATAGAAGAATTCTTCGATAGGCTAAAGGACATGGGGCTGATCTTCTTTTACCCAGTTAATAAACTCAGACAATTACGGTACAAAGAGCCAGCCCAGCACTTCTGCAGGTTTCATAATCACTTTGGTCATCGAACAGCAATGTGTTCAACCTTGAGAGATGAAATCCAAGGATTGATCAATTGGGAAGTGATTGAAATCAACGACAGGGGCGAGGTAGATTTCCACCCACAGTATCCTCACAGAGCATCACCTCCTCCAGTCGCAACTTCTCCTACCGTCGGCACTTCTTCAGGGGGTAGCCAAATTGAGCCAACATATGCGAAGAAGAGGTCAAGACGGATGTCTGGACAACATATAGCATTTGTTCGACCTAAGCGGACTCAAATCACATACGACGCGTCTAGGCGAGAGGAGATATTCAACGAGCTGTGCCAAGTAGGAATAGCTGTGGTTCTTGACAATTGGGGAACACCCGACCCGCATCCTGAGGATGTCGGGGGTTTGCTTTATTATCGGTACCACCATAAATGGGGACGCCACGCCACAAGTGCTTGTCAAGATTTGAAGTTCAAGATACAGCAGTGGATTGACGAGGGAGTAATAATGATAGAACAAAAACCCTCGCAGGGCCTGGCGACCTCCATACCGATGATAGTTGGAATGTTGGAGCTAACGCATGACAAGTCAAACAAAAGAAAACAATCCAACGATCATCCAACTACTGGCGAAAGTCCACCATACATACCAAGAACTAAAGGAAAAGAAAAGTTGGACCCCAAGGCGGAATCGCCAGTAGCCCTTTGCGCTCATTGCAAACTGAGAAGCGAGCTGAAGATCTCTTATGAAGAACTGGCTGATGCAGCCAAGTTTTTCCCAGAGTTATTTTCGAATGCAG
Source organism: Geum urbanum (assembly GCA_946800695.1). Lineage (NCBI taxonomy): Eukaryota > Viridiplantae > Streptophyta > Magnoliopsida > Rosales > Rosaceae > Geum > Geum urbanum. The sequence goes on from OX327015.1 coordinate 10,001,029, forward strand.
ATCATCAGCCCTAGTAAACAAAACAAAGGGATACTCCAACTCCCAAGCGCTCGCGAGCAACAGACAAAGCCAGTTTAGCTAGAACAACGAAGTCCAAGGTTGCAAGTACGCTCGCGAGACCATATATACCTCCAGCTTCAAGAAATATTACAAAGGAGGATGTCTGGTACGTAAGGGAAAAAGGAAAAACCATTGAGGTGACTCCAAGCAGGAGAAGAAATCTTCAACGACGCTTTGGAAGAGCCAAGAGAGCACTAGAGGCTTATGAAGCAGGCTTGATCAAAGAGGAAGAGCTGGAGTGTTCTCCAGAAGCGTTGCAAAGGCGATTGAACGCCCTTGCAGCGAACCCACTTATGGTTTTTGGGAAAAAGTCTCACGAGCCCAAAGTGAGAACCCAACGACCAGGAGTCTTTAACCGAAACCCAGAATTAGGACCCAAAGGTAAAGAGCCCGAATCTACTCCCGAGATTCATCGTGAACCTACACAGCGGAAGCCAGTGAGGAGACACCTCACTTTTGAAGAAGATACGATGAAAACAGTAGGGCTACAGACATCCCCTAAGGGAAAGAAGGACATTCAGAAACAGAACGTTCCAAGCAAGCCCCCAGTCTTGCGATGGAAACCTAGGCCTTTAATTGTGGAAGAACAAAAGAAGGCTCGACAACTGTTTCCTGATCCCAAGGGGCAAAATCCACCATTACTACTGCCAGAAGCCATTGATCCTATTCCTGAGGGTCAGTCACAACAGGTAGCTCATCTCGAGGTTACTACAACTTCGAACGAGGACGGACATCAGGCTGAAGCTGACAACTACAAAGAGGATGAGCAGTTGGTGGATTACGGTGAAGACGAAGATGAAGAAGCAGAAGATTGCATTGAAGAAGACGGTTTCGCCATTAACATGGTGTTTGTCTTATCCTCCAAATACGCTTTATCTCCGTCAGCCTCGACAGTTGAATCCATTACAAGCAAAAGCGTCAACAACTTGGTATTACCAGAAGAAGAACTGGATCTAACAAGTGGTCCGACATCAACCGAAATACCAGGGCTGGATTCAGCACACACGAAAGGACAGATGATGTTCTCTAAACCCACTATAGATATGGCCATGCACATGCGGCCGTTATACATCACAGGAAAAGTCCAAGGGATTCAGTTAAACAAACTCCTAGTGGACTCGGGGGCAGCGGTGAGCATCATCACAGTCAAGGCAATGGCCTTATTAGGCATCCCCAAGTCTGATATCCGAGAAACCTCGTTGAGCGTCAGAAATTTTCAGGGTAGCATAACCAAGACTTTGGGCATTGTTTTCTTACAGGTACACATCGGTCTAGCCTCAGGCACTTACACATTCTTTGTAGCAGAGTGTACATCTCTATACAGTGCAATTCTGGGACGTGACTGGATTCATCGGAGCTATTGCGTACCTTCTTCCCTCTATCAGCAGATGTTACTCTGGAATATGGAGTCAGGTGAAGCAGAACTTATCAATGCTGACCCTCGACCATATTCCGTTTCTGCTAATACGTTAGAAGCCAGATATTACCACAGTGACCTTAGGCCATTGGAGGTATGTGGCGTCGATAATAAAGGCCGCCCAGTTGGTGTTACGGCCTCTGAACTAGCTCAGTGGGGTATAATTCAAGCAAATCAAGATAGCAAAAGACCCTACACCATTGAGCTACCATCCAAACGTTCTCAATGACTGGGTCTCTATCAAGTATAGAGACCGAGGCTTGTCAATCTCTACACGAACGCTTTCATAATTTTCTGCTAGAGAGCCAAGCCTTTGAGAAAGTTCCGATGGTTGCAGCCTTGGAATACGTGGATGAAGATGTTTTGCAAGACTTAGAGGAGGAGGACGAGATTAAATTAGCTCCAGCAGCTTTAGATGATTTACCTCCTAAAGTCAAGGATCCCATTGAATACATCAATCTTTGGACAGATAAAGAGCCAATCTCTGTGGCCATCAGTACCTTCCTGGAGCCTGAGGAGAAACTCAAGCTTATTGAATTACTACAAGAATACGTAGATTGTTTTGCAGAAAAATACGACGACAGGCCCGGACTGTCACCAGATTTGGTTTGTCACAACTTGCCCATCATAGAAGGAAAGAAACCTGTGAACCAAGAGATGCGTCGCATGAATACAGAAACGGCAATTCTAGTCAAGGAAGAGGTCGAGAAGATGCTCAAGTCAGGGATCATACGTGTAGCCAAATATAATGAGTGACTTTCTAATGTAGTCCCGATCAAGAAAAAGAATGGAAAGATGCGAGTGTGCGTTGATTACAGAGACTTGAACAATGCAACCCCAAAGGATGCATACCCCATGCCAGTAGCAGATTTGTTGATAGACTCAGTTGCCCGCCATGAAATGTTGACGTTTATGGATGGCACTGCTGGATACCATCAAATTCCAGTGGCTGAAGCAGATCGACATAAAACAGCGTTTCGGTGCCCAGGATTTGCAGGTGTTTTTGAGTACGTGGATATGCTATTTGGACTTAAGAATGCAGGGGCAACTTACCAATGAGCAATGAATTTGATCTTCCATTATCTTATTGGTAAAATCATGGAAGTATATATTGATGATGTGGTAGTCAAAACGAAGCGCAGAATTGACCATTTTGAAGACTTACGGCAGGTGTTTCTCAGAATGAGGCAACATCAACTAAAGATGAATCCAGCCAAGTGTGTGTTTGGCGACCAGGCGGGAGATTTCCTGGGTTTTTTGGTTCATCAGCGTGGGATTGAGATACCGGACGACAAGAAACAAGCGGTTCTTAGTGCTGTCCCGCCAAAGAGTAAGAAAGAACTGCAGCGTTTATTAGGAAAGATCAATTTTTTACGACGGTTTATTGCCAATGCTGCTGGGAAGACACAACCATTCTCAACTCTGCTCAAGCTTCAAAATCAAAAGGACTTTGCATGGGGGCTTATACATCAAGAGGCCTTTGATACCATTAAAGCCTACTTAACAAACCCACTCGTCTTGGTGCCCCCAAGACCCGGGGTTCCTCTCAAGCTGTATATATCAGCTACCGAACTCTCCATTGGAAGTCTACTAGCTCAGGACGACACGCCAGGAGTTGAACGTGCTATTTTCTATCCAAGTCGTACCTTGAACGATTGTGAAACAAGATACTCTCCAATGGAAAAACTCTGCCTAGCCTTATCCTTTTCAGGGTGTAAATTGAGGCACTAAATGCTTTCCTTCACTACGTGTGTCATTGCACAAACAGATTTAGTGAAGTACATACTGTCCAGACTGATTCTCCGAAGACGCATTGGGAAGTGGATTCTGGCTTTGTCAGAATTTTCTTTGCAATATGTTCCCCAGAAGGCGGTAAAAGGTCAAGCCGTGGCTGATTTTTTGGCTCATCATCCAATGGAAGAGGTACTTTGCTAGCCAGTACTCCATAAAGGCTATTCCTCCTTGAGCCGTGTCTTTTTCCTCGCGAGCAAAATGTTTCATCCAGGAGGAGTAGGAAGAATGGCGTTCAGAGGAGGCTTGGATTGGTGTTTTGTGGTGTTGTTGAAGAGACCAGATATCTTCAAAAGAAGGAACTCCAAATATGGTATACAGGTCGAGCATTTTGATGCTCACATCACCACAAGGAAGACGGAAACAGTTAGCTGAACAGTCCCAAAAGCACATGGCTGTGGCGAACGGAGCTCTGTTGCCTCCAGCTGGGAGAGAAAAGCATAAGTCAATGAGTTGGGCTATTCCAGCTGTTTCCCACCAATCGATATCTTGCCCACGGCGGTGCCGGTACCAAGCGAGATCTTCTGCGCTTGAGTGTGGCCATTTTCTGATAAGACAGAGAGTGTCTTTATGAGTCCATTCCTTTGGGTCTACCCTGGGGTTTTCTTGGATTATGAGGGATGAGCTACAGATGAGTTGGCAAAGGATATTGAAAAGTTCTGGATCGAGTGGAGTGTCCAGAAAAGGACCGAGAAGGCCTGTATTTTCAACAGGGGCTATAGAAAGGGTACAAACAGCTTCTGGGTTGTGTCGTCTGGCGCCGGCTTTGAGTTGTTTGGAAAACTTCTTAGCGTCATGGGATTCATAAAGGCTGGAAATGTCTTTGCGATGAGGCATTTTTTCTGGAGTGTAAGGATTGACAGCGGTGAGAAGGAAATGTTTGAACTTTTTGAGTGAGAGGGTTAGAAAGTGTAGGATCAGAGCAGGTGAAAGGGTTTCGTTGAAAAATGAGATTTGTGGATATGGACTGGTGCTTTTATATTGTGTCAGTCGAGTGACGCACCTTTTTTGAAAGGTTGTGTGATGTGGCGTTTGAGTGATGAGATACCGTTTTAAAGTCTTAGCACGTCAGTCAAGTTATATTCAAGTCTTTTCGCTTGTTCAAGAAGTTCCAATTTCAAGACCAGAGGGGCAATGTTTGGGCCTAAAATAAAGTATTTCATTTTGGGCTTGGATGGCTGAGGTCTTCGCGAGAGGCCCACTATATTATAGACGCTTGGCGAAAGGTCAAGTGAGAACAACGCCTGGCGAGCGTTCGCCAGGAGCAGGCTTTGAGTTCTGTTAAGAACTATGTCTTATTAATTAGCCGATTCCACGCGGCCTGGATTCTATCATAGCTTGTTCTATTTTAGATAAACTTCTTAGGGGAGTTATGATAGTATTAAAAGATCTACGAGGATTACAACACGTATGCTGGTGTTAGATTCAGACTGTGATTACGAGAGCAGAAAGAGTTTGAAACAGAGTGAATGACTGTTGTTTAAGCGAGTATATAAGGAGAGTAAGAGCTTGGTGGAAAAGGTCCCCGATCACATACATACATTTGCTATACGCAAGTACCTAGACATCTCGTCTTCGAGATTCTATTCTTTGCAACCAGAAGGTCAAAAGTGCTTCTCACATAAGGGTGAAAGTATTGCGACTCAAAGGGAGCAAGAACCATTCGACGACTGGGCGATTGAAGAGCTTCTCACATAAGGGTGAAAGTTTGGATATCCGAAGGAAGTTAGGCAACCGGATGGTCGAAGAGCTTGTCACATAAGGGTGAGAGTTCGGGCACACGAAGGAAGCTGTGTTCTCAACACTCTGTCAGCGGGATTGCTCTGCTCTGCTCTGCACTGAATATGAGTGTGGAGTATCGATTTCAAAGACTAGGCTAGAGATTCACATATCAAGTCATAGGTTACTAGGCAGCAAGGACCTATTCGAGTGGGGTTGGTGCTCTCCCCATTCTAATCGCTTATATAAGAAGTCATGCGGCTTATACAGTCCATATTCCGATTAAAAGACGGTGGCACGCTAGCATACGAAGCACAAGCAGGATAAACCGGCTCACGCGGTTAAAACATCCGAAATCATAAAAGAGACTACTTCGCGAGAAGGATCTCTCCGCGAGAGATATTTTTGCATCGAACACCTAGCTTATCACATCTTAGTGCGTACTTAACGGCTTAATTATAAATTATAACTGTGTCTCGCCGCTAATGTAATAGCAACCACCGGCAAGATGGCTCCAACTTCGTTGACCAGCACGACCCCCACCTCGATAAGAATAATGCTCACGCGCCGAACAAGGAACCTGCCAGAGAACACCTCAGCAAAAAGGGTATGCACACTGATCCCATATCGAATAAATGGTAAAGACCAAAGTCCCAACCACCTATATATACCGGTCAGCTCAGCATTAATGGTACGCATTCAATACTCAATCACACCGTTATTCTATTTGAGCTCACATCTCGTTTCTGACTTAGCCATCAGAGGGTTGAAGGAGGGTAACTCCCGTCTCTCCTTAACCATTGTTGATCTCAACAGCGGGAGCGATTTGGGTCAGAGTAATCGTGAAGCGATATTGAAAGCAAAGAGACCGATAGAGACATTCAATATCGGTCCCAAGACTACATCATTGATATAGTTATTACTGTTTTCGTTACATCGTCTTCTTGTTCAATATCCGATATCAATATTTGTATCAGGTATTAACATTGGCGCCGTCTGTGGGAATTGCACACTGGAAATTGTTTTCCCAACCACGAATCTCACAGCAAGCGACGAGCATGGATACTAACCTAACACTAGGCATGACGCCCAACACTAGATGAGAACTTCCCCACCAAACACTGGTCACGAATGAGCACGACAGACAACCCGAACTCACCCAACGGCCAGGAAAAAGGCATGTTGCGCAGAACCATGATGTCGCCGGCAACACAGATAGGCGCATCAGCGATATGGAACACTGATACAAAATAACCATGAAAAAATGCCTCGAGCTAGAAAGAGTCCGAGAATTCGAGCATCAACGGTACATCCAAGCCGAGGCGAGGTTGAGAGCCGCATAACAACGCTGGCTCAATTTAGAATCAACAGCCAACTCCGAATGCATGGAACCTCACGAGGTGATCCGACATCGGGAAATGGTCATCCTATCACCACCTTGGCCTTTTCACCTACAGGGAATTGGATCACCCCCAAGACCGGAAAGACTACAGCGGAACCTCGAGCCAGAATTAAACAACGTTGCACGCATCCCATCACCGCCCGAGTGAACGCAGCCACCACCGCCGCTGCGATACGGGGTCGCCCCAACTGAAAATCAGGTTGATACAAGTATGGCGGCAAGAATTGCCGGCCTCGAAGTGATGATACTGCAATTATCACAACCCGAGGCGAGCTATCTGGATCAAACACTCCCGGCAGTGCGCGTCGAACCATTTTCAACTAATATTATGGGCCGAGACCGACATCCACTGGCTAAGGTCAAGCTCGAGCGGTACAAGGGAAAAATGGACCCCTCCCTTCACATCGATATCTTCATCTCGTCAACAACCGGCAGAGGATATGACGACGCTACCAACTGTTACTTATTCATGGAAAGCCTTACCGGCGAAGCACTCAGCAGGTTCTTCAGCCTTCCTCCGAAATCCATAAAATCTTTTCCGAAACTTATTAGAGCTTTTCTAAAGTGATATATAACATCGGCCAGTTTCTCTCTAACTTACAATCAATTGCAGGCTATCCGACAGGAACCCTCAGAGGGACTGTCCGCGTTCATCTCACGATGGAACACCGCCATCGCTAACTGCCGAGGCATCACCGACGATTCGGCCTTTTGCGTACTTAGGAATGCACTGCAGCCCGGGTGGCTAACATGGAAACTCAACGAGAACTCGACAATCACATATGGTGACCTACTCGACTGAGTGACATCCCACGCCCAACTGGAGTTACAAACTTTCGGCTCCAACCCCACACCGACACAGCATGTGAACACATTCACTAATACCACAATAACCAATGTACAGAGCACGTTCCCTATACCAGAACCTGCACGGGCGACATCGCCTAGATATAGGGCTGGATCGCGCAACCAAGACCGACAGGGTTGGAAGCACAACAATATAAGAATCGAAGGAAACCAAAGACAAAATAGCAGTAGGAAAAACTACGCCAACAATGGGAAGCGGCCGCGAGACGAAAGGAACGACCGACCCCACAACCACGTGGTACCGCTACCACAACCAGTCTTCAGCATATTGAACACCAAATACGCCGACATCCTAGCAGCTCACCCGGAGTCATTCACCTTACCAAAGAAGTCATACCGAGCAACAAAGTACAGAAACACTGGGAGGTGGTGTAGCTTCCATCAAAACGAATCACACGATACGAAAAAATGCCACGGAGTGAAGAATGCGGTAGAAGCACAGCTGGAAAAAAGGAAATCTATTGGAATTCAGAACAAAAAGGCACAACCCGTCAATGACAGTAGTAGCAAACATCGGGAGCATCAGAAGAATCAACGCCATCATGGGCGGCAGGTCTAATGAAGAATGAATAAATGAACGGGCAGTATGCAACCTACAGCAAGGACCGGCCAAGGCAGCCAAGACCGGGTGGGGATCCATCACATTCTATGAGTCGGATGAGCATGAACGACCACCAGTATCAGAGGACTATCCTTTCCGTCATCGACCTATGCAGCGTCGGGAGATGTCTCATAGACACGGGATCCTCCGTCAATGTCATCGTCCGACCCACATAAGAAGCACTCGAGCGACTTCCATCCAAACTCGAAAAGGACCACCATCCGTTAGTGAGCTTCTCCGGCGACCAAATCCAACCTCTGGGAAGTGATTACCTGAGGATCGCCTTAGGACAGGAAGGCTACAGCGCGGAAACCCACATCGAGTTCCTAGTGGTTGACGTTCCATCATTCTACAACGCCATTATCGAATGCAATACACTAAATATGATCAACGCTATCGTATCACAAAGGATGCTAACGATGAAATTCCCTACACCCGGCGGTATATGCACCATCAAGGGAATGGCGCCCACACTACCAGGATCAAAAGGGAGTGCCAACTACCCGGCACGAGAGGTGTGCCTTTTTAAAAACAATAGATCAGAAGAAACTCCAGACGACCCGAAAGAGGGATCACTCACGGCTCGGCTCATCAGTGAAGAGTCAACAAGGCTCATCCCGATATCGAAGGAACACCCTGAGCGAACGATCAGAATAGGAATCAACCTAGACCCAACAACCGAAACCGCCCTCGTCAACATTCTCAGAGAGTGCGGCGACATATTTGCATGGTCTTACGCCGACATGTCAGGAATATCAACGGACATTGTTTCACACAAGTTAGGAATCTCGCCCAACGTCGTGCCTAAGAAACAAAAATGAAAGGCTTACAATGAAGAACATTATGCCATGATGCAGGAAGAGGTAACCAAGCTCCTCGATATCGGATTCATTAAGAAGGTCTACTACCCGGCATGGGTCTTGAACGTCGCCATGGTCAAGAAAAGCAACAACAAATGGAGGATGTGTGTCGATTACACCGAGGTCAAAAAAGCCTGCCCAAAGGACTCATTCCCATTACCAAGAATCGACCAACTCGCCAATGCCACCAGTGGCCACGAACTTCTATCAACAATGGACTGCTACTCCCGTCTCTCCTTAACCATTGTTGATCTCAGCAACGGAAGCGATTTGGGTTAGAGTAATCATGAAGCGATATTAAAATCAACGCGACCGATAGCGACGGACATTCAACGGCCAACAAAGCGACAACGAGATCGAGGGATTATCCACCGACAGAGATATCGGTCCCAAGACTACATAATTGATATAGTTATTACTGTTTCCGTTACATCGTCTTCTTGTTCAATATCCGATATCAATATCGGTATCGGGTATTAACAAAGGAATAGCTAAATTAAAATTTAGTTGGTAATGTCTTTCTTGCCATCTCTAGCTTGCAAAAAACATTAATTTACATTTCAATACAACGCAAACTTACTGGAGGTGGGCAGTCGCCATTGAAGATCTTATAGAAGGTAGGCAGCGGTTCTAGTAATTTGATCATGTGCAGTGATTCACATTGGGTTACATCTTGCACGACATTATCTTTAACTGGTATAATGTCGAACTTCATTTTGCCAATATACCTTGCAAAGAAGCGTCATATTATTTCCATGTATGTTATCACTTACAAACTTACTCCATTTGTATACAAAACTAACATCTCAAAATTACATCACAGAGCCTCCAAGCTCCGCCCAACATCTCAAAATTACATCATAAATTAGGCCCGTCCATAAAAAAGCAAGCCTCCAGAGCTCCACCTCACCCTATCACCCCTATCTCATAATCACTATTCAACAGTCTAAATCGAAGGGAGTTGGATATTGTTCTGCCGGAGTATGAAGCTCTTATTGTAGGACTTCATCTTGCTTACCAATCAGACTCTCGAAACATTAACATATTTAGTTATTCACAATTAGTGGTCAACCTAGTCATATGGGACTTCGAGGCTAAGGATGGGCAGATGAGTGTCTGCCTAGCGCTCACCAAATTTCCACTTGATAAATTCAAGTTTTATACAATCATACAGGTACTTCGCGCCCAGAATGTAAAAGATGATGCAATGGCTCGATTGGCTACCACCCATTCTACCTCAAAAGACAAGCAGGTCGAAACCTTATCAAAACCTAACTCGGCCAGAATCTTTTCTGAGCTACTACCAATAACATCTGTTAGAGCAAGCTATATAGACCCCATATATCTATACAAGACTAAAGTCATTCTCCCACTTGACAAAGTAGAAGCTCGAACAATTGTCGCACGTTAAACCAATTTCAGTATTCGAAGCGGGCAATTATACATGCATGGGCGGACATGGCCAACCATGAAATGCGTCACTCTAGAAGCTGGAGAAGGAATATTAGCAAAAGTTCATAGTGTGATATGCGGACATCACATAGGCACTCGATCTCTGGCCCATAAGGTTATTTGAAGCGGCTTCTGGTGGCCCATAATAGATGCAGACGCAACCGCTTTGGCAGAAAAGTGCCTTGAATGTCAATTGCACGCCCACAAACACCACTTACCAACTATTAGACTTTCTATCATCATTTCACCTATACCTTTCGCCTAGTGGGGACTCGACCTTATTGGTGAGCTACCCAAAACAAGAGGCCAATACAAGTATATTGTGGTCATCATTGAATACCACACCAAGTTTATTGAGGTGGAACCATTGGTAAAGGTCACTACTAAGAAAATCCTCAAATTTCTATAGAGCACACTTTACTGTCGCTATGGCACAATGGGCCTCAGTTTAACAATAATGACTTCATCCAATTCTGCAAGAAACTGGGGACTGTGGTCTTATTTTCTTCTCTGTATGCTTTCACATTCAATATCGAGCCACTCCTCCCTCTGGAACTCACCCACTAAAGTCCAAGGGTGGATGAGTTTGACCTCGCCACGAACGGATACGATCTACGCTTGGAGAATGATCTCCTAAAAAAGAAATAAAACACTAATCATTATCGCAATACAACCAACAAATAAATAATCGCTTGTCTGTACAACCAGCGCATTCGAGCTCGCCCCTTGCAGGTGGGAGATTGGGTAATGAAGGTCGTCTAGGGCAAAGTCAAAAGCCTCATTCAAGTGTGGGAAGACCCGTACAAAATCTTGGACATTGCCGGTCCAGACACATTCTACTTAAGTGACAAGGAAGGCTATGTCCTCTCCTAAGTGGCACATGTGATGGATCCGGAATATATTTCCAAAGCATCGAGACATGGAAAACATCGTGCACCCTCGCCATCTCCGGAGGCAACTCTAACCTATAAGCCATGGCACTAACTCTCTCTGTAATCTCATACGGACCGATATACCGTGGCCGAAGTTTGCCACGCTTCCCAAAACGGACAACTCATCGCCAAGGAGACAATTTCAAGAAGACCCAATCGTCCACCTCGAACTCGAGACTCTTCCTTCTCACATCTGCATAACTCTTTTGGCGATCTTGGGCAATCTTCAATCTATCTCTGATAATCTGAATATCTTCTGTGGTGCTCTTCACCAAATTAGAACCAATAAGCCATCGCTCACCTACCTCACTCCAACACAATGGAGTACGGCACTGCCTCCCGTATAGAGGCTCATACGGTGCCATGTCAATATTGGCATGATAACTGTTGTTGTAAGCAAACTCTATCAAATGTAGTTGATGGTCCCAATTCCCTCTGAACTGCAATAAACAGGACCGCAACATATCCTCGAGGGTCTGAATAGTCCGCTCGGACCCATCAGTCTGAGGATGGAAAGCTGTACTGAAATGCAATCTGGTCCCCAAGGCTCGCTGCAATGCCTGCTACAACTCTGAGGTAAACTGACTGTCTCGGTCAGAAACAATGGATACATGCACACCATGCAATCGAACAATCTCAGCCAAATACAACTTTGCCAATCTGCCCACTGAAATCTTCCCTGGAAGTGCAAGGAAATGAGCTGATTTCGTCAAACGGTCTACAATAACCCAAATACCAGTATTACCAGCCGAAGTACGAGGTAACTGATACACGAAATCCATGGTGATATGCTCCCACTTCCAAACTGGAATCTCCAAGGGCTGTAACTTTCCCGCAGGCTTCTGTCTCTCTACTTTAACCTGCTGATAAATGAGACATCTGCTCACATATGCTGCAATCTCCCTTTTCATATTTCGCCACCAGTAGTAAGCTCTAAGTGTACGAAACATCTTCGTACCGCCGGGATACATCGCGCAAGCAGAACAATGAGCTTCGTCTAAGATCTCATTCTTTAAACTCTCCTCACGGCGTACACAAAGTCTGCCTCTGAATAGCAATGTACCATCATCACTCAACCGAAACACTGTTGGCACACCATTCTGAATCATGGTCTTCTTGTCCATGCCAACAGATAGGAATCTGCATCCTAAGCTTCCCGAACCTGATCAACCAATACCGGTCGAACCTGGAAGCTAGCCAACAAGGCTCCATCATCATCCCACTCTAACTCAGCTCCCGTAGCTCGTAACTCTGCTAACATGGAAACTCTGGCCACACACACATGAAACAATGAAGCTCCAGATTTCCGACTGAGTGCATCAACAACAACATTAGCCTTCACTGGATGGTACTCAAAGGTGCAATCATAATCATTAATCTACTCTATCCATCTGCGCTGCCTCATATTCAAATCTGGCTACGTGCACAAATAAGTGAGACTCTTGTGATCAGTATATATCTTGCACTGAGCTCTATACAAGTAGTGTCTCCAACTCTTCAAAGCTAAAACAATAGCAGCTAACTCCAAATCATGCGTAGGATAATTGACTTCATGTGGTTTCAACTGTCTGGAACCGTAAGCCACCACTCTGCCATGCTGCATCAAAACACAACCAAGTCCCAATTTTGATGCATCGCTGTAAACCACAAACTCTCCACTGTAATCAGGCAAGGTCAGAACCGGTGCAGTAGTCAACTTCTCCCTCAAGAGCAAGTAACTCGGCTCACATGCATCGAACCACTCAAACTTGACGCCTTTCTTCGTCAGTTTGGTAAGTGGAGCAACAATTCTGGAAAAATCATGTACAAAGCGCCGATAGTAACCTGCCAAACCTAAGAAACTCCTGATCTCTGGTATGGTGGTAGGTCTACTCCAATTCAACACGGCTTCAATCTTGTCAGGATCCACGCTAACTCCCTCAGCAGATATCACGTGACCCAAAAACTTCACGCTATTTAACCAAAACTCACACTTGCTGAACTTCGCAAACAGCTGATTATCTCGCAAAGTCCGTAAAACAGCTCGAAAATGCTTCTTGTGTTGGCCCACACTCCTTGAGTAAATCAGAATGTCGTCAATAAACACGATCACAAACTTTTCCAGAAACCGCCTGAACACCCGATTCATCAAGTCCATGAAAGCTGCAGGGGCATTGGTCAACCCAAACGGCATAACCAAGAACTCATAATGCCCATACCGTGATCTGAAAGCTGTCCTGGCCACATCTGACTCTCTGATCCTCAACTGATGGTATCCAGACCTGAGATTAATCTTCGAAAAAATTGAAGCTCCCTTGAGCTGATCAAACAAATCGTCAATCCGCAGCAACGGATACTTGTTCTTCACGATGACCTGATTCAGCTTCCGGTAATCAATACACAATCGCATAGAACCATCCTTCTTCCTTACAAACAGTACAGGAGCACTCCACAGTGATACACTGGGTCGTATGAAACCTTTCTCCAACAACTCTTGAAGTTGAATCTATAGCTCCTTCAACTCCGCTGGTGCCATACGATACAGTGCCTGAGATATAGTTCTAATGCCTGGTAAAAGCTCAATGGTAAAATTGATTTCTCATCCACAACATGAGCTAAATATGCAACACAACCCTTCTTTATCATTCGCTCGGCCTTCATCGCTGAAATCACACATGGCAATGAAGTATTCTTCTCACCGCGAAACAATATCTCGGGAAAACCTGGACATCGAAACACCACCTCCTTCTTGTGACAATCGAAAATAGCCCAATGTGTCTCCAAGAAGTCCATACCCAAAATCACATCAAAATCGACAAAATCCAACAATAAAAAATCTGTGGCTAAATCATAACCTCCCACAAAGATCTCACAATCCCTATATACCCAACCAATACTCACAACCTTTCCGGATAGATACAATACCCTCCATAACCCCGGAAGTGGAGATGCAGGCATAGTAGCTAAAGATGGCAATCTATATGATATGAATGAATGTGTAGCACCTGGATATAGCAAAGTAAGTACTGGATAGCCAAAAACATGCAACGTATCAATAACAACCTCCGGTGAAGCTCTTCCCTCACGCAATGACATCGCATGAACCATGGCCTGTCCAGCTGGTCGTCCACGCTGATGGTGACTTTATTGTCCGCCCTGTCTAGAAGACTACACTGGTCGAGCTCTAGAAGTAGTACCTCGATTTCCTCCTGAACTCTGAGCTGCCTGTCCACCAGTACAAGTAGACTGGAAACATTCCCTCGCATAGTGACCCTTTTGGCCACAACGATAGCAAATGATAGGGCCTCGCTAACAAGGAACAAAGTGATGCCTATTGCAGAGACTACACAATGGATACTCCCTCGGTACAGCAAAAGTGTCACTGGTACGTCGAGGATAGCTGGATCCGCTAGAACTCCCACTGGACTGTGGTCTCTATGGCTGATCCCTCCTTCATCTCTGTCTCTGTCTAGGCGTACTAACTAATGGTCTAAATGGTCCACTGCCAGATGATGATGCCGATCCGGAAGTGCTTGAACTCAGCCTCTTGGAAGGTCCCTGACTCGATCCACCTTCCTCAAATCGTCGAGATAGGTTTCTCATCTGCCTTTCCTTCTCTATGTCCTCGCCTCCAAATGCAGCACTCACAAACTCATCAAAGTTGTTCCGAGGCATTGTAGTTAAACTCCCCTTGATGTTCAGGTTTAAGCCCAACTAAAATCTCCGGCACTTGGCTTCCTCTGAGGCCACCATGTCACAAACAAACCGAGATAAGCGAGTAAATCTGTCCCGGTACTCAATTACTGACATACTACCTTGTCTCAAGTTGGTGAACTCTTCATACTTCCGCTGTTATGTAGCCTGGTTGAAATACCTCAGCATAAACAAATCCCTGAACAATGCCCATGGAGTATCAACCGAAACTCTATCCATGTTAACCCATCAGAAGTATGCATCAGACTCAAGTAAACCAATTGCTGCCACTGTCATCAGCTCTGGAGTGAAACGCAGACGCTCACAAACTCATTCAACCTGAACCAACCAAGCCTCACATATCTCTGGAACAGCTGAACCCGAGAAAATAGTCGCTCCAGCAGTTCGAGCTTTGACCACAGGGTCAAAACGCTCCTCCAAACGCAATACTCGCATAAGCAAGTCATGCGTCTGGCGATCCTCATCAGGATCCACATCCCTATTGACACGGGGACCATGTCCAGGAGGCATCCTAATGATAAGAGAAAAGCATTAGTCACAAGGTACAAGTAATGTAATCATGAAACTTCGGACATTTGAAAACATACAACACCCGAAGCATTGATTAGTTACCATTGGCCAGTCGGGTCATCGCTCCAAAAATGCTGTATAATCTCAAATACCCTTAGTATCACAACTACAGAAATCTACATAACCTAAAACCTAATGCTCTGATACCAAGCTGAAAAGACCTAACCCCGATTTAGTTTCCTAAACCGGAATCAAACCCCTTCTGAAAACACGAACTTGCAAAAACCATAGAAATTTTGGCAGAGTTTCACTATATCGTCGAATTATCATTAACCTGCACCCAAAAACACACTTCATCATATGCCACAAAAGCCAAACTGTGGGCACCAATCCCATCCGGATTTCTCAAAATCATATCATCATAATATAAAGTAATAAGCAAAACTGTAACTTTACAGAAATCCAGGAAAATCATATGAAAATATGAACATCAGAGTATTCAGAGCGACCTCTAGTATATATATATATATATACATAAATACACAGCAGTAGGCTAAACAAGAAACCTACTGAGAAAGAAAGGTAGCTCGAACACTAAGCCTCCGACTGGGACGTGCGACACCAGAATCAGAAATGCAAACTGGGCACGGAAACCAAAAAGCCCAGGGGAAAGGCAAATAAAATCGTTAGAGTGAGTGGACGAAAATAAACATATGTCTTTCACCATTTACATATCATAAAAATATTGCGAGTTCTAAAAATAAATGGAGGTGTCGGGCGAATCTCTCAAGCCTAGTGGGCACATCAGGCGAATCTCTCAAGTCTGGAACTAGACTACCGGTGATCAGCCGAGTAGTCAATGCATCGATGCTAAGTAAATGCCATCACCAATAAAACATAAAACAATACCTCCAAAACAATAAATAATCTCAATACTGTACTGAAAATAAATACTGAAACCAAGAACTCGCTATGACAGTGTAAATAAATGTCTACTCACAGATAAGCACAACACTCAGACGCACTAATCCCGAGATCCTGCGGAAGATCCCTCGCCAAGCGTACGATCTCCATCCCCTGAATAATCACAAAATATCACTGATCAAAATCATAATTCAATACTCTAACCCACATCTCAGAAACCAACCATTTCCGGAAACATATAACTCGGATAGCAAAAGAATCGCTGAAACCCCCAAAATACTCCACATAAACCCTCGACTTAAAATCCATTACTCAAATCAACTCGAAAACCTCAAGGTGACGATTGGAGCGCGATTACGAGTAAAACAGCATAAAACTTGTCAAAAAATCCAAAAAGTCAACGCCTCGCTGGAGCTCCGCCATTGATCGTCGCCGCCACCGCGCCGTCACTGGAGAGATTTTCCGGTGAGGAAAGCCCAGATTTCCTCTCCTCCTCGAGCCCAACACATCACTCCACTACACCATCCACCATTTCCGTCGTGGTTCACCGGAATACTGCTCGAAACCTTAAAGGATTTAAAACTGGCCGGAAAATTTCTCCGACGAAATTCTCGACCGTGAGGCCACCTTGGCCTCCCTAACTCAAGGGGCTTCCTCCCTAACTCAAACCAAACCATTACCACCTAAAATCCCCATCGGAAAACCGCCGGAAAATCCTCCACCATTGAACCCGATTTCGGCAAACTTCAAGCTCAAAATCAAACAAGCAAACCGCCATCATAACACACCATATATACATCAATGAAAAGCCCAAAGGAAGAGCTTCAAAACCTTACCTTGAAATCCAGCAACCGCGCCGTATTCCGGCAGCCACCACGTCGGCGAGTCACGGACTCACTGAGTCAACCACGGGTTGACTCGGTCAACTCGGCCCAGCTCGGTCAACTCGGTCAAACAGCCCATTTTCGCACTTTTGCGACAACTTTACGACTAA
Source organism: Geum urbanum (assembly GCA_946800695.1). Taxonomy (NCBI): domain Eukaryota; kingdom Viridiplantae; phylum Streptophyta; class Magnoliopsida; order Rosales; family Rosaceae; genus Geum; species Geum urbanum. The sequence continues at coordinate 10,018,251 of OX327015.1, forward strand.
TCGGCTATTTATACGTCGTGAATCAAATCTATCCACAATTCGGATAACTCAAACTCGAACAGATAAACACCACTAACTCGGCGATAATTTCAAATATTCATTTTATATTCCTCAATTATCCGAAAAATCCTCGGAAAGCTCCTGCGGACTCGAAATCAAATTCTCTACATTTCCCACAAACAAAACCAAATCAAATTCGTGTCCGAAAATTAAGTCGTGAACGAAGTTACATATCCAATTAATTACGCTAAACCACAATTACTCGTAAAACTCGCGGATTAAGCCGATTACTATACCAATTCCAGTCCGGGTCGTCACAAATGTTAACTCACCTTGATCGCCTGAAACACAATAGTCGATCCACAATTCGTAAATCACACTTAGTGCTCCTAGACCGAACAAGATCTAAAATAATGAATAAAAGTCTGATCGTGTGGCTAAAGCAGATTAAGAGATCTAAGAAATTATGTCGATCGAAGAATTACCTTATTTTCAATAATTGTAAATCTTTATCCCGACGTGTCCTTTTCATTGCAGTATAATGCCTTTGATCATGGTCATCTTGGTGTACTACTCCAGTTCTAATAAAGTGAGCCTCGACTCGACACTCGACGACCGACTGCACCGAAGATGTCAAGTCGACCTAATTCCTGAAAATGAGTTGAAATGTTACGCTAATCTACAAAATGTATGAAAATACCCAAAAATCATCACAAAATGTGTCCAGCGACCGCCGCACACAGCGGGCGAATTCTGACCAGCCCAGAACACTCTAACTTGCACACCAAAATACTCAACTCAACATTTCCAACAACTTTTCAGTGCAATACAACATCAAAAACACACAAGAGCTCATCGAAACTCACCGATAAAATACATAACTGTCGTCGGAATTTTATCTCGGCCGATCTCTAACATCCGTCTACGGCGTGACCCAAAATCGGTCGAGTTTGACTCGTGCTGTGATGGCCTTCAAACACCCAACCGATTGTGGTGCGTGGTTGATAGCCCGGGGCGTCGCCGGCGGCGGAGGTCGATTCGGCCTGTTTTCTCCTCAAAAATTTTCTTTCGTGGATGCGAATTAGAAGAATAGATGTTGGGGAAAGAGAAGAGGAGATCGAGGTGAACGTTTTAAGACCAAGACCGACCGATTTGGTGGTCGGTCGGCGGTGGTCGATGGGGAGAGAGAGTGAGTCGGCGAGTTGGATTTGGGCTGGGTTTAGACTAACTCGGCACCATCCATCGATTAACCATGATAGATGGACAGTCCAAATCAGATTTGAACGAGATGAATGGTCCACAATTTTATCTAATAGTAGATTTTTGATTTAATTACTTTATTCACTAAGCTTCCAGAATTCGTAGAAATTAGCTCGAGTCTATGAAAAATGCAACTCAAGTATTCAAAGACTCGTAATAATTCCCTCTACAACTTCCGTGAAGAAAACGAGTCCAAATTCATAATTTATAAAAAATTGATTATTAATCGTGATTAATCTAGATAAATATGATGTATGATGAAATTAGCGCGACTAACGATGATAAACTCACTAATTTAGCGTTGAGTCGTTACACAATCAATTGACATAAAGCCTTTCATTTTTTTCCCTGAATTTAGCGTTGTCATTAATTAAACATTGATTCAGTACTACCGATCCATCAGTCATAAATCAGTCGGAAGCCGGAAACAACATCGATTCTATGTACCCAAAAACAAAAAAATATTAAAAAGATTGCAGCGAAAAAAGTGGTGCAACACGAGGATTTCGTAGGAGGTCACTCATTCTAGTATTACTCTTGCCCAAACAAGCTTAACTTCGAAGTTCTGATGGGATGTGGTGCAATATTACTGGTATGATCACACCCGTTAATGTATGCACAATCAATTTACTTAAAGCCTTTCGTTTTTCACAGATTTTAGCATTGTCATTAATTAAACATTGATTCAGTAATATCGATCCATCAGTCGTAGATCAGTCGAAAGCCGGAAACGGCATTGATTCTATGTACACAAAAACAAACAAAATATTAAAAAGACTAGGTGGAGGCCCGCGCTAGAGGCGCGGTTGAACAAAGATGATGTGAAAAATTGTTTGTAGTTAAAGACCCAGAGCTCATGCCATTTTACTAATTTTCGGTACATAACCAACATTGTTATATACCGTGTGCATAGTTGGATTCAGCATCTTTAATTCAGCCAAAATTCTTTTGTCTGTTTCGTTGATTTCCCCCGACAACATCATGTTGGAGTATTGATCAGAAATTCTCACTATGTCCCCTGCTCTAGAGAACCTGACATGACAAAATCTTTAACATGAGGGGAATATGGCCGAATATAAATTCTAAAAATGATCTCTTTTGTTGCACAATCTGAATAACTGATTAAAATCCTCAAACTTACTCAGATTGATACTGTTCTGTCATTTCCATTTGGCGATTGAGGATAAGGCATGTATGAATTATGTTGGATGCACCTATGTTTTCTGCATCAACATGAAATATCAATTTAAAGCATAAACAGTTGATGGTTAATTGTATATACATCATATATGGTCAAACAATATGAGCTTATGATGCGGCACAAAAAAATTCATAAATAAAGCATCTAAATATCCATGACACTTTAAAATAGCAAAATATTAATAAAGCAAAACCATAGGCATCAACTTAGGCACAATACCTTTATATTTGGTGATTCGCATTCAAGTGAAGACTGCAAGAACTGGTGCAAGATAGTCAATGACATTTTGGAGTGGAAATGATTTTGCAGCATCTCCCCATAGTGAGATTCTCAGTTCCTCTCTCATGTACATCCAATGTATATACTATAAGTAAATTCAATTTTAACAATGTAGTATACATAATTAGTGCTAATAAGATTATAAATAAAGTACCCTATGAACATGAACACAATATTAGTCCTGAATTCTTTCTTCTTTGAGTTCCTCACTGGAACTTCCTGTGGTGGTTTCACAGCCTTAATGCATCCATAGAAATCTTGTAGACGATAAGGCCAAAAGGTTAGCATCCATTCATACAGATTATATAACCATATTAAACATGTTTAATTTCTCACTTGCCAGGAAGTGTTGTCATTCTGCCTCAGTAGATAGGTGTTGAAATTCAAGGAATCGAAATGCATATTTTGGAAAGTTTGGTAGATTTTCTTCGATTCGCTTGAAACTGGTCATCTCTATGAAGCATAGAATTGCATCATGGTTTGCAACTTTTTGTCTGGAAATATCATTCCTTGATCTAAACCTTGATATGTCGTATATATCTCCTACTATCATCAGTTCTGGCATATGTCCATAATAACATTCCTCAATCATAGCATGGATTGAGGATCCCTAGAGACATTCAATGATAGAAGTTAAACCTACAAACCTTTATGGTATATCAAGATGATAAAAGAGATAAGAGAGCACGGTAATCATGCCATGAGAAATTCTATAGTTAAAAAATAATCAGGAAAAATAAAAACTAATAGTACGTGCTGCAAAGATAGCAGGTATGATTTAAATCATAATTCATACAAATATTTATTGGTCAGTTCAAGTTCATACAGTATCGACAAACTCTTAAATATGAAAATATTAACATGCAGCTTCTTAAGATAAGGATTTAGTCCATAAGATATCCCCTTTTATGTAAATAATTGAAACAAAGAAAGCACACATTTATGACATCCATTAAAGTTTTGAAGCTAGATAATGATCAAATTCAAACCCTTTAATTAACATGCTTTCAAAGAATTTCTTTTTTCTTATCTTCAGAGCTACTTATAACCGACAAAGCTTTAAGGCCCTTCATCCCAGTACATCACACAAAATAAAGTTCTGGCGTTAAAAAGTGGGAGACTATACATTCAGAGAACATGAACATCTAAATGGATGTGAGGAAGTGAAAAAAGCTGCACATTTTTAAATAAAGATGTAATAAAGAAAATAAACAAAAAGCTACACATGTTACTTACATTGCACATTTTTGCCTCCCTAATTGAATACTTGTGTGAAAATAAAGAAAACAAACAGATCAAAGATGAAAAATATTCATGCCAGCAGACACAATAAAAAGATATATCTAAATACACTATTTTTAACAAAAGAAAATGTGCTGCAAGTAATTAGAATGAATAAGATTATCTAAACTTTAAATTAAGAAATACTACTGTCCAACCTGTAACTCAAAAAAGTGATATCAGTTTACCTTCTCATCCACCAAGAGATAATATAGGCCTTCATATTCCGTACTCTCAAACCACCTCGGTCTCCATTGTAGTGAAACATTTGCCCGAAGAGTCATGCCAATTGTGAATGCTTTAATGTCCTTAATCAACTTCGTCATCTTTGATCCACCTAGGAATAAGAGAAAAATCTTAAAAAATACCAACATGGAAAATAATAAACACATATAAAAAGAGTCCACGATACAGGAACAATATTAGGTTTTTTGTCAAATTACGAAACAAAACTGAGATCTATATCAAAAAAAATGTAAATAAGCATGAATGGATCTTAGTGAAACACAGTAAGAAAAAGAATGAGTATGTGAGATTATGAAGACAACCATAATGATAGAAGGAAGTATGCAAAGTGCAGAACAATGTACGTAACTAACCAACTAAATAGCATAACTACATGTCTACACCATCTCCAATTACAGTCATGCTTGGGCATCACATTTGGCTAGGATTGAAAAATCACCCAAACCAGCAAAAGAAGACCCTTCTTAGAGAACTTAATCATTCTTCTTCTATAAATAATGCAAAGTAATATTTATGTATGTTTTGAACAACCAACTTCAGGAAAACAAAAAGAGAAGCTTAAAAAATAATGTTACTTTTCTGTGAAATTGTATACACACAAAAAAAATTTTAGACCCCAAAATCTCTGGTACTTCATTTCATGGTACATAAAATCTATTCAATAGTCAATACTGACTAAGCTTTAAACAACATCAATTTCATTCAAAAACAGCACACATAAGAACATAGACAGCCACATAAAATCAAATCACCTGCGATACGGTTCTCCGTGCAAGATCAAATCGAACAAATCTATGCAATTTAATCCTCCTTAAACAAAATAGCTCCTGAAATCAAATGAAAAGCAAATCAATGACAAATAACTAAGTATATTCACATCCAGGTGAGCATCACCATAGCAATCTCATGTTTTCAAACCAAGGGCGTCAATATTCAACATATTGACCTCAGAAATTAACTCATTTAACCCATCACAACAATAGATATGCTTGAAGTTTCATATCAGTAACATTCACATATATCTACTCCATGAACAGAAAAAAAGGCAAAAATATGAGACCTTCACTGGGAACATCTTTTCTGTCCTTGATTGCACATTAGAAACGACTTTTTTTCTTGCAACTTACCTTTTATACACAGCCACATCACCTCTATTTGAACCATAGGTGACATGATCGGAGGTAACATCATCCATCCTTGAATTGGGCGAATAGTTCCTCCACGATCAGTTGATCAAGGCTTTTCAGGATCTTTTAATAAGGAATTTGGTGTAGCGCAAGTTGCGAAATCTAGATGAATCATCACAATTGATTTGATTGGAAACAGAACAGATTGATCTAGGATGGCTTGGTTCAGAACAAACTGAAGATGTGAGTGTATGATTGAACCGGACTGTGAAATGAGTTATTTGGAATGAACTGAGTATTCTGAAAAGGATAAGAACCAAAACGTGGTGATTTTTTTCTTCCATATATTCAAATGTAGTGGTTGATCTGACAGAGAAGAACGTGGACTAAATAGTGAAAATAAAGCTCTGAATATGTCTTAAGTTTTGTAATATCTAAATATGAAAAGTGTGTATCAAACTATCCCTAGATATGGCCAAATTTATTTTCTTATAAATTAGTCATATATACAAAGTGTCAAATACATTGTATGTATATATAGCAAAAATAGATTTAAAAAAATGATGCTATGTATAGAAAAAGAGATATGCAAAGTATTTTAAATTCCTATTATATATTTCGTAAAACATCTTTGTAAACTATATTCTTTGTATAATTATAGGGTATGTCATTACCATTGTTTATAATAATCTTAAGACCATTTTTTGATGTGACTCTTGATAGTGCAACATATAATTGTCAATGGCTAAAAACAGGCTCAGTTAAAAATATGCCGACTTGATTTAATGATTGACCTTGGCTTTTATTAATTGTCATTGCATAGCACGCTCTGAGAGGAAATTGACGCCTCTTAAAAGTAAACGGCCATTTTGTTTCATTTGCAATCATAACAATCCTAGGAATATAAACCTTTTCTCCAATATGAGTTCCTGTCAATATTTTTGCTTCAATCAATTTTTCGAACATTTTCGTTACAATTAAGCGTGTTCCATTGCATATGCCTCTTATTTGATTCAAATTTCTTAATAACATAATTGGCATTCCGATCTTCAAAATAAGTTCATGTGTTGGTATGCCACTGAATTCAAGTTTATTTAAAAATTCTATAGGGTATAAAAGATTGTTACTATCATAAGATCCTGAGTTGAATGAAATATAATCAAAGCTAAAATATGTTCTTTTATCACCTGGCAATAAATCAATTGCATATCTATTAATCTCGTCAGCAATTAAATTTTTAGGTGTCACAATAGCACGCTCTCTCAAATAATTGGTATCACTGTATTTATCATTAAAACTTGGATAAGTAGCTGTAAATATCGATTCTATTGGAGAAATAGTTGAATCTGTGAGCAAATCATCGGGAATCTTAATCCAAGATGCATCAGGATCATTGGTGACAAAATGTGACGGTAATTGACCCTCTCCTATTTGTAATATCCATTCCGCAAAATCTTTGATTTCATTTATTTCAGTAATAGTTAAATTAGCTGATGTCAATCGCATGTTTTCTGTTAAATGAAATACTGTTAAGGAAGGCCATAAATATGAATTATTTAACGTAGATTCAATGATCTGTTCTTTGGTTCCTCCTTGTATAACCGGTAAAGTTTGTCTGAAATCTCCACCAAACAAAATTGATTTGCCTCCAAATAGTATATTTTTTTTTGGATCATCAGAATTTTCTGACATAATATCACGTAAGTTCTTATCTAAAGATTCAATACAACATTTATTTCACATAGGAGCTTCATCCCAAATGATTAATTCTGCTTTCTCAATTAAATAGGCAAGATTGGTCTTTTTATTGATCGAACATGCCAACACTTTTTCCATATTCGGTTTTATCATAAAACGCGAATGAGCTGTTCTACCTTTTGGCAATAATAAAGAAGCAATACCTGAAGAAGCAACGGCTAAAACAATCTTTTCTTCTGATCTTAGTTTAGAAATAATTGTATTCCACAAAAAAGTTTTTCCAGTTCCTCCACAACCATAAACAAAAAATGATTTATGATTTTTTGATTCCACAGCTTCAATCACTTGATCATATATCATTTTTTGACATGAATTTAATTTTGCAACTAACTCTGAATGTGTATATTTGAGCACTTCACAATCAAAATCCAGCTCCTCTCTTATCAATTTGTTGTTAAACTCTTGTAGTTGTCGCAATCTTGGCATGGGCAAATTGTGATTTTTTAATGAACTTCCAGACATGCTCAATAAATTTTCGAGTTCGTGCAAAACACTGTTCTTCAAATCATTGTCAGACAGAGTAAGATTGGTCATGCTAAATTCCTTTTGCATTTTGTATACAACATCATCAGACATGTTTTTCCAATGTGCATCAAACAAAGATCGTGGGTCAGAAACATTACAAAAAAGAATAATGGTAACAAATAATTGTCTAATTTGATTGAGGTTCCTGTAAATGATGATTCAACCATTGCCTCCATCCATTCTTTGTCGTCATCTAATAAACCCAAAGCCCGACATGCTTCTTGAAAATTTGGGTACATAATTCCATGAACTGTCCTAATAGAAGTAAAATTGCGACATCCTTTTTGTATATTCAACAACATTCGTAAGTAATATAATTTACCCGCGAGTGGCGGCACATGTGCGATTCTACCAATAGAGCCCAAAAATTTCCTTCGAATCCATGCTTTTGTTTTTGTATCCCAAACATATTTAGATGGAAATTTTGCATATGTCAATTTACATGCTTTTTTATCAATAGTATTTGCATCAAACCAAGCAGTCAGCATTGTATGACCATTATTTGGATTATCTACAACTTGATCAAGAGACTGGCCTTCATTGAAACATACACTTTGCTGACCAGGCAAATGAATTTTTAGATACTGTACTGCAGGGAATCTGTTATGAATTGAAAATTCAAATAAGCGCCAAACAGATTCATGCGGAGTTAAATATCGGCAATTCAAATAATTTTTGATTTCATCATTTACATTGTCAGCAACCGCCACTCGAGCTCTATCAGGACCTTTATTAATATACTTGAATAAATATTTTATCAACATTAACTGAGAGCACGATTCAACATTTATGTGAGCATTATATCTCAACAACAAAATTGGATTATATGGAACGACAAAATTATTGCCAATATGAATGTCATTTTTGACCACAAACTTTGAATCATCATCGCGTCTTCTACAGGAGCTTTGATTGCATGAAACATAGTACCAGATTTGAATGGTTTGGGAAAAGATTTTGTACATGATCCGTCTCGCATACACGGAGATTTTGGATTCAATTGTCCGCAAGGACCATGGATCATAAATTGTCTAACCATTTCAAAAAGATCTGGTTGAGCATTTTTATCCGGTAGTTCTGCTGAAATAATTGAATCAATGTCTGTCGATGAATAACATTTATATAGTCTTTTCAACCAAAATAAGATATGAGCATGAGGCAGGCCTCTTTTTTGAAATTCAATTGTACAAACGTGTGCATCGACAGGTCCAAAAGGCTCCCCAGTTTTTACATAAGCAATCATGTCGTCCACTTTTATCTTAAAAATCCGAGAAATTATATCTGGTCGATCTTCTGCTCGGTATCCAGGTTTTTTCTGAAAATATCTAACAATTTCTGGCCATTTAACATTGCAAGTGAAAGTTATAAACAAATCTGGATTTCCGTAGCATCTACATATTGCCATGGCATCTTGATAATTATTGAGCATATCTCTGGGGCTGCCTGTGTGACTACCTGGAAGAATAATTTTTTTTCCAACATCCGAACATTTTGTGACTCCGTTTGAAGAAAGGGTAGTTAATTGATTAAATTGTTCACACCTCATATTTGGCTGATTATTTCTAATATAATCTAACCGATTTTCTTCCACAGTTGCATATGCATCAACCAAATATTGCTGAAACAATCTTCCTCCTTTTAATAAAGTGCTTGAATCGTCTTTTCTATCATGCACTTGATAACAAACAAATTTTACCATTGTCAACTTTGTTTTTTTTCTTTTTTAGTTTCCATCCAACAACTCGCAGTGGTGTATTAATTTCAAACCCATTCTCTCCATATGGAAAAAGCAAGGGATATTGTAAGGCCATCAATTTTGGATGTATCTTTGAGATTCGTTTAAAATTTCCAGATCTTGATCGAATAATAATATCTCTATTAGAATCAAACTCTCCAATGTCACCAACGATCAAACCACAAATTTCAGAAGCAGATGGCATTTCATATTGTTTACTATCAATTGCTTGACGATCTAGGATATTCATATTAATATTAGGCAATGATTCATTCTCAAATTCATCTCGAACGGATCGAAATTTCTTCGCTAGTTCATTTACCTCATCAAGCATATTGGCCAATTTTTCAACAATAATGGGATCAAGTTTTTTATTGGCGTTATTTGGATCGATCGCATTAATACGATTTAAAACTTCATTACCCGTATCATACACATATAATTGGGCATATCTAGGATATTCATTTTCAGAAGGCAGCACAGATCCCATTCTATGATGTACTTGTCCAGATATTTTAAACACATAAGGACCAGGGGTATTGTTTATATTGTGATCAATTTTTGCACCCATGGAAGTAAAAGCAAACATAGAATTGTAAACTCGAATATTTTCACGAAATGTTTTACTTTCATGACCATTATTTGGATTCAATAATTGTTCTAAAAATTCAGGTGTCGGCAAAGAATATGGAAGTCATACCTCTCCTTTTGCACAACATGCGGTGTAAACCAATTGTCCTCTATCCTTTTTTTTCAATGCCTCATCTGACCAAAAGAAAGCATTACATTGACTACACATGTTGTCATCATCGCCCGAGTCATTGTACGTAGTGACCACACCTAAGTGACAGATTGTTAAAAAAGATATTTAGGAAAGGATAGATTTCCATTAATCAAGCAAACATTATGAATAACATCATTTACCTTGGCGCTTTCTTTGGTAGGATGATTGACCAAAAATAGATGAATCCATAATCACATTTCCTATAAGACAAAAATGCACCATCACTTATACACAAACTATTGCATAACCATTGTAATATGTAAAACATTTATACATGTGCATAACTACCTAACACATTTTCATTTTCATCTTCATCACTCCCAGCTACAATTGATGGTTCTACTACGTCACTGGAATCCATGATTACATTTCCTATGAGGCAAAAATGCACCGTTATTCACACACAAACTATTAAATAACCATTGTAATATGTAAAACATTAGTACATGTGCATAACTACCTAATACACTTTCATTTTCATCATTCTCAACTGCAATAGATGGAAAATTGGAAACATTTGGTTCTACCACATTACCGGATAAGTTTTCAGCAAAAAATGTCTCACTACGACGCGAACGTCTCTTCGCTGAATGGTTTGAGCTGGATCCAGAAGGTTCGACATTTTGCAAGTAGCTCCATGGTGATGGTGTTTCATGGCATGCAACCGATTCTTGACAAATTTCATATGGATATTTCCTCTTTACGACAAACGTAATATTTCTTATAAACGGCATGCTGAAAGACCTGTTTTCAAGGCAAAGAAGAACTAATCAACTCCAATAATTTTCAGCAAGCAGGCAATAATTATAAAGCAAGAGACGATAAAATCAATACGACATTAAGCAAGAGTCTGTTCCAATACTATCAATCACAGAGTAGTGTTAAATACTCAAAAATGAAAGTATGTAATTCTACAGACAAATTTTATCAATGAGACAACAATGACACAACCAATGAAACAAATCCAAGACCAAGCTTAAAAAATAAACCAAATGCATTTCAGTGAAAACCAACCTGCCAAACTATAAAGATGCAATAAAAAGTAAACATCAACTCAAGATTCAAACCAAGATATAGAGAAAGCTTACTTTGGTAAGTCGAGAGAGACCAATGAGAGATTGAGAGGGACCAATGATAAATGGAGTGAGGACCAGACGTGATTGCAAAGATTGGAAATCGTCTAGAGCAAATAGAGATACAACCTGGAAAATGAAAACAATTGTCATAAAACTGGATGTATTTCTTTAAAATGTAACTTTTTTTAAGAATAAAGCAATACGCAAGTTTCATCAATACCCTGATCAAACAATACACAAATTCCAACAACATCCAACGATTACGAATCTCAAGAAGAAGAAAAAATGTAAAACAAAGAGAACTCAACAACTTAACATTGATTATCCCAATCTTAATTTGCTCTCTTTAATGTCTCTAAATTTAAGCATACACTTCATTTCTGACCACAATAACCTTGTCCATTAAGACATGTAAAGAACCAATCCCAAATTATACACCCCAAATCAAAAGCACCCAAAAAATAGCAGCGGTCAAATTAAAAAATGGAAATGAAAAGTTTCAAATTTTAAGAATCAGTTGATAACTCCCTAGACTAAGCCTCTCCCATCAACTCAAAATCACAAAACAATCACGTGAACAAATAAATATCAAAATCCCAATAGCAAAAATTAAACAATGATTGTCCACAACAAAACACAATTACACACTCACTCAGGAAGAACAGTATACACTGAATACGATGGGGACAGTCGACCCCACGGGAATTCAAGAGATCTCTACATTGAAAATCTCATAATACCTATGGCATTATATATATCCCCAACATACTAATGCTAATGTAAACACTCTTTCATCACAGTCAGCGAGAATTCTATGCTAATAACCAAATCGGTTAGTTTTTAAAAGAAGATTCAATTCTCATTACACCAAAATTGTTCAACAAACTACAAAGATGTAGACGTGCAGGCAATCAATTTGGAATACACAGAATCAGTAAAAATTCATTCACAAATATCAATGCAAGATGTAAACAAAATTGCTAAACTAAGACATATCTATGTCAATAAAAAAGCCCGTGGAATAGAAAAATCATGAAGAAACAAAAACTGAAGACGAAGCTAGACAGATTGGTAAACACATCAAAACCAAATAAAGAACCAAGAATAAGCATTCATTGTATTACAAATCACAGCAATTAAGGAAGACCCAAGAATTATAAGCATCTATAAATGTACAGTCGTTTTAGATAAATTTAGTGCAAAATGTGTGCTCGGAAACATGCCCAGGAACAACAATAGGTATAATTAGCAAATCCTATATAAATAGACTGATATATGGTCTTACTATGAAAGGTGAATTTGACTCTTATCCACCATCTTGTCATCCTTCATTCAACTTTGTAATCATGTGTAGTTATGTGTATTAGATTAATCATACATGATTAACAAATAACACAAAAGTAACCATCATATTCCCAAAGCAAACTAATGATGATTGGTCACTTCACGCAAGATATGAAAGATTTCACAAAGGTAATTTGATTCACAAACCCAGAGACAATCAAGCTCTCTCTGGATAATATATCTCCCAAATTGATATGAGTAAAAGGGGTACGAATGCAATGGTTTTCAAATTGTATGTTTTTCTGAGACATGCCAATTGGTGTTATTTTATCAATCTTAATGACTGATACATATTACTTGAACACTTAGGATAATTTGAAATTGCTAGATATATTACAAACAAGCTTTCAGACTGATATCATTACATACAAATTATTTGAAATACTGATGAACCAATTTCAGATGCTCAATCACTTCCATTCACTTGAGTTAAGATGTTACTCTCAAGCATCTGTTTGGATTACTCTATGTATATGGCATTGTTTTTTTGAGTTGTGATGATGTTTTGGTGCTCTTAATTAATTAAGTCTTGCACACAAATATGAAGAAGCTTACAGTCTCACCACTCTCACGAAGACACTGAAATACGCACACATATATGCTACTCTCACGCACACACTGAGATACGCACACATATATATGCTACTCAACTACTGTACGTAGAATTTAGAAAACTCTACCCCTTTGCGAACCATGATAGGTTGCTGCATATGTTCTGAGGAAGATCAAGTTCTCTAGTTGACTCGATCGTATTATCAAAACTCATGTGGGCTTTGAATTGGATAATCCAAATTGACCGAGAGAAACAAAATGAGCATCTAAATCTGAAATCAATCGCAATAGAAGACAACAATTAGAAGCAAAGAGTACCTTCAGAAATCAGAAAACGGATTCGGGTTTCTCTGATCTTCAAAATTGATGAAAGGCGGAAACGATCCCGTGAGACCAAAGTGTACCTTCGTGCAACGACGTTGACAATGAACAGTAAAATATATGAGAGTTTGAGAGATATAATCGTGAGTGTGGTGAGGCTGGAAAGTGAATGAGGTTGCAATGACAGTTCAGTCGAGAGAGATTGAGAGAGAGAGAGAGGAAATCGGGGGGCTGAAAAGTGTGAGAATCTGATCCAGAATAGTCAGCCGCATGCTTGGTACACTTTGAATAATCTCACAAAAGTATGAACATAAACTATGAATAGGAAACCCATGCTTGTTATATAGTAAATAAATAAATTGATAAAATACCAATTTTATATATTCATATCACCCCAGATATAAGCTATCGCAAAAATAAAGTTCCTACCTATAGAATTTTCTAAAGAAACAAAGATTTACTACGTGAATGCTCGGAAGAATTTATGAAAAAAAGAAAATACAATTTTAACTAAATGTCATCCAAGTAACAAAAAATTTAGTAATCACCTAACATTTCATCAGGACTATCAACATATTTACAATGAGAACTCACCTACAATGTGGGGTCTCTTGTTTATAAGAAGATCGACCAAATGGTGTACTGAACTTGACTGTATTAGTACTCCTACACCAAAGAAATCAGAAATATTAAGAAACTGTAGGCATTTATAGGTTTGAATATACACTTTTGTCATCTAGAATTTAAGCAATAATTTCAGCTTCTCTATTCTGGATGTAGATGCCTTTTACTAATTATTTTTCACCTTTGAAAGGCTAACATACTTTTGCACTTAAATATATACAGATCGATTTCATAACAATTATCTCTCAGATTGTAATCATTGTATGCTTGTAAATTGTTGACAAAGTGGCAAATGTTACATGCATGTCATATACTTCCCATTCAGGCCCTCATTTCTATCAAACTTCGTTTATACAAATTAAGGAGATCTAATAATATATGAAACCCATGGTGGCCCAACAGTAGATTGAAAAAGAAGAACAGATCGATCATTGAAGTGGAAAAACTGTGAATAAAGTAACAGAGACATGAAATTCTGATAAGCCTAGTAGAGTATAGAGTCTTGAAGGAAAAACTACATTGACGCTTCTGTAATGCAGGTGTAACTTGTAACAGGCATTTGGGAATTTCAAAAGTTGTAACCAAAGTATTTGGAATTAACAGTGAATCAAGCTCTGAGACTAACCCAAAATTTCAGTCGCCAAAAACTGCAAACAACCCCGATCAACTGTTATCTTTCCACAAAACCAAACCTGAGGAAACAAACTCATTACAAAGAGATAGATTTGAGAACCCAGTTTCCAAAGTGACAAAAGATAATAGCGACAAAACTGAACAGTGTTACAATGGGAGAGAACGACGAAAGGAAAAATGGTTCTGGATTACACATACAGTATATTGCTATTTAGGGATCAAGTTCACAAACAAACACCTCTAGTCCCCCGAGTACTCCGTACACTGTGTTTGCCTGCAACCAAAATGAAAACACAAATCAACATCACAGCCGTACAAATTTCTATTGTATATTTCTAAACAACAAACTCAGATTAAATAACCACAATTCTACAGGGAAAAAATAGAAGGAAAGTTGTTATCTTCATTCCCATTGTTTGTTCATTCTACAAAAAGCTTAAAGCATTGATAGAAAACCCCTTTAAACTTCAAACCAACAACACTACCATACGCATCTGCCTCGTACTCTCTTGCTGAACACTAAAAATTTCAATAACCAAACCACCTATACACCTTATTTCCAACGTAACAATAACAGAGTTTTCGTCTTTATGCACACATTGTTTCTCCATTCTGCAAAAAGCTTATAATTGATTATTTACTCTCCAAATCATTCCTAACTTTGACAATGCCCAGTAGAAACTATATTACGACATGAGATCAAACTCTTTGATTTGTCTGATCAGATATTTCGCATAGATTTAATGCTGCAGAGGGTGTTCTTCACAATTTCTCTTGGGAGGGAGCCTATCCCTAGATTTCTAAAGCCAAAACAGACCCAAGTCAACCGACAACACAATTCTACCCAAAGAGAAAGTAGGACCAAGTAGCTATACATCACGTAATCAGAAAAACTTTCAAGTGTATCAAAATTAGCCCAAGGAGTTTTCACATATTTTCTGCCATATTTCCTGTCCCAAATAATTCCTCACAACTAAGTTTTTTTCATCAACCACATGAGAAATCTACCACTACCTGAGAATGTAACATAGTTAATTTCATAACTTAGAATTGAAAAAAAGTAAGTAACCCATATCTGTCATTCAATCTCTAGCAAATACAGCCTTATTCAATTTTATAATTAAAATAAAAGTATCTACCCATGATATAATCGAGGGATGAATACAGTGTTGTATGAAGGGGAAAAAAACCATTTCAATCCTTACAAAAGATGAAAAGTAACCATTCACAGCCACACTTTCATATTATTATACTTTCAGAGGCATAACTCATAGTGTATGATTATGCCATCGCTCTCACATACCAAATGGTTATAAACAACCAGTTGAGCAAATTATCTAAGATTAGAAAAATACATCCCAATAGGCATACCTCAAAAAACATAAGTTCCATGGATAAGATCAAATCAGAAGGGAATACATACAGATAGAATCCTAAATTCTAAGTCACCCTCACCCACACTCACCGATCATAAAGATGAGCAAGCAAAATGAAAACTGACACCTAAATCATCAAAAACAAAATCCCAAGTACATAACCTTATTCCATTTAAATTTGATCAAACAAATTAAAAATTCAACCACAAAAAAGTAACTCACTGTCAAATTCCCCGGAGATCGAATAAAGTTTACTGTTGGGTTGTATGTCCAAGGGCTTTTAGCTATTGAGAAACTAAATGAAGATCGAAGAACACAAAAAGATGAGATGAGATTGAATCAGATTGGAGACCGAGATTGGAGAGGAGAGATGAGAGCAGACTGTGAGAGATGAAGATCAAGACCAGTATGCGTGTGTGCAAGAGTTTTGTTTTTGGGTATTGCTTGGATCGGTGTTTATGTGGGAGGATAGATAATGGTGGACAAAAATGCCCCATTTGAACAGTTCCCTTAGGAAAATAAACAAAAGGAGCCGGAGATTGTGATATAGTAGAAGCACGTGATTGCCAACAATGGAAAATAAACACAACTGAAATACTCTAGGGAATTTCAGAACTGAAATGAGTTAGTACTCATTTTCCTATTCATTTTACTTAGCTAGACCATCTCACCCTATTAGAGAATTCCAAAATATAGAGCTTTACCAACTGACCTGGAAATAGATCCCAAGCTTCAGAACTCAACTTCCCCAACACCAAATTCTTCACCACCGCCACAAAACTATATAAAAAATTGGATCTATTAGCAAACTCAGATAGCAGTATAACTTATAAACCGAATGGAAAAAACTGATCAAAACCATAAACTCGATCACACAAACAACAGACTCAGACTTTGGGATGAATGGAAAGAACTGATCAAAATCGACCATTTTTAATTCTTCAAACCAAGAACAAAACCACATCATATGACTCTTTTCTCTATTTGTTTCTCTTTTGTGGAGGTTCACATATGCAACTGTTAGTTCATACCAATCCTCATTGTTGTTATTCTCATGCATCCCTAAATAAACCTTAGATACCAATGATTTTGACAAAACCTAACTGAATTTGTTCCCATTCCGATTTGTTCACAATCTAAAAACTACTAGCTCATAAAAGTCATCTTATTTTCTCCACAATACATAGAAACACAGCTTTCAAACCAAAAATTCAGAACCCAATTCAAATCAATACAACTCAGATAGCAACATAACCTCATAGGCCAAATTATTATACATAATCAGCTAATCAAACTTTGGCGCTATTTAACTAAAATAAAAACGAAAATTGCAACAAATTCTGAAATTGATAGAAGCCCAGTTAGAAAATTGACCTACTAAGTAAGCCGGCAATGAATCAATATGACAGTTCTCATTATTGAATTCATATAACCTGCATAAACCCAGATTATTCAATATCAATCAATATGACACAATTCTTGAAATGATAAAGGAGAACTTGAGCGATAATAATCAGGCACAATTTGAGCACAAACCCAAATCAATAATACTCTTGTTGAAGTAATATCTGAATCAAGAAATGAGAATTACTCACTTTAGTAAAGAAAAACAAAGAATGAAGAGATAAGGTCATGCAAAACTTCTAAACAATATTATACCGGAACATTGACTCTCACACATATTGAACCACTGCAAGATTGTATCGGCCTAAACATGCCTATTTTCACAGCCTGTTAGTCTGGGAACAAAATTGATTACTTGGAGCATTAAAAACCTAAGACTACCCTAAAAAGTCGAATTCACACAAATGGAGCAGATCATTATGAATCCAAAAAAGAACATGGGAAACAACTTTTAGAATAAATTAAGATTGGTTGGAGAAAAAATCAAGCAGTACGGAGAAAAGATAGAGATAAACCCAGATCCAATTCTTCACAATTTCATGCGTCTTAACTAAGAAGAAGTGATCAATTAAAAACGAAACTCACCGATGACAGGATGTAGATAGGTGATCAAAGGGCAAGAGAGGACACGATCGACGACGGAGAGGAAAGATAAGAGTAGACAGCGAGAGAGAAACAGAGGAGAATGGGGAGCCTACGATGAGAGGGAGAAAGAGGAGGGCTTCAGGCTTGGAGTCTGATCGATTGAGAGACAAACCAGAGATTCAGAGATCGGCAAAGATAGTCACGACTGTGAAAAAGCTGGGTTTGTGGTGGCTGAGGAGAAGATCCGAAAACAAAAGAGATTAAAACCAACTTTGTTATACAGTGACAAAAATGCCCCCTTTGAACAGTTTTCTTAAGAACAGTGAACCCTTGACCGAGTTTTGTTATATAGTAAATTACAGCAAAAAAAAGAGTGCTACGAGAGGACTTCGTACATGCTTGCTAATCTATATGTTAATATTTGTACTAGAGCTTTCTTTATACAAGTAATAGTTGCTTCCTATTCTGATGTGGGACTATCTATCTACTCTTTTAACATTTAATTGTAGAATTAATGAACAGTGTAGAATTGTTGAAATAATAAAGAGTTTGCACATAAGAACTATAGCGGTGACACAAAACAGTAATATTACGGTCATTAGTGATGAGTATTTTTTTTTTTTGAAAGGTGATAAGTATTTAATATTTATTACCTGATGTTTTGGTATCAGTAATAGCGGTGACTACTGAGTACTTTAACTACAGTATCTAGTGTGGGGCTGCGACAGGTAACGCCGCAGATATGATCAAACGAACACAGTAAAAAGAAAAAACATAAAGTGAAAATGTCAACCGGAAACAAAGCGAGCAAGGCAGAAGAAGTAGAGGCGGAGACGACTGACTGTCTCTTTCCTGGGTTTTGGGGACTTCAAACCCCCAAACCAATTGGGTGAAACCCTAATAGCACTCAGGTGATTTTCCCTCCCTTAATTTGTTCAATAATAATTTTTTTTCTTCTATGATTCGATAGATCCCAATTTCTAGGTTTTCCACCAGCATGAAGTCCCTTTTCGAAAAGGCTTGATTTTGTTAGTGCTTGATTAATCGACTAGTATTAATGTAAAACAATGAGTTAACCCTTTGTTTTGCATGTGTGAAAATTTTGTTTTCTTTTAATATAATGTGATGATTATTTTCAGTTTATCAAGGTTGTTCTACAGTCTGTTGACTTGGAGTAACCATGAGGAACACTTTCTAGTCAGTCCAGAAAGAAAAATTACAATTGCATGTAGTACCCTTTAGAAAGTTGTCATGGAAGCCCAAGTTTTCATGGATGCTGAAGCGGAGAGCAGGGAACATCATGGGGGAACGGAAAGCACTGAATCTAATAAAGGTGGAAAGCAATATGTGGTTGAAAATTTTTCAGGGAGAGACATGATTATACAGGATGAGGAGGGTATTGCTAAACCTTATGTTGGAATGGAATTTGAATCTGAGGATGCTGCCAAGACTCTGTATGATGCATATGCTAGGTATGCTGGTTTTAGCACTCATGTTGGTCAGTTTAGTCGTAACAAGCCCGATGGACCGATAGTGACATGGGAATTTGCATGTTCAAGAGAGGTGTTCAAAAGGAAGAATGTAGAAAGCTGCAATGCAGTGCTACGTGTAGAGAGAAAGGATGTGAATACGTGGGTTGTGACCAAGTTTGTTGAAGACCATAACCATTCTCTGGGAAGCCCTAATAAAGTCCAATATATTCGACCACGTAGACACTTTGCCGGTTCAACAAAGAATACATCTGACACTTTTGATGTCACTTCTGAGGCACATGTCTCTGTGGATGGTAATCATGTTCCTTGTGAAGTAAGTGGTGGAGGTAGGAGTGTCTCTCCTGTTCAACCAAACCACCCTGCAAGGAATACCTGGCCTTCCAGCCGAAAAAGAACACTAGGAAGAGATGCTCAAAATCTACTAAATTATTTCAAGAAGATGCAGGCTGAAAAGCCTGGATTTTTTTATGCTATACAGCTCGACGATGAAAACCGCATGACTAATGTTTTCTGGACTGATGCAAGATCACGGACCGCCTACAACTACTTTGGCGATGCGGTAACTTTTGATACAATGTACCGACCAAATCAGTACCAAGTGCCATTTGCTCCATTTACTGGTGTAAATCATCACGGCCAGATGGTAATGTTTGGTTGTGCTTTACTTCTAGATGAGTCTGAGTCTTCCTTTACTTGGCTGTTCAAAACATGGCTTTCTGCAATGAATGATCGCCCTCCTGTTTCTATAACTACTGATCAAGACAGAGCAATACAAGTAGCAGTTGCTCAAGTATTTCCAGAAGCACGCCACTGTATATGCAAGTGGCACATTTTAAGAGAAGGCCAAGAAAGACTGTCTCATATATATCTTGCTCATCCATCCTTTTATGGAGAGCTGTATAGCTGCGTCAACTTTTCAGAGTCCATTGAGGATTTTGAATCGTCATGGGTGTCTCTTCTTGATAAATACAATCTCCGAAGAAATGACTGGCTGCAGGCAGTGTATAATGCTCGAAAGCAGTGGGCCCCAGTTTATTTTCATGATACTTTCTTTGCTGCAATTTCTTCAAACCAAGGAGTTAGATCCTTTTTCGATGGTTATGTCAATCAACAGACTAGCATACCCGTTTTCTTTAAGCAGTATGAAAGAGCTCTGGAGGATTCATTAGAAAAGGAAATAGAAGCCGATTTTGACACAACGTGCACCACGCCAAAACTAAAGACGCCATCACCAATGGAACAACAGGCAGCTAACATGTATACTAAAAAAGTATTTGCAAAGTTTCAGGAGGAACTGGTTGAAACTTTTGTCTATACTGCAAATAAGATTGATGGCGATGGGCTTGTAAGTAAATACAGGGTTGCAAAGTATGAACATGATGACAAGGCTTATATGGTTGAATTAAATGTCTCAGAGATGCAAGCAAGCTGCAGCTGTCAGATGTTTGAATATGCGGGAATCCTCTGTAGACATATTTTGACTGTCTTCACTGTCACAAATGTTCTCACCCTTCCATCACATTACATATTGAAGCGATGGACAAGGAATGCCAAATCTTGGGATGGACTAGCTGAACAGGTTTCAGATCCGCAAGGTATTGACATACTCACTATGCGGTTTAACAACTTATGTCGGGAAGCCATTAAATTTGCGGAAGAAGGAGCAGTTGCTGTGGAGACTTACAATGCAGCTATGAATGCTCTACGGGACAGTGGGAACAAGATTGCTGATTTGAAGAAACAAATTGCTAAACTCACACCTTCAACCTCTCAAAGTAGTCAAGATGAAACTATGAGAAAACCTCCTGTACCATTTGGTGAAATGGTCCCACCATTGTGGTCTTGGCAAGATGCATTGCCGCATCAGTTTAATCTTAATGGTGTCGGAGCTCCTTTTTCTGAGAAAAATCAACCTAGCATGGCAGGGTCTATTCACCCTGATGGTGGGCATCCCGATAACACGGTAGGAAGCATTTTCCTTTAGGCATGCACCTTCTTGTACCTAAGGATAAGAGAATGCTTATTTAGAGTGTACCTATTCAAGTATATTGTTTATTCGTTTGACTTTTATGCTTTTATAGGTGGTTCTTACTTGCTTCAAATCGATGACATGGGTGATAGAAAATAAGAATTCAGCATCAGCTGGCAAAGTTGCTGTTATAAACTTGAAGGTATGCAGGTGTTTCTGAATAAGATGAACATTTAGCTTTTGTCTTTCCTATTCTGCATGGCCTCTAATTTTTCTTTTATTAGGGCTTAACATATGTGTTTCAGTATTAGTTTAATGATATATATATATCTATCTATCTGTACTATTATAATTGAACGCCTCTTGTCAACAATAACTACCCTTTTTGTTACACATTAATAACATTGAAAGATTAAAAAACCATGTCAAATAATTAATCATGAAGGATAAAAGGTACAACACAGTATTGAGACGAGACATAAATATTCAATACAAATCTATCCAATTAATTCTTTCTGTAAGTATTAAGTAACTGATTCTAACTTCCCACTACCCACTTCCAGAGTGAACGTTACAGCAGAGTTTATACATCGTTTAAATGTATATCATAACTGACACTTTTTTAGTAAGGGCATCTCCAGCAGTTACTCTATAATGACAAATTCATCCATTTTAGAGTAAAAGTACATGGTTTTTGCTCCAACAGGTACTCTAAACATCTCTCTATTATAGAGGAAGGGGTGAAAGAGAGAACCAAAACTCTATATCTATAGAAAAATCAAAAACTCTAAACCTCACTCACAATCTCTAAACTTTAATGCATATTTATTATTTTCACTCTCTTTCTTTATCATCTCTCTATTTTACCTCTTCTCTTTCCTAATCAATAATTTAATTTAATATAAACTTTAATTAAAAAATATTATTGATGTTGATTTCATTAAATTATAGAGAAATATTAAATTATAGAGTAAAATTTGAAGAAACTGTTGGAGTTGGAAGCAATTTTTTATAGAGATTTTGGCTTTTGCATCTCTATAATAGAGAACTTTTATAGAAACTGTTGGAGATGCTATTATAATGAAAACATTGTTTAATGTCAAATATCTTAATAACTATGGAACCTGTAAATCTTCAAATTGGTAGTCATTTATTATCTTCAATAACTTAATGTATGTAAGCAGATTACCATTGAAGTCCTTGCGAACAAGACGATGATGTGTCCCCTGTACATTGTCATTTACTTTTGGGAATCTGAACAACTGGCGTCTCTAGTTTGACACTAGCTCTTTCTTTATCAGATAAAAAAATGCTGTGTAATAGACCAAAGAAAAAAAACATGGTGACAGGTTCTAAATTGTTTATTGATATCTTTGTCTTGCTACTAATTTCTATTTACATCTGTTGCAGCTACAAGATTATGGCAAGAACCCGGCAGGAGAAGCAGATGTCCAATTTAGGGTGACCAGGGTTACACTAGAGCCTATGTTAAGATCGATGGCCTATATAGGTCAACAGCTTTCTGCACCAGCCAACAGAGTTGCTGTCATCAGTCTGAAGGTATGCAAACTCAATTCTTAAGATCTTATGCTGAGATCTTTCGACAATATCTTTTATTTCGTTTGTGATTAATGTGTTCTGGTATTTGCCATAATTTTGCACTTGCACTTGGCGTTGCAGTTAGACTTGATAGAAATTATCAGTACATGACTACATGTTCACTATTCAGTATTAGGCTGTCTATAGTCAATTTAATTGGGGAAAGTCCAAATTGAATGCTTATGGCTTTAGAGACAAGTTTTGAGGAATATAGACATATGGTGGCAAAGGGAAATATGGAGTTTCTGGCATTTACCTGGATTTACATTTAGGGTAAACACTGGCCTTTGGGACATATTCATGATCTGTGTTTTCTTAGGTTATAGAGAATTATTTAAAGGAAGGAAACTTGTCGCTTGACCTCAATTTTTGTTCTCTGTCACAATGGATGACCAAGAAAG
The DNA here is from genome assembly GCA_946800695.1 of Geum urbanum. Taxonomy (NCBI): domain Eukaryota; kingdom Viridiplantae; phylum Streptophyta; class Magnoliopsida; order Rosales; family Rosaceae; genus Geum; species Geum urbanum. Next base: position 10,041,824 of record OX327015.1, read on the forward strand.
GTATGGTCCCAGCTCCCAGCCATTGGAGTTGATTCAAGTTACCGAGTATAAGACTCTGGATATACATTAATTTCATTTCGACCCTAGATATTAAATTCATGGTTGACTGACCATTTTTGAATGGTCAGTCGATGACCGTGGGAACATGTTTTATGTAAGGTTTCGTATATGCCATATGGAGAGAGTGCAATTTGTGGATGGGAAGGAATATAAAGGAAAATCCTATTTGTGAGCTATGTCAGGTCGTTTTAGATTCCATATGGAGTAGGTGTGGGTGCAGAACTTCAGACGTTCCACCAGCTGTAGTAAATTTTATGGAAAATGCAACTCATTGAAAAGCTTTTGGGATGTTAGATAGTATGGGAATTAGAGGAGGGATGTTAATAATAGGGTAGGGAGGTAATTTAAATATTGGATCAGCTTCTAGTCATTTTCAGAACCCTGAGAAATATGTGGTTTATTTGAGTTGACTTGGTTGGATTAAAATAATGAAAATGATTTAGATATATGTTTCATGGAGGGGGCAAAATGATAATTTATTTTGTTGCAATGAGGGTATGCGCACCTGAAGAATATACATGAAGATACAATGCACCACAGGTTCAACGTTCACCTAAATATGACTCAAATAAATAAGAACAGAAAATATGAATGAACAACCACAAACAGCTTTTTAACAAGGCAGAGAAAGCAGAAGTTAACTGAAGCTTCCCAGTGAACATTTTAACAGGATGAAATTGTTCAATGGTTTGCAGTTGTTTATTGCCGATAACATTTTATGAGACTCTAAATATCTAAGGGTTTGAGACTCATGGTTACTTATCATTCTTATCTGCTCTATATCATCAGTGGGATCTTGAATGTGATTGAGAATAGTCTGTTCAGGGGTAGAGACACTGCTGTGTTTGTTTCTTAGGCAATTTCTCCATAGGTGGCAACAGGTATCCATAAATCACCACGCCAAAGACCAATTTACTCCTTGTTAACTATAGGCTTGTAGCTAAAATTTTAGTTTTATATGAAACCTATTCCCTTTGTTTTTACTTTTATGGACAGGGCAGCAATAAACGACCTAGAAGTTTGAGGGTGAAGTATGCACTCTTGAAAACCATATTGCATGTCATCGATGTCAACCATTAATTAGGAAGTTATTGTATTGACCCTTTTTATTTTTTTTTTACTTATATGATATATGTTTTCATCAATAATAAAGAACGTTGGAATGCATGTATATACGTCTCTTTTGCCCATTACTTTTCCATGTTTATCTAATTTGATGTAATTAACTATACTGGCTACTAATGTGAATCGTCTACGTAGTTTACTCTTATTTTCAACGAGAGGTTTCCACTTATTTGATTAAGAGAATAATAGTTTCTTGGAAGTAGATTTAGTAAACCCATTTTTGAATTCTTTATTTAAACTAAGTTGTCCAACGTTGAACAAAAATATGTTTTGAACATAAAGCACGTGAACTACATGGCTTTTCAGACACTGAAATCACATTTGTTCAACATCCGTTAAGTTATTATAAAGGGTTTTCACGATCTTTTGAATTTTCATCTATGTTCATCACTTTTTTCCTTTCTTAGTTTAAAGCATATAATTTGTTCCATCCGTCAACATAAATTCAACCTTCAGTTGCTCATTTCTACACAATTGCGCTTTTTTTTTTCAGCTTCAAGATACAAATACAACATCTGGAGAATCGGAGGTCAAGTTTCAAGTATCCAGAGACACATTAGATTCCATGTTGAGATCAATGGCTTACATCCGTGAGCAGCTATGACATGTAAGGACATAAATATGTAGGATACATACATTATTATTGAAAATGTTACTTAATTGCAACCCAAGTTTCCTTTCATCGGAGGAGGAATTCGTCTAGGGATGGCAACGGGTCGGGTTGGGGCTGGGTTTTGGTTACCCGACCCCGAACCCAAAATAAACCCGTCCGAACCCAACCGGAACCCGAAAAAATTTAGTTTGGGTTTTTACTTGACCCGAACCTGTCGAATATTTAATACCTGAATCCGACCCATTTACCCGAACCAAAAATAGGAACCATCAAATCAGATCGGAGACAGCCAATTGAGAAACAATTTTTTTTAATTCAACCCACTAGAATGTAGTCAACCTCCGACCTTTTAGCCTATAATAGTAATATCATGTGGCCAACTGTGATTACCCTACTAATAGTTAGTTAGACATAGTCAATCAATTAATAATAATGGTAAAAGCAAAATAAAATAAAATGGACAAAGCCAAATGAAAATCAGACAAAGCCTATGGAAATCGGACTGAGTTGTTAATGGCTAAGAGCAAATGCAGCAATGGGGTAGTTAGGAGGGTTGGAGTGAGGATGAGGCCAAAAAAAGAATGAACCAGTAATAAATTGGTCTGGGTTAGACATGGGGGTCACGCCCGACCTGATTAAGACCTGGGCTAATTGTGAGTCTGGGTAAAATCTGGGCCAACTAATTTTTGGGTCCCACGAGACCAAATTGCATGCTTTCGTTTTCTTCTTTAAATCAAAATTGAGAGAGAGGACTACTTCCAACAAGACCAAGTTGCATGCTCTCTATTTAATGTGAAAAGTAATTGATCCTCGATTGATCTTGTTGCATCATTGTGGAACTGAGGACCAAAGACTGATTTGGATGAATAGTGTATTAGTGCGGATTGAAAATTGGTCTAACCGAACTAAAATGGGTGCATTTGCTCTAAGGTTAGGCACAAGAACGAATTAATGGAACCAAATCAACGAACGAAATATTTGTGGACCTAACAGCAGAGCCATTAATGGATCAATTAGGTGGGTTGGGTTGAAGAGTGGAGTCAAAATCACTTCCATTGGTGATAAATTATATGGGATAATTGGTAGGTCCCACGTGGGATCCACCTCTTGAAAAATAGGTGGATTGGGCAGATCAATGATGGGAGAGGAGTGAGGTCAAACCCGTTTATAACCACTAAATAATGAGCTTAATAGATTGGACCCAATGGATTGATGGGTTATCTAATAGGCCTTATTAAACTCGGTATTTGAAAGAAAAAAACACCTTAGAAAAAGAAAAAAAGATCTGTGAACATCGCCGAAGCTGAGCGTTAGGATGTCACCGGAACATATTGTGGTCGGAGCCGAGGTATGATGATGTGGCCAACTAGCTTCATGAGAGAGAGAGAGAGAGAGAGAGAGAGAGAGAGAGAGTTTCGGTGTTTCAGTGTTGACTGTGAGCATCCGTTACCAATTTTTTTCCAAGACGATAGGATTATGATTGTTGCATATTTATGCAACTTCATTGTGATTAATTTATTCCCATTATTTAGTTCAATTGTCTTAATCTCAATAATATTAACTTATTTTATGATTTTATAAGTATTTTGAGTAAATAAGGAAAAAAGAAGAAAAAAAAAATGATTCTAAGCTGAAATTGAGAAATCTGCATGTGCAGATTAGTGAACTTCGATAGAGAAACAGCTCGGGAGGAACCAACTGATGGTGATCTTTATATTCATGGAAATCCCCAAATGTCTAGTTTCCAGAACATCTTCTAGATCGTGATTTGGATATCTCTAGAAAACGTTATGGTCGATCTAGTACATACATGTCAGTCTGCTCCAGAATCTGACTTTGGACTGAAATTCATGTTTTGAGGCCCAGATGACACCGAGAAGCCTGTGGATGAATTTCTGGTTGCTAATTCCATTTAATATGATCGTGGCTAGTGAAAATAAGTCTTAAAAATCAAGAGCCAATAGAATATGACTTTTTTTTCAAGACGAGGAGCTCAAACCTACAAGAAATGAGGATTCAAGGAGCAATATAAAAATCCTATGAAACATATTTTCTTTTCTTCTTCTCTTCTCTTCTCTCTCTTCTCTTTTCCGTTTTTCTTCTATCTTCTTCTCTATTATGTTTAATTAGTTAGTTTTTCCCTTGGTTAAAGGCTGATCGAAGCCCTAGATATGTTTCAATTTTGAACCCCCTGTGATTTTGATAATTATTGGATGAGTTTTATTTCACTATTTTCTCAGTGATGATTTCTATTATGTGTTTATTTGGGTCGACACTTGCATGTATTAGGATCTATAGCCTTGAATGTGTGAGTTACCATCATATCAGTGCATATTCTAGAGAGACAAAACAAGCTCTTATGTGAAGTAATTCCTAGGTAATGCAAGAGCACTCATCATGGTAGCTCTAGAAGCCTTGTTGTTTCTCAAACACTCCACGAATCTTATCGACTTAGGTTAGGTAGATTTGGACTCATCATAGTACCATATCTCCTAGGTTATAAGATCACGTTAAGCCATGTAATCAATCCGGATAACATGCCAAGTAAGAGAGTGTAATATGTATGTGACTTAATTATAGCTCATGCATGGGAGACATTCATTCATTGTTATTGAGATTAGGTTTAGGGTAGACCGGAAATACTTAGGGTGGAGAGAAGTTCCTGACTTTATTCTCCATTGATTTCTTCTAATATTTATTTTGTTAATATCTATTTTTGTTTACTTTTCTATTTTTGTTATAATTTGTTGTACTTTCGAAACTGGTAACATGGAGAGGAGAACTCCAATGTCATCAATGACTTTGCCCACCACAGAGTCATCCTTTGAGCTTGGTTCCAAACTGTTGACAAGCATCTAGCAGTCTGTTTTAAAAATTATTGGATTCTATCCGAGTTTCGCAACCTTTTTCGCAAGCTTTGCGAAGAGCCAGGGCCACAATAGAAAATGGAGTAGCAACCAAGTTAATAGGAAGGCAAGCACCACCCAATAACGCCCAAGATGCATCTCGCCAAACCACACCTATCCCACCAGCGTTGATTGTTTCTTAACATGCTCCATCACAATCAACACTAACCTATCCTAGATTAGGTTTAGTCCACACTTGAAATCCTCGACTGGGTTTGGAGGCTCTTACGGTAAGTGAGCTATAGAGTTAAAAAGAAACACTAGCTTGATGGAAAACTCTATCTGGTGACATAAACTTTTGGGACCAAACACATCTATTCCTCTCTTTCCAAATAGACCAAATTAGAAAACATAACCCATCAGCATCTTGAGCTTTAGTATGGTCACACATGCCTCAAACCGTGTAACAAAATTGCTGAAAGGAAATGAAGGAAAGCAGCATATCAGTGATGGTGATAACAACATGAATTCCCTCACAAATGAATAGTCCTGACTGACATGTTCAATTGTCTCCTCTGCAGGGTACCATGTCCAGAGCCAGGGCAGTTCATACTCTAAGTCAGGCTTCACGGCAGAACAAGGAATCAACGAGGTCTCTAATAGGTCAAGCTCATGTGCAGGCTATGACACTTCAGGAGGATCAGTCATCCCCCGAGGTTATTGTTAGTACGTTACATGCTTTCGGTTATTATGTTTTTACATTACTTGATCTGGGGGCTACACACTCGTTCATATCGCTTAGGTTAGCAACTATAGCCTATGTATCTGCCTCTCCACTTTCAAGGATATGGAGATTATTATATGCATCATGGGATGTGGTGAATGTTAGACGGGTTTACAGAAATTGTGAGATTATTATAGAATGTTATGGGTTGGCAGCTGATTTGATTAGGGAATTCGATAACATGGGTTGCTTCGTATATAATGTTATTGGACATTGTAGAATTTGACTTAATTATGGGGATAAAATTTTGGAGACTTTTCTATAAGGAGGTAGTTTCATGGGGAAAGGAATACTTCTTCACCGTGTATAATTTCGGCGATAAAAGCGGATAAGATGTTACAGAAGGGCATATTTCGCGCATGTGGTGAATACGAATGCATGCACACCAAGTATTAGGGACAATCATGTGGTTTGCGAATATCCAGATGTATTCCCAAAGGAATTACCTAGTCTTCCTCTAGTGAGGGAGATTGACTTTACCATTGAGTTACTATCTAGTATTAGTCCTATTTCTCAAGCACCCTATCCAAAGGCTCTAACAGAGTTAAACGAGTTACAAGTTCAATTGCACGAGTTAATTAACAAGGGTTTCATTCAACTTAGTGTTTTTCCTTGGGGTGCTCCTGTCTTATTTGTAAGCAAGAAGGATGGTTTGATGAGACTGTGTATTGATTATCGGAAGCTGAATCAAGTTAGTGAAGAATAAATATCCCTTACTGCGGATTGATGACTTGTTCGATCAATTGAATGGAGCAACAGTCTTCTCAAAAATTGACCTAAGATCGGGGTATCATCAACTTTGTATTATGGAATTCGATGTCCCTAAAAATGTTTTTCGATCACATTATGGGCATTATGAGTTTCTTGTTATGCATTTTGGCTTGACAAATACCCCAGCTGCTTTCATGGACATTATGAATCGAGTTTTCAGGTCTTCTCTAGATTAGTTTGTTACTATGTTCTTTGACGACATCTTGATATATTTTAAGGATGTGAGGCAGCACATGGAACACTTACATACTGTTATGCAAATTTTGCGGAATTCTCAGCTTTATGCAAAGTTTAGCAAGTGTGATTTTTGGCTAGACAGTGTGAAGTTTTGTGTCACGTCATCTTTGTTGAAGGAGTTAGTGTGGACCTAGTTAAAATTGAAGCTGTTTTGAACTAGAGTAGACCTGCCAGTGTGTCTAACATCAGGAGTTTCTTGGGCTTAGTAGAATATTATCGTCTGTTCGTGCAAGATTTTTCATGAATTGTCATGCCGCTTACTCGACTGACTAAGAAGGGGTCAAATTCGAGTGGTCCAATGCTTGTGAAGAGAGTTTTCATACGTTGAAGGAAATGTTGACCTCATCACTAGTTTTGACCTTACCAGATGATAGTGGGGAGTACAGTATTTTTAGTGATGCCTCAGAGTTGGGTTTGGGTTGTATCTTGATGCAGCATGGCAAAGTGGTTGTTTATGGTTCAAGACAGTTGAAACCACATAAGGTGAATTATCCTACTCATGATCTTGAGTTAGCTGCTAGTGTGTATGCTCTAACGAGTTGGAGACACTATTTATCTGGAGCGTAATGTTAGATTTATAATGATCACACGAATCTTACTTATCTATGCCCTCAACCAGATTTGAATATGAGGCAACGAAGATGGATGGAGTTGATTGATGATTAATGATTATGATTATACTTTTGAGTATCATCTGGGAAAGGCCAATGTTGTAACAGATGCCCTTAGCAGGAAATTTGGAGCCTTTCTATTCCATGTACGTGTCTCAAGAGTATCACTTCTGGCTGAGTTGCAAACTACAGGAGTAGGATTGAGAGAGGGAGATGATGGTGCACTGTTATCTAGTTTTCAAGTCCAACCAATGTTGATTAATCAAATACGCAAAGCGCATACATATCCCTATTTACTGAGCAAAAAGGTTATGATTCAAAATGGCGAACAAACAAAATTTTAGTTGAGGAAGGATGACACTTTAGTGTCTAAAGGAGGGCTGTGTGTACCACAGGATGAATAACTTAAGAAAGAAATAGTTGATGAAGCTCATTGTTCAGCTTATGCTTTGCATCCTGGTGGTACAAAAATGTATCGGACTCTAAGAGAGAATTGGTGGCGTAACATGAAGAGAAAAATAACAATTTATGTAAGCAAGTGCATGATCTGTCAGCAGGTAAAGGCTGAGTGACAGAGACCTTTTGAAAAATTGCAACCGTTACAAATTCCAATTTGGAAGTGGAAGCACATTACTGTGGATTTAGTGTATCAGTTATCTCGTTCATCTGATGGTAATACTGATATTTGGGTGATTGTTTATCGTCTCACAAAATCTGCCCATTTTTGTGCCTGAAGTATCTTGGAATTCATAATGATGTTTTTTGGAAAAATCCAATAAACGCTTGTGAGCTGATGTAAAAAATTGAAAAGAAACTTTTGGGTTGGAAAGCTAACACCCTGTCTCGGGTAGGTCGACTTACACCTCTAAAATCTAACCTTTTAGGAATGCCAAATCATGTTCTTTCATGTTTTAAGTGTCCAAAAAACATTTCAAAAAAATTAGATAAATAATCTAGAAATTTCTTTTGGGGAAATAAAATTTTGACGATTTCTTGGAAGCAATTCATTACTCTTAAAAAAAATGGGGGTCTAGGTGTCCGACCTACGTCGCATTTTAATCAATTTGCTTTGTCTAAGGTACGATGAAAAATTCTTATGAATCATTCGAATTGGTGGACACAAATGTTACCAAGAAATACCTTCGTAAATACTCTTTCTTTAATGCGAAAGCCAACTCTAATGCTTCTGCAGCCTGGAAAGAGATTTTAGGGGCTAGGTCTATACTTCAACAAGGAATTTATTGGACTATTGGTGATGGACCACGAGTAATTTTTTGGCTCTTCTATTGGGTTTTTCCGTTCCCTTTGATTAATCTTGTACTAGAACATCTTCCACACACTGGATCTTTTGTTAACAGTAAATAACTTTATAACTAATAGTTCATGGAACTTATCTGCCCTTAGTAGGATTCTTGAGAATGATACCCAAAAAATAATTTAGAATATTCCTTTACCTCTTTTTCCTTCTGAAGACAGGTTTGTTTGGGGTTTAACCAGAAATGGCAAGTTCATTATAAAGAGTGCCTCTGATATACAATCTAGTGGGATGGCTACCCACGAAGTTGCTTCTTTGTTACAGTCCTTATGGATACTTGAGATCCCAAATAGGGTTAAGTTATTTAGCTGGCTTTTAATTTCCAATAGGCTCAAAACAAGAGATTGACTAAGCACCTTCATTTCGAATATTCCTTCGACTTGTGCTTTGTTAATTCTAGTATTGAATCCATTTCTCATTTGTTTGGTTCCTGCTTAAAAATCAAGCCAGTTTGGACTCTCTCAGGACTACCTTCGTTTCCTAATAATTCTAATATTAGTTTTGTGCACTGGATTAACTCGTTTCGACCACACCCTTTAGCCAAGGAGCTCTTAGGAATTTTTTTTACCCTCTGTTACTATATATGGAAATCTAGAAATCTTCTTATTTTTCAAGGTCTCTATTATGAGGCATAGTCTTTGCTGCTTTTAAACTTTTTAATGACTTTAATGCAGCCAATCCATAAACAGATAAGCCTTTTATTCTTCAAAGAATTATCAAATGGAAACCTCCTCCAAGTAGTACTTTAAAAGTTAATTTTGACGGTTCAGTAATGAACCGTAGTAGGGCTGCTGGCTTTGTCATCCAGATCAATACTGGTCAAACTCTCCTTATTTGTGCCTGCCATTTGGGTAATTGTGATATCCTCATCGTAGAAGCTTAGTCCTTAAGAACAAGCCTTTATCAGATCCATTTGGTCACTTGGTCCAAAAACATCTCATCCTTCTCAATGTTCACTCATATTTTTCAAGAAGCCAATTTTGTTACTGATAACCTGACCAAGATGGGTCATAACCAAGATAGTATGAAGATTTTGCATTGGAGTCTTCTACCTCCTCTCAATCATGCTCTTAATTTGAGTTACTAGGACAGAGCTGTAATCGTGCTTTTTGAGTTGTAGATGTTGTTTGTTATTTCTTTGTTCATAAAAAAATTACTTCTTATAAACAGGGATATTTTCGGCAGCACACTATGCCTAAGAAAACCCAAGATTGTTATATAGTAGCCTATGCCGCGGTATTATTAATAATCGATGAAAGAAGGGTCACGAATAATGCATAAATGAGCTTAGATTTTGATAGAAAGTATTTTACAACAATTTAAGAAAAAGGTAAAGCTGTACAAAATGGGGAAAGTTTAATGTGTAGAGTTTAGATAGAAGAGCTCTTTTTTATTGTCAAGTTTAAGTAAAAAAAAATAGTTAAAAAATGAGTAACTGTAAAAAGTAAAAAGTCAAACAATTAAAAAGTCGAGTAAAAAATCAAGTTGTTAATAAGATGGGTGAATATTTAAAAGTAAAAGTAAAACTGTTAAAAAGTAAACGAGAAAGTAAAACGTAAAATAGTAATAGGTGAATAAAACAACAATGACATATGTTGTAATTACTTTTTATTAGCAGGGATATTTTCGACATCACAATGTTCCTAAGAAAACCAAGATTGTTGCATAGTAAATATGAGAACTTCTTCATTAAGAGCATCTCCAATAACTCATGTATAAAATCTCTATTATACAAGAGCAAGACATAAAATCGCTAAAATATTATAGACTCAACTTCAAAAGCTCTTTTAAAAGCATCTCCAACAGCTTATGTATAAAATCTCTATTATACAAAAATAAAACACAAAATCTCTAAAATATTACGGACTCAACTCTAACAGCTCTTCTATTACAAGTATATTCTTCAAAATTGAATCTTTCTCTGTAATTTAATGAGTTTCAGAAATATTTCATAAATCAAGTCAATATGTGTTAGGAGGGAGGAAATTAGTGATGTTTTTCTATTTATGTTTTGAGGTGAGGGAGTAATTTGTGTAGGTAAATGTAAGGATCACATATCAACGAGCTAAAGAAAAGACAAACCTACAAAGAAACTAAGAAGATAAAAGTTTTGATATTTGATTAATTGATTCAGAAACTAGGGTTGTCATCCCTATATAAGAAGCAACGATTGAAACTTTGACCACGTCACCAAAGACACATGTTAAGATCTCAAACGACAAGTAGCTATTACAATACGACAGTCGCTTAACAAAAGGTTTCCTAACTAAGATATTAACATTCCATCCCGCTTCAATAAAAGCTTGTCCTCAAGCTTAAGCCAAGAACTCTTATAGTCTTCCCATGTAGCACCCATTAAGGCAGCCAACATGTGCTTAGCAGAAGAGATACATTAGAGTTGAGTTTCCTGTGAGAAATATTCAGCAAGTGTATGAACAAAAAGAATCAGCTTGATCTCAAATTTTAAGATTTTACTTGTGCTTCACCAATAAGCAATCCAGGCATATAGAGGTGAGATCATCCCTTCTTTGAGACCTAAAAGCGCTTCACTAGTTTAAAGCTGAAACAATATTTTCAACAGATAACCTTTAACTAATAACCAACACTATGGCATCCTTCACACTCCTTACCTTTGTAGTTCCAACACTTGTCTCAATAAATAGCTATTTTGATAATGAAAGAGTATAGAAGTTGAGTGTTTCCTGAAGTGATTCACATAAAGGTTGGTTACTAATGATCGCCATTGTAGTGGTAGAACCAATAATGAAGCCATTAGGAAAATTCCATAATTGGTTCATCTGAGTGCCATATTCCTTAAAACTTGGCATGACTTCAACAACTTCAATCCAAACAAGACCTCCTTCATGTTCAAAATATGGCTCTTTAGTCCTAACATATAAAATAGGACGATTCCCCGAGACATTTCCAGAGTGAACTGATGTAGTAATGGGTAGGTATAACCTGCATTTATTTACTAGGTCATCTGAAGTATTTTTTGAGAGATACTCTTCAAGAAGAACACACATGCTTTGCATCTTAAGATGAACAAGAATAACATCAATAAGGCAATGAACATTAGCATTAATGTAGCTTGAATTATCACCAGCGCAAAGAATGAGCTCAACAACATCAACTGCATCTAAAGATCCACCAGAAGCAGCACGCTGAAAAGCGATAATACAACGGCGCAAGAGCCAGTGAGCACACTGTCTGAAAAGAAAATCGATTATCGACGGCGGGATTATAGAATTCTTGAGAACGTCATCTTGAGGCAGCTGAAGGACGGGGAGTCAGCAGTGTGTCCGCTCGAGGGGTTTACGTGCATGCACAGCTACCACAGGCTCTGCACCCATATATGTAGCATATGTTGGCGTAGTTGAACATATCTATAGCCCAATGTGGGCCGCTCATAATAAAAAAAATCAAGCATTCCATACAGTTTTAACCTTTCCAGACTTGGCCAGCTCACTCCAGCAGAATTAATGTCAATTTGTGAGCTAGGATAATCAAATAGGGATAGGGATAAGTGGACAACTACGTTTACTCATAGAGGGAAGGCCTGTTTTTTTTGAAAAAAAAATGCCCACATCCCCGCGCACTTGGAGAAGAGGTGTTGTTTTGGTGGGCGGTGAATGGGAATTTGATCGGTCTATTAGCCAAGAAACCCGGGCGAACATGCGTCACGATCCCTTAGAATTGTAGGCTATAGGTATACAGTGTGAATGATGGTTATACTCTTGATTTTATGTGGATGGTAGATAGACCTCATGCCTGTGTTTAACACCTCTATTTTTTTGTGCAATCAAGCAGAGTTTTCCTAGGTGCTGTGAGGAGAAGAGGCATTTGAAGAGGGTGACCTACGCTTGGGGAGGAGAGCAAGATTGTCGCTCGTTGATCGCACTGAAACATTGGGATCTGCTAGAGCAGAAGGGACTAAGCCGCCACCTAGGTATCTATATAATTTCCATGCATTCTTCTTTCTCTGTTGTTACATATATATATTGGACGTACTCTAAATTATGGCGATGTTGACTGCAGTTAAAATCTTCAAGACTTCTATGAAGAAAAAGATGGACGAGGTGGGTAACGAGCTTGAGCAATTGATGATGCAGGCGTTGAAGACCAAGAAAGCGTAGGCGGCGGCAGCGGGCAGCTTTGAAGAGGGTGAGATACCCGAAGACATACTCGTCCCTGATGAGGTTGTCCAAAAAGAGCCAGTGATCCTTTCATCTCCTATGATCGAGGAAACCTAGGTAGAGCTGTCAATGAGGAAAATGGACTGCCAAAAGGACGGCCAAAAGACTGGTAAGGAGGATGAAGGGGTCAACATTGAAGACGAGCCTGAGGACTCCACAGAACCAGCCTGCCAGCGCTCAAACTCTCGCGATTTGACCTCTTTTGATGAAGAGTTGGCTTTTCAGAGGAGAAATTCGGAGAAAAAGAAAGCCAAAATCGATGAGAAGCTCTGGAACAAATATGAGAAGCTTCACTCCCGCTCATCTTATTCAGAGTCCCGTGTTAGTCAGATGTTGCGGGTTGGAGAGGGAGAAGACCTTGAAGAAGGGGTGCATACGTTGCAGCCACGCTGGACTCCCTTGCTTGGGCTTATTAAGACGCCCATGGGTACGGCTAGGGTTGCCAAGAAAGGGACGATTACTATCCACTCTGGATATGTCAAACGGGTTATTGAATCTATCGATGGGGGGTACGAATTAGTGTACCAAGTGCAAACACACTTGCCCCCACCTCGTGAGAACTTGCAGTTCATTCTCTCTTAGCACATTCGGACAGGGAACAAACTCTTTTTGTCCATAGAGGATGAAGGGAGTGAAGTATGATAAGCGTATGGCTGAGCTGAAGAGAGCAAATGAGGCAGAGAAACGACTTGAGAAGAAATTGCACAAGGCGGAGTCATTGGTGGAGAAGGTCAAGGGCGAGAAGAAAGCAACCGAGGAAGATTCCGCGGTGGCCAACAGGGAGAAGGCCGAAGCGGAGGAGGCATTAAGGGAAAGGACACAATGTCTTTAGGAAAGGGAGAATGAGTGGGCGGAGATGCAGGAAGAGAGAGATCGACAAGCTTAAAGAAGAAGTCCATATGCTTACCTCCCAAGTGGAGCAAGAACAGATAAAGGCCGATGCTGTCTAAGCTTTCAAGCTGGGCGAGGGGAAGACAGAGAATAAGAAGTTGCCATACTTTGACAGGAAGCAATTTGCCAAGGACAAAGCTTCTAAATTTGGGCATCCCATTTTATTTGACCGATGCTATTTGTTTGGGCTTGGCCCCTTTTGAATATGTAAGAAACAATGGGTATATTTACTTTTTGTGTGTGTGTTTGGGCGGATTTAAGATGACAAATAATGTATGACTATATATCTCGTCTATGTATGATGTTTAAGGCAGTCTCAGGATGACTGACAATAAGCGAAACCTCGACACCCTCAACATCAATGTTCGAGATGATATTGTCTTCATGTAGATACTCAAACAAAACATATATGAACTCATCCAGTGCAAACTTCCCGTACAAAAAAGTATAAAACCACCCCATAAAAGAGTTGTCAAATTGAAAGATGTAGCCATTGCCTTTGTCATGCACTCTCTTATCAAAAGCAAGGAAACCATTAAGTAGACTATAAAATATCAGTAAGTAGCTGAATGCATATAGTTTCTTGCCAATTAAACCCATAAGTATCTTTTTTTATACATCAGACTTCTGGTTTACATGCTTCTGCTTTGTAATAACATTGAAGTTATTCACAACCACCTCTAGACCCACCAAAATATTTATTAAGTCTGTAACTTTAGAAAACTTCATTTGCTGGAGCTCTAGTGAAGGCCTGTTGTTGTCGACAACTTCAAGTGATGTACGTAGATTGTCTCCAATTTCACTTTTTCTTAAGATCATAACAACAACAAAAGAAGCACCTGGTTCCAAAAACTCAACCATGGAATCCTTGAAATTTTCATTGCTCAGAACAACTACATGGCTCCCGTTTAATACCTCATCTCTAAGACTTTTTGTAGAGCACCAAGAGAATCACTGAAATCATTGTGAAGTGACTCACCTCTTCCATTTGAGGAGAAATGATATAGGAGCAACTGGGCCTGTAAAATGGGCCGGCCCGGCCCGGGACCTAAGACATGTAGCCCGTGTACTACCTAGCCCAGAGTTTTTTAAGCCCTAGTATAAAATGGGCAGGGCAGTGCCGACCCTATCACTAATTTATGAAGCCCAGGTCTTGCCCATGAGTCGATAAAGTACGGGCATTATAGGCCCGTCTGTGGCCTGCCCTAATTTTAAACGTATATTTTTTTTGGAAACCAGATGCGTTATTATATGGTTTGAAAAAATAATTAACTTTACATTTATAAGTCTAAACTTTACAGTAAAGGTGACTTAGTTAGCTAGTTGTTTCAACCTAATTCTAATTGTCCACTATACTAATACGGTTACATTTCAAAGTAAACCAATCAAGTGTTAATTATTTTATATAATATATGTGATCAATTACCTAATATATGTGATATATTAAATATGAATCACATTTAAATGATGTAATCATGCATATAGCCATTGAAGATTAAAGGAGTTTCATTGTTTTAGAATTCAAAATTAATTAAAAAGTTGATTCTTAAATTGTAATCTATTGTTACCTTTTGTAGTTTAATTGAATTTTATTTTTTCATTAATCATCATTTACTAATTACTATATATATCATTTATAAAATTATATATTTATTTAGTTTTGGGTTGGCTCGGCCTGGCCTGACCCTAATATTACTTGTATAGACAGGGCTTTGGGCATGTCTAGGGCTTCAAAAGCATCGCCTATACCCTGTCCTCTCCATGATGGGCTGGGCAAAGCCCGCCCGTTAGGTTGGGCAAGGCCGGCCCGAATCCCATAAAATAGGGCTCGGCATGAGTGGGTCGATGGGCTTTGGGCCGAATTTACAGGCGTAGGAGCAACTTCAAATGCATAGTCGATACACCATTTTGTAGACTAAAAAATATGTTCCCAAGACACTCCTCAATTGACACCATGAATACATCACCTAGTAAGATATTGTTGACAAACAAATGGGCATCAACACCGCATTGAACCATAGCTGCCAAGAACCATTTGATTACTGCTCTTCAGTTTTGAAAATCATGTGATATAGAGGTAAATGACACAAATAAGAATTCCCTTGGCCTTAGCTCAAATCCTTCGTTACAGCTACAATTTGTAAAAGAGAGAAGCCTCCCTTCTCTTGCATTGCTTGCATTCAAAGTAGACACAACACCACATATAATCATAATACGCAAGAAAACTTTAAACAATATAGAAGAATCATGGGTGTCATTCAATTGCACTCCGTCACCTCTATCTCTAGAAAACAAACTTGTGCTACCAAGATGATTTAAGAAGCCATTAATATCTACCATAGTGGAATCAAAACAAGGTTTAATGACATCATATATTTTCCGTTTTGAAGCAGTATCATAGATAGCACCAAGAAATCCATCAACTTTAATTCCCAGATTTGACTTGTCATCATACAAGCTAACCTTCTGCAAAATTCTCTTAATCGTATAATCTAGAGGCCACCAATCATGCCCAAATCTATTTTTCAAACAACTATGAGCATATAGTTTACTGACATATCATGAAAAAATATCACTTACTTTCAAGCTACCAGTATAATCAAAATAACCCATTTGAAAAGCATCAACAAGACGTAGTCCACATATAGATTTAGCAGGTCCATAATCATGATGATAATACCTTTCTGTGTTGGGTTATTCACTGAAACTCTTAGCATCCAAAAATTCATTTATATGAAACAATGCACCAGTATTCTGAAAATCAAAGTTTTCTTTTGAGTTCTCATCACCCATCACGATTGGTTGCTTGCGGCTCCTAATAGACATGAGTCCACCTTTTCCCTGAGCAATCTCCTTCATCTCCTTAAATTCATTCTTTTCTTCTACAGTTTTCTCATATCACCACAAGTTAGCTTGTGCTATAGGAGCTAAAGATAACTCTGTGGACTTCACACCGAACTCTTCCTTAGAAAGTAGACAGACTTCGACTCATGAGCCTTGGAGAACATCGAGTCTTTGCCATATGCTCTCTTCTTAGCATCAGTCAGGTACTTCTTTTTTAGCATCCTCATCATATTCACCAGTTGAGTTTGGCTCACATTCACTATGAACGTCTTCTTGAGAAATTTATGGAATGGGCCCAAATTCGCAAATGGGTCTAACCTTTCATCTCGTAGTATATCATCCCCTTTTGGATTGCAATCTCATCCCCTTCATTCATGATGGGATCAGAACCTTCCTCTCCCATTGAAGAAGCGTCGGGCTGGTCCCACAAGTTGAGCCTCCGCCCCTTGTCTTTTGCGAGGCCACCTCTGAGCATTTCATTCATCAGTGACTTGGGGGCTGATGATGGGTTAAAGGTCGGTGGTAGATGATATTGTGGAGAATAAAATTGGGTATTTTCCTTTGGTAGTGGTGGTGGTGAGTTCACTGGGTTGCAGTGTAATGATGAATTATACTGAGGTGGGTTGTAGTATGGTGGTGAGTAGTAGTATTGAGAGTGAAATTAGGGATATGGTTGTGATGAAGGTGGTAAGTAAAATTGCAGTGGTGGAAGGTGTGGGGTGTACGAATGAGAGTACATCGATAATCCAGGAAACGAACCATTAGAATAGTCGTGTTCGCCGACGGATGCCGCCATTCCCGTTAGAGCATAACCTTGTGCATCCGGCTGCAGCTGACGAGGTTCGAAACCCCACTGAGCTAGAGGTAGCAGTGTCAAGCCTGGACTAAGTTGCTTTATAAACCCCAATAAAGCTTTCATCAACCTGGTTCTAGATATCAGATATAAGGATCCCAGATCCAAGAGCTAAAAGAAAAGGCAAATCTACAAATAAAGAAAGAAAATAAGAAGATAAAAGTTTTGATATTTGATTGATTGATTCAGAAACTAGGGTTGTCATCCCTATATACAAGAAGCAACGACTGAAACTACTACCACGTCACCAAAGACACATGTTAAGATCTCAAACGACAAGTAGCTAATTACAATACGACAGTCACTTAACAAAAAATTTCCTAACTGAGATATCAATTGTTGGAGTCCCAACATTAAACAATAAATTTTAGAGATTTATCGATGGATATACTAGTTTTGAGTTTTTTTTTAATATTATTTTTTTAGATATAGGGATTCACTATATTTTTTTTTCTTTCCATTTTCTATAGATACAAGAAGCTATACAAGAGCTATTGGAGATGGAGCATCTCCAACAAGATTATTTGTTTTCTTCTTCTTTTGTGCAAAAAGACACCACAAAGTCATTTTAAATACACACTTTAGTTTTGCTCCAACAACTAAATCTTAAAATTTAGTAATATTTGAATAAATGTTAAGTTTTGATTGATTGATTAATACAATTTATTAAATATATTAAAGAAATAAATGAATTTGTAACATTTTTTTTACAAACAATGAATTTGTAACATAAAAGGAAACAATTTATTACAATGTTAAGTATTATCATTACCTATATTCTTTATTTTTGGTACAGGAATAGGGGATGCAATTATATTTTTTTATTAATTCCCTAAAATATGGAATGTTAGAGCATCTCCACTAGGACTCCTTATTGGAGCTCCTTAGCAAAATTTTAGAGAAAAGCAAAAAAATTTCACTCCACTCACTCCCTATTATGCTCCTAAGACGGGGAGGATGCTAGGAGCTCCCTAAAGACTCCTAACGCATTAACTAAACTTATATTATAGTTTATTTTGCAATAAACTTACCATAAATATGACATTCATACTCTTTATATTACTAATATGGTTTGAGCACAAATTTCTTTGCTCCCTACAAATTTAAGTTTTAGCTATATTTTTAATAACTCTGTTGAAAGTATAGGGAGCATCATTGGAGATGCTCTTATAGGAGAGCTGCTGGAGTTTAAATTTAGCCAAAACACCCATATTATTGGGAAAATGAATATTTAAGGGATTTGATAGAGTTGTTCTAAGATCCTTAAAACAAGGACTTGGTGAATTTCTCTAGTAAAAATATACTGCAAAAAACTGTGTAGTTAGATATATAGGTTTTTTGATCCCCCTTAGTTTTTTTTCCTTTGTTTTGCTTGTAGTTTGTTTTGGGTTGTAATGTTACGTACCTTTCAAAAAAAGAAGAAGATAGATCCCTATTAATTATCTCTATTAATTAAAGGAATGGTGCTTACGGTAGTTGGAGGTAGAACTTTGAAAAACCCTCAAAATACCCTTCTCCCAATATAATTTGACCAAAAATCTTTTTATTTAACCAAGGACAAAAAAGTAACAGTCTAACAATGCCTGCGGGGATAAAAGGGATTTGAGGGAACAATTTTATCATGATCGATCTACAGATTTACACGGCCTTAAGAACAAAAGAAACCATCTGGTGATTTGTTGGAGAGTGGAATTTCGAACTCCCATGGCATAATCGAAGTAAATATACACATGACCTAATGGGTAGGGCTAGTATGCTTGTTGCTATAATTTTGATTTCTAATATCTGTGTCATGAAACGGCAGTTTGTTTACTAATTTGTTGTACTTCTTCTTCATCTTATAGGTTCATGAAGAGATGCATGCAGTTTTTTTGCAAGTACTTCAGAATATCGTTAAATGGGTTTATGTTTTTGTACGTGAATTTGGACATGATATGTTTGTGGCTGAATAAGTGAGTGGCCTGGAAATACAGGATAATTAGTCAAGTTTATGGTGAGTGAACTCAGTGTATTTGGATGAGAAGTTGGTGCTAGAGCTCGCGTAAAGTGGAAGGGGAAGAAAACCAAGAGGTGACTGAGTCCATTAGTTCTTCAGGGAAGTCGTGCTTGACAGTTTATAATGGTTGCATTTCATGGCTAATGAATTTGAAACAATTTTGAAATCAATTAAAAGGAAAAGCAAAGTGTATATGTTTATAATGGTTGTGTGAAGAATTGTTCCCAATAGTAGAGGTAGGAACAATAGTCTGGTTTTAATTAAGTAGATAAATCGTGTGATGGTTGTAAACTATTGTCATCTTTATAACATATATGAGTTCTGATAGCATCAAATTATAAAGAAATCGATTTAACATGATGTGTGAAATAATGGAGATATTGAAATTTCTTCAGTTTTGGATCAGCCACAGTTGTAAGATTGGAATAAATGACAGAAGGAAAATGAGACAATGATTGTGTAAAGAATTGTTCAACAATAGTAGAAGTAGGAACAAGGATTTAGTTTTAATTAAGTAGACTAGAAAATATCCGCATTCGTTGTGTGCGGAACAACGAAAATAGGGTGTAGGAGGGTAAAAATATGTTTATAGTAATTTTTTTTATGAATTTTTTTTAATAAAAATTAAGACTAAGTATGAACATTTTTTTTAAAATAAAAATATGAACATTTTTAGAAGTTCATATTTTAATAAGGTTGATGACAACAAAAAAAAATTTAACTTTATTAACAGAAATAAGTCGTATGATAGTCGTAAATTATTGTCTTTATAACATATGGGTTTTTATAACATCAAATTATAAAGAACCCAGTGTAATAATGGGAATATTGAAATTTCTTCAGGATCGGATAAGTGTAAGATTGGAATAATGACAAAAAGAAAATGAGACAACGATTGATCCATTTATAGGAGTTTTGGCCATCCCATCCGGTCAGATAAAAACACGGCAAATATATGCACGCGCGTGATAGATAACGAGAAGCAGAAGAAGAAAGTAAGCTAATTAATTAGATGAATTAGATAGAGAAAATGGCAGTTTCCGCTTTCAGATCGTCGAGCAGAAGAAGCAATCCCACCACCACTTCGTCTTCTTCGTCTTCAACTTCAACTTCAACTTCAACGTCATCAGCTATCGGCCATGCTTCTCCTCCCATCAGAAGATCCAGAAGCGTCAGCGCTTTCTCAAGAACCACCACCCCCAATCCCGACTCCGAAAATTTCTCCAATAAAATAGACAATCCTCTTTTCCGGTCAACCGATTCCTCCGCCGCTGCTGACCCTAAAGTCAAACCCGCCGCCGACAAACCACCCGATACTATTAGACGGGGACGGTCGGTGTCTCGGAACGCCGATGTCTCCGTCTCGTCGGTTCGGAGCCTCTCCAGAGTCCACACTGCCCCTCGCAATCGTTCCGTTTCGCGGCCACCGGAGCCCAGGGGCCATTCCGTCATTTCCAAGGTTTACCAATTGTTTTTTCCTAATTTCAGTTTCTTTTTTGGGACTAATGAGTTTCTGTGTGTGTGTATAGAGTGAAGATGAACAAGAATGTACTAGTTCGTTGAGTAAAAAGGGATTGAGGACATGGTCTAGTCAACATTCGCCTTCCCAGCCAAACGTGGTCAAAGTAAAACCCACTCCTTCTCTTTAAAGGGACTAGTACTACTAGTGTGTTGATTTTTTTTTTCTTCCGATGAATTGTTTGTTGAGTTTAAATTTCTTGTTTTAGTCCAGCTTGCAATCTTCGAATTGGGAAGACGGAGTTTCCACAGCAAGTTCGGTATCTGGAGCCGAAGAGAAGATTATTAAAGATGCTTGTGATAACTTACTGGTTAGTAGTATAACCTGGAGATTGTTTTTACAACTATAAAATGGTTAAAACAATAAGCTGGGAGCTGTTTTGTTTCTGTAATATGAAAAATTGCCTTCTAATTTGCAGTTGGATCAAGCATTTCATGTGGAAGATGTTACCACAGGTAGTAATTTATATGAAGCAGTTCGTTTGGAAGTGAGACGTGCTATATCTGAAATTCAAACTGACCTTGAAACTGTAAGCCTGAAGATTTTGTTTAGTTTATTTGTATTCTATTTAAAGGCAGTTGAATGATGAAATGCCTAAAGGATTCTCGGCAGTTTTATATGCACAGCTATAGCTTTTGGATTTGACGGAAATAATTACTTAAAATGAAGGATGTTCAAGTTGATATTGTCAGTGTTATTCTTAAGCTCTTTGCTATCTACTCTTACTTTCTTTAGTAAAAAAAGGGCTTTTTCTTTCTTTCCTTATTAGTGGGAATATATTTTCGTTGACAGTACAGTATCATTGGAGTAGTTTCGTAAACTACTCCAATGATGGATGAGACTTGGCTGCCCAAGCATGGGCAGCCAGTGCTACCCATTTCCAATAAGACTTCGACATGTGTCCAAACTCTCTAGGATTAAAAAAAACTATGCACTCTCTCCTCAAATGCCACCGATCCCCTCCGCCTCCTCGCCCACTCCCCTCCCTGCCTCCACGCCTTAGACTCCTCCGACCACCATAACCGCCGGCTCCACTACCCCTCGACTTCCTCCCCTTCCGCCCACCTAGCCTTGTCGCCTCCTTTTCCAGCCGACTCAAACACCCATACAATTATTTCGCCCTCTCACCAATGACACGTTGACCTAGAGAAAGCGGCAGTCGTATCTGAGCTCCGACGACACCGACACGACGCCTTTCTGAAACATGTCGACATTTGGCTCGAACCTGCCGACGAGGAGCGCGTGGATGAGGGAGTTGGAGCCGCCGACAAACATGGGAACCTTGTTCAGGGAAGTAATGTCGGAGAAGGCTTTGCCGGTGAGGTCGTGAACTTGGCCGGGTTGAGCTCGTCGTCGAGTTGTTCGCCGAGGTCACCGAGAAGGTGGTGCAGGACGCCGAGGTGCGCAGCTGAAGAGTAGAGTATGCTTAGCTTTTTTTAGTTTGGACACGTGTCGAATTTTAATTGGAAATGGGTAGCACTGGCTGCCCATGCCTGGGCAGTGAAGTCTCGTCGAATTAACAAAGACGGCCACTGGCACCTCATAAGTACTGGTAACAAAGTCTCTATCATAGTAAAATAATCAATAGGGAGATAAGGTCTATTCCTTTTCTTTTTTTTTGATGAGGGAAGCCTATGGTAAACTAATGTATAAGAAATTGTATATTATTTTCTTTCTTCTCTGTGGAAGTATCAATATTTTGAGATTCATATATCGGGCTAGACTAGGTACGGTATCATTTTTCTTTGGCACTTACGAATTGTAAGCATATTATGTATCTTTATGGTAGAGAACTGAAGAAACATGTAATGTCGTAAGTAGAGAAATCACCTCCAGATATTGGACTGGTTGGGTCTTTAGGTGTGGACATTTAACCACTAAAATAGATCTTGCTCTTCAGTTGACTTGTAGATCAACGATTTCATTTTTGAGGTTAACTGGATAAGTATACCAACATGTATGTAAATGCCATGGTTGTTTTCTTATGAAAACACAGCAATTGTGCTTGCTCAATGCTCAATCAACTGGCATATTTGTGTTTGCAAATTGTAATCTTGTAGCTACATAATTACCTTCTGTTTGCTTCTTACAAGCTCAGGCCATGCGAAGGAGCAATACTCCAACACTAGCAACTACTGACATCTCTGATATTCCTCCTGATCTGGTAAATCCAAGTGCCGTTGAATTAGTTTTGGACATCAGAAGAGAATACGCCAAAAAATTTGAGCAGGTGAATTTCTGTTTTTGTAACCATACTTGCCGTGATGTTGAGTCGGAGATTTCTCATGCTGTGTAGTTAGATGTGGGTTAATTGATAATGCCATTGCTGTGGAAGTTAATAGAATCATAATGTTAGTGACAGATGAAGATGCATTCACTGATGAACTAACATGGAATTATGGATATCTCCAACTACTCTTCTCATGTCTAAAGTAATGTAGTTTGCCAGACAAAGTAAATATGGCCCATAATGAACCCATCTAGCAATCATATTTCATTTTTTGATGGGGGTACAAAATCTATGTGCATGTACGGTTACCAAGCTTCCATCAGTTTATTTTGAGGTTTATTCTGGTACTTTGTTTCTACTGTATTTATTACTTTTAGTGTTGAGACCTTGATGAACCAATATCGCAAGTTCGTCTGTTGCATCTTTTGAAGTAGTTGCTTCATTCAGTCTGTTAAGGGTTTGAGCATATATAATTTCTCTGTTTTAACTGTAACTTGGATTTTATTACAATTGGTCAAGTGTAATTGTATATGTAATTCTGTCCATGAAAAATTCCTTTTTTTCATATTTTTTTTAAGAAAAAGTTCCTTCTTTTTACTTGAGATAAAAGAGGTCAATCACTTCTGTTATTCACTTAGCTTTAACATTTTGAACACCATGTTATTAGTGGGATGCTATATGGATAAGTTTGACACGGTAATTTTTTTTGGCTCTGGAAGTAAAAACTTAACTAAATAGACTGTTTCCTCAAGCTTGCAGTCCAAGGAAAGGGCTAAAAAACTTCAATCAGATCTGGCTGTTGAGGAGCACCGTGGAAAAGAGCTTAGTAGAATCCTGAAGGAAGTACTTCCAGATCCCAATATCTCGAATGCGCCGAAATCTCGTGCAGGAAGAAAAGTAGGGTTAAATTCCTTCTTTTCTCTTCAGTTCCCTCCTAGTATTTTAGAGCACGGAAAGCAAATGTGTTTTTTCTTTTGTTTAAATAATCAGTTTTTAATAACTTCTTATGGGTTTTGGCTTTTATGTTTTTGGTTTTGAGATGCAGATAATATTACCAAGTATACTTAAAAGGATGTTTATTTTACAAGTTTTTGGTGGATCATGTTTGCAACTTTTGGATCATAAACTCGCATCCCTAAACTATTGGAGTTTTGTTTACACATTTATTCATTCTCATGTTCTTTTATTGTATTGGAAGAGTACAGGCTAGCGTAGAAAGAAGAAAGATGTCAAAGCGTCTAACAGAAGAAGCTTTGGCTTATTTTGATGAGTGTGTATCCTTGTCGACTTTTGATAGTTCTGACTTCTCATCACCAGAGGATCCACCTCTCAACTTAGTTGGCATTACTACCCCTGTTGATAAGGGTCTATCTGGTGCTTCAGCTGTCAATAGCTCAAACCTCAGACACCATGAAAAACAGGTCCATCTCAACCCTCCCTCTTTACTGCAGAAATGTAGTGTTTAACTTTCTTCCCCTAAACCATTATAGTTGTGAATGAAACTAATGATTTCTTAATATTGGCTACCAAATGGTGCATGTGCATCGATATCTCTCTCTTTGTAGCACAATTGTAAAGCTGTACTGTTGATTCGCTGCTAGTTAAGCATTTTCAAATCAACAACTGAAAACCTGCTAATTTTATTACGTGTAAATTTTTTAATTCTCTTACAATTTAAAAAAGTACGTGAAATTACAATAGAAAATTGTGCTTGTCAATCTCACTCCGTATTACAAAACTATCAGAAATCAAATTACTTCTGAAATTAAACTGTAGAGACAGTGTATACTGAGGAAAATGTTTGGTTAAGGTTCCATGTAGGTAAATAGAGTAAGAATGGATTCAACTTGTTTTCACTACTTTTTTGGCTGGCAAACTGCGCTTAGAACTCGCTGTTTAAGAATTCTTTGTTTCCCCTAAAATGCCACCATTTGTATTAGATTCAATTCCTTTGGTTTCCATCCCCACCTTTTTTGCTCCCTTATGTTGTCCTATTTGGAAACCCCATAGGGCATTGACATCGTGTTTCTTCGTTGAAAATCCAGTCCTGTTTGGTCCTGACTACGTTGTTTGCATTTGGTCAACTTCTCTAGTTATAGATTGTCGTAGATCACTGATGACTTCTGCACCTAGTAAGTTCGCACCATTTTCCGCATCAGTTCTAAAAAATACTCATCGTATTTAATTTGTTTCTTCAAAACAAAGAAAAATGTGATAACCAGGAAGAAGTGGAGCAAGTACTGTACTGAACTTTCTGATAATATTCTGTTGATCTTTTCAGGCGTCGAGTATCCAAAGTCAATTGACCCTCGGTGTCCATAATCCTTCAGGACTGATTGACATCAGTGCAGACAGGGAGCCAGCCTTGAACAAGTTCAGTTCTAACGGTGCCAACAGAGCCCAAGATTGGAAGTTTTCATTTGCTCATAAACCAATTGAAACCTATAAAGAGCTTCAACAAGACATTAAGAAGTACATCAGACATTTTGAGAAAGACGACATGGAATTGCAGAGTGTAAGACCAAACACCTGTGATTTGGGTGAATATAACTTGCAGGCAACAACACAAAGTTATATGTTTGATAGGGTCTTGTTTGGAAACCGAATAGAGTCGAGGGGAATTTTACTATGTGCTGGTGGTATTTCGAGTTCATTGTCTCCCTTTACTTCTTTTCTCTGAAATATATAACACCTTTGGTCGAAGAAATAGTTTTGGGAAACTACATGTATGGCCATTGTGGAGAATGGCTTAGAAACAAGGACACGATTGTAAGAAAAGTCCATCTAGGCAATCATAGAAGACAAGGGAAGAGCCGTTCAAATCCAAAAAAAGAGAAGACAGAGTTGCAGATATTTCCTTCTGTACTGTTTGCATGTCGTTTTGGATGTTTTCTGCATGGCATTTGTGTTGTTTGCTTATATCTGCTGTAAATTTGTTTCTTAGTCATGCATGTTGCCACTTGCATTTTGTTGGTTTGTATAAATATAGTTGATCGGAGGTACACTCACTATATAACTTGGGCCATCTCCAGCGAGGGGTTAATGGGCGCAAACCTATATTATAGCTTTATTTTGATCACATACAATAAATAAGGTATGGGTCAAAGTGTGACCTAAAGCCATCTCGACTCTTTGGGGGCTATACTAATCAATGGGCTAAAATTTAGTTCTTCAAAAACACGTTTAAAGAATAATAACGGCTATAATCAGTGTCGGATTAGTGTGATAACTTTAAATTTTGTTGGAATATAATGGTATTTGAGATAAAGAACTATTGTATTATTGTATTGTTGATGTGTAGAATACATGATTTGTAATATAGTGACTCAAACCAAGTCCCTATATGGTATGGAAATCTGTTACTTAATGATCAAGTAATAGAAATCCTTATTACATAAGATACTCTACATCTAAATCAAATCCTATTGATTGCAGCTTTCTCCAGATCTCCGGGAAAAGCATGAAAAATAGGCTCGATTGATACGATCTCTCTGTCACCCCAGAATGAAAGGGGCGGTCTCGTAGTTCTTTGTCTGTGAAGATACATTGTTAGGTGCTTCGTTTTATTTTCCCACCGAGGCTACCTAAAGAAGAATTATCACACCACATAATATTTTGGATATTTCAACTCTCCCTCTTGTGATGTCCTGACGAAAGCGTAGGCGTCCTTCGGTAGAGTTCATCAATGGTGGTCCACGTCTGTAATTGTTCCCCATTCAAAATATTGTCGAGTAACAAAACTCTTACAGGAAAAACATTATCGAATGAAGTAAAAACTGAGTGCAATTCGTTGGGTAACGGTAAAAACCTTGACTTCATGTTGCCTCTTTAAAACCTTTCCAAGCAACAAAACTCTGTGGTTGAAAACAAACTTGGCAGGAAAAAGAGTACAACAAGAATCCTTCACAATACATATATGATACGTCGTATCGAACTTCAACTCCCTCTGAAGTTAACGGCTCCCCTTCAAGCATTCCAAAAGAGTAACCATACACATGATGCTATATCGTGCATAGGAGTAATATCACAAATATGTGAATTTTAAACACGATTTTACAAAAAACATCATGCAAAAAATATTTTAAAATTTACTTAAGCAGTGGCTTACCATCAAGCTCACAAGTTTGACGAATGATAAAGTGCAATCCAAGTGTCTTGACAATAGAAGAAGAAATAATTTCTTTTGTCGAGGACTTCTCTTAGCTAGACCACGTAGAAGAGGACATTTACGGTCAAGATTTATGAATGCTTTACCAGAGCATTCATCCAAATCCAGAAACTTGTCATGTATATGAACGCATATCGTGTTACTCAATACACTATATCGATATACACATATCCCATACATATATCAAGTAGTATTAACAGATTATATCACTTCCGCCTTTGAACTAAGGTTCGTAGGTGAATGATGTCTTGTCATAATATGACAACCCATCACACTAGACCGAAAGGGTCGATAGACAACAAAACTATTCTGTTGTAGGATAGGGTCATATCTATTGTTTATTGCGTTGCCGAGTGATAGGGTCTTGGACAACAGATATTTTATGTTGTTAAAAATTATTTCCAACAACAACGACTTATAAGTTATGTTGTCTATGAATAACCAAAATATTATGCATTTTGTGCCTTATATGTTGGTTCACTTGTCTTCCAACCACATATATTAACCATGTCTGATGTTAAAAAATTCACATAGAAACAACATATTTACCTAAATTCTGATGTTTGAGAGCAAGAACAACACACTACCAACATAAGTACTATAGCCGACGAAAGGAGAGAAAACAGGCCGACCAGTTTCTCTAACCGTCGGCTATACTATACTTTAGCCAACGATACAAAACCGTTGTTGGTAAAAAAAAATTACTGTCGGCTATAGTATTATAGCCGATGGTAAATTTCAGATCGTTGCTTATAGTAAAAACTCATCGTCGGCTATAGTTATACTATATTCGACAACCGTTTTGGCAAAAAACTGACGATATTGTCAACTATAGTCGATGACCATGTTTTAATCGTCGCCTATAGCTCCTTATCTAAACAGATAGGGCAACAACTCAACCATTCAAAAAAATTGGAAGAGGAAAACTTAAAACGCTCTCAAATTGTTGAGTGTTGTCGGTAGCTGTCCAAAATAAATTCATGAAGCTATTTCCCGCTATATAGATACATATATATATGAATTTTGTAGATTGAGTTGATTTAATTAGGTAAAAATATATATGTATAAATTTTGGAGATTGAATTGATTTATGTGTGTTATATAAATATGAATTTTAGAGATTGAGTTGATTTAATTGGATGAATATATATATATATGTATGTGTGTTTATATGTTAATTGTTGATAGCTAGTATGCATATATAAATATGTGTAACTTTGTAATTACGTAGCTAGCTAGCTAGTAGATGATCGAAGTAAAGATGTGTGTGTGTGTATTTTAATTGTTGATAGCTAGTATGCATATATAAATATGTGTAACTTTGTAATTACGTAGCTAGCTAGCTAGTAGATGATCGAAGTAAAGATGTGTGTGTGTGTATGTTAATTGTTGATAGCTAGTATGCATATATAAATATGTGTAACTTTGTAATTACGTAGCTAGCTAGCTAGTAGATGATCGAAGTAAAGATGTGTGTGTGTGTGTGTGTGTGTGTGTGTGTGTGTGTGTGTGTGTGTGTGTGTGTGTGTGTGTGTGTGTGTGTGTGTGTGTGTGTGTTAAGTTAAAATTTTCAAGATGGACAAGAGTTTGATTTTTCTTCCAAGATGGGATCAAAATTATAAATATGTGTAACTTTGTGTGTGTGTGTGTGTATGTTAAAGATGTGTGTGTGTGTTTGTGTAAGTTAAGTTAAAATTTTCAAGATGGACAAGAGTTTGATTTTTCTTCCAAGATGGGATCAAAATTATAAAATTGGAATGAAGATGTTTTGTGGAATATGTGAAGGTTAATTCTAATGTGAATGATATTCATTATTTCCCGTGTAAACATTGTCAGTGTCAGAGCGATATGTATCATTTTACCATTGATACAGTATGGGAGCACCTGAAGAAAAATGGGTTTTGGGATAAGTACACGTATTGGATTTATCACGGTGAAACATCATCAACGAGTCAGTATGATCATGGGCAATATCCTCAGATAGCCAGTACATCCAATGATCCAACAACGAGGTTGATCAACGATGTGTTTCCTTGTGAGAGCAGTGTATTTACTCAAGCACCAAATAATGATCCCGTCGTTTGGGGATTTCCTCATATTGAGTCAGTCCAACAATTACCTACAACTGCTAATACTACTGGTATGGACAAGTACAACCTGATTGCATTCCAACAGACTCCGTTGTACAACAGGTGTAATAAGACAGTTCTTGAAAGTGTCATGGGAGTAATGAAGCTCAAAGTGGAGAACAAAATGAGTGTCAAAACTATTGATGATTGGCTGAAGTGAACTGCTTCGATGCTGCCCCCCCCCCCAGTCATCGTCTTCCTACCACTTATCGTAAGGTGCGACATATCATGAAACATCTTGCCTTTCCTACATCAAAATCCATTCATGCAGATATGATTGTGTTCTCTTCTGGG
This sequence comes from Geum urbanum, assembly GCA_946800695.1. Taxonomy (NCBI): domain Eukaryota; kingdom Viridiplantae; phylum Streptophyta; class Magnoliopsida; order Rosales; family Rosaceae; genus Geum; species Geum urbanum. The sequence goes on from OX327015.1 coordinate 10,071,306, forward strand.
GTGAAGATGGTTACAGGAATTATCTTGAGGGCCTTGATGCCTGCCCGGTATGTCACACAGATTGGTATATGTTGACTTCTGCTGGGAATAAGAAAGCTGTGAAGATACTTTGGTATGTCCCGCAGGGAACAGTTCTTCATGTGTGCATACACGGCTGAAGCTATGAGATGGTGGGCTAAGAGGAATTTACCTGACGATAATACACTTATACACCCTGCTGACGGAGAAGCTTGGAAGCACATGGTCAGGGAGTTTTCTCATTTTGCATCAGAGGTCCAAAATGTTTGGCTCGGGCTCTTATCTGACAGATTCAATCATTTTGGCAACATGAGTCTTCAATACAGTAGAAGGCCAGTTATTTTGGTACTGTACAACCTTCCTCTATGGTTGTGCATGAAGAAGGAATACAATATGCTCACTCTGTTAATTCCAGGGCAGGGTTATCCAGGAAAGTGTCTCGATGTGTATGAAAGGACCCAACCCCGATTTAGTTCCCTAAACCGGAATCAAACCCCTTTTGAAAACACGAACCAACAAAAACTGTAAAAATTTCGGTAGAGTAACGCTACTAACGCGGAATTGCCATTAACCTGCACCCTGAAAATACACTTCATCCTATGCCACAAAAGCCAAACCGTGGGCACCAATCCCAACCGGATTTCTCAATATCATAACAATAACAATAAACAGTAAACATAACTGTACTTTATAGAAAATCCGGGAAAAATCACATAAAACATGTATCAGTAATGTATCAGAGCGACCTCTAGTGTATATATATACAAAATATACAACAGTGGGCAAAATAAGAAACCTACTGGAAAAGAAAGGTAGCTCGAACAACTAGCCTCCGACCGCGACGCGAGACACCAGAATCTGAACTGCAAACTGGGCACGGAAATCGAAAAGCCCAGGAGAAAGACATGAAAACCGTTAGAGTGAGTGGACGAAAATAAATGTCTTTCGCCGAATAATATATGTTATAAAAACATATGCGAGTCTAAATGAGTGAATATGATATAGTACACGAGGGAGACTCTAACTCCTCACGCGTACAAAGCATGCATCGTAAAACTCCCCGGGGTCACTTATGGACACGTCCGCGCTAGTACAGTCTGAATCACGGTATCCCAGACCCACACGTGATTCTAGCCAGAAAGACCTCAGGTCAGAGGTCTGCCCCCCCCCCCCCCCCCCCCCCGGTAAAGGCCTCGGGTCAGGGGTAACAGCCTCCCCCGGTAAACATCCTCGGGGATCAGCCGGGATGCAAGTGTATCGATACAACAATATATACTGTGACTGTACTCTGTGTAAACCAAATCATAAATAGTTCTATGCAAGTGTATAAAGCATAATGTAAATGCATATACGTAATAGATACTGGCCTGATAGCTGTTGTTGTAGGCGAACTCTATCAGATGCTGTTGTTGGTCCCAATTTCCTCGAAACTGTAACACACAAGACCGCAACATATCCTCAAGAGTCTGTATAGTCCGCTCAGCCTGCTCGTCAGTCTGAGGATGAAAAGCTGTACTGAAGTGCAACCTCGTACACATGGCTCGCTGCAATGCCTGCCAAAACTCGGAAGTAAACTGACTGTCTCGGTCAGAAACAATAGACACAGGCACACCATGCAGTCGAACGATCTCCGTCAAATACAACTTTGCCAATCTGCCCACTGAAATCTTCCCCGGAAGTGCGAGAAAATAAGCGGATTTCGTCAGTCAATCCACGATAACCCAAATACCAGTGTTACCTGTCGAAATACGCGGAAACTGATACACGAAATCCATGGTAATGTGCTCCCACTTCCAAAATGGAATCTCCAGTGGCTACAACTTTCCCGCAGGCTTCTGCCTCTCCGCTTTAACCTGCTGACAAATCAAACATCGGCTCACATATGTAGCAATCTCCCGCTTCATATTGTGCCACTAGTAATACGCTCGAAGTGTACGAAACATCTTCGTACCACCGGGATGCATCGCATACGCCGAACAATGAGCCTCGTCTAAAATCTCCTTCTTCAGACTCTCGTCTCTGGGTACGCACAATCTACCTATGAACAGCAACGTACCATTATCACTCAACCGAAACTCTGTTGGCACGCCATTCCGTATCATTGTCTTCTTGTCCAACAGGTAGGAATCTGAATCTTGAGCTTCCCGAACCTGATCAACCAACACGGGTCGAACCTGAAAACTGGCCAACAAAGCTCCCTCATCATCCCACTCAAACTCGGCTCCCGTAGCCCGAAGCTCAGCTAACATAGATACTCTGGCCACACACACATGAAACAACGAAGCTTCGGATTTCCGACTAAGTGTATCGGCAACAACATTAGCCTTCCCTAGATGGTACTCAAACATGCAATCATAGTTTTTGATCAACTCCATCCACCTACGCTGCCTCATGTTCAAATCTGGCTGCATCCGCAAGTAAGTGAGACTCTTGTGATCGGTGCAAATAAAGTACAGTTATGTTTATTGTTTATTGTTATTGTTATGATATTGAGAAATCCGGTTGGGATTGGTGCCCACGGTTTGGCTTTTGTGGCATATGATGAAGTATATTTTTAGGGTGCAGGTTAATGGCAATTCCGCGTTAGTAGCGTTACTCTGTCAAAATTTTTACGGTTTTTGTTGGTTCGTGTTTTCAGAAAGGGTTTGATTCCGGTTTAGGGAACTAAATCGGGGTTGGGTCCTTTCAGCTTGGTATCAGAGTGACCTCTAGTGTGTGTATATATATATATATACAAAATATACAACAGTAGGCAAAACAAGAAACCTACTGGAAAAGAAAGGTAGCTCGAACAACTAGCCTCCGACCGCGACGCGAGACACCAGAATCTGAACTGCAAACTGGGTACGGAAACCGAAAAGCCCAGGGGAAAGACATGAAAACCGTTAGAGTGAGTGGACGAAAATAAATGTCTTTCGCCGAATAATATATGTTATAAAAACATATGCGAGTCTAAATGAGTGAATATGATATAGTACACGAGGGAGACTCTAACTCCTCACGCGTACAGAGCATGCATCGTAAAACTCCGCGGGGTCACTCATGGACACGTCCGCGCTAGTATAGTCTGAATCATGGGATCCCAGACCCACACGTGATTCTAGCCAGAAAGGTCTCAGGTCAGAGGTCTGCCCCACCCCCCCCCCCCCCCCCCCCCCCCCCCCGCCCCCCCCACCCCCAGGTAAAGGCTTCGGGTTAGGGGTCACAGCCTCCCCCGGTAAACATCCTCGGGGATCAACCAGGATGCAAGTGTATCGATACAACAATATATACTGTGACTGTACTCTGTGTAAACCAAATCATAAATAGTTCTATGCAAGTGTATAAAGCATAATGTAAATGCATATACGTAATACATAATTGTTTAACACATGCTCATATAAATCATAATCTAATATACATGCTCATGCTCGTAAAATGTGTATTAAAGACTCGCGATTATCAGTGAAAAGAAATTGTTCACTCACAGATGAGCAAAGCGCGCACTCGTGCTAATCACGTGGTCCGACGAACCCGAACACGATCTCGATCCCCTGAATAATCATAAAATATATCTGATCAAAATCACAATTCACAACACTGTACCACACCTCGGAAACCAACCGTCCCCGGAAATATATAATGCAGTGCAAAATAATTGACGAAATTCCCGAAATCTCCACTCAAACCCTCGACTAAAAATCCGGCACTCAAATCAACTTGAAAACCTCAAGGCGACGATCGGGGCGCGAATACGAGCGAAACGACATATAACTCGACACATTTCCAAAAAAGTCAAACCTCCGTCGGAGCGCCGCTATTGACCGCCGCCGCCGCCGCCGCGGCGTCAACGGTGACGGATTGTGGCCAAACTTTCCATAAATAAACTACTTCTCAAGCCCAACATATTTCTCTTCTACACCGAGACCCAATTCCAAGCCCACCGGCCGGAATTGAGCTCAAAAGTCACGGAATCCATGGATTCCGGTGAGATTTCGGCGAGCTTCAAACGACAACCAAACCCAAATTCCTTCTACCAAAAGCATCTATAGGTTGAGGGGAAACTTTCCCCCCAAAGCCCCGACCCCAAAAGTCGCCGGAGAAGGCCACCCGAATTCGACAAAATCACCCAACTTCATCGAACTCATTCTCCCTCAATTCTCAACCAAATCAAGAAATTCCAAGTTCTAACTAGTTTAAAATCACGAGAGAAAGATTTTACCTTCCAAGGTCGTGGCCTAAATCGGCTGGGAAGAGAAGATCCAATGATGAACAGTACCCTGGTGAATAGTACCCTCTGGTCAACGGGTTCAAATTTAGGTCAACGCTTGGTCAACGCCTCAAATAGTGTTTTCGACAATTTTTTGACTATTTCCGATATTTATACTCGCGGCTCGGGATGATCGACGGTCCAAACGGATAACAATCACGATTCGGATAAACTCGATACAAACGGATAAACTCGACGACATTCTGCGATTTCAAATATTTATATTATATTCCTCGGTCGTCGAAATAATTATCTGGAACTGTCCACGAACTCGAAATCACGCGTACAACAACTCTCAAAAAGAGACTCAAGTCAAATTCTCGGCCGATAATTAAGTCGTTATCAAAGCCGCTAATTCGATTCATTACGGAAAACTATGATTACGCGCTAACTCTTGAATTAAGCCAATTACACTACTGATTCTGTTCCGGGTCGTCACAGTGTATTTGAGATCCTTGATTGAGGAGCTTTAGTACCTGAGTGAATTTGGCAATCCCACTTATGACAAGTACAAAAGCTAGATGTTTCAGATGCATACCATGATTGTTGGCAACATCAGTGATTTTCCTAAACGCAAAATGTTGTTGGGCAACGTTACCAGGGGATATAAGGCTTAAATTAGAGTGCATGACTATTGAGCGTTGTAGACCTTACTGTAGGAAGATTGTCCAGATGCGTCATCATTGTTGGCTTCTACATAATCACCCATGGCGGCAGGATCCCGAGGCTTTTGATGGCGTTGTAGAAACGGGTGTGCAACCTAAGAGATAGACGGGGGATGAAATTTCGGAAGTGTTGAATGAATATGATTTTGGGCAGCTGAGCAATTATCTTGAAATAGTGGCGTCAATACCTGACAAACCTGACAGGTATAAATTCTGAACGCACAAAAGCATATTCTGGGAACTCCAGTACTGGACCAAGTTTTCGATCAGGCACTACCTAGACGTCATATACATAGAAAAGAATGTGTGCGAAAGTATGGTGGGCACAATGCTGAATTGGGAGGGAAAAACTAAAGACGGCCCTAAGACACACATTGATCTGAATAGCGAGGATTCTGATTATCTTCCAAAATTATTTAAACAGGTTTTTGTGTGAATTGTGTTTTCACATGGTCGAGCCTAATTTTTCAAATTGTTTTCAGGGTATACCCGACGAGAGTAACATTTCTTGTCGACTATAGTCACTATAGTCGACTATTTTTAACATTTCTTGTCGGCTATACTATAGCCGACGATGTTCATGGCTCGTCATCGGCTATACTATAGCCGAAAAATTTTCATTTAAGTCGTCAGCTATAGTATCGTGTTTTAACCCTGAGAACGGAGCAGCCCGAGCCTTTCCTCCAAACCCTTAAACCCCAAAATCTCTCTCCACTGCCGCCGCCGCCGCCCCGAATTGATCGCCCAACCACCTAAACCCTAAGCCCAACCCGCCACTTCTCTGCCCTCTACTCCTTCAAACCCTAAAAACCTAAACTCTAAAAACCTTAAAAACCCCAAACCACTTCTGCTGCCCGCAATCGTCATCGCCCAGCCATCTATTATTTCAGTAACTCTCTCTCTCTCTCTCTCTCTCTCTCTCTCTCTCTCTCTCTCTCTCTCTCTCTCTCTCTCTCTCTCTCTCTCACACACACACACACACACACAAATTAATCTACTGTGAATTAGATAGTGATTGTGAAATTTGTGATTGTTATTATTGTGATTGTTTTATTATTGATTTAGGTGATTGTGAAATTATGGTGTAGGTTGTGAAATTATGGGATTATTGTTAGGATGTGTTAAAAGTGCTTATTATTTCATTATGGATTCATAGTGATTATTTTTTAGGTTGTGAAATTATGAGATTGATGTTAGGATGTGTTAATAAGTTATGTGTTTAGAATTATGAATTGGTTAGAATGGTTAATTGATTGATGTTGATGAATGATGATGTTTAAGAAATATGGTAATCAGATGTTTATTAAATTTACTGATGTTGATGATGTTCAAATTATGTGAATTTTAGAAATCATGCATTTATTTTAAGGCAGGGGAAAGAAGGCGACATCTAAGAATCGAGGAAACGAGTCCAACGACAACAGTTGCGGGTCTGGCTCGAACAACCGACCTCACCAGCCTTACGACGGCCCGCACAACAATCGTCGTCGGCAACTGCTTGGGAGCACCCAGGAGACGCATGTGCATGATGATGTGGCCGACCTCCAATGACCACAAAGCACGAGGCAGCTTTTGTTCTCCAACAGGAGCCACACGTCGTCTACACTCGGCTCTAAGGGTCCTGTCCCTTTGGGTTAGCGTATGCCAGACATGAGCTACGTGTCGGCTATGCCCAGCTATACGGGTCCTACTCCTTCGGGTCCTCGTATGCTAGAAATGAATCGGCCAAAGCCAACTCGAGGTCCTTCTCCCAAGTCATGCTGGTGGTTCGGGGACATCGTTGTCCGGACAACAAGGAGGTGTCTTCCCTTCTCACCTCAATTTTCCCTCATAGGGAGTACCTACCTTGCCAATTGTCAATGACGAGGGAAACCCTATACCAGTTGTCGATGGTGAGGGAAACCTTATTCACATCCACCTGAAGGAAGCATACGTCTTTCAGCCATTTGATACACCTCTGAAAAGTGCAAGGATAACAAACGCATCGACGTCAGAATCATTGGGTAAATAGTAAATATATGCATTATTTAATTTCAAACTTTCCAAAAATTTGTATATTAAATTGGGTGATCGTGTTTTAATTTTTTTTTTACTTTGTCTTATGTGACAGACGTCGGAGGGGAGAAAAAAGCGAGGACCAGAGGCCCTGTTGTGGGGAAGCAACTTCAGAAGGACGTCGAGGCCTATGGGCCACTGGTTATAAAGACCGACAAGCAAGGATCAGTGAGAGAGGGAAAACTTTGTAGGAGGTACTCCGGCATGGTTAGAAGCATTATTCAGAACAAAGTCCCTGCTATGTGGTCAGAGTGATCCTCAGTCCCTCATTCCGTGAAGGACCAAGTGAACAATGCAATGTCAATGAGTTATATATTCATTGTGTCTATCTACTTATATTAATTAACTCCTTTAAAATATAAATATATTAACAAAAAAATTGGACATTGCAGGTGTGGTTTAATGTTTTGGAGGATCTTAAATCCACCTGGGCAAATGAGGTTCAAGAAAGAAGGTGACGGGAGTTATATATTATATATTTAGATATTAGAGGGATCATGTAATGTATTTCTAACATTTGTGTCGCATATATAGGTATAAAGAGTGGAAGAGTGAGCTCTGTAAATTCTGAAGGAAGAATGACATGCTCAATGACCGTTTTGGTACCCCTATGGAGTTGATGCTTAAGGAGTACGAGTGGAAGTGGCTTCTAATCCACTTCAACGCCCCACGATTTGAGGTATATGTTTAACAACATATGTATTTACTTATGGATAATTTGGCATTGATAGTTTCTAAATCAATTTTTTCATATATATTTATGAAACAAGGTCATTTCCTCCATAAACGCGAGGAACCGGGCAAAGAACACGGACAACCATTGCGCCAGTTCTAGACCCTATGAGTCTTATAGGGAGGAGGCAGTGACTCAACACCCTGAAGAAAACCCGTTCGTGCGGATGTATGAAAAAACGCATCCTCAGTCCCAGGAACAAACTGTAAGTATTGTGCCCTTACAATTTTACAAATTGGTTATATATGTATTTTCCCCAACTTTTTTTTAATGTATGTTTACTAATATGTTATTTTATTTTTCTTGTCAATTAAGTTCATTTAAGTGAAACAACTGAGGAGGTGTTGACTCAGATTACGAGGGAGTGAAACCTTAATATCCCGGATGATGAGCTTCTCCATGCCATTTCTCAGATTGATGAATCTGATTTAAGGGTTGGGGTGAGGATCATGGGAAATGCTTTCCCACCACGAAGGAGAAATTTCTATTGCAAGGGTTTAGAACGGCAAGGCGAAGGGATATTGAAGAATACACCCGGTTTCCAACCCAAATCGGGATCTTTCAAGGCCCAGCTAGATGAGCAACTTCGTAGGCAGACTCAGGAGTATCAGAGCTAGATGAAAGAGTCTCAGCAACGGATGACCCAACAGATGGAGGAGATGCGCCAGAAGATGGCTCAGTAGCAGGCTGAGAGGAGTTAGCTCGGATGCGAGCTGAAATGACTAGGAATTTTGAAGGCCTAAGCTCAACCCTTCAGGTGCAAGGAATGAATGTCCCGGCCCAATGTTGAACTCCATGGACTCCATCTAACTAGCACCCTCGCAATGCCCCCCATGAGCTTCAGGATCTGCCCAATGATGATGGTAGTGGCCCATCTTATCTCCGCAACCTAGACTTTGACAACATTTAGTTTATGTGAATATGTGTTTCAAAATTATACGCTAAATTTTTATAAGTTTGTGTTTTGTGTCGATTGTGAAGCTGTTATGTGTTGTTGGCCATTGTGGAAATGAAAATATATGTTTGTTGGCTATTTTGAAACTGCAGGTTCTGGGAATGGTAAATCCAGAATCTACAGTTTTTTTTCTTTCAGAAAGTTGCATACTATAGCTGACAACATGTACAAATATCGTCGGCTATAGTCTAAAATTTTTGACGTGTCAAAACTATAACCGACGGGTTTAATAACTATAACCAACGGGATGAAAAATCCCGTCGTCAGCTATAGTATCCTCCGGTCAACAATTTTGACCGATCGGGAAGGTTTTCCCGGCGACATTTTAGTGGAAAGTCGTCGGTTATAGGTACGAACTATAGCCGACAAGTTTTTAGTTGTCGGTTATAGTTTCGACTATAATTGATGGTGTTCATAATAGTTGTCGGCTATACTATAGCCGACAACCTATTCTCGACAGTGCTATAGCCGATGAAGGTTTGTCGGCTATACTATGAACGACGATTTTTGGCGAACAGGCAGACGACTTTATGTCGTCGACTATAGTACTTATGCTGGTAGTGACATAAGCTTATTCCTGCATATGTTTCGAGTTCTTGTTAGACATCGTAATTTGTTATGCATCTATTGTTACTAATTTGGTGTAACAATAGATAAGTTGAAACAAATCTGTTTCTCAAATTTGTAAATTTCAAATCTGGCAAATAAGTTGAACCGATCTATCACAAATCAATTACACAAAAGAACTTCAGTGATAGAATCAATTCTTAGTAAGGTATCATACCTATCAGTAGCTAATTACATAAACAATCATGAAAACGAATAAGAATAACTACATTACAAACAAAAATTGTGGGGTTAACACTGTAGGCTTCATACTCATCAAGGTGCTTTAGGTTGTTCTCATTAGCTTCGACATCATCTATTAAACACAAAATCCACAAATCAAAAATGTTGGACACCAAAGTGTATTCAGGAGCTAGCATGGAAGAAGAAGGCTAACCTATCTAGCGAAAAAAACAAAAGAGGAAGGCATCAACACTCATCATTAAGGCACACTAATCCTACTACAGTATTCCAAGGACTAATGCTAATTTCACAAATTGAGCTACATAACCTGAGAGACCAACATAATGTTGATGAGTATTTCCAAACAATCTAATAGCCTTGTTAGTAATATGAAACTAAAGTATCCAATGGAACTGTACCTGTAGATGGTTCGTTTAAAAGCTCAAATTCCAGCAAAGCAGGTTGTCTTGCACACCAATAAAGTAATAGATTATATTTCTTTTATCTCTATTAAAGATAAATAGTAACTTTTTTTCACCCTAAAAACTCACTGGGGCTTAAGCCCTGGTAAGCCAACATGTGGAATCGCCACTGCCCTCATCCTGACTCCGAAGAGGTATCATCAGCAAGATCTTTACCTAGTTTTTTCACCACATTAAAGAAGAGCATTGATAATTTTCACAAGGATTTAACCTGATCATGTTAGTTACCCTATATGTTAATCTCATATCATACACAATGCGTTTACACTAGCAAATCGAAGATAAGCAGAGCGACTAGTTTATAGTGGAGAGATAAGTCTTATTAATATTAGACATTTAACCCAAATTGTTTTTGACAGCTTTCCCATACAACAGTTTTTAGAGGAACATAGGAAACAATAAACTTCCCGCACGACAAAAGAGCGCTTAGATCATGCTTGTGGTAACCTAGCATGGGAAGCCTTATTTCCATACTCCATGGTTCTGACATTATCGCCAGAGAAATCGGATCATCTACCAATTTTGGTTGAGGTTTCAACTTCTCCAATACTGGATGAAAGGCGAACTTTCTGGTTTAGATTCGAAGAACTATGGGCACAACATCCAGAATGTGTGGGGCAAATTAATAAAGGATGGGCTTTGCCAACTACAGGGGATCTACTGTTATAGCTCAGAGCGAAGATCAAGCATACAGGGGCAGTCTTGAAGAAGTGGGATAAAGGCTCTTTTCGGCAAAGGAAAGTAGAGATGCGATTGATTCAGAATCATGTGCATGCTTTGGCAAGCCAGGGGTTTGCACCAGGGAAATATGATGAATTTCATGCACTTCAATTAAGATACAATGAACTTCTGTCACAAGCGGAGTTATACTGGCGTCAACGTTCCAGGGTGTTATGGCTTCGCTATGGGGATGAAAACTCAGGCTACTTTCATAGAAGGGCTTCAAACCGACGCAGTCGAAACACAATAAAAGGTGTTGAGGATGATCACAGAGTATGGCGGACAAGGAAGTCAGATGTTGCGAGAGTCCTAGTTGATTACTATGAGATGATCTTCGAAACTGAAGGGGTAGATAGAGAGTCATTGGAAGAGGTACTAAAACATGTTCAACCACATGTTACAGCATCCATGAATGACAAACTGTCAAAACCATATTCAAATGATGAAATCAAAGAGGCTTTATTTCAAATGCACCCATCAAAGGCTCTTAGACTCGATGGGATGTCATCTTTTTTCTTTCAAAAATACTGGTCTACTGTTCAATCGGATATGTGTTTTGCGGTTTGACATTTCTTAAAGACAGGTCACATTCCCATATCATCCAATTTTACACATTTGACTTTGAGTCCGAAGATTAAAGCTCCTAAAACAGCAAAGGATTTGCGTCCTAATTCTTTGTGTAATATGGCGTATAAGATTGGTTCGAAAGTGTTAGAAAATCGTCTCAAGTCTATATTACCCAGTATAATTTCCCCCTAGCAGAGTACTTTCGTTCCAGGACGAATGATCTCAGACAACTCTCTTGTGGCAAATGTGGTAGCGCATTTCCTACATAAATTAAGACAAAGTAATGGAGATGGTTTTTCTTTTCTTTGAAATTGGACATTAGTAAAGCGTATGATCGGCTCGAGTTGAAGTTTCTGGAGTTCACGTTGTGTAAGCTGGGTTTTAGCAGAGGTTAGATCGATATTGTAATGAGCACGATTCGAACTGTGAGTTACTCAGTTATGCATCTCGGGCAACCTCATGGTTACATTATTCCGACGAGAGGCATTCGTCAAGGGGATCCGTCATCTCCATACTTGTTCATCTTATGTACGGAAGGGCTCTCGGCTATGATCTCGGCCTCGGTCAATACAGGCAGGATAGGTGGCATCCGAATGTGTCCAGATGCTCCCGTTTTACACCACCTCTTGTTTGCAGATGACTCCTTTTTGTCTGGAGAGGCTACGGATCAGGAGTATTTGGAATTTAAGCGTCTTTTGCTCATATAGCAAAAGGCTTCGGGTCAACATATCAACCTCTAAATGAGCGGTGTGGTTTTTAGCAAAAATGTCACTCTGGACATTCAGGTAAAGTTAGCATCAATTTTGGGAGTGGAACATATGGATGATCATGGCAGGTATCTTGGTCTTTCTCTTTTTGTTGATAAGTTGAAAACGGCAATTTTTGCTTATTTGAAGGAGAATCTAACAAAGAAATTAATGAGTTGGAGACAGAAATTACTTAGTTCTACAGGGAAAGAGGCATTGATCAAGGTTGTTGCCTAAACTATGTCTTCTTACTGTATGCATTGCTATCTACTCCCGAAAAGTTTATGTGAAGATATAGATCAACTTTGTTGCCAATTCTTTTGGGGTGGAGATGAGGAGACAAGGAAGATTTACTGGAGATCTTGGGATCGTATGTGCCTCTCAAAGGAGGAAGGAGGGATGGGTTTTAAAAATCTCTATGCACACAACTTAGCTATGCTTGTGAAGCAAGGTTGGCGTATCTTACAAAATCTGGATTCTCTAATTGCTAGACTATATAAGGCAAGATATCACCCTTTTTCCTCCTTTCTTGAAGCGGAAGTTGGAGATTCTCCTTCTTATTCTTGGAAAAGTATCATGGTTGCAGTCCCAGTACTCAAAGCGGGTTTGATGTGGAGCATATGTGATGGAGAGAACATACGAATTTGGCAGGACGAGTGGATTCCAAATGTGACAGCAGTTTCCCTAGTGTAACGTGACTTTTGTGATGGAGCTCTTTAAGGAAGGTACGAATAAGTGGAATAGTGCTCTTATATCTCATCTGTTTCCAATAGATGTGGCGTAAGCTATATTGGCTATTCCCAGGAGTAGTAGGAAATCAAAGGATCGGATGTTTTGGAAAACTGATCGCCATTGTATTTACATGGTAAAGGTAGGATATAGAATTGCTCAGGACTCCATTTTGGACAATATATCTGCTTTGTCTTCAGCTGGGAATGGGTACAAGCAGCTTTTGCAGTCGATTTGGAAGGCAAAGATCCCTGGTAAAGTTAAAATCGCCATTAATTTGGCTAGCCTGCAATAATTTATTGCCAACGAGAATCAATCTTAGCGCCAAAGGATACAATGGAGACTTGTGTTGTGTCCTCTGTGCTACACCGTTCGAATCTACAGAGCACCTATTTTTATCTTGCCCCACTGCTCAAAATATTTTGGCATGCAATCCCTTTAATTTGAATGTTGTTATGTCCCAGGGTTTCAACTTAAAATTTTGGATGTTGGATCAAGCTACGCTACTATCTCACTACATGTTTGAGCAACTCTGAATGGTTATTTGGGGACTATGGCTCAATAGGAATGATAAGTTTTGGAATGAGAAAGCAAAGGATGCGGCCACTGTCACAGCAGTATCCATCGCCAAATATGAAGAGTACAAGAAACTACACTCCAAGGTAGAAGTTCAGAGGTTGGTATCACATAACAAGCAAAAGTTTTGGCAGCTCCCTCAAGCTGGAAAGTACAAGATGAATATGGATGGAGCCTTTGCAAGTAGTTTTAGTGGCGGTGGTGGAGTCTTACAAACATTAGAAGATATTTTTGTTGCAGGCTTTGCCTTCCATTATTCCCATATATCGTCTGTCATTCAATTAGAGTTGCTAGCTATTCAGGATGGATTGGAATTCCTTCAAAGTCATGAAATCTGATTGCAAGGTGGCGGTGGAGTGGTGTACGTACTACCCAGCAATCTGATTTGTCATTACTTGGAAGCATCGTAGAGGACATCAGGTTACTCCTGAAAAATAATACAACATAGTCTATTACTTTTGTTCCTCATATTTGTAATAGAGTACCCCACCAGTTTGCAAATTATGCTTACGAACCTAATATAAGGTGCGAATAGTTCACCTCTGCTCCAGAGTTTGTTCTGGATGTCATTTCTTACAACCTTAGTCTTAGCATTTAATAAATTACCTTCTTCGGAAGGTCGTTTGCATAAAAAAAAACGTCATAAATGATACAAGATGATGATTGGAGAGCAAACATTGTTGTATATCCACTTCCTTTCTAGAAACAACGAAATATCGGCTGCCACGATAAACAAGTGTCAACACAACACAACTGATAAAAAAGGGAGAGATAAACAATGTCAAACATCAGGTATAAAGCAGTTTACCAGTCCGCTGTTCTGTGCTCCAACAAGTGATACAAGCTCGCTTTCATGGATGTACAAATATTGTCACGGGATGAGTTCTTCACTACTCCTATCACCGTGCGGCCTTAGAATTGCTCACTTCCTCGAACAATCTAAGTCAGCCTCTACCTTTGACGCAACGGAATAAAAGACCAACACGAGAGAGAAAGAGTACTACACTTCGAGAGTGGAGAAAATAACTTTGTATTAGCTTTACGAATGCTTTACAAGGCTCACCTTTCTACACTACTCTACTCTACTCTTTTCTACCTTCTTGTTCTCTTCTACTCTTCCTACCGCTCTTTGAGTTCCTCTACTTGAACTCTTTCTACTTCTCTTCTTCTACCTCTCTACCTTTACAATGGGAGGGGAGGTTCTCTATTTATAGACCCCTCCCTTAAGCCTAAGCTTTCTAGAGTACTCTACCATATGTACAAGTTCTACACTTATCTACACAAGTCTAGGATGCCGCATGATGGTTCTAGAGGTCTCCGGAGTAGTCTTGACTCACGAGCCTCTCCATGGTTCTAGAAAGTTCAAGACTTGGCTTGATGCTTCTCAAGACTTCCGGAGACTTCCGCGACCTTCCGCGACCTTCTACATTCTTCCGCTGCCTTCCGGCACCTTTTGTAATGATCCGGATGTCTCCATACCATTCCGGACCCTTCGCGGTGCTTCCGTGATGTTCCGGACTTCTCCGGAACCAATCCTGCTGTTCCGCACCCTTCCGGAGCCTTCCAGACTTGTCTGGGTGCTTTTGGCAGCCTCCTGGGTGCGTCTGGCAGCCCCCCGGGTGCCTCTGGAAGCCCCCTGGGTGCGCCAGGCAGCCCCTCCCGGGTGGCTCTGGCAGCCCCCGGGTGCTTCTGGAAGCCCCCCTGGGTGTGTCAGGCAGCCCCCTGGCTGCTTTTGCCAGCCCTTGGATGCCTAAGGCAGCCCCCTCGGGGTGCCTCAGGATACTTCACTCTTATCCTTGAGCCATTTCTTCCTCGCGAATGCTCAAGGCTACCATGGGAAGGTTGGCGGTCCGTGACAATATGACCTCTTCCCAAAAGATACTAAAAGCATCAAACAAACTCCGAGACATAAACCGATATAGTAAGAAAACATCAACATGATCTTATATAACAAACACCATTTACTGTTTATTTCACTGTTTAAAGGGGGTATTTTGATCTTTTTCATCTATTTTTAATAGTTTAAGTTTTTACTTTTATTTTTTACCTATTTATTTTTTTCTTTTTACGGTTTTACTTTTTAACAATTTTTACAGTACTATATTTTATTTTTTACTTTACAGTTTTATTTTTTTACTTTGAATTTTATCTTTTTTTTACAGTTTTTTGTTTTACTTTTTTACTTTTATATTTTTAATTTTTTACTATAACTTTCTATCCATTTTTTTTACAGTTTTATATTTTACTTTTTTATTTTTATGGTTCAATTTTTTACTTTAACTTTTTGCCAAACCTTTTTACAATTTTGTGTTTTACATTTTAACTGTTTTAATTTTATTTTTACTTTTTAATATTCGCACATCATTTTCACAGTATTATTTTTTAACAATATAATTTTTATTTTTTACTTAAACTTTACAATAAAAAAGTTTATATAGATTTGGCTTAAATTCTCCGCATTAATTTTTTTTGTTTTAACAAGTTTCATCTTTAACAAAATTTTCTACCTAAATCATAATCTCATTTATGCATCAATTCGGACTCTTTTTAACGTATATTTTCTATCTAAATCCTAATCTCATTTATGTATCATTTTCGACTCTTTTTAACATATATTAGCAATACTGCGCCTTTGGCGTGAGCTATTCAATTATAGATTTTATGCCATGACTATTGAGTTTGGGTTCGATTGGTTAAACAATGGTTATGCTTCTGATTTGAATATGATTATTATTTAGGAGATAAATATGATTCATAAGAACTTATGATTCATAGGTTTCCCCCGTCTCTTTCTAAAATCCAATGTGATTTCTAGACAAACAAAAGCAGAAATTGTCATATATAAAGTACTTCTGAAGGAAATAAAATGACATGGAGTTTTCTCTTTTACTAAGAGATTGCTCTATGATGATGATCCTGGCAATGTAGAAAGCTCTAACGAAACTATGTGCGTTCAAGATACTTGCAAAAGACTAATAGTAACATTACAAAAATCAATTCATCTTCTTAGAGTCCACAAGGTCCAGATTTGGTTTATGAATAATGACATTAAAATGCAGGAAAGTGCTATATCGGACTTTATCTTATTAGAGGGGGTGCTAAATGGCGCCATCATTTGATTAGGAAATACAGTCTCCATTTCTTTTAGCGTGCATTCACGGAACAGGTAAAAAAATGAAGGTGATCAGAGAGTTTTTTTTTTATATATATAGTATGTTTCATATATAACTTAGGTAATTAGATATTTATTTGCAGGATGAATATCAGTGAACTAATTTCATTTGAACCTCAGGAGCTCGACCTCAATTTACATATCCCTCATGTCTGGGAAAAATAAAATAAAATTGGAGGTTGGTCTATTATCTTATCCAGGTATTATCTATTTTGTGTGAATTGATCAAACCCAAGTTTTCATATTCCATTTGATGTTGCTGTGTGTTTTTTATGTTGCTTTTATAGTTTAGTTTTTGTTTTCATTTTCTATACTTTAATCGGTCAATTATTAAGAATTTATCTCTTTCCTGTAGATCAAAGAGCTTTGAGTATGCTGTATGTGAATGACTTTATTTTCTCTGTGAATTGAATTGAAATGAATTTCATTGCCATTGTTCATTGATTTCTTCTCAATCAGAGGATCTCTCTTAAAAGGTAAGCTAAACCCAATAACCAGAATTCTTGAATCTATTTATTGGTGAGTCAAATTAACTAATCAAAATTTACCTTTAAGATTTTTTTGAATGTCAAAGAGACTGAAACTGAGTATTAAAGCTTCGCAACAACAATGATTGGTAAGCATCTCATCTCTTACACATTACATGACGTTTTGAGCAAAGTTAACTGATATTTTACATTGAAATGCAAATGATATTAAACGTTTTTTTGTTTTTTGTTTTTGTTTTTGCTGTAGCAATAGATTATGAAGACGTCAAAATGTTATTTGCGCACTGATTATAAGAAGACTTTGTTTTGACACTTCAGAGGAGACTACTTCATACCATCATTTTTTTGAGGTGAATCAGACATGTCATTCATGTTTATATTAGATAACATGTTGAAATTGTGCAAACTTAAAATTTCTCTTTATTTATTTTTTAGTTTGTCACTCATGCATATATTTTATAATGTAAAATATATATTTTTTATACGTTTATGATCTTTGTAATAAGGAACTGCAATTCTTATCTTGCAATTCTTTTCTTTTGTAAGTTGCAAGTCCTACTTTGAATATTACTTTGTTTGTAAATTGAGCATTGTCTGTCTCCAAATAATTATGATTTGTACATTACGATCATCTAATTTCTAAATAAAATTATACATTCAAATTAATATTTTGTTTCAACTATTGATCTTATTTCGACGACAAACCGCGCCTCGGCGCGGGGGACAACTCTAGTACACACGCGCGCGCGCGCGCGCGCACACACACACACATACATAACCAATTAAGCTGGACCACCACATGACACGTCGGGAAGCTCCTCCTCCGCCAACATTGATGTGCCCGCCCGAACTAGTCGAAAGCGACCAGAAAATGACGCTACTCGGTGAGGAGTCGCCGGATCGGGGTTGTCGAGGTTGACTCCGCCATCGCGATGCTCTTGAATCAAACTAACAGAAAACTATATATATGTTGTCCGACTCATGCAACCAAAGGGAGGAAAACTGAATGTCTTTCAAGTGTCAAACCCTAATTCATGAACTCAGTAAATAGATAACAGATCAATCTCAATATGTTGTATAAAAAATGCACAAATTTGTACACTATTCTTCACACAACATAATATACAAATAAGTTATATCTGAGTATTACTTGGTCCAAATCAGACCACTTTATCACACAACATATCTCTTTTCCTGTTGTGTGAATCAATGATACCAAAACATAGACAACAAATGAAAATAATTTTTGTTGTTATAACATGTTCCCAAATATAGTCATTTTCGATAACAAAATTATGCCGCTTCAACAGTATTTTAACAACAGCTAGCAGAACTATCTATTGTATCTATCAATTTTTTTCTATTTTCGGTTCACACAACAGAAAACAACATATCTGTTGAGTGAAAGGTGTTGTCTATCGACAATTTTTTACTAGTGTCAATCGAAATGTAGTGAACATATTCTCAATTTTTAGAGAAATATTCAACAACAACAAAATTATTGTCTTTGTCGCAAACAGTTGATGTTAGTACGCCATGCTCTAACTCATAAAACATGTCATACTTAGCACCAAAAATGAATTATCAAAGAAAACTAAAAGGGTACAAAGGAGAAATCACGCCTAGAGTTGTACCGCACACGCTTGGTGTCACAGCACACGTCATCTGGCCGAGGTGGGGTGCGACCCGCCAATGGTCCAAACTACCCTCATTTACACCTAAAATGGGATGTTCACATCAGTCCCACATCGAAGATGACATAGAGTTGTCACTTTCAGCTACCCATATAGAGAAGGTATTTATGAAAAATAAAAGGTAACGAGTCTACATTTTTCATATTCATAATGCTTACTGTCATAACCCAACTAACTTAAGCTTCAGAGCATTAAAGGCGGCTAATCCCATCTCAAATTTTTGATGCTTGTCGATTGTTTTTCAATTCAAGCGGAGCGTGAGAGGTCATTCAACAGAATGCTCAGGAGCGATCCATCAACAATATCTATTGCTCTTCTAGCGGGATCCCTTATGAATTTTGATAGAAACAATTGGGATCGTCTAGCGGTCTAGTTTTTTCCACTTACTAAAAAGCCTTTTTCTCTTTCTCGCCCATATCTTCTCCCCATCATTATGCCTCTCCTCGAGAATAAGGATTTTGAGACTCCGGCTAGGGCTCGCCTGCGCACGGCCAGCGAGCTTCTAATGCCCAATATCTTGCTTACGGGGACTAGCACTAAGGATGGTTGAACTAACAACACCACTCCAGGGGACGACAATGCTTTCTTACTCCAGGAGATGGCTCAAATCCGAGATGAGCGCGCTGCTGAGTGCCAAACAAATCAATGCCTGCATGAGGCCTTCACTGCCATGTAAGCTCAACAACTAGAGCTTGGTAGGCAGGAAGAGCGCTGCAACCTCATTCATATGGCTGCCCAGCTCAACAACCCCTTACTGTAAGGGTACCCGCCCCCT
Organism: Geum urbanum; assembly: GCA_946800695.1. NCBI lineage: Eukaryota > Viridiplantae > Streptophyta > Magnoliopsida > Rosales > Rosaceae > Geum > Geum urbanum. Next base: position 10,090,719 of record OX327015.1, read on the forward strand.
CCAAAACCCCACCAGCAGGCTCTTGATGCCACCTCCTAAATCTTTTCCCTTTTGGCCGATATCGAGGGTGAGCTCATACATGCCACGCACAACCCTGTTTTCTTGGGCCATCACACATGTCAAGCATGACAGGCACACCAAATCCCTAAATAACGAGGGCTACAGTGGGCGCGGTGACCCCAGTACCCACGTTGACAGGTTCTTGTCTACCACAACAATGCGCCCGCATGATGACGCGACATTGTGCTACTTGTTCCTTGAAATGCTTACTGGAGAAGCGCTAAATTGGTTATTCGAGCTTGCGCCTAGTTCGATTGATTCCTTCTCTGATTTTACAGATGCATTCCTCAAGCACTATAGGCTGCAAAGCCGTCACCACAATGCCAACTCTTTATTCTCCATCTGCCAAGGCGGTTCCGAGCCACTCTCCACCTACATAAACTGCTTCCGCCCAGCACTGCCAGAACCTGGATAAGCAGACGACCCGGTCCACTCTGATCGAAGGCTTACAGCCCTCGTCATTCAAGGAGAAAGTCATCAAGTGCAACTACTTGGCTTATGAGGAAGTCGTTGATATGATCTTCAAGAAAGAGGACTTTCATTATAGGGTCTGGGGCTACAAAGCTCGAAACTCACCAAGACGCATCTCACTACCCGTTCTTTGACAAGCTTCATTGCCCAAGACGAGACGAGCCTCATCTCCTTGTCACCACCAACGAAATAAGCGAGCAATATTGTTCACAGCAGAGTGCCGTAAAACTCCCAAACTCCACTGTTCTCGTACCCGAAATGTCGCTTGCCCTCAGAGAGTGCCTAAACATTATTCTCTTGACAAGGTGATGTGCACCGTTACAAATGTTACTTACACATAAATCTTCACCAATAACAACCACTTGATTCTTCTAACCAAAACCAAGGCAAGGAAAGCTCTTCTCAAGCATACTGGGTTCTGGTGCAAGTACCACGAGTTTGAAACGTATAATACTGCGGATTGTGGCGTTCTCAAGAAAATCATCCAAGAACTCTTCGACAAAGGAGAATTTGTTCAGTACAAAGACGAACGCCTAAGGTAGGTAATGCTCATTGAAGCATGCGGGGTTATCAATACTATTTTAGGTGGCAAGAGAAAGGCAAATGCCCCTTTTCGAGAGGTTTTCTCTGTCACCACTAGGTCAGCCGCCAAGGCACCATGACACTCAAGGGAACCAATCACATTCTCGGAGATTGATGAGCTTGGTGCCCCCGCTATGGATGCGTTGTTCGTTATAGATGCCTTAATTGATAGATATAAGATGCAATGCATCCTGATCGAATCAAGCTCGTCCGCTAATGTCATTTTCTACCATGCTTATGCTCAGTTGCATAAGCCTCGAAGTAAGTTGACGCAAGATAACAAGTCTCTATTGAGCTTTTCGGGCGACGTTGTCTACCCCATGGGAAACGACTATATGCGATTATGCTTGGGCTCTACGGGCACTCCACATAAAGAGGCTTGTACTGACTTCATAGTTGTTGATTTGTTTTCTTCCTATAATGTTATACTTGGGAGGCCTGCCATTAAGAAACTCAAGGCCATCCTCGCTAACCACATGCTCTACCTTCAGTTCCTAGCAAATTTTGGCACTTGATCCATCTGGGGATATGATTTTTTGTAGAACACTCAGTGGACCCCAAGACGTGACACCTGGCATGGCAAGAAATCATCAAAATTAGGGAAGATACTACTCAGTCCGCCACACCTGATGACCCCAGAGATGGCGCCAATGCCCTCAGGCCAATGGACAGCGGGGACTCTCTAATCGAGGTCTAGCTTGATCCCGCTCATCCATAGCGCAAAGTGAAGATAGGCGCCCAATTAGATTCCACTATCACCATAGATCTAACGCAAGTTACGCATCTACTCATCGAGTACCAGGGGTATTTGCTTGGTCCTATGCGGACATGCCAGGTGTTAGTACGTCATGTGCCTTACTTAGCACCAAAATAGCCAAACAAGATTTGCAAAAAGATACAGGGGAAATTCGGTAAAATCATGCATGGGATGTACGATGCATGCACCTCACCAGGCAAGAGCGTTGCGCATGCCATCCCTATTATGTATGACACCGGATGCCAAAAGATAATCATGCCCCCTTTTACATAAAAGTGGTATGCTTGCATCAGTCCCACATCGAGGACCACACACTACAATAAAAGGTGCTTTATACAATGCTGTATACACAACAATTTTAAAAAAACATGTTGTGTGATAGAAAAAATGTGAATAAAGTGTATCATACATCGGTTGATATACTGAACCATTGTTTGTAAATATGAAACCATTTTTAGAGAACGATTTGTATTATATGTGTTGTATGATCATCAATAAATGACTTGCTATTCTAGTTCAATTTTTAGGTGTCAAGGGAGTCTGAAAATAGCATTTCCCCCCTTGAATTTCTTCATCTTCTATCATCTTAGAACTATCATACAACATATATTATCACATTTCATTGTATGAAAAATGTAGTACAAAAGTTAGTATGTCATTTCGTATACTATCTTTATTCACACAACAATTTTTATAAAAAAAATGTTGTATGTTGGTGTCAAACTACTCATGTCAGTAAAGATCCCTCAGATGTAATTTTTATCACACAATAGATGATATATAAACTTTTGTGTGATGAATATTTTGGTAGTAATCTTTACATGTTAGTTGGCATCCAATTTTGTCATACAACAGAACATAGACAAACATGTTGTGTGAAAGTCAAACTTTGAATGTTAGTTTTGCTCCCTCAAAATTCTCTTTACTCATACAACAAGATGTTGTCTGATCAAAATGTTGGTGCCAAACTGTACATGCCAGTATGCATCTCTCACATGTGTCTTTTTCATACAACATAATACATATGCATGTGTTGTGTTGTGTTGTGTTGTGTTGTGTGAAGAAAATATGAGCCAAACTATGTATATCACTTTGTTATCCATGTCAAGTGTCTCATTTTCACACAACGAGCTATACAACAATATTGTTGTGTGAAAAAAATGGGAGTGCCAAACATCTTATGTCAATTGACATCCCCTTAATCTCGTTCTTTCAAACAACAAAGTCATATCAAATTATTGTATGATAGAAATAATTGTCAACAATTGCCATTAGCTTCTTGTCATGTTGAAATAGTCACACAATAGAGGGTCTAATATGTGTTGTGTATCTATTTTACTATTCAATCATTGTTTAGGGTTTAGGGGTTTGAAATTTATGGTAAGTTCGAGTTTAGGGTTTCATTTATATTTGGTAAATTTTTTTTACTAATTTACCTTGCACATTAAAAGAGTAAAAAATAATATATGATTCAGATTAGATCTTGTAATTTTCAATGGTGAGAGTTTAATTGAGATTGTGTGAAATAACATCAATACTCCTCTTATATTTTGCTTATTTTTTTATGGGGGAACTAGGTAAATCAATGTTTTATGTCAATTTTTTTGACACTATGAGATGGATATGCAATCTACAAGAATGTGTGTTAAAATTTTGATCTTAAAAAATCACTTTAGGGAGGGACAATTTACGTTTTAGTTGTAAGGATACTACGGTCATATTTGGCGAAACGCATGGATCGAGGTCAAAATCAACTCCGAAATTTATGAAATTTTAACGGCGTGCTTAGAATATTCCAACCAATCAATCCGACGGTTAATTTTATAAAATTATTGCATATTATTGATTTAGTTTCACAAAGGTCTTTCATTCCATATAACCAAGGAATAAAGTTAAGAACATTAGTATACATATGAGGAATTTAAGTAATATGAGAACAAAAAATGTTCTAACGATAAACAAAGCCATATAGAATGGTCCACCTTATAATAATGGATATCGTACGTAAAATTAGCCTTGTCGAAGTACGTTTAAACCCCGGTTAATGCAGTCAAACAAAATGTGTGAAAAGACAAAGATACCCTGCTCTTATATTTTTCTTATTTTCCTATGGGGTAGTGGGTAAATCGATTTTTTATGTCAATTTTTTGACACTATATGTAATCTACAAGAATGTGTGTCTAAAATTTGATCTTAAAAAATAACTTTAGGGAGGGGTAATTTATGTTTTAGTTGTAAGGGTACTACATCCACATTTGGCGAAACGCATGGATCGAGGTCGAAATCAAGTCCAAAATTGATAAAATTTTAACAGCTTAGAATATTCTGACCAATCAATCCGACTGTCAATTTTGTAAAATGATTACAGATTATCGATTTAGTTCAACAAAAGTCTTTTCTTCTATATAACCAAGGAACAAAGGTAAGAACATTAATTCGTATACATATGGGGAATTCAATTAATATGAGAACATTAATTCGCCTACCTTGTAATGATAGACATCATACGTAAAAAATAGCTTCGTCGAAATATGTTTAGATCCCGGTCACATCCATTAATTAGTTTCATAACATAATTATTCTTTTGTTATTTAATATTACGAATAGATTTACTAGTCAAAATTTGTTAAACCTAGTCAACTAAGTCAACGTAGAATTAGTCAAAAAAATGAGTACAAGATAGGTGGAAAGTGGCATTTATTTTCCCCCCCAAATATCAAGATACTTATACAACAGAGATTATGTAAATTGTGTTGTCTAATGAATAAGATCAAATGGCATTAGTTTCCCCCCAAAAATTCAAGATACTTATACAACAGAGATTATGAAGATTATGTTGTCTAATGAATAAGATCAAATGGCGGCAAATGACACTAGTTTTTCCCCCAAATGTCAAGAACATTATACAACACAATGTATGAAAATTTTGTTGTCCAATGTAAATGATTAAATGGGCAGAAAATGACATTAGTTTTCCCCTTAACTGTCAAGAACATTATACAACACAATGTATGAAAATTGTGTTGTCTAATGAAAAATTGTACAAATTTTTAGCAAAAAATTTGGACCTTAGACTTAATTGAGTCTGACTTGTGGTTGTGTGAGTCTTAAACACTTAGTCTTTTTTTTCACCAAACACATTTACTCTAGCCTCAGCTCTCCCTGACCTACCTCTCTCCGTCAAAACAAATCGAAACTTAGCCCTCAGCTCATCAACAGTTCTAACCTCAATTGTCAAATCCGATTTGTAGCCCTAAGCCTAGCCCCCAAACCTCTAAATCCTAGCCTTAAAACCCTGAATCTCACTGAAAATCATTCTTACCTAGTTCTAATCCCATTCTCCATCGACTCCACATTGGTAAGCTACTTTCTCATTCCCTTGTTTGTGATTCTGTGCTTCTAATTCTGACATTATTTCTGGAATGAACTGTGTATTGTTTCTATTGAAAATTTATGGGTTTGTAATGGATACATGCAAAGAGGTTTTGAGTTTGTAATTTATCTAGAAGTGGGTTTTTTGATTCTCAATCTTATAGGTCTTTGCTGCTGTTTTGATTATGTTGGTGTCTTAGTTCACTCCCTTGTTTGATTTGGGTGTTTTGATTCAAATCTTATAAACTACAAGAAATAGCCACTTAGGCAACGAAGAGATTTCATCGTCTAAGTGGCTATTTTTGTTGCTTAAGTAATTAGGCGACAAAATTTCGTCGTTTAAGAATCCTAGCCTAAGTACTTAGACGACAAAACTGTTTGATTTCGTCGCCTAAGTACCATCTTAGGCGACGAAAACTACTGCGTCGTCCAAGTACTTGGGCGTCAAAAAATTGTCCCTCTAAACGACAAAACATGTTCGTCGTCTCAGAGACCTCTTAGATGACGAAACATGTTCGTCGTCTCAAAGACCACTTAGATGACGAAGACGTTTTGTCGTCTAAGTACCCTACGTAGATGACGACAGACATTCGTCGTCTAAGTAGAGGTCTTAGATGACGAAACATGTTCATCATCTAAGTGAATACACTTCGGCGACGAAACATGCCTATTTCGTCGCCTAAGTTAATTATGTTTTTTTCTTCTTCTGAATTAAATAAATAATTAGTAATAATTTTAAAATTACAAAGTAATATAAAAATTAATTATATTAATAAAATATTCAGTAAATATAAAAATTATTTTTACAAATTAAAGAAAATACAAAACTAAACTATCGGGGGGGGGGGGGGGGGCTGGTTAAACAGACCGCCTATTCCGCCGCCGGTGGTCTGATCGTTGTTGTTGGGCCCGTGAGGAGGGGGGAACGATAAGCATCCTCGGGAACGGGCAACTCTATGCGTGTGCACATCGCGAAGAAGTCGGCCATATTTTGGTTTTGCGCGTCCAGCTACCCCTGCATCAACCTGGTCTGCTCTCAGGCCCGATCAGCCGACTCTTGTGCCAATCGAGCCTGCTCTTGTGTGGCTCAGACCGCCTTGGCATCGACCCCACCTCGCCTACTGGACGACAATCCGGAGGACTGGGATGACAAATCTCTATGGACCCTCCGTCCAAGTCCACGAACCTTCTTGCCAGCTCGACAGCCGGAAACAGCATCGACAATGGAGATCTGGCTCTCCACCGATAAAGGGGGCACCTCTTCGGGTGTCATACCTGGATTTTCCAGCTGGCTGTTCGCGAACTGCTCCTGGGCCATTTCTATCAACCGCGCCTGAAACTAAAAATGAAATTACTATTATAGTAAATTTGGATACATTTTGGAAGTACGATTAAATTGAATTAAGTTAGGTAAGATGAGTCACTTACCCCTTGTTGATTCGCTTCATCGTCGACCCCGGGCCGGACCTAAGCCGAGACACTGGCATCCAGGAGAGAATGCTTCGAACCCGCATCCTTGTGCTCCTTTGAGATGAGCATGAAGCCTTTGGAACCCGTAGTATGGTGTTTATACTTCTTCACACGGTTTGCCTTGTTGACATCCGACCTTATCTGTTTGACAAAAAAATTATTCAATAATAAATAAATGGTTAAAAATAAGAAATTATTTAATTTTCTTAATTTAAACGAAATGAAGATGAACCTTATACTTGTCGGACTCAAAGTGTCCGACCAACCCTTCCCACTCCTGTTCCCTTTCATCTCACAGCTCATGTGGGACAAGCGTGGTGCCATGTCAGAGATAGTACTTATGGAGGTCGTAGTTCCAATCCTTGAAAGTGTCCATGGTCACGGTGTTGATGTGCTCCATCATCTCCGGCGTGCCGTCGATATTGAAATGTAGCTAGAAAAAAAAATAGAACCTAAACATTATGCCTAGCTTCATGGTTGGTAATTAATTATAAAAATATAAAAAATAAAATAGTATTACCAAGAGTTCACGGTACACCCTCAACCTCTCGGATTTAGGCATCTTGGTCCACAAAGCGGCAACCATACGGATATTGTTCTGTATGAGCTGATGGTGTGCGGTGTGAGGCTGCCGAGTTGCGAGGACGGAGGGTCTCGAGTGAAATCGTTGAACGGCACCTCGATCTTCTTCCCGGTCGACCTGACTATACGCTCAATTTTCATGCCCTTCCCAAGTCCCCTACTCCATTTGGGGACATGATCTGACTGTTGCCTCCTCGCCGTACGCCGTGCGCTGTAGTGAACGAAGTCGTCGACCGACTCCATGGGACCTTCTGACGTCGCCGCTGAAGCGGTGACTAGTAGGTCATCGGTATGGACAGTGGCCGCCTCATTTGGAGCATGAGAGATTGGGCCAGTCGGCATACCCAAACGATTTGGAGGAATCGAAATGGTCTCTTCCAACTTCGTTTGGCTCCAACCTATTTCTTGTGCAATGGATTGGAGTTCGGCATCTCTCTCCTCTTGCGATCGCCTCTTTTTTGGCGCCATCGATCTTAATTAATTAAGCTGAAAAAATTATTTATTAACAATATATATATATATATCCAAATTAATTTATCCAAATTAATCCAAATTTTCACCAAATTTCATCAAATATAAATATATTTAAATTTCACAAATTAGTATATCTAATTTATCTAAATTTCAAAAAAAAATAGAATTTATCTAAATTTCACAAATAACATCAATATACGTGCGATTAAATTCAATTCGATATATATTACCAATTTACAAATAAATTCAATTAGATATATATTACAAATTTACCATCCAAATTTTACAAAATTATCCAATTTATATACATTTTACAAATTTATCCAAATTTCACAAATATATCCAAATTTATCTAATTTATTCAAATCTCACCAATTTAATTATCTAATTTATTTCGTGGCATTTATATTACTAATTTATATTAACAATTTATTTATCCAAATTATATTACCAATTTACCAAATAATTAACATCAATATACTCAAAACTATATCTATACATTATATATACAATACTGAGTGCATTATACGTACTAAATACATGCATTACCAAAAAATATATTTACAATATACACAATTAATATTTTATTTATTAATTAACAATATATCCAAAAATATATATATATATATATACAAAATCTATAAACACAATATATATACAAATTAAATCTATATACACAATATATATATGAAATACATACACAACATGCATGTATTATACATACATATATATATATAGAGTGAGAGATATACCGGCGGTGCGGGAGAGGGGAGTGCGTGATCGAGGAGGCTGGGCGACAGTTTTTGAGGAGAGGAGTGAAGGGGGGCGGTCGGACGGCGAGAGAGGGAGAGAAGAGGCCGGAGGCGGCGGCGACCTGGTTGCAGGAGGAGGAGGCGGCGCAGCGACCTTTGGGAGAGAACGGAGAGAATGAGAGAGATGGGAGAGACAGAGAGAGACTGGTTTGAAACGACTGCATTTTCTAGATATACATATTCACTTAGGCGACGAAACAATTCACTTAGGCGACGAAGATGAACCATTTCATCGCCTAAGTGCGCTTAGGCGACAAAAACCATCAGTTCTTTGCCCAAGTGGAATTTAAATATGGCCCAGAAAATGAGGCGCACAGGAAAATGAACCCCACTTAGACGACAAAAGGATTTGTTTCGGCGCCTGAACTCTAAACTTAGGTGACAAAATCAACCCTTTCATCGTCTAAGTGATATTCAAACGTGGCCCAAAAAATAGGCGCTCAGGAAACTGAACCGTCAAAATTTTGGTCTTAGGCGACGAACGTGAGGTATTTCGTCGCCTAAGTCGTTCTTATTTCTGGCCTAAAAATTTGGGCGTACGAACCGAACCGCCAAAAATTTTGATCTTAGGCGACGAACCAAGGTGTTTTCGTCGCCGAAGTGGTCACATAGGCGACGAAAATACCTTGGTTCGTCGCCTAAGTGAATATTTTAAAAAAAATTATACGAAAATTATTTTTGTTGTAGTTACTTATAATTTTAAAAAAATGAACCTTTAGATATAACCATTATATTTGTACAATATTGTTAAAAAAAATTGAACATAATTTGGATTAATTTAGGTTTCGATCGAATAAATTGAGTGATTGTCGAAAAATAGTTAAAAGACGGGCAATATCATAAAAATAATTCTTAAATCCATTTTCGAAGTTACAGGTAAGAACTTAGTTTATCAACTAAAACAATTTAATAGCCAAAATTTATTAGAGATTAAAAATTGGTGATATATCTACTAATGTTATATAACTTAAGTGTTTGTACGTCTATATTTACTCCACGTTAACATTAACGAAATTTAATTTTGAAAAAATAGCTGTTGGATATATTGATCATAACATAATATGTAAGTTCATGAAATTTCATTGAAAACGAAGTTTGTTAAGGTTTTGATCGGCGTAGTCAACCATAAAACCAAAATTTCAACGAAACGGAAACGTTGATATGCGAATCTTCGTAACTCCGATTTTCGAACCGTCAACACTCACAGTCCAAGAATTTCTTACTCCACGTCCTGAAGGAAAAAAAAATTATATTTGAAGATGGTATGTATGGTAGTGCTCTTAGAGATCAGATTGTGAAACTATGACTTATGCGACGAAAACAGTTACATTTTGTCGCCTAAGCTCCTTCTTAAGAGTTATAGCCGACGATTCATTAACTCGTCGGCTATAGAGTGATTATCTCGTCGGTATTCCGGCCGAACCATCGTCGGCCATACTAAACATTATAGCCGGCGACGAGAATGCCAATGCCGACTAGTCGTCGGCTATAATATCATAGCCGACGATGAGGAAAAAATTGGCCGGCGAGTGACATTTTCGTTGGTGATACTTATTATAGCCGACGATATATGATTTCGTCGGCCTTTGTTTTCTTCATTTCGTGGGCAATGGGAAGAAATGTGGTAGTGGATTTAGGGCTTAGGAACTAAACCCTAAACCCTAAATCACATTGTGACAGTATCCTTACGACAGTGTGAATGTATAATTCGGACACTATCAGTGCCCTTAGGATGTTGTAATGATATACTTAGAATACTGTGATAATACCTTTACAACCCTATGATGGTATACTTAGAATGTTGTGATGATATGCTTCCAAAATAAGTGTACCATCACAGTTGCATAAATATATCAAACTTCCAAAATAAGCATATTATCACACTTGCATAAGTATACCAAGCTTCCAAAATAAGTGCACCATCACAGTTGCAAAAGTATACCAAGTTTTCAAAATAAGCATAGCATCAATGCTTACTAACGATACTAACTGAAGTACCCTTAGGATGTTGTGATTGTATACTTAGAACACTGTGATAGTACCCTTACAACACTATGACGGTATACTAAGAATGTTGTGATGATATGCTTCCAAACTAAGGTACCATCACACTTGCATAAGTATACCAAGCTTCCAAAATAAGCGTACCATCACACTTGCGTAAGTATACCAAGCTTCCAATACAAGTGTACCATTACAATTGCATAAGTATACCAAGCTTTCAAAATAAGCGTACCATCAATGCTTACTAACGATACTAAATGAAGATCATAAAAATACAATCTATAATGTATAAGGATACTATAACTTTTTTTAAACGCTTTGATAAAAATTAAAAATTAAAAAGTGGGCAAAGGAATTGCTCTAGGCACCCATCGCATGCACCCAGAACAACGAGAAGTGTTCGTGAGGCCGAGTCCACCGAAGAAACTCCCCCGGCGTTCTCTCCAGTGGCTCAAAAAGGCGACGCAGCCTTGGGTTCGAATTGTAGTGAGACCAAGGAGGCCGAGTGCCCGAGTCGCAGCGAGACCGACGAGGTCGATTCGCAGGCGAGCTCGAGGATAGATCTGCGCGGCACAACGCTCACACGGTGAGCTCGAGGCGCGGAGAACGACGGGAAGCAATGGACCGAGGGAAGACTTATCCAGCCGGCAAGGGGCAAACGTGTTCAGTGGTAGATTTTGTAATTTTCATGAAAAGAGTTGTAGTTGCACAAAACGTAAATTTTGTGAAATATTAGTAATGGCACGCGCATAATTTGTTTTAAAACCAGGGGTGTTTGTCGCGTGTTTGTTAATAAGGAGACTTTTGGGTCAATTTTCAAGTGGACATGATTTTTCGGTACATTTTGAAGCCTAAAGTGACTTGGTGGTTAATGACCATTTAAAAATATAGTAAATTACATATAAGGTCAATTAGAGACCCTATTTCACACATAAGGTCATTTAAACTTTTATCCTAATTAAGGTCACTTTCTTTAATTCATATTTTCTGTCTTTCCAATTTTGTCCTTTTATATTTACTTTGAAGATCATTTATATTTTTATCTTAATTAAGGTCATTTTTTTATCCATATTTTCTGTCTTTCAAATTTTACCTCTTTATATTAACTTTTCAGGTCATTTTATATTTTTTATCCTAATTAAGGTCACTTTTTTATCCATATTTTTTTATGCATGAAGTTCCAGTAAAGCAGTACTATCCAACAACTAGAGTAGTACTTTCTGAAAACTATAGTAGTACTTTCAACAAAGTTTTAATTAGGATGCATAAAGTCTCAGTAGAGTAGTACTATCCAACAACTAGAGTAGTACTTTCTGAAAACTACAGTAATACTTTCAACAAAGTTTTAGTTAGAATGCATAAGTTCCAGCAGAGTAGTACTATCCAACAACTAGAGTAGTATTTTCTGAAAACTACAGTAGTACTTTCAACAAATTGTTGTAGTGTTTTTCATGAAACTGCCAAATGGTGTGTTTTGCAACGTCCTCATTGTAGTACTACTACAGAGCACACTACATACTACTCACAAACAACACTACAAACTACTACAGAGCACACTATAAACTACTACAAAACACACTGCAAACTACTACAGAGCGGACTACATACTACTCACATACACCACTACAAACTACTACAGAGCACACTAGAGTCTGTACATACTACTACAGAGCACACTACAGTCTGTACATACTACTACAGAGTAACATATGTACTACCACAGATTATTATAGACACTACTACGTACGTAACAACCAAAACACAACAATCTGCCTAACAACTACATAGCACACTACAATCTGTACATACTATTACAGAGTAACATATGTACTACCACAGATTATTATAGACACTACTACGTACGTAATAACCAAAACACAACAATCTGCCTAACAACGACAGAGCACACTACAGTCTGTACATACTACTACAGAGTAACATATGTACTACCACAGATTATTATAGACACTACTACGTACGTAATAACCAAAACACAACAATCTGCCTAACAACTACAGAGCACACTACAGTCTGTACATACTACTACAGAGTAATATATGTACTACCACAGATTATTATAAACACTACTACGTACGTAATAACCAAAACACAACAATCTGCCTAACAACCAAAACACACTTCTACATACAAATAGATCTCCAACGCTCAGAGAGAGGGAGAGGGAGAGAGAGAAAGAGAGAGAGAGAGAGAGAGAGAGAGAGAGAGAGAGAGAGAGATCTTTTGCGGCTGTGGTGTCGGCGTCGAGGTGTGGCGAAGAGAGATACGGCCTAGAGGAGGCGTGATAGTGGTGAGGGATTGAGAGAGGGAGAGGAGGCTGCAACTGAGATGAGAGAGGAGGCGGTGAGGCAACTGAGAGATGGGGAGAGAGAGGAAACCAAACGGAGAGAGAGAGAATACTAGGCAGAGGGAGAGAGAAAACTGAGATATGGAGAGAGTGATAGGAGAGAGAGAGGTGTTAAATTGAATTTTTATGAAGGTATATTTGTAAATAAATCAAACTTCAAGATATTTTGTTTAATTAAGTGATCTTATTTATAAAAAAAAATCAGGTAAACCTTATATGTAACTAATCTTACGTAACTGACCTTAGGTATAATTTACTCTTAAAAATATCGATCTACGACTAACATTACAATCTTCTAGCCACGACATATACTACTTCTCCGAAATCTCCAAAATTCTAAGATCATCTGATTAAACACTTAATTAATAGTTATTAATACTAGCACTGTAATCTTCTGCTTTAAGTGCATTGCTACCATGTACTCTTATATTTAAAATCTATATTGGCTTTGATGTTAACAGAGGAACATGTAATCGTGTATAATATACCAACTACTGGTTCATTTGTTCAGTACCAGATGTGAATTTCTTTTCTCAGAACAATTTGAAAGAAAAGCAAACGGGTCATTCAAATCTCATGGCACCTTTGATTTTTTCAGCCAATAATAAAACATCTTCACTTGCATACTTCATGGCTGCATATTAAAATGGAGAGCCAGCCAATTAAGTAGAATACTATCTTTCGATGAAATGTCATCTAGATCATGTTTAGTAAGCTTGGGGTATTCAGAAACATTGACTTTCTGGACAACTATCTAATTCAGAACACAGATGCCCTGACAAGTTTTGCCTTTAAATCCATGTTGAGGGCTCTGAATTTCCATGATATATGATTACTCAGAAGTTGGTGTCATAGAGCAAATTCATTAAACTTGAAGAAGACAATAAGTGAAAAACTTGGATCTAAGTGAAGCAGATTTCAGTCAGAACAATCCAGATTAATTTGGAACATGCACGTACACCCAGTAGGCATAGAAGTTTATGTTTACTACCCGAATCACATGTACTATTATTGTTTTGTTCATAGCCAATATATCACTGGATCCAGGTAATGCAGTAAATAATGACTGATACAGTAGATATAGAATTACCATGTTTAGTATTTCAGGTCCTCCAGAGTTTCCACCGTAGGAAAGACAACCATGGGAGCAGGGACACTACCTGAAATGAGCTCTTTTGGTATCAGCACCATAACAAGTCTATATACTTCTGTAATCACCAACTAACGGATCGGAGAACCAAGTATCTGAATGTTATCAAATCATCTTAGTACCAAGAAATCATGTGCTAAATAGAAGCAACCATAAAACTAATCAAGCAAAGAACCCAAAAGAGAGAGGAACTGAATGCTTCACCGAATCTTGTCGTCTACTAACTTTGCATTCCATATAAACAAACTCCAAGAGAGACAAACGCTACCAAACTGTCGCGTTTGCTCCTATTGTCAAGTAGATTAGTTTGTATGGTAGTAACATTAATTGAAAGGATATATACAACCTCGGATTTGTGGTGCAAGGCTCAAATTAAGAAGTCAATCTATAGCTAACAATGACAGTAAAAGCAAAAGAGCTACAAGCAGATACTTTCCATTAAGTTTAGATGCTCAAATTGTCATCACACGATTGAATTAAACAGAAATGCTCACACAAAGCAACAAAGAATAGAAATTGTAAGCTGAAAATAGAGATTGGAGTCATAAATGATGAGTCAGATGAGGGGTTCTAAGTTTCAATTTCATTTCTGTTTGACAAAGAATAGAAATTGTAAACTGATATCAAGTACATAGCAATAGTTAGATCTATATATCAAAACAACTGCACCAGAAAAGCAGAAGGAAACTATTAACAGCGGCATTCATAGAGTTGATCCTCTACAGCTTCCTAACCAAATGAGTCTTCTTCTTCTAGGCCATGAAGATGCGACAACTGCCTTAGCACCACGCACTGGCGCTAGACTACAGCCGTCCTTGTCAGCGATCGATACCACGTCACCACAAATGGCACACAGTGATCTACGGCTTGTTGTATAAATCCAGGTTGATACAGCATTCTGATATACACTTGGCTGTAAGTGCTGCTCTGCTATTTCAACTCGAATTCATCATGCTGACTCTGAATCGAGAGTTACTCCACACTCTTCATTCAGGCCAGAGGTGACAACAGACACTCTTAATCGGTTGTCCTGAATCATAAATTACAGAAGACAAAGCTGAGGAATCTAAAGCAAAAGCTATAAAATAGTGCAACAACAGTTTGAAAAAACTAAAGTGTAATGTATTCTCTCCATATCAATATTATATATTTCATCTTATGCATGGCAGGCATTTCAGCATTAATCAACATCTCTCAACAAAAATCACAAAAATTTCGATAATAAGAAATTATAGGAAATTGTATGTTATACCTTAGATGCCGTAGATCACTGACTTGAACTTCCTTCCAGGTATGGAAGTCAGAAGTAGAAGTTAAAAACTCAGGGCAGTACAGAATGCTAAACTGTTCCAACGAAGGGCAGTCAATAATAGCATTTCCCGTACAGTAGAACCATGTGAGCAGTGGAAGATTACACAAAAATAAGTTCTTCAATTTTGGAAAAGATATCTTCTGGTTCACAGTTTCCACACTTGCTTCAATTACACTCTCCAAGCTAGGACATCCAGTAATGGAAAGGTCTTCCAATTTCAAAAGACACTGAGCCACGTCTAACGTGAAGAGACTTTTCAGTTTGGAGCAACAGCTAACCACCAAAACTGTTAGACTGTGGAGGTAGATTGATGGTAAGAGTGCATTCCCCAAGTTAGGACAAGCTTCCACCTTCAATAATTTAAGATTGCACAGTGACTGAGGTGGTAATTCACCAACACATAACTCCTTCATGCAGCACAAGTCAACCAAATGCAACTCTTCCAAGCTCTCAAAGACAGGTTCATTTGGAACTGGAACACAAGTTACAGCATTCATCAACTCTTCCAATTTCTCGTGGGGCCCAATTACAGCAAGAAACTTGAGTCCATTTAATATACCACGTTCATACTCCACAAGCATGTTGCTTAACTCATTGCACATTATGAATTGTAGACTCTCTGCTTTCTTTGTCACTGACAAGATAAACCAATCTGGTAAGATATTGATTGTGGTGCTAAGAGTTAGGGCCCTTGAATGATCATGTGAAATGCATGTCTTCAAAGAGTGATTTCTAAGTATTGGTTCTCTGCTGATGCATATATCAAATATCGCCCAACTTGGGCTGGACTCGACCCTCTCAGGCAAGCATTCTGAACCAGATATGTTAACCTTCAATATGTATAAATGGGACAAGCCAAGCAACTCATCAAAGCCAGCATTTTCAGCCCCCTCGAGTTTACTGCTCCAGTCCATAAATTTACATTGTATATACAATTCCTCTAAACTGTGCAATTTCAACACCACTTCAGCAGGAACTGTCTCTACATATTCACTGGTGATGTCCAATATCCTCAGATGACTCAAATGTCCTATTTCCTTTGGCAATTCCTTGAGAGGCAATTCTCTCATACTTAGAATTTCAAGTGATATCAATTCTCTGATTGCAGATACATCAGTAATTGACTTGCAACCGTCAAGATACAAAGTGTGGAGGTTTGTCAGGAAACTGAATGATGAGGGTAGTGAAGAAATTCCAGTATCGCTCAGATCTAACACCCTCATTGCATTTTCACGTTGGAAAAATGCATTTGGGATGTCATATATAACAGCATTACCTTGAAGCAATAAAATCTGGAGGTTTGGACATTTTAATTCCTCGGGAAGCTTGCGAATTTCATTTCTCATTAGAGAGATTACTGAGGAGCTTTCATCTGCATCCTCTGGCCAATCTTTTAACTGACACCCAGGCTTTACCAGGAAATAATGATCCTCTTCTTTTTTCATTGGTGAAGAATTAGAAAAGCCAAATTTATACAATATTGACCTTGCTGTATTCCGAATTACATCATGCATCCTTATGCTCCCATCCTCTGCTCCATCCATAAGCAAGTTACAAGCTTTAAGGTATGTGACCGCCAAATGTGTTGTGGCTCTGGCTTCCTGCACTGTGCTGGAATTTTGAAACCATCCAATCCCATACCCATACTCCATCAAGTCTGCTATTCGGATATCATCATCGTCTGGGAATAGACAACAAAGCAAGAAGCAAGACTTCACATAGTTCCCTTTCAAGTAATCATAGCTTAACTTTATACAATTGAACCCATCTACCTCAACACCAAGGTTTGTCATACGGGACTTTTTCAGTCGTCGAGCTGCTTTTATCCATTCATTTGACTCCCCCTTATCTCTAAGGGCTTCTGCAACTGCTATCAACCCAATTGGTAGACCAGCACACTGTTTAGCTACCTTCCTCACTGCATCATAATTATCTGCTGTGTTGAAAGATTTTCCCAAATGCTGCCTGAATAACTTCAGAGAATCCACCTCAGATAGCATGGTGAGATGAATATCTTCTTGGCTCCCCATGGCCTGACATACATCGCTTTCCCTTGTGATGAGTAACACTTTAGAATTGCATCCTTGAAGCTCATTAGAGCTAGGAACACCTATGCTAGACAAATCTAGAGTCTTCCAGATGTTGTCCAGAATTATAAGGATTTTATGTCCGCTCATTATCCTCTTTTTCAACCTAATGGCTCTTTCATTTTCTTCCTCCCCATTGAATTTCAGCCCCAGCAAATCTGCTAATTTTCCTTGAATTTTTCTCAAATTGGGGCTTTGGGATACATAAACCATTAGAACATGATTAAAAAGACCATATTTTTGAACTCTTGCACTGACATGTTTCACCAGGGTTGTCTTACCAACGCCTCCTGTACCATAAACCCCAATGATACTGACCACATTATTTTGTAGCGCCTTCTCCATCACTTTCATTGTTTTCTTCCTTGCTTCAAATCTTTCATCATTTGTAGACCCAGTATATCTATGTACTTGAACTACCTGACTCCACACAAACATCCCAATGTCTTCGACAAGTTCACTTTCAGACCTGCAAGGTAGAAAGGAAAAATAATCATCACGCAAATATTAAATGTAATATGCAAGTATGAATCTGGTTTACCAGTCTACTGTCTACACAAGCTTACTTGAAACTTTTTAAATGCCACCCAGAGAGATTGGCCACATTTTCCAAAGCAACTCTCCATTGCTTCACCTTCTCCTTGTCATGCATTGATTCTTGTTTTTTGAATGCTTCTCCAAAATTTCCCTTTTGATGTCGTACGTCAGAGGGATCTACTTGATGAAATATTGGCAGAATTGTGTTCTTCCCATCCATGCATTCATAGATTTTTGCAAGTTCTTCCAAACACCACGTAGAAGAAGCATAATTTGGGGACAGAAGGACAATCGCAAACCTGGATTCTTCTATGGCCATTAGAAGATTGGGAGAAATAGTCGTCCCTTTAACAAGCTGTAGGTCATCCTTGAATGTTTTAATTCCTCTTGTATTTTCCAGTTCACGGTACAGATGGGATAAAATATTATCACGAGTGTCTTCACCCCTGAAACTTAAAAACACGTCGTGCTTCCATCGAAAGACGGGTTCAGCTGAAGGAAGATAAGCAAAGACATTTAATTTAGAGAGGGTAATGACATTGAGAGCCACCAAATTGAAGAAAAAGGTCTCAAGATCGAATAACCAAGGAATCAACGAAAAGAAGTTGAGCAGAAATGGAATAACAACAAGGTAGGTGGTACGGACATATTAAATGATCACAGAGGGTACAGTTGCTTTATTTATTGAAAATTCATAAATTCGATGCATGCTAAAACTCCTAAATCATGTAGAGAAAAAACGACTATGTTTCAAAACGTTAACAATGAATCAAGGCTAGCATTATACCATGGCCTAAAGACAATATTAGCCTTCACAGGTACTTTAAACTTCAAAGGTTAGTAGAAACTAGAAAGTATCATTCTTTTCCCCAAAAGAGCACCCCATGCCAGAACAGGAATCAGAATATGTTAGATATTTCTCTCGATAACTCTTAGTTCATCCGTAGATTATCTTTACTTACAAGAGTGAATAAAAGACCAACTGATAAGAGAAGTTTAGCAATGCAACTTTTTGTGAAACATATGTAATAATCAGCTGAATATATTGCTTCAACAGTTAAACCGAACAATTATTAAGTTCATAACCCTTTCAAACATACTCTAGTAGGTCCAACCTTCCCAGTCACTAAATACCTATATCGAAGCACTGGTTGCAAAACGAGGAACTTACAAGTTTGGTTCTTGACTTGTCTTGTTCCTTTGGCAGATTTGATCCATGACTCAATTTCATTAGGTAGTATTTTATCCGACAGAAAATTAACTACTTCGTTAACAAAACTATGTTCGTTGCTGCAAGAAAGAAGGGTCAACATCAGGTTATAAAAAAAATCCAAAGAAGTAAGTAACACTCTTGTTTCGGATAAGATAGTCTATTCATGCTTACTGAAAACTCTGAAAATCCCACCCAGAGAGATTAGCCACTCTTGTTAAAGAAACTTGCCACTGCTTCACCTTGTTACTGTCATGTCCAGACTCGTGCTTAGCGAAAGCATTATGAAAACTACCTTTTTGAGATCGCACATCAGAAGGACGCACACCATAAAATATTGGCAAAACTGTTGTGTTCTTGGCTTCCAGACACTTGGTAAGTTCATTCAAACACCATGTATTATGAGCATACATTGGGGACAGAACAACAATAGCAAACCTAGACTCTTCGATTGTAGTCAAAAGCTCTGAAATAGCCATATTTTTTTCTAGCGCTTTGTTATCTCTGAATGTAATCCCTCTGGATTCTAGTTCACTGTATAAACAGGATACAAGAGCCTTCCCACTGTCTATTGAGCTGCAACTCAAAAACACATCATACTTCCACTGAGGAGCTGATATAAGATATGGTCTTTGGCTTCTTAAGTCCTCTGAAACCATCGCACAAAGAACAAAACAAGTGTCAAATTACACAAGAAAGATGGAACAAGAAGCAAAACAGATAGGAAAGAAATGTAAGAGTAAGGAGGGAAGTAGAGAACCAATTAAGTAACTTACGGGTTTGATCCGCAGCTTGTGCTGCTGCTTCAAAATCTTCATCTGATGATGTAGATTCAACCTCAGCTTTCTCTTTTTGGTTAAGAGACTCGATTTCCTTGAGTTCTACTTATGAAACACATATTTTGCAATGTCGTCGACAAGATCTGCATCAGACCTAGGAAAAAAGACAGGTCAATTAACCAACGAGGTTGTGTTAACATAATATATAAACCCATTTTACTGGACTGAACATTACATTGTTTTGAACAAAAAAATCGGCAACCAATCGGATCGAAGATACATTATTGACAACTCATGGTAAGATACTCTTACTCAAAATTCCTTTAATCTCACCCAGATGGATTGGCCAACTTTGACATCCTACATCAGCGGGATTGAAATGATAAAAAAAGTGACTCAATATGTGTGCCATTCGTTCATCTCGAATACCCGAGGGCGAGCCTTGAGGCCGAGGAAGAGATAGGTCACGACTCGAGAGTAGACAGACAACCAGAGAAGTAGAAATAGATATATGTACTGATCCGGTGGCATAACGTGAGGGTTGTGATGGGTCTATCCCTCCTTGATGGAGGTGAATTACCATGTGAAAATTTACACATGAGAAAAGCAAGAATATTATTGCTTTGGAGACTCATCAATGAAGAAGACTATAGCTTGAAGTAGAGTTATAGGACGGGAGTTGTTGTTTGTGAAAATGAAGAGAAACAATCCTACAATTATAGGTAGCGAGGTGGCTGAATTGTTGAATGCAAGGGAAGACAAGCTTGTCAACATGGAAGCATGAAACAAGGGTGGAAGTTTGACAAAGCTTCCTTATGGTTTTCATGCATTCACATTATATACAACACTTTGATCAATTGCCTATAAATATGGCATGGAGGATTGACCAAAATGCAAAGCGGAGGAGTTCCATCATTTGTGACCAAAATTAGCTACCGCAATTGGTGAGATAGAGAGAGAGCCTCACTTAGAGAATTTGAGAGAAGTCTCTAATTAAGTGGGAAGAAAAAATTCCTTGTGCGAGAGAAAGGTGTGTGCCACTTAGTGAAAATTTAGTTGCTAAGTAAGATTATAATCCCATTATTTTTACATAGTGGAAGAAAGAAGTATCCGACTCCGAGGACGTAGATATTTGCCGAACCTCGTTAAATATTGTCTTATTTAGTTTATCTGTTGCTATTTCCTCTAATCACACTAGTGGTGGGAAAAGTTAGATCCTCGGATATTTAATTTATTCATCGGCCTTGTATTAAGACGGTCATTCTTTCCCAACAGGTTGCACCGTGTTTTTTTTTTAAAAAGTGTTATGGATAAATTTAAGGGTCCGGTGAAGGAAAAATGAAAAAGTCATATGAGACCCCTGTATCTTGGGAGGAACTAGGGACGGAAACATCATTTTTGAAATGTGACATCAGTATTCACCACATGTAATTCGATCACCGTAATTGAATCATGGCTTAGCAAACGAAAGGGAACTCAGAAGCGTTTTCTAATCTTCTTCATCATAAAGTTCAATATTTTTTATCATGTAGTGGACTAGTGGTTAATTTGATAGATATTTCTATCGATTTTATATTTTTGTTGGCAGTGTTGAGAACTTTTTTTGTTTGAGAAAAAAATATGAGAGTGTGGTAGTGTTGGTAGATATTTCTATTGATTTTATATTTTTGTTGGTAGTGTTGAGAACTTGAACTAACAAAATATGTTTCAACTTCACTTTGTTACTGGGAATGAACTGCTGCTGAGAGAGCTTGGAGTTGAAAACCCATTGAGTATGCATATAAAAATATCAAAGTTGAGTGAATGAGAGTGTGGTTTGAACCCATGATATTAGATCTCAGAACATTCGGAACAAACATGACAGATCTATTCACCGAATCTTCACCGAAAGCCCTATTCAAGAAACATGTATGAAGCATAGGACTACGTAAGTTGTCTTTATCCCCACTCAAGATTGTGTATTTCTTTATTTCAATCAGTTCAAAAATACATGAATAACTCTACAACGCATGCTAATAAGTATGTACTCCAAAAAAAACTACAAATATCAGTGAATAACTCTCGAGGAAGAACAGGATGAGGCTTACCTGTAATCGGAGGAAACCCATCCGGAGAGACTGGTCACAGATCTTAGAGCGTATTTCCATTGAATCACCTTTTCCATGCCATGTTTGTACTCGTGTTTTGTGAAAGCATCTCCGAAAGCTCCTCTTTGATATCGTACATCAGAAGGATCCACTTCATAGAAAAGTGGCAGAATTCCGCTTTTGTCTTTCATGCATTGAAGAATTGTTGTGAGTTCCTCCAAACAACAAGTAGAATCAGCATAGTGTTCTGACAGAATAATGATCGCAAAGCTTGATTCTTTGATTTCTGTTAAGAGAGTGGGTGAAATACTGTCACCGACCTCAAGCTTCTGGTCATCCATGAATGTTTTGATTCCTCTCATTTTTTGCAATCTATCATATATAGTAGATGTAATACCCTTACGAGTATCAACACCCCTGAAATTCAAAAACACTTTATGGTTCCTCCGAGGGGCTGATGCTTCAGTAGACATTGCCCAGTTTATATGTGCTAGTCTACTGCATATAGATTCCACGATGTCCTTGATGAGTTCGCTATCAGATCTACAGGGAATAAAGAATAAATAACAGTCCTTAGTTAGATCAATACATTCGAAAGCACAAATATACAAGATAGCTACTATTGTTAGTTAATATAGTTGCGTGATGCTTACTTGTACATGTGTGAAGCAAATCCAGTGATATTGGCCACTTTCCTCAAGTATCTCTCCACTGATTCAACTTCTCTGTCTTGTGCCCTAATTTTTCTAATTCATATCCCCCCTTTGATATCGTACCTCAGATGGTTCCACATCATGAAAAATGGGAATAATTCTGTCCTCGTCTATGCACTGAACAATCTTTGTAAGCTCCTCTAAACACCATGGAGATGAGGCATAGTGTCCCGAAAGAACAACGATCGCAAACTTTGACTCTTCGATTGCCGTCAAAAGACTTGGATAGATTTCTGACCCGACTGCAAGGTCGAGGGCATCCATGAATGTTCTAATTCCTCTCTTTACCAATTCAGCGTATAAATTGCTGGTGATACCCCTGCGGGTGTCTACACCTCTGTAACTCAGAAACACATCATGTTTCTTAGCACCAGATGCTGGATCATCGTTCTTTACTGGATTTGGATCCCACATCATTTGATGATGAGAACGTGATTCAGCTGATGAAGGAAGAGATGCAGAGGCTGTTTAGGAAGCTTAACAGGAATTGAAACCCCAAATGGAGGACCAAAAACTGAACGGGCAAAAAGACCAGTGATTGACTTCAACTCTAACAAACTCAACTGTGATGGCTCAACCAATCAATTATGTCCGCCAAGCAATAAAATGGAGAAAACCCACAAGAAAGTGATAACCCAAAAAAGTTGTAGGGAAGGCAAACAATGGAACAGAGAGATATGCAAATAATTCTATGAGCAGTTGGTATAAGTTTAGAAGAGGTGACTTTCAGAGATGCTCAACTAGCCTTGGTGCCAAAGCAAGTGGATCTTTTATAGATATTGAGTGTTTTTATTTAGGTAAGCCTTGACTGATTAAAAACATTGACCATTTGGAGAAATATAGAATTGGAGGTTGCATCACTTGCATGTGAGCCAGATTTTTGCTCGATCAGTTTCCATCGTCAATGAACCAGTCTAGTTCAAATATCAAAGGCCTCTGCATCGAAAGCATTTCCCTTCGTTTCTTATGTATAAATGTTATTTGAAATGCATTTCAAGACTTCATCTCTGTATTAGGCTCCCTAGATCCCTAAATCTCATCTCTGTATTATTAGCCTTCTAGCCGCTACATCTTCTCCGAAATCTCCAAAATTCTAAGATCATCTGATTAAACACTTAATATATGGTTTCTGCAGCGTATTAGATTGCAAAAGGTGCATTCATCAATATATGGTTTAATATCAGACACTTGTTCATATTTTATATAGTTTATATTCTATCAACTAATCATCAAATACCATCACATCTTTATTTTATCTACAAAGTCAGATCTACGTAGGGCGGCTGCAAGATATCATTTGCTTCTTATATTACTCTGCTTGATTTAAAAATAGGCAAATTAGCCAAAAGTTATTTTAAATTATTCATGTGACCTAAAAGTCATCTTATTTTTTAAAAAATATCAATAAATCACAAAATTATGATTTTAGTGACAAAAAAGTCACTTTAAAGACTATATTTTGAAATAAAAGCCTTTTTCTACATATATCACTTTACCCTTCTTGTTTTTTGTCCAATTTTTTATTTCCAAAAGAAAAACTTTTTTTTTTCCAAATTTTTTTTCCCGAAAAAATAAACTTTTTTTTCGATAAAAAAAATTTCTTTTTCTCTTTTTTTCGTCCAATTTTTTAAAAAAAAAAACTTTTTCACCCTCTTTTACTCGTCCACATTTTTTTTCGAAAAAAAATAAAATATTTTTCATTGTGGTTCACGACTTAGCACAAACTCAAAAAATAAGGATATATACCAGCCCCGGTACATAAATATACCAATTGTAGTTCATATATATACCAACTCAAGTTCGTGAAGATACCATGCCTTATTTTTCATTTTTTCTAAAAAAAAAACTTAAAAAACAAAGATACTATGTCGCGTTCATGGGATACCATGATATTAGAGAGAGAGAGAGAGAGAGAGAGAGAGAGAGAGAGAGAATGGTACGTATATGGTTTAGGGTGTCGGGTGTAGGTTTAGGGTATAATGTCAGGGTATAGGATATAAGGATTTAGGGTATAAGGGTTTAGGGTTTAGGGTTTAAGGTATAGGGTTTAGGGTGTTGGATTTAGGGTTTAGGGACTAAACCCTTGTAACGATCCAAACCAAAAGTTACGCTAACTTTTACGATTTAGGTTTTCCGCGAATTATGCACCTTGTGAAATTTTATTAACGACTTTTTTTTCGGGTGAGAATTTGATCCGACTTTCTTCGCAAAAGTCGTAGAGTTTTTAATTTCATGCTAGTAGGAATTTTCGGGGAATTTTTCAGACTTAAGAGCTATTCCTTTTGGTTTTTAGAAGTTCGTTTGATTAAAATATGTATTTTTTTAATGTATTTTCTTGTCGGTTTAATCGCAACCGTTGGATCTTGATCAGATCGAATTGTGATCATTGATCTGATCAGATGCCTTGGTATAAATACGTCAAATACGGTTTAATTACATAGAAAATATAGTGTGATTTATGAAATACGTACGCGACCCGTATAACCATTTTGATCCGTTTGTATTTCGAATTCGACCCACCGGAAAACGCTACGGTTGCCAGCGTATTTGGTATGGATTTGAAGCTCTTCTTCTCCTCTTTACATTCATATATTTATTTGTGAGATTTGGTGACGTTTTGAGTCCGAAAAATGGCCAGGAACCTGTCGGTATCCGAGTGGATTCAGTGGCGGCGTTCCGATCGTTTTCCGGCGTGGTCTTTGGGTGGGTTCGACTGGGTTTGGTCCAAGGATCAAAACCCCTTTGGTTTTGGGGACCGAGGTGCATCACCGGTGATGGAATCGACCAGAGAAGATTTCCGGCCATTTCGGCCACCGTGGGTTTTGAGGTCAATTCTGGTCAATCGCCGTGGAAATGGGTCTCGGTCCAGTTGGAAAAGATGTAGGACTCGTTGAGATCTTTCCAACGAGTGGTCAAACGCTCCCATTGGAGCATTTTTCACTAGAGGCGCGTGTGGCTCACACGCCTCCCACGCCACCGCCGATGGAGGCGTGTGACGCCCACACACCGTCCCCTGCGGTGGAGCTCTGGCGAGTCAAAAATCCTATTTTTCCTGTGGAGTTTTCAGGATAGTATTTGAGTTGTTTCTCGCGCGTTTTATTGAATTCTGAAATTCAATTAACTGTTATTTATTCAGGAAATCGCGAGAGAGATTTTGGCTAGGGAACTTTCGACAGGCCTTAGGGCTAGCTGTTTACTGTGAATGGACATTTTATTTTCACTTATTGACGTGCGAGTCTTGATTATGCATTTTATGATTATGCATTGTACGAGTATAAATTTACGATTATGCATGTACATGGAAACAAATATGATTTGTTTTACACAGAGTACACTCAGAGGTAGTAGTGGCATCGATGCACTGGCATGCTCGGTTGATCCCCGAGATGCTCCGAGGGGGACAAAGTCTTGACCTGAGGTCTTTCTGACTATTTAATCATGTGTGGGTCTAGGATCCCGTGATTTAGACTGTATTGTTGCGGATGCGTCCGAGAGTGGGACCCCGCAGTTTTAGACTCGCATTATGTTTAAATGCATACAATGTGAAAGGCATGACATATTTATATGTCAGTTAGAAATGAAAGTTTATTTTCGTCCACTCACTCTAATAGTTTTTATTATTTTATATGTCTTTCCCTGGGCTTTTCGGTTTCCTATTGCCCAAATTGCAGTTTCTATCCTGTGGTTGCACTTCATCGTCGGAGGCCTAGAGTTCAAGTCACCGTTCTTTTCTAGTAGGTTCTTAGTTTAACCTACTAACTTTGTATATTTGTAAATTAGAAGTCGCTCTGAGTACTATGTTAGTTTGTTTTCCTTTGTAATGCATTTCGAGTACTTACTGAATTTTTGAATAATAAGTGTAAAGAAATACTTTTACTGTTATTCAGTAGTTTGTGAATTTGAGAAATTTGGATGGGAATTGGCGTCCCACGGTTTGGCTTTTGTGGACTATTTGGAAGTGTGTTTTCATTGCAAGTTTTTGGTTTACTCATTTTATAAAGTAAACTCTGGAAAAAAATTTAAAAGGTTGTAGTGTTGTTAGGATCTAATTCCGGTTTAGGCAACTGAATCGGGGTTGGGTCCTTTCAACCCTAAATCACACTGTAATAGTATCCTTACGACAGTGATATTGTATACTTCGGACACTATCAGTCCTTAGGATGTTGTAATGATATACTTAGAACACTGTGATAGTACCCTTACAACCCTATAATGGTATACTTAAAACGCTGTGATGATATGCTTCCAAAATAAGTGTACCATCACAGTTGCATAAATATATCAAGCTTCCAAAACAAGCATACTATCACACTTGCATAAGTATACCAAGCTTCCAAAATAAGTGTACTATCACAGTTGAAAAAGTATACACTATAAGAAAAATGCACCTAGACCGCGGACCATTTTCGTCGTCTAGGTGAGCATTTCCATCGTCCAAGTACCTAGACGACGAAATTTCTGTGGTCTAAGGTACATCCTCCAATTACCGTCGTCTAGGTACTTGGACGACAGAAAATGACCTTTGCGTCTTCCAAGTTGCACTTAGACCGCGGAAATAGTCCACGGCCTAAGTTCCACTTGGACGACGGAAATGGACATTTCCGTCGTAGTCCATTTCCGTCGTCCAAGTGGTTACTTAGACTAGGGAGTTTTTACATGGTCTGAGTGAGAACTTAGACCACGCAAAAACTCCATAGTCTAAGTAAACACTTAGACCACGGATATCTAACTATATTCCGTAGTCTAAATGAACACTTAAACCACGCATATGAATATCTCCGTAGTCTAAGTGATTATTTATTTTTTTAATTAAAATTTGAATTTAAAGTAAAATATTAATAATTTAATTAAAATTCTAAATTCTCATTTAAATAATTAAATATTAATAAATTAATTAAAATACTAAATTGTCATTTAAATAATTAAAATTTGTACATACATAAAATTAAATCGTTCGGAATAGAAAATACGATATCATGATAAACTACGTAGCTAGAATACAAACTACTAAAATGCAGGAGGAGCAGATGCGCCGCCGAGTCCCCCGCCTCCAGCAGTGTTGTCGTCATCGGGGTATGGGTTCGGAGGAGGTTGACACTGTTGTCGAGCCTGATTTTCCATAAGGGCAATGAGCTGGGTTATCTGCGCTTGTTGCTCATCAAGCCTCTGACGCATAGATTGTGTTTCCTCCCGTGCGAGTCGAGCCTCCTAAAGGGCTGCTTGGACCGACGCATCCCGAGCACCTCTCCTCGCCGAACATCCCGTAGATGAGTTAGACGACAAATCTCGCTGCACCTTACGTCCTATCCCCCTAACCTCCTTGCCAGCTCGATGATCGTATGCCTCATCGGCGATTGCAATTTGGCTCTCCATCGATAAAGGATGCAGGTCTTCCGGCAGTAAATCCGGGTGTGCAAGCTCCGTGTTGGTCAATTCCCCCTGCGCCCGTTCTACCAACCTCGCCTGAAAATAATAATAATAAATAATTAATTATAAATTTGTACAATAGATTAATAAATAATAATTACATTAATTAAGAAGAAATATATACGGCACTTACGCCGTATTGACTCGCTTTATTGTCGAGCCCAGGCGTCAAGTAAGCAGTGACGCTAGCATCTAGATAAGGGTGTTTGGAGCCCTTATCTTTGTGCTCCTTGACAATTTGGATCATCTGCTTGGAGTCAGAGGTATGATGTTTGTCCTTCTTCTCCCGGTTGGTCTTGTTGATTTTTGAGAATTTCTGTTAGGCAACATAAATCATTAAAAAATTAATAAATAAATAAAATAATAATAATTCAATTTCGTCAATTTAAATTAAAAATAATCACCTTATATTCTTCTGCTTCGAAGCGGGTGACCAACCAATCTCACTCATCTTCTCTATCCCCACGCAGCTCTACGGGGGTAGGCACTCGGCCGATATCTTTATAATACTTATGAAGTTTGTATTTTCAATCACGATAGATGGCGTTGGCGGTGCTGTTGATGTGCCTAAGCATCTCCGGTGTGGAATCCACCTCATATTGTTCCTATAAGAAAAGAATAAAAATTATAATCATATATATTATGAAATTACGATTTTTATTTGTTATTCAAAAATAAATTTAAAATTGTACGTATTACGTACCGAAAGTTCTTTAAACATTTTCGCCGTGCCTTCTCTTCGGCCGGTAACTCTTTCCAGGTAGGCGCAATCATACGAACCTTGTTGCGAAGGATTGACCCGATGCTATGCGAGGACAGACTAGCTAGCTGAGAGGTGGGAGGGCCATCGGTGAAATCGTCGTACGACAACTAGATCTTTTACCCGGTTGCCTTAAACAACTTCTCGAATTTTCCGCCTTTTACAAGTTCTCGAGACCTTTTGGGTTGAGGGTCTGCCGGGGCCCTCCTGACGTGCGTCGCGCGCTGTACAGGATAGATTCGGAGGAGGCCGACGACGCCGAAGCACTTTCTGACATCGACGTCAGACCAGAATGAGTTTCATCATCACCGGTAGGG
The DNA here is from genome assembly GCA_946800695.1 of Geum urbanum. NCBI lineage: Eukaryota > Viridiplantae > Streptophyta > Magnoliopsida > Rosales > Rosaceae > Geum > Geum urbanum. Next base: position 10,120,047 of record OX327015.1, read on the forward strand.
ATAGTTGGGGTAGCGGAAATTTTTCCAGTCGCCGCTGTCGAAGAACCAGCTAAAGGGTCCGGAGGAGGCGCGACATTGTCCTCCTCTAACTGCCAACCGACTTGCTCTGCCAAGCGTCAGAGTAGAGCATTTTCGGCCTCCTTTTGGGCCTTTTTCTTACCCCACGAAGCCATTTTAACCTAGGAGTTGTTAAAATATTATTACCGTAACAATTATATATAAAAATTTATGATAATTACTAAATTAGGCATAATTATCAATTTATTATTTTTAATAATTAAATAATTTATTATAATAATTAAGAAATTACCATATATAATTAACCATTTATTATTTTTAATAAATAAATAATTTCGACATGCATTATTTACAAGTATTGAGTGCGCCTAAGTTTTAAAGAGAGTACACTACCTTGGTCTTTAGGTCATTCAATGGACGTGCGATCCGCGCGATAAAGTATAAACTTTCAATCAATCAGTCTTGGTTCAATCGAAAAACATGGTCAGTTAGAGATAGAGATAACGCGAGAGGCATGACTAATTTCGACAAAACACCCCGAGGCTAATCAAGCAAATGGTATATACTCTATTGGTGTTAGTCTTTCTTAGATCCAAAACCTGTCACCAGTCATAACCCGTTTCTAGACACCTTATCCGACATTCAGCCCATCTTTCGAAAATTTACACTCCCTCAAGTCCTTTGCAAACTCCGCCTTCAACCTCATGTCCATAACTTCACTTAGGTTATGGTGTGCGGTGATGAAATCCACACATCACGAGGGGTTAAGGAGATAAGCTAGGAAATGAGGCGTCATCAATTCCAAAGAGTGCGACTTAATCAACCAAACTTATGTACTAAATTTAAATCAAAGACTACATTTAACATGTATAACTGAAAAATAAAATAAAATTGTAAGTATAAACAAGTATTGAATTATAAATAAGTATGTAAATTTCGAATATACGCATGCTTTCTATTTACACAATTTCACATATTTACAAAGAACACATGCAAATTTCCAGAATCGCGCAAAATTGAACACAGCTACTTGTTGAATTTTTTCAAAATTATTGGCTAGTCCGAATGCAATGCCATAATTACCATTTTATTATTTTTAATAATTCAATAATTTAGCATATTTACTAAAAATTTACAATAATTACAACAATAATTACAAATTTTATTTACATGCAATAATAATTACCAATTATAATATTAATTAACAAAATATATAATTACAATCATAAATATAATTTTAAATAATTAAAATAATAATTATCATGCATTTACAATTATTAAAATAATTAATTACTTTATTAATCATAATTTACAATAATTTACTATAATTATCAATTTACTAACTATTATTAATTATTATTACCAATTTACCAATTATTACTAATTCATTTTTTTACTAATTAATTTATCGATTTACTAATTTATTAATAAAATTAAAATTATGTTAAAAATTTTAAAAATATCGGAAAGAGGAGTCGCGGGAGAACGGAGTCGCCAGAGTGGAGAGTCGCCGGAGGGCCGCCGGATTTTTGAGAGAGAGAGAGAGAGAGAGAGAGAGAGAGAGGAGAGAGATGATTTGAGAATGGGATGAGGAAAAAGGCTCGGCCACGCTTCCTTATATAGTGGTTCACTTAAACGACGGAAACACCCGTTGAACTTAGACGACGGAAACGGGTGTTTCCATCGTCTAAGTGAACCGTTTCAATTTTTGGAACTAGCGCCCAATTAATTTGGCGGGCGGAGGTTAACCGCCTTGATTTTGGGGAACGTTTCGAATTTCACTTAGATGACGAAAATAGGGAGCTCCGTCATCCAGGTGAAATTTGAACCGTTCCCCAAAAATTTGGCGGTGGAAAACGAACCGCCATTATTTTTAACCTAGACGACGGATATGGGCAATCTCCGTCGTCCAGGTGAAATTTTTGTAAAATTAATTTTTAATAATAATTCGCAAGGAAGTTTCCGATTTGTCATTGAAATGAAATAGTCGTAAAATATCGATTAAATAATCGTATATATAAATAATTGAATTTAAGACGATGAATAATCTTACGTCTTTAAACTTGTTAAGTATCTACTAATCTGTATAACTTAGTGTTAGTAAGTATAGACTAATTACATATCGATATTAACGAAATTGAATTTGGACAAAACAACCATTTCATACATTCGCCATAAGATAATATATAAATAGAATAAATTTTCAGAAAATAGTAAGTTCGTGAAGGATTTTATCGGCACAGTCAACCGCAAAACTGAAATTTTTACAAACCGGAAACGTGGATACACAAAAATTCGTAACTCCTATTTTGGAACCGTCGAAGCTCACACTCCAAGAATTGTTTACTCTATGGTCTCGACGAAAAAAATATGCATTGGGACATGGTCTAGATGGTCGTTGTCTTAGATGAAATTACAAAATTTTCACTTTGACGACGCAAACATGTGTTTAATATATGTATAATTAATTACTATTGTGTTTAATTACCTTAGTATGGACTACGAAAAGTCGTTCTTTCGTCCTTATGTTAGGGTTTCGTGAAAATTAATGTGATTCTCGATCGATCTGATCTGATCCTCCAGATTAATTAATTAATTTTAATTTATGTCGGTCGAAGCGACCACACTATTTAATTAATTAAGTAATTATTAAATTAATTAAGTACCAAAAAAATTAATAGTTGTACATACTCCTCCTCATAATATATATAATTAATCGATCATGAATCATTACAATAATTACAATAATTAATTACCAATTAATATTCCTCGTCGTTATATTGTACTCTTCGTCATAATCGTCATCATCTTCATCCCCGTTATCCGATTGCTCCTCCTCCTCATCATACTCAACATCGTCCGACGAATATCCTGAGTCCTCGTCCTCGTCCTCATCATGCGCCTCTTTTTCATCTACCTCATTAATTGCATCAATAATCTCATCTTCTGTTAGATCCGTACAACCATCAGGCATAGGTAAGCGTTCATCAGCTTGAACCAGGTTCATTATGTCGGAGCGGATGACAAAAATATTAGGCTCCTTGATAGGCAGGAATGTCTCTTTCCGGTTCATCAGCATCTTCAGTCGTCGGTGTCCCTTCAGTTGTCGTAGTATTCCATATTCCTCGATGAGAGATATGATTCACTATTTTCCACCATTCCCCAGCTTTCGGATCATCGAGATAGAACACCTGCCTAACTAAGGTGACGAGAGCGAAAGGCTCATCCTTATACCAGCTTGAGTTTGTATCGACTGATAAAAGTCTCAGGTCTTCCTTTGTACGCTTGGACCATTTGCACTTGAATAGGAAAACGTTGACATCATTCCCGTAACATAGCTGAACGACATATACAATAGCCCCGTAATATAGATCATTATCTTTACCAACCGCTACCTCACTGTTTTGTGTTCTTCTTCCTTCATCTCGAGCCAATGAATGAAACTTTACACCGTTCACAAAATATCCGGGGTAAATATAGTGTTTAATAGGCTTCCTTGCTAGCAACTGCTTTAGCCAGGACCACTACACCCCCCCCCCCCCCCCCCCCCCCCCGTGGTTTTCGAATTTTTGTAGATCAATCATCTGGAAAAATGAGAAATATATATAGAATTAATTAAAGGGTTTACTTTCTACAAACATATATATAAACTAAATATAGAGACATACGTACGTACCCATTGGAAGAAATAATCGGGGAACTTCTTCTTAACCATTTTCTCAAACCACGCCGAACTCTTGTCCGGATTTAACGCATGAAGCCTCTCCCTGAACCTAATCATATACGGCTCAACTTCGTCTCGCAACACTACCCAATGTGCCTCAATAATTTCTTCTCGTGTTAACGATTCCTTTAATACTCCTCTAAACGGTCGTACGACAAAAAGATTGATGCGTGCATTGGGATCAGAGGCGGTGGGAAGTGGTGGATATTTGAGGTACCTATTGCAGTAAGCAACACACTCATGCATTAGGTATGTCTCTGCTATAGAGTCATCTGGGGCCGACCTGTTTTTGACGAATTCCTTATACTGTCTAAGCTGTCTACAAAATCAAACGTTCAATTAATATATTATAGAATAAGTACATACAGCTAGTAATCTTTAGTGGAACAAATAATGGATCAAAAAACCTGTATAATTAATTAGTTGTACATACCTTTCTTGAGGATACATTTAAGTGTACTGGACCGAACCAGAAATGAGCACCTACTCGAGCAGGTGGATCATTAGGTGAATCATGATGTCAAAGAAAGCAGGGGGAAAAATTATCTCTAGTTTGAAAATGATGTGCACAATTTATTGTTGTAGTTCCACCACATCTGACTTCTTTAATTCTCTGGCGCATAACCTCTGCCACCATGTGCAAAATGCCACTATTGGTTCAACGACATCACGATGCAAATATGGCCAAATTACCACTGGAATCAGACGTTGCAGCATAACGTGATAGTCATGTGTCTTTAGACTAACAAACTTGTGTTGCACCTCGTCCATTGCTCCAATTATAGTAGCTACATACGTAGACGGATAACGAACATTCTTAAACCAGTGAAATACAGAACGTCTAAGTGTCGGCTTCACTGTGTAAGGTACAACTGGCATCTTGTTGTACACTCATCTCCTATCCCTCCTCAACCACAAGGGACGACGTAGATTCATAGATTCCAGATCTTTACGCGCTTTGGGAGTATCTTTAGTCTTGAACTTAATACCGAGAATTGTTCCCACCACGTTGTCGCACACATTCTTTTCTATGTGCATCGCATCCAAGTTGTTCCTTAGCTTCAACTTCGACCAGTAAGGGAGTTCAAAAAATATACTCTTGTGATGCCAATAGCTGAGATCATGTTGAGGTATTAGATTGTATTTCTTTACATCCTTGTCATTGGTCAACACACCAAAGTCGAAATAGCTCAACCTCTCTAAAATCTCTTCGCCCGACCAACTACGGGGTTTAGGATTATTCTCTACCGTCCCGTCGAAATGAGCTTCATCCTGTCGCCACGGGTATTTGTGAGGAAGCCATCTACGGTGACTCAAGCCAACTAGAGTTCACGTCGTCCAAACATATAGGAGATCCATTGTATCATTTTGTCCTGCGGGCTGCCAACATCTCATACGCTGAAAGATCGTTGATCATCCACATTATGGCAGCCCTCATTATAAACATCGTGTCAGTAAATTTGTCATAAGTTGGGACTCCATTTCCCCACAACAGTTTCAACTCGTCGATCAAAGGTCTGAGATAAACATCTAAGCACTTCCCGGGAGATTTAAGACCTGGAATTAGCAGAGTAAGGAAATTAAATTCTTTGTTCATGCACATCCACGGAGGCAGGTTGTACGGCATCAGAATAACTGGCCAAGCGCTGACAGCAGAGCTATTACTACCCCAAGGATTGAATCCGTCTGTAGATAGTTCGAGTCTAACATTTCTAACCTCTGCGGCAAAGTCTCCAAATTCCCTGTCGAAGTGTTTGAAATCCTCCCCATCTGCGGCATGTCTCAGCACATCGTCATCTATTCACTTTTCTGCGTACCATCGCATCGCCTCTGCTGTATATAGAGACATGTACAGACGCTACAATTTGGAAATCGATGGAAAATATCGAAGAACCTTCACAGGAATTTTCTTTTGTGAACTCTTCCTATTCAGCTCATATCTGCACATGCCACATACGGGATAATAGTCCAAATTTTTATACTCTTTGTAAAACAGCACACAATCATTTGGACATGCATCAATTATCCTATACTTTAGGCCGAGGCTGCTCAAGATATTTCTAACCTTATAATGGGATTTAGGAAGATTGTGATCATCAGGAAGAAACTTACATATTTGCTCCTGAATTTCGTCAAAAGCACTGACTGACATTTTGTGCTTCACCTTTATCTTCATTTGCTCCATCTTATATTGCAACACATTCTCTCGAGATCCAGGATACACCGGGGTCTGTGCTTCAAGTAGCATCATGTTGTACTTATCCATCTCACTAGTGTCAGTGGCCAAGCTAGCAGCGGGGAATGTGTCATCATGCCCATGAGTGGTATTGTAACCTCCCTCTTGGTGTTTGTGTCCACCATGACTAAATCTCGAAAATGCATCATGCATATATACGTATTACTGGTCTATATTAATTAACTAATATATATATATCATCAATTACCTAACTTAATTATAAATATATATTAGACGTACTAATTAATTAACAATGCAATCAATCAAACGTACAATTAATTATATATATAAACGTTAATGGTGTTGAGAAATTAACTACGTACGTACCTAACCTTCTCCGATATATGGCGAATCGATGGTCAGAGCTGGAGATATATATATATATATATATATAGCGTTAGCTAGTTTGATCGAATTGTATGATGTATGCGTGAGGAGAGTCTGATTAAGAGAGGAAGAGAGTTGAGACGATGAGGATGAAGTTGAGACGAGCGAGCGGAGAGGAAGAGAGTTCAGCATAGACCTTATATAATGTTTCACTTAGACGATGGAGCATCGGTGCGTCGTCTAAGTTACCACTTAGACGACAGACTAAGTAGTTTCCGTCGTCCAAGTGGATACATGGACGACGGACCTAGACCCCGTCATCCAAGTGACCACTCAGACCACGGCGTGTCGGTCCGTTGTCCAAGTGGCCACTTGGACGACGGAAAAAGTCTTTCTGTGGTCTAAGTGTGTCTTAGACGATGAAAATGGTTTCCATGGTCTAAATGCATTTTTTTTGTAGTGATACCAAGTTTCAAAAATAAGCTTACCATCACACTTGCATAAGTATATCGATCTTCCAAAATAAGGGTACCATCGATGCTTACTAACGATACTAACTGAGGTACCCTTAGGATGTTGTGATGGTATACTTAGGACACTGTGATAGTACCCTTACAACACTATGATGGTATACTAAGAATGTTGTGATGATATGGTTTCAAAATAAGCATACCATCACAGTTGCATAAGTATACCAAGCTTCCAAAATAAGCGTACCATCAATGCTTACTAACGATACTAAATGAAGATCATAATACAATCTATAATAAATAAGGATACTATAAAAAAATTTAAAACGCTTTGATAAAAAAAACAGGCAAAGGAATTGCTCTGGGCACCCATCGCGTGCACCCAGAACGACGAGAAGTGTTCGCGAGGCCGAGTCCACCGAAGAAACTCTCTCGACGTTCTCTAGTGGCTCAAAAAGGCAGCGCAACCTTGGGTCCGAGTTACAGCGAGACCGAGGAGGTCGAGTGCCCGAGTCGTAAGGGGACCGACGAGGCCTAGTCACAGGCGAGTCCAACGAGGTCGATTCGCAGGCGAGGCTGAGGATAGATCTGCGAGGCGCGACGCTCACACGGTGAGCTCGAGGTGCGGAGAACGACGGGAAGTGGTGCACTAATAGGCAGGTAAACACCTATGCAAAGATACCATATTTCCAGCTTGGATATATCAATATAGTATGATAAATAGGGGTTATCGAACACGAAGAATTGGTGAAACTAAATCCTAACACGAAACTGAAATATTGACAGACTCGACTACAGTACACTAATAACACTATGAACCTACTCTAGACAGACTCAAATGCTACAAAATTTGTCACAATGAACTAAACACAGTGGCGGACTACCGCACAAAATTTAAGGGTTTTCTTAATTGTTTTGGTTACCAAACTGAATCGGCTAAGCTACAGCTAATGCGGAAAATAAATGCTGAATGTAAATATGCTAATGAATGCAAATGAGTTTAAATTATATGATTAAAGAGTTAAGAGGAATCCAATCCACCACCGCCATTCCATCTATCTATGACATACTTAATCTAATGCACATATCCAATCAATGAAAGTTCCCAGGAAGATCGATAGACACGACACATCATATTACCTAATCTTTATGCCTATGTGAGTTTGTCATGGATCTCCCCCTCATCTATCCCTCTATTTAACCCATAGTCATGGATCCCAAGGTTTACAAAGAAGAAAGCATTGAGTTCTAGAAAAGGTTTGAGAATCTACAAGGGTTCACAAGTACACTATAAGTGTGTTCTGCTAGACTTAGGGTTTCAATCACCCGATGGTAAAATCGGTGTATCACTATAGAGAATCCGGTGTATCTCTCCTTAATAAAAGAAGGGTATAGAAATTCGAAAACCAAGCAACCTAGCAATCAATTAACATGTTGAAGTTCCTTACATAACGTCTAGGTGCCACTAACTTCTCTTTTTCACACAAAACTACTTCCCAAAACTCTTATTCTTTATGTACAACTCATACTCTTTTTGTTAAACTCTTTTCTATTTTCTATTTTTCTCATTTCTTTGGTACTCTTTCTCATTTTTCTTTTCTTTTCTTTTATTTCTTTTCTTTTTGAACAAATACATAACACAATTAAACATCACAACAACCTCCTCCACCTCACACTTAAACTTTTGACATTCTTCACAACAAGCACAAACTCTAACCATATCCTAATAGGACTTCATCATTGCTTGCTCAATTGCCTAGTTAAGGGTATGAGTAAGTGTTTAGGCTTGGCAAGAATTTGTGGTGTTCAAGAAATAATAGGCTAAAGAATATAAGGCTCAAATTGGCTCACTAAGGGATATATGCATCATAGGGTTCAAAAGCAATCTAGCCATGTTGGTAATCTTAATGCTTCTATCACTTTTGAAAACAACTCGTGATTTGGAAAATTCTTTGCATGGTTTCAAGCAAGTTCTAGATTACATAATGATTAATCGATGCCACACATGAAAGAAAATGTGCATAATGTAGCTATGCATGCATAATTAGGCTCAAAATCTCACACGGGACATAGGTAGCTTCGAAAATATGTCAATCCTTCTTTTTTTCTCATGGAACACTTTTTGAATGACATATGCATTTTTCGAACCGAATAAACATGCATTATTTTATATTTTTAAACATACTCAAAATCATGCAATCTACTAGCCATTAGTTCAATCTCATCATCGGAAGTGGGTATTAGGACACAAACACACCAAAACACATATATCTTTGCATTACATTTTCTTAAATTTTTCAATTTTTATTGATTTTTAGGATAAGGAGTGATAATGACTTTACCACCTACATCATACTTTAGAATCAAATTGTCCTCAATTCTTCAATTTGCATCAAGCAACATAATAAACACAAGTGTACACAAGATAGCAAAGGCATCATCATTTCACATTTTATTTTCTTAACATATGTTCTCCTAGGCATAACAACTAGCATGTATTCACAGTTAAAGGATCATATAGTCTGCTAATTTTTCAAAACAAAATAACATTGTAATAAAGCATATAACATAAGGGGACCTCACACTTAGAACTTTAAACATCTTAGCATGGAATAACCGAAAACTTAGATAGGCATCATATTCAAAGCATCAAGAATTTCATCATGTATCACACAAGATCACCACAAGCTAACAAAGACTCAAAGCAATACACTAATGATGAATAGGTCGCTGCCTCATCGAATAAGAGTGAGCCATCAAGACATTGTAAGGCTAACAACCCTTGGAGGATGTCTACTCTTGGAGATAAGAGTTGAACCTAAGAATCCTAACATAACATCATTCTCAATCATATTCATATATCATACTAGAGAAGTAAAGAGAGAAGAGAGAAGGAAATACAAACGCTTTGAAGGTCGCCGCCTAGCTCCATATGCATTAAATATAAACCAACGAAGGCCAAGTTAGGTCTTGCCATCCAAAGTTTCATCCAGATTGATAATGATCCTCTAACAATGCTCTCGGACTTGTCTTAGCCTCAAGGTATTAAACTATGCTCCATGCCTCAAAGTCTCAAGCTCTTGGTCTTCAAAATAGGCTTGAAAAGCTTGAAATGGTAAGAGACCTTTGATGGATCAAAGGTATGCTTCGATATGCATCAAAATATAAACCAACGAAGGCCCAGTTAGGCCTTGCCATCCAAAGTTGCATCTGGATTGATAATGATCCTCTAACGATGCTCTCACACTTGTCTTGGTCTCAAGGTATTACACTATGCTCCATGCCTCAAAGTCTCAAGCTCATGGTCTTCAAATTAGGCTTGAAAAGCTTGAAAAGGTTCAAATGGTAAGAGACCTTCGATGGATCGAAGGTATGCTTCGATCCATTGAACCAGGGCCACGGGTCCAAAAAGAGCATAAAGCTTCGATGCATCGGAAGCTTGCCCTTCAAGCCATCGAAGCAGAGCCTCGGGTTAGCTTCAATGGGTCGAGAGATTGGCCTTCGATGCATAAAAGGAGTGCCTCAGGTTTGCACTTCTTGAGCATTTTCAAAAATTTCACCATGTCCCACCTCGATATTCTTGACATTCCCTACTCACTTCATATACAACACACACATTATACATAACTAATACAAGCTAAACACAAAGAAAGTGGTAAAATTCTCACCCCCATTATCTTCAAAGCACTACATAATTGCACAAACTTAACAAGGGCAAGCATCACCATAAAAACTCAAAGCATAGCAAGTAACGACAAAGCATTAGACACTTTCCTACCACAAATTTTACACACACAAAGCTAATATCCTAAACACTAACACAAATTCAAGCAAAATAAGAAATCAAATTAAAGAGAAACGAAAAGAAAATAAAGGATTAGAGATGCTCCCCCTTGAAGACCGAAACTTTGCCATAGTCACCAACAATCACCAACTTGCAAGACCAAAGTCTTGCCTTCCATTTTATTCGTGTTATGACTCCCTCTTTTAGGATCGCTCGAAGGGTTCACAAGATCACCGATTAAGTAGAATGCGAGGAACTCTCGGTTGAGTCCTTAAAGTGATAGACCTCCGCACTCCATTTTGTGTTTGACTCAAAAGCCTCAATTTGTGTCTCATGGAACATGAAAGTTCTCCCATTCTTCAAATTCATCAAATGGACGACTCCTTGAGGACATAGCTCAAATAATTTATAATTAGCACTCATCAAGGGTTTAAGGCTCTTCAAGGTGACCTTGCTACCAACTAACAATGACAGTTTCTCAAGCTTGTTCGGCTTCAATTTCTTTTTCTTTTCACCACTTTTGCTCTTATTCGGTGCCTTGACTTCTTCAACATCATTGTCTTTGCTTTCTACAACATCAACACTATAAGCTTGTAGTGTCGGAATCGATGGAGACTCTTTGAATATCTTGAAAACTTTTGCCTTCGGGCCCATCATAGCTTGTGGTCTTCCTTTAGCATTGGCTTAAGGAAAATGTAAGAACTCAAATGCATCCGGTATCACCTTAGTCTTGGCTTGGGTCTTGATACCCTCATGCTTCCACTTGGCTTCATTCTCAAATCTGGGAGGTATGCTAGGTGCACCCGATGTGCGTAGGTCCTCTTACATCTTCATCATCACTTTCACAATCGCTTTCTACCAAGGGTGCATCACCGTAATCATCATATCTTTTTCCGGTAGCCAACACCGCGTTAGCCACTTGGCCTTGACGCTTTTGATCCTTTTTAGTGCAGGACGAGAATTCATTTGTCCTTCCACCTTGTTGAACTTCATGTGCCTTTGCAAATTGAGTGAATTGTTCCTCCATCTTCTGGAGTGCACATTTTTTCTCTTTCCGGATCTTCTTGTTATCTTCCATTAAGCTCTTGAAGATATTCAAGTACATGTTCTTATCCTCCACTCGTTGAGCTTCCAATTTTCTTTGAAAAAGCATCTTATATTGTGAAAATAGCTTGGTCATCAACTCCTCCAAGTTTGACTTTGACAATTACCCTCAAGGTGGAGGTGCTTGTGGCATCAGAGCTTGTTGTGGTATTGGAGAGAAAGATGCTTGAGGTTGGCAAGAGTTGTCTCCCATAGCATTAACATATTCTCCACTAGCCCTTGTAACTTTGGTAGCTCCATGATTAAAATCTTGACCATTTGCTGACCCTAATAGTTGGCTTGGCTAGGAGTATCCCATGAGAAAATAGGATTGGTATGCCAACCCGGATTACTCCTTTGTGCACCCAATGACATGTGCTTCCACTCCTTAATAGTCTCTGGATGGTCTTCTTGATGTGGACAACATGGAGCCTCATGCATCACACTCTTACAAATCATGCAAGGTGTCACACTAGTCTCCAAAATTTGATTAATATAGCCTCCATTCCGTGTTTGCTTCAACAAGAGGTCAAACTTCTTGTTCATGGTCTCTTCAAGTTGTTTGATGGCATCCTCTTGTGCATATGCAACTCCCTTGACATCATATCTACTTTCTCTGTTGGCTTGGGTGGATACATTCATTGATATTGCCAGTTTTTTAACATTGGGCTTGACATCCCATAAGGAGGATCATTCCGACATCTTTTCAAGTAGAACATGTGGCTCCTCTGCGGTTTTGTCCATGAAATCTCCTCCACTTATATTGTCAACCTTCTTTCTTGTCTGTGTGCACAATCCTTGGGTAGAAGAGAGATAATAACATGTCTTGGGTTTGACCGTAGTTAGGGCAACCAAGCTCAAGCTCCTTGAAACGCTCACAAGTCTAAAGAACAACTCTCCATCTTCCTCCCAAAATGTCATCAACCTTATCCTTCTTTTATTTATCTTCCCCAGTGAAAAATACTTGGTGATGAACTTGCGTTGCATCGCCTACCATGAGTGAATTGAGTTAGGAGCAAGCTTTTTAAATCATATCTTTGCATTATCTCGCAAACTTGAAGGAAATACCCAAAGCTTCAATTGTCCTGGATCCATGTTCTGGATGTTGAACCTTGTACATGCTTTCTCAAACTCCAACAAGTTAGAATAGAGATCAGAATCTAGATTTCCCATAAAGATTGGTAAGGTTTTGAGAAAACTAGATTTAATCTCAAAGGATTCGCCCACTAAAGGTTGAAGAATAATGCAACCGGTATGCATTGACAAAGACGGTAAAGTACTATCGCTTAAAGGTCTTGCTTCAATGACGTCCTTGTCCATGATGAATTCTTCCTCAAAAAGAGGATTCGAAGGCATGACACCTAAAATCACACTAAGAAATCAATAAATATTAGTCCTCCAAACTCTTAAAGTGTGACGACCCGAACCAGAATCAGTAGAGTAATCAACGTAATCCACGAGTTAGTGTATAATCGCGGTTTATCGATTATTGTGTGGTTTGCCGGTTTCATTTACGACTTAATTATCAGCCGAGAATTTGAGTTGAGTCTCTTCTCGAGAATTGTAGTGCACATGATTTCGAGCTTGTGGGAGGTTCCGGATGATTTTTTCGATGACCGAGGAATATAATATAATTATTTGAAGTTTTGATTTAACGACGAGTTTATCCGTTCGTATCGTGTTTATCCGAATCATAATGGTTATCCGTTTTGGACCATCGATCGTCCCGAGGAGCGAGTATAAATATCGAAAATAGTCGAAAATTGTCGAAAATGCACTGTTTGGAAGTTTGACCGACGTTTGACCAAATTTGGAGAGTTGACTCGCATTGACCGAGGAGGAGAAACCGGCCACCGTTTGACTCGCCGGAGAATTTCATTTTCTGTCCATCTCTGGCTTCGATTTGGGTATGAATCGATTCCTCTCTTCATTTGCAACTGTTTAGAACTTGGAATTGCTTGATTTGGTTTTGATTTGAGGGAGAAATTACGGTTTGAAAATTAGGGATTTTTGGCCAGAATCGGTATCGACGGTGGACGGCATTCCGGCGACTTTCCGAGGGGAGTTTGTGGTGGAAAAGGTTGGGCTTGAGGTAGGTAGGTTACGCCTTGAGGTTGGGAGGCCGTGATGACCTCACGGTGACGGAATCGGGCGGCGAAGCAAATTCCGACCGGTTTGGTTTTGTGGACTTTCGAGTTGGATTCCAGCCATGGTGGTGGTCCATTTGTTAAAGTTGTTCGCCTTGCTGAGGAGATCATTGTGGCAGCTTGGTCGCCGGGAAAACTCTCCGGTTGACGGCGCGTCGGCGGTGGCGGCGGCGGTCAACGCCGGAGCTCCGGCGATCCATTGACTTTTTGGATTTCGATGTTTTTAATGTCGTTTTTCTCGTAATCGCGCCCCGATCGTCGTCTTGAGGTTTTCGACTTGATTTGGGTATCAAATTTTCAGTCGTGGGTTTTGAGTGGAGATTTCGGGAATTTCGTCGATTATTTTGCACAGTATTATATGTTTTTGGGAACGGTTGGTTTCTGTGGTGTGGTACAGTGTTGTGAGCTATGATTTTGATCAGATATATTTTATGACTATTCAGGGGATCGAGATCGTGTTTCGGGCGAGGGATCTTCCGCCGGGCCACGTGATTAGTGCGAGTGCGCGCTCTGCTGATCTGTGAGTGGACATTTTTATATTTTCATAGTTGTTGCGAGTTCGTGATTTATCGTGATTTTCCGTATTTACTTTATACGATGTTGAGATATATGTTATTTTCGGAGGTATTATTTTATATTTATTGGTGATGGCATTACTGCATCGATGCTTCGGCTACTCAGCTAATCACCGGTAGTCCGCCAGAGTTGAGAGATTCCTTTGGGCAAGATTGAGAGATTCCCCTGTATGCCGCCGGGGTTGAGAGATTCCCCTGGCCTATCACCGTCGGGTTTGAGCGATTCACCTGACCGTCGGGCTTGAGAGATTCGTCTGACAACCTCCATATATACTTTCCGAACTAGCATCCATGGTGACATGTGACTAACGTGACACACTAAAACATCTAGGATACCTGTGAGATAAAGTTGCACTCTAGTAACTAATGGCTCAAACAATATGGGTGTACCTAGGGAGGCGGTGATCGAGCAGTCTAGCTAGCGCCTATCACCTAATTTTGTCTAGGGCCTAGCTAGCCTAGACGACATAAGTCACTCGATGATCAGTCGAGTGACTCATATGCGCATACGTAACTGATCTGAACTGAGCCTCCAGGGTAATGGCTATAAGAGCCATAAATTGAAATATTGTACACTAAGGTTCATCTGAATTGGACGCTAAGCTGAAAGAGTCATACACTGAGCTACATAATCTAAAACAAACTAAGATAAAAGCAGACTAGTCAGACTGCAATCATATAGCATAGATACTAACAGATTTTTAAAAGTCCAACTGGGCTGATCTTTTTTTTTTACCATAAGGCTTAATTGGGCTGAAAATGTTATATCACAAACCCAAATTAAATCGTAAATCATGTCTAACAACTTTAGCTAAAAGTGTAAAAGCTTTGAAACTCATAGAGTAGGACTACCATCTAATTAAGTAACGAAAAGTGAAAAACGTAAGGTAACACTGAGTAAGTGGCTTAAAGAGAATCATCATTCATAAATTCTTAAGGAACTAATATTGATAACTATAATTAATAAGTGATACTCGCCTACGCATTCGGTGAAAAGAGAAAGAGTCGACTCACCTGGACTGCCGGTAGCGGTGATCGAGCAGTCTAGCTAGCGCCTATCACCTAATTTTGTCTAGGGCCTAGCTAGCCTAGACGACATAAGTCACTCGATGATCAGTCGAGTGACTCATATGCGCATACGTAACTGATCTGAACTGAGCCTCCAGGGTAATGGCTATAAGAGCCATAAATTGAAATATTGTACACTAAGGTTCATCTGAATTGGACGCTAAGCTGAAAGAGTCATACACTGAGCTACATAATCTAAAACAAACTAAGATAAAAGCAGACTAGTCAGACTGTAATCGTATAGCATAGATACTAACAGATTTTTAAAAGTCCAACTGGGCTGATCTTTTTTTTTTTACCATAAGGCTTAATTGGGCTGAAAATGTTATATCACAAACCCAAATTAAATCGTAAATCATGTCTAACAACTTTAGCTAAAAGTGTAAAAGCTTTGAAACTCATAGAGTAGGACTACGATCTAATTAAGTAACGAAAAGTGAAAAACGTAAGGTAACACTGAGTAAGTGGCTTAAAGAGAATCATCATTCATAAATACTTAGGGAACTAATATTGATAACTATAATTAATAAGTGATACTCGCCTACGCATTCGGTGAAAAGAGAAAGAGTCGACTCACCTGGACTGCCGGTAGCGGTGATCGAGCAGTCTAGCTAGCGCCTATCACCTAATTTTGTCTAGGGCCTAGCTAGCCTAGACGACATAAGTCACTCGATGATCTGTCGAGTGACTCATATGCGCATACGTAACTGATCTGAACTGAGCCTCCAGGGTAATGGCTATAAGAGCCATAAATTGAAATATTGTACACTAAGGTTCATCTGAATTGGACGCTAAGCTGAAAGCGTCATACACTGAGCTACATAATCTAAAACAAATTAAGATAAAAGCAGACTAGTCAGACTGCAATCGTATAGCATAGATACTAACAGATTTTTAAAAGTCCAACTGGGCTGATCTTTTTTTTTTTTACCATAAGGCTTAATTGGGCTGAAAATGTTATATCACAAACCCAAATTAAATCATAAATCATGTCTAACAACTTTAGCTAAAAGTTTAAAAGCTTTGAAACTCATAGAGTAGGACTACGATCTAATTAAGTAACGAAAAGTGAAAAACGTAAGGTAACACTGAGTAAGTGGCTTAAAGAGAATCATCATACATAAATACTTAGGGAACTAATAGTGATAACTATAATTAATAAGTGATACTCGCCTACGCATTCGGTGAAAAGAGAAAGAGTCGACTCACCTGGACTGCCGGAAGAATCACAATCGATCCACTAATTCGTAAATGGTACTCGGTTCTCATTTCCATTTTGATACACGAGAGACGTTACCCAAGCTCTTCGTATCGAAAAACCCTAAGCTCGATCATAGTCGTCGTGCCTTGCAAACAAATTCGACTGAAGATGAACCTCGACCCGACAGACGACGCTCGACCAAGTCGAACTGTCGAGTCACCTCGAATCCTGTGCAGAAGCCAAGACATTACCAAATTTTTCGAACCACATGAAATTACGTGAAAACAACTACAAAATGGCTTTGAAAACAACTACAAAATGGCTTTGAAAACATCATGGTGGTGCGTGGAGCCATGCGTCACCACTATAAGTGGCCACGAGTTGCTGGAAATGGCCACCTCTGATCCCTACAAATAATACCTCAATGGAAAACTCATTTCAAGTCCAACAACATTCATCAAGAGCACAAAATCCAAATCGAGATAAGGAAGCCGAAAAATATCTCAAAAGACGGCGGAAATCGCCTTTGGCTGATCGACGTCGTACGACCACGACATAACTCAAGACCTATTGCGTTCGACTCCTGGAGGTAAAAATAAATCAATGGTCCAGATTTGATCTACTTAAGATCTGACTGTTCAAAAATTTTTACCACCGCAGTTTTTTGAAATAATCACTTAAATACTCCAAACTTCAATAATTCATAACAATTAGCTCGAATCTCCAAAAAATAAAATAAAAACTACGCTCAACCTCGTAATAACTTTCTCTATGACTTTCGTGAAGAAAGTGAATCGAGAATCACTACTTCAAAAACAACGATTTCCAAATCACGGCAAATTTAATAATCTCGATAACCGTGCCAAAGCTAGATTGAAATACTAATAAGCTCATCGGACAAGGATTAGCAGGGTAATCAAGGTTCGAGCTGTTATAATCTACCCCCCCCAGTAAAAATTTTGCCCTCAAAATTTACACCACTAAAAGTCGGCACGCAACTACAGCTCTGCACTTCTCCGCACTTTTGTAAGGTTCCTTACGCATAACGCTTTTCCCCACCTGCATTAACTATACTGGTGTGATTTCCCACAAGGATTCATGCTGATTCCTCGAACTCCTCAACTTCCTCCAATAACGCATTGCTCAGAGATGCTACTACATCACAACTGTCTACACGAAGTTCTTCGTAAACTGTTATCTGTGAAAAATTCAAAAATGCTGATGTGATACTTAGGTCACTCTAACAAAAATCCTAGGCTCGGGAACTGGGACACACAATTCTATGCTTTCTTAACCTTGTCGCTTCTAAAAAATAAATAAAATCAAAGAAACGCGGAACACAACCAAGAAATTTTTTCCCATAAATCTACATGTTAGTATGCAATGTGCTTAACAACAAAAGTGCCTTATTTAGCACCAAAAACAGCCAAAAGGCTTCACGAGAAAGGAAACAGGGGCAATTCGATAAATCTTTGCCCAGGTCGTACGCCGCACGCTCTTAGCAGTCAAGAGCGTTGAGCGCGTCATGTACCTTGTGTACGGAACTAGTTGCCCAAAAGACCAATGTGCCCTTCTTGCACAAATATAGCATGCTTGCATCAGTCCTACATTGAGGACCACAATGTGTTGTCAATTTCACCTACCATATTAAGAAGGTACACACTCCAAGACAAAGGTAATCAATTATTGTTCCTCAATTCCTTTACGATTTCCCTCGTAGCACGTACTAACTTAGGCATTAGAGCGTTAAAGGCGGGCCAATTCCGTTTCAACCCCTTAGTGCTAATTCGTTCATTTTACAGGAAAGCAGGGCATTCGAGGATAATCTCCCGAACGCTCAGGAGCGATCCTTCTTCAATATCCTTCATTCTTCGAACGGGATCCCCCGTGGATTCTAGTTGAAACAATTGATACCGTCTAACAGTCTCATTTTTTCACCCACTCACACAAAAAGCCCTTCTTACCTCAGCCCTCCTTTCTTTCCCCATTATATTGTCCACTAAGGATAACGACTTCACAGCAGGGGACCACCTGCGCACGTTCGAGCCAGGCATCACGCCGTCTGCGGACGCCATGGACAAGGCCACGTCTAGTGCTCCCAACGATGACCATGCCCAACTTCTGGCCCAGATCACAGAGTTCAGGGTGGAACAAGACGCCACCCTCTGCAACAACAAGCGCCTGCATGAGGCGCTCGCCAACCTGCAGGCCCAGCAGTTGGAACTAGGCCGACGTGAGGAACGGTGAATCATGATCCACATTAATGCTCAACTCGATCATCCCTTGATTCCAGGCGACCCACCTCATATAAAGGCACCGCAATAAGCTCCCGATGCTACGGCTCTGATCCTGGCTCGCTTGGCCAATCTAGAAAGGGAGATCAAACAAAGTCGTCACCCCAACCATTACGTTTTGTACACGCCATGCACAATGCCGATCTCCACTACTATCACTAACGTAGGACGAAACCCAGGGACCAAGACATGGAAGGATGATGTGATGACCCGGACCAGAGTCAGCAGTATGATCAGCTGTATACATGAGTTACTGTATAGTCGCAGAGTTGCGACAGCTGTTTTAATCGCCGAAGCTTCTTAACGACTTAATTATTGGCCGAGAATTGGAGCTGGGTCTCTTCTCGAGAGTCGTAGTACATGTGATTTCGAGTTCGTGGGCGGTTCCGGATCATTATTTGGACGACCGAGGAATTAATTATGAATATTTGAAGTTCAGATTTAAATGGTGGTACACTTAACGACTAAATTACCGGACAAGAATTTGGTTTCAATTTCTTCACGGAAGTTGTTCAGAATTTAATTTCGAGCCCGTGGGAACTTCTGGAGCATTATTCTGAGTTACGGAGATTAAATAGTGATTATTTCCGATTGTTAGTTATTTTGTCGATTTAATATGTGTTGGTGTGAACCGTTGATTTTTTTTATCCGTTTGGCCGATGTGTTTAACTTCGGGTGATTATTGAAGAATATGTCGAGACGAGTTTGTGGCCGCGAGAATTATCGGAATCTGAATTACGACGCGGAAGTTACGGGAGTTTAAAGTTTGTCGCGAAATGTATTTATGGAGGTTTCCTCTTTGGAAAAGGCTATATATAGTAGGTTGCCAAAATGGGAAAGTCAAGCTGGGAATTAAATGGTTTGACTGATGGTTGACTTGGTCAAACGGTGGTGGAGAGAAGCTCTCGACGGTGACCGACGGCGTCCATGGTGGCGCGACGTTTCCGGCCACCCTAGGCCATGAGACTTAGCCTTCAGCCTCGCCTCGGCCTTCCGAGTATGTCTCCGACTTCCCTCCACGGCGTGGCTCGCCGGAGGAGCTCGTTTTTCCGGTATGAAATTGGAGGAAATTGAGGTTATTCGGGTTCATTGATTTCGGTTGAATTGAGCTATAAAATGGATTGGGCTTTGAAGCTCTTCCCTCCACGAATCTAACCACGTAGGATTGGAGTTTCAATTCGGTTTGTGTTTGGAGAATTCTTGATTTGAATTTTGCGTTCTATTTCAGTTTTACTTGAAATTGGATGTGTTAGAGTGAGAATTGGCCTTCGGTGCAGTTGACAAAGTTGCTCAGTGGACGATTTTGAGTGGAATAGGTGCAGCTCCGTCGTGAAATTCTCCGGTCGGCGGTGGCGCCGCCGTGGGCGGCGGTCAACGGCGGTCAACGGTCAAACTTTGACTTTTTGGACTTTCGACAAGTTGCATGTCATTTGACTCGAAATCACGCTCCGATCGCAGTGGGGAGGTTCGTTTTTCGAGTTGAGCGTCCGAACGTAAAGCGAGGTATTGAGGTGTTATATATGGATTTTCGACGATTCGTCGTATTCGAATTACGTGTTTCCGAGAACGGCGGTTTCTCGTGATTTGTTTTGTTTTGTCGAGATATGACTTTGAATATTGGACATTGTGAATATTCAGGTGTTCGTGATCGTTCGTTTGGTGAGGGACATTCCGCCGGATCACGGGTTAACGCGATACGCGTTACGCCAGTCTGTGAGTGGACATTTCTTTTCACGGATTATTTGCGAGTCTTGATATACGTTTTATGAACTTGAGCATGCGTATGAGATTTCGGATTATATGAGCATATGTTTTACGATTATACATATACGGATATACGTATACGAATATATACACACACTTATATGTTGTTTCATGCATTTGCATCGAAATGTTTGTGATTTAGTTTACACAGAGTACAGTCGTTATATGTTGTTGTATCGATACACTCGCATCCCGGCTGATCCCTGAGGATGTGTACCGGGGGAGGCTGTGACTCCTGACCCGTGACCTGTACCGGGGGAAGGCAGACCTCTGACCTGAGGCCTTTCTGGCTAGAATTGCGTGGAAGTCTGGGACTCCGTGATTCTGACTGTACTAGCACGAATGTGTCCATGAGTGACCCCGTGGGATTTTTACTTGCATGCTCAGTACACTGGAGGAGTGTGAGTTTTACCTCGTGTACTATGTTGTTTTTATTTACCTGGACTCGCATATGTTATTTTAAACATATATATCAACTGGTGAAAGACATTTATTTTCGTCCACTCACTCTAACGTGTTTATTGTCTTTCCCCTGGGCTTTTCGGTTTCCGTGCCCAGTTTGCAGTTCAGGCTCTGGTGTCGCACGTCGTGGTCGGAGGCATAGTGCTCGAGCTACCTTATTTCTTCCAGTAGGTTTATTGTCCTACCTACTGTGGTATACTTATATGATTATGTATTAGAGGTCGCTCTGAGTTTTCTGTTGAACACGTTATATGATTTTAAACCCGGATTTCAGTAAAGTACTATTATATGTATTGTTTACTTTACTGTTGATATATTGAGAAATCCGGATGGGATTGGTGCCCACGGTTTGCTTTTTGTGGCATAGGATGAAGTGTGTTAGTATTGCATCATTAGTTGTACGATTAACATACTTATCCACTTAAGCAGATTAGCGACACCCACCACACCACACACAAAACCACCAAGGAGGCTTCAACTTCAGTCACCAGACCCACCCCCTCCGGGCGCGCACGCGCCCGTGGGGGGCGCGCCCGAATAAGCAGAACACACACCAGCAGAGTGCAGGTTGTCCCACATCGAAGAACACCACCAGGCTCCAAACTCAACCACCTATATATATCAGGTATTTATTACAGGTAAGATCACGAATTCACTCCATGAGACGACTAATTCACTCATTCATATTCCAACCTACTCATTCGCACGTTCGCTTGACTGCTATATCGAGCATATCATCTGACTTAGGCATCGGAGCGTTGAAGGCGGGCCACCCCGTCTTGACCCCTGACTGTCTGTTCATTGTTGTATTCTTCTAACAGCTGCACCCGAACACGCACACTCGATCGCCCGAGAGGAAGATGAAGCGCCCGACAGGAGGATCCACCGCCCGAAAGGAGAGCCCGCACGCACGAAGAAGAGGAGAGCGCCCATCCACCAGAGCAGCCCCAGCGCTCGGACGCACCAGGAGGAGGAGGAAGTCCATCGCATGACGAGGAGGAGAAAGAAGTGTATTCGTGTTGCTTCTGCCCCGTTACGCCCCCGCGCGTAATTTGGTAGAAACATCTGGCGCCGTCTGTGGGAAACTTACAAATTGCAAACCTCGTATAAACACCACGGAAATCAAAGGTCCACATGCTCAACCCGGTGACTAACGGCAGCAACACGCCCGATGGGGAGACACCGCCAGACTCGCAGGGGCGGAATGCACTGACGGCCGACAGGAACGACGACGAGGGGCGCATCAACGGCCTGGTCCAGGAGCTACGGGAGGCGACGCTCGAAAGAGCAGAGGAGCGCCAAATCCGTCAAAGGTTGGAGGAGCGACTGGACGCGCTCATTAGCCAGCAGATGGAGCAGCACGAGGAAACCCAGGAGACCGGCAGCGAGGAGCAACACCCGTTCGGCAGAACCAACGCCCAGGCGGTCCGAGTGCCCTCGCCCGTGGAACAGTCGGCACCACCAACAAACGACGCTCTGATCCTTCGGATGGAGGAGCTGGCGGAGGAAGTCTCGCGCCTGCGCAAGGACAAGCTAGCCAGTCAGGGCGGGACGTTCGCCCCCCGGGCCAGCCCGTTCTCAGCGTATATACTGGAGAGGGGAAGGGACCCCCACGCGAAGATAACGAAGATCGCTCGGTTCGACGGGAGCGGAGATCCACGCGCGCATGTGGACAAGTTTCGAGCCACCACGGACGGAACCCGATACTCGGACCCAACCTTGTGTTTCCTGTTTCAGGAAACGCTAGCA
The DNA here is from genome assembly GCA_946800695.1 of Geum urbanum. NCBI lineage: Eukaryota > Viridiplantae > Streptophyta > Magnoliopsida > Rosales > Rosaceae > Geum > Geum urbanum. The sequence continues at coordinate 10,142,949 of OX327015.1, forward strand.
GAGGAGGCACGAAGCTGGTTTTACGAGATCCCGCCAGGATCTATCCACTCATTCCTCGAACTGGCGGAGAGCTTTCAGAGGCGCTACAGGCTCCAAGGCAAGTACAACACCGCGGGCATCCTCCTCAAGGTCCGCCAGGGGATGGACGAGAGCCTATCGAGCTACATCAACCGATGGAGGACGCTCGCAAGCACGTGTAGGGACCTTGATAAACGAGTGGCCAAGGTCGCCCTAATGGATAATCTGCTCGCCACCCCTTTCGTAGAGAAACTTGTGAGGAAGGAGCATCTCGACTATGACGAGATCATGGACCTGGTTGTACAGAAGGCGTTAGTGGAGACGCGAGTGTACGGGTCCACCTCTGAACCCAGTTCCAGCAGACCAGAAGTGACAAGCGCCCAACCACGACAGCTGGCGGACGACGAGAGACCAACCGGGGGCTTCAAGAGGAACCGGGACACACGCAGACAGAACTACCAGAGGCCTTTCTTCCGCGAACATCAGAACAACGACTACACCCAGGCGCGGGGGCAAGCACAGCAGAGCGCCCGTTTTCCGCCAGCGCCACGCTACCGACCGGCGGGACAGGAGGTCTTCACGATCGACGGGCAGTCGCACGAGCACCTGCTCCGCCTGCATCGACACCGAATACCGCCACCAAACAACATGACGAGAGCGATGACTCCGACCGGCCAACTCCCGGACGTATGGTGCGAATTCCACAATGCCACCACCCACCATACCAACAGCTGCATCATGCTGAAAAAGGCCCTTGAAGACTTGAAGGACGAACGGACAACCCTTCCCAGGGCAGAAGGACGACAACACCAGGCGAACGTCGGCACCCGTGGGACTATCAACACGATATCCGGGGGCAAGCGCAAGGAGAGGACATCATCGCCCGATCGCACGAGCAGGAAAGTGCTGGCGATCGGGGCAGGGAGGGCGCCCAAGGAAGGAAGGAAGGGGACGCCCACCATTAGCTTCACAGCAAGAGACGAGGAGGAGAACCCGAAAGACAGCACCCTGCCGTTCGTGATCGACGCGATCATCGACCAATTCCTTGTGAAGAGGGTGCTAGTAGACAACGGGGCATCCGTGAACGTGATCTACTTCGATGCATACACGGCACTCGGACGGCCCGCCAGCAAGATGACGCAGGACCATGAGTGCATCGCCAGCTTCACGGGCGAGACATCGTATCCAATCGGGAGCGACAGCCTCCGGGTCGAGATTGGCACGCCCGACTCCCCAAACAGCGAGGCCCGAACAGACTTCATCATCATGGACACCCCCTCCCCCTACAACGCCATACTCGGGAGGCCAGGGATCTGCAAACTAAAACTGATCGTCGCAGGGCATCTGCTCTTGGGAAAATTCCCAACCGAGCGTGGAATCGGGCACGTTCGGGGATACAACCACGAGGAAACCACAGAACCTCGGGGAAGGAAGGAGGTCCTTGCCTTGGAGCCCACGGATCGAAGGGCACGATCCACACGCGAACGACGAGGGGCCACGTCTTAGCAACTGACTACTGGAGGGGCGAAGAGATAGACCAGCACACTCGGACTCAACCAATCCAACTGGGGGATTGGGAAGCAACCCGACAGGGGAGGGACATCCCGCCCGTGGGAGGAAGTGTAGGCGCAACAACTACGGCACCCGTCGAACGTCCAACATTTGGGGGAGTACTTTCATTAGAATCTTATGTACTTGTGTTGTGCTCTTCCCGTCATTTTGTACTTGCGAGCCCGTTCGTCCTTACCCCACCCGCCCATGTACTCGGGGGACTGGGGATAGGCTACTCGCGCGAGTGCAAACACTTGGCTAAAACCCATAGCCATTCAAACCAAGGGAATGGGCGCGCGTTGGCAGGAGTTATTCAAAGATGCCAAAAAAAAAACAAAAAATTCAGACAAGGCACACAAACGGAAAAGAAATTTCATTCATTCGCCCAATTACAAAACCTACTTTATTACACGAAAGAAAGGAAAAGGAAAAGCTACACTACCCCGCCCCAGTATCAACATCCAACTCTTCACCCTCCTCCGACGACGCCGCCGCAACAGTCTCCACCAGCTCGCCCGAATCCATCCGCCTGACCACCGGCTCCAGCTCCAGCTCCGCCTCAGCAGATCCGCCAGAAGGCCCCACCCCCCTCTCGTACGAAGGAAATTGGGCGCCCGTCAGCCTCTCAACCTCAGACTCTAGGAACGCCTCCCGGGCGGCTGCTTCAGCACAAACGCGCTCCAGCTCGGCGCGCAACCGCTCCACCTCGGCCAAGGCCCTATCCCGGTCAATCTTCGCCAGGGCTTCGCAGGCAGCAGCTTCATCCGCCCGGACAGCCGCATCATCAGCACGGGCGACGTACCGACACGCCAGATCCTTTGCCTTGTCCTGACTGGCCACCAACCGCTCCACCACCTTCCGGTGCTCCAGCGCGTCGGCCCTGAGGCGAGCAAGTTCCGCAACCTCCCGCGAACGAACACGGAAGACCTGCTGCATCAGGCGGGTGCACGCACCAAAGACCGCATCCAGCCCATCAGGAACGGCATCCTCCAGCGGTTGCAACAAGGACGCAAGGGCGGCAGCACCATCCGCCAGCGAACGGCGCAGCCCATCCACAACATCATCGCTCGACCCAGGAACGGGGCCGGGAGGAGAGTCTTCCGTCCGCGCCCGCTCCTCGCTTTTCCCCTGCGTGGGAGACTTTGGCGCACCCAAGGACATGAGCGAGGGATTTGGAGAGTAAGAGCATTGTGGAGGACTTGAAAGTCGACTTGAAGCCGGAGGCGCCACGGGCGCACGACTTGACGACGAAAGCGCCAGAACAACCTCCCGCCTGCCCCCGACATCATCTTGTTCGGCCTGCGCCTTGGACCCGGCCGCATCACCTGGCGGCAGGCGTGGGGAATCCGCTTGCATCTCTTGGACGAGCGGGGTGGGAACAGCCACATTCGCAACAGGGATCTTGGATGGAGTACTATCCACCGGGACGGATGAGCCACCACCATCATCCGCCACCTTGTGGACCTTCGCGGCAACACTCCGCATTCTGAGCAGACGACGCTTGACCGCTTCATCCATATCAGTGGCCGTGGACTTCGACACTCACTGCAAGCGCACGCACGAAAGGTTAGCCAAACAGATACAAACACTTCGTCAATTTGTACCTAAAAAAACAACACGGCCGGCACGCTCTGGCGGCATGCATACGCCCATCGAGCACTCGCTCGTACTGGCCGTACCAAGGGACTGGAGGACTTCCGCCCGTCTGGGGTGACCCAGCCCGTTCGCACGGAGGCAGCTCTAGAGGAGCGCCAGGATATACCAAAAGCAAGAGCGCAAAAGCAACACGGCAGCAGACAGAAACCACTACACACCAAAACCCACCAAATACCACCCAAAACAGATCAAATCCCACCCACCTCAAGAACACGCCCTGTTCTTGAAAAAGCAAAAACCCAGAAACAACCGCACCCAGAAACACACAACCCAAAAACGGAAAACAAACAGAAACAGAGTAAAAAGCCTCACCAATCAGGCCCTTTTTTTTCGATGGAGAGGAAGAACGTCGACAAGGAACTCCGGCAAGAAAACGAAGAGCAGCAGAAATCCAAGGAGGAACAGTGGGCAGAGCTTCGGCAAAATATGAAGGTGATGCAAGAAGACGAGGATCACACCCCTATTTATACTAATCGCCCGACATCAACCAGCGAACACCAGCCGTCCACTCCCGCGTGCCCACCGTTGGATCGTGACGCGTGGCCCGGGCCGGTTCACTCACCCTCCTCAGTAACCGTGCCAACCCATCATCTTCCCGCCTTGAATTCAAAACCCTAAGCACGATCTCCACCAGTTTGACACGTGGCGCCCATGCCCCACTCCCACGCTCCCACGCGCGTGACGTCTACCCTCCGAGCAATCATCACAACATCAGCATTCAATGCAGGGGCACGCTAGCATTTATCGCACCTGTTCCCAAGTGGAAGATCAAAAGGCATGTTATCTCAACCGCCTCATCGGCGCACCACCAAACCCAAGGCAAGACACACTATCACGCGCGCACGTACAAACAAGGTAAACACCACCGCGCACGAAGGGCACTCCCCTCCGTGCGCACACCGACGAGAACTGGCAACACTGTTTAGGCGGCAACAGGCATGGGGTCCGTCCCCTCTCTTGCGCGCGCTATGGGTGCCACGGGCGTGGGGTTCTTCCCCTCCGTGCGCCGACTCATTCCACACCAGAGGCATGGGGCCCGTCCCCTCTCTGGGTACCCCAAAGTCGATGGGTGCCACGGGCGTGGGGTTCTTCCCCTCCGTGCGGCAGCTCATTCCTAGCAGAGGCATGGGATACGTCCCATTTCCTGACGAACTAAAATCGGTTTACACGGCAACAGGCATGGGGTCCGTCCCCTCTTTGCGCGCGCTAAACGCGATAGGCGACCACGGGCGTGGGGTTCTTCCCCTCCGTACGCCAACTAAGTCCTAATAGGGATGTGAGGTCCGTCCCCCCCCCTATAGGCCATGGACACGACGCGGGTGTGGGGTGCGCCCCTCCTCGACGATCGCAAAAGTACAAGCCGAATTAGCGGGGCTAAGCTCGATGGGAGGCACGGACATGGGGTTCTTCCCCTCCGTGGGCGTAACGTTAACGATCGATTCGCCGACTCGGATTCCCGTAGGGATATGGGGTCCGTCCCCTCCTTCAAGAGCCCGAGACCGATGAGCGTAGACCGGGTATGGGGTCCGTCCCCTCCAGGCGCGAAATCTTCCCGGGTTAGGCGGCAGAGGCCTCTGCGCGCGCTAAAGCCGACGGGCGGCACGAGTACATGATCGTGGGCGCTGCAACACTTGTAGGTCGCGGTCCTGATCGCCCCGTTGACGCTACAGCGTACGCGACGGCATCCCCGTTGACGTGCGGCGTACGCAGCATACCCCATCGCTGGCGTACGGACAGCATTTTGCATACACTCGCACATCACACCATACATTCATGCATCATACCCTATATATATCTATATGTACCTATATAATACCTATATACCTATATATACCTATATAATACCTATATATACCTATATGTACCTATATAATACCTATATACCTATATATACCTATATACCTATATAATACCTATATAATACCTATATACCTATATATACCTATATACCTATATATACCTATATAATACCTATATATACCTATATAATACCTATATGTACCTATATGTACCTATATAATACCTATATACCTATATAATACCTATATATACCTATATATACCTATATGTCTGTATCCCTGTTACACTTATGCATATTTACAAGACCCACTCCATCTGGCGGTATAGCAACACTTATTTTTGAGCCCGAACCCACAGGTACATGATCGCACGATAAGGTACACGCTCGGACGCCCAGGTCCCACTCCGTCATGCGAGCCCTTTCTTGACCGGAGAGTTGGGGGACTTGGGGTTACAGGATCACGCACCACTGCTCAATCGGATAAGTATTCGTGTTAATCGCACGAACCCTTTTTCAACTCCCCAGTCAAGAAATTTCTCTTTGACTTGGGGACTTGGGGGACTTGTTAGTATTGCATCATTAGTTGTACGATTAACATACTTATCCACTTAAGCAGATTAGCGACACCCACCACACCACACACAAAACCACCAAGGAGGCTTCAACTTCACTCACCAGACCCACCCCCTCCGGGCGCGCACGCGCCCGTAGGGGGCGCGCCCGAATAAGCAGAACACACACCAGCAGAGTGCAGGTTGTCCCACATCGAAGAACACCACTAGGCTCCAAACTCAACCACCTACATATATCAGGTATTTATTACAGGTAAGATCACAAATTCACTCCATGAGACGACTAATTCACTCATTCATATTCCAACCTACTCGTTCGCACGTTCGCTTGACTGCTATATCGAGCATATCATCTGACTTAGGCATCGGAGCGTTGAAGGCGGGCCACCCCGTCTTGACCCCTGACTGTCTGTTCATTGCTGTATTCTTCTAACAGCTGCACCCGAACGCGCACACTCGATCGCCCGAGAGGAAGAGGAAGCGCCCGACAGGAGGATCCACCGCCCGAAAGGAGAGCCCGCACGCACGAAGAAGAGGAGAGCGCCCATCCACCCGAGCAGCCCCAGCGCTCGGACGCACCAGGAGGAGGAGGAAGTCCATCGCACGACGAGGAGGAGAAAGAAGTGTATTCGTGTTGCTTCTGCCCCGCTACGCCCCCGCGCGTAATTCGGTAGAAACAAAGTGTATTTTCCGGGTGTAGGTAATGGTAATTCCACGATAGTAACGAAACTCTGCCCAAATTTCGAAAAGTTTTTGTTGGTTCGTGTTTTCGAAGGGGTTTAACTCTGGTTTAGGGAGCTAAATCGGGGTTGGGTCCTTTCAGATGACTGCTACTCTAGGCATGGTAACCTCAACACTCATGTAGACAGATTCCTTTCTTCCACTATCAGCCACATACACGAGGGTGCAATGTTATGCTACTTGTTTCTTGAAATGCTCACAGGTGAAGCGCTTAACTGGTTCTCCAAGCTTGCTCCATGATCCATCTCATCCTTCATAAAAGCTCACAGATGTCTTCCTCAAATGGTACTGGTTGCAAACGCGCCACAACACAACAAAGTCTCTCTTCTCCATCCGCCAGGATGGGTCGAAGAACCTATCCTCTTACATCAACCATTTCAGATCTGCCACAAGCTCTGTCACAACTTGGACAAGCAGACGGTGTTGGCCGCTCTCGTTGAAGGATTGCAACCATCCATCTTCAAAGAAAAGTTGATCAAACGTGAGTACCTCGCGTACGAGGAGATCTTGGATATGATGATAGAGAAGGTAGAGGTCCACAATAGAGGTTGGGAGTAGAGGGACCGGCACGCATCATGACGCGATTCTCCACCCCCGTCCCATCACAATACCTCCCCAGCTCGTCACAACCACCAAAGCAAGCGTCATTGGTCTTGAACGCATGAACGAAGATATAGTCCACCATGACAGAGGACACCTTAATGTTGCAGATCTCACGCACGGAATCCACCTCAACATCTTAAAGTATCAAAGCATCGCTCTCTTGACATAACAGTTTACACGGTCACGAACGCCACATATGCTAAGATATTCGCCAACAATAAACAGATTATTCCTTAGCCAAAACCCAAGAGGCAGAAGGCCCTGCTCAAGCACACGGTTAGCTGGTATAAGTACCAAGAGTCTGAAACTCACAACACTGAGGTTTGTGGCGTTCTAAAGAAGATCATCCAGAAGTTATTTGATAAAAAGGCGGCTTAGCCAATACCGTGCCAAGGGCCCAAAGCAGGTGGCGTTCATTAAGACCAGAGGAGAGATCAACACTATATACAGAGGTAAACGCAAGGCGGACACACCTCCCCAAGAGGTCTTCTCCATTGATTCAGGTTCAGGACGTAAGGCCCCGCATCATTTGTAGGACCCCATCACATTCTCTGAAGCCGATGAACTGGGCACTCCACCCACGGATGCTTCATTTGTCATCGACGCTCTCATTGACAAGTGCGAAGTTGGTCATGTTCTCATTGATTCTAGTTCATCCATGAACATGATGTTCTATAAAGCATACAAATAGTTAAAGAGTCCTCACAGTAAACTGACCAAGGATAACGAATCATTGATAAACTTCTCTGGCGATGTCGTCTACCCAATAGGCAACGACTATATGCGTATATGCATGGGTGCTACAGGGACTCACTAGAAGGAAGTCTATACTTATTTCATTATTATTGATTTATATTCTTTCATTATCATTGCCAGTCATATGTTGTACATGCGATTTCCCACTGACTTTGGCACAGGATTAGTATGGGGCTACGATTTCATTGAACGGTCCATCGACCCCAAGACAAGACTTGTCATTCTATAGGAGCTCATAAAAATAGCTAATGAGGACACTGAGGACGTACAGGCATCATAGCCTAACGATCCTAGAGATGGTGTAAACGCTCTCCGTCCAGTGGGTACTAGAGACTCCCTCATCGAGGTCGAGCTGGACCAAGCTCACCCCGAACGCACAGTCTGTATAGGCGTCAACTGAATCCTACCGTCAAAGAAGATCTAATCTAGTTGCTCAAGGAATATCAACAAGTCTTTGCTTGGTCATATGCTGATATGCCAGGTATTTCTATCAAACTCATCTCCCATCAATTGAGTATTTCCCCTAACGCCAGGCCTATCAAACAAAAGAGGCGCGCATATAACGTTTAGCGTTATGTTGCCATGCATGCTAAGGTGGACAAGTTGCTAAAAATCGGTTTCATACGGCTCGTTCACTACCCCAAATGGATCTCGAACGTGGTCATGGTGCAAAAAAGCAATGGCAACTGGAGAATGTGCGTCGACTATACTAATTTCAATAAGGCATACCCAAAGGATAGCTTCTCACTCCCCCGCATTGACCAGCTTGTGGATGCCACAGCAAGATATGACCAAATATTTGGTTGTAGCCAGAGTAGGCATACTAATATGCGCATATGTAACTGATTTGAACTGAGCCTCCAGGGTAACGGCTATAAGAGCCATAACCTAAAATATTGTACACTAAGGTTCATCTGAACTGGACGCTTAGCTAAGAGCGTCATACACTGAGCTACATAAGCTAAAACAAATTAAGATAAAATCAGACTAGCTGGACCGCAATCGTAAAGCGTACTAAAAGATTTTTTAAAAGTCCAACTGGGCTAATCTTTTTTTAACCATAAGTGTTAACTGGGCTGAAAATGTTATATCATAAACACAAATTAAATCGTAAATCATGTCTAACAATTTTAGCTAAAGGTGTAAAAGCTTTGAAACTCGTAGAGTAGGACTTCGATCTAATTAAGTAACGAAAAGTGAAAAACGTAAGGTAACACTGAATAAGTAGCTTAACGAGAATTATCATACATAACTACTTAGGGAACTAATAGTGTAATATTCTGTCCTGAGAATTTTCTTTTTATGATTTATTTAAGGTTAATGGAGGAGGGTGGTAGTTAATTTTTTTTACCTTTGATAAATATTGTGAGCTTTTAGTTGACTTTTTATCATATTGTCAAGCTTGTTTGACTTCAAGTGGAAGTCATAAAAATTGTCGATACGAGTTTATTGACGCGAAGAATGCCGAAAATGGAGTTACGACAACAAAGGTTATGATCAGTAGAAGTTTATCAGAAATATAATAGTCGCAAATGGACGAGTATAATTGGACTTTCTATCTCGGGAAATTATCTTAAGGAAAGTCATAGAGTTTACCGAGATGAGTTCGTGGCCACGTTAAATGTTAAAATTCGAGTAATGATGAAGAAGTTATGGTCAGCGAAAGTTTTGTAGGATTTTACGAATTTAAATTAGTCACAACTTGAGAATATAAATATAACTTCCAAAAATGGAAAGTCAAACTTTCCATTTTAGTTTTTTTTCCTTTTCTTTCTTCTTTCTCTCTCCTCTCCCTCTCTCCCGCGTATCTTTCTCTCCGCCACGGCTTCGCTGGCGTCGACCACCGGCCGACCACCAAAGCTGACGAGGCCGGTGTCAATCTCTTCCTCTCCCTCTCTTCTTTCAAACCCCCATGGTTTCAAACGTCAATTTTCAAGGATATGGTCATGGTGAGGCTGAAATCGAAAGGAAAATTGGGGTTTTTGGTTGTTCCATTTCCTGCCAATTCTATTAGCAATACCTAGTGTGCTTTGAAGCTCTCAACACCACGAAGCTAACCATATATGGATGGAGTTTCAATTCAACCCGTGGAGGGAGAATCTACGATTTGAAGATTTTGGTGTTCTTGGTTTAAAAATGAAATTCGGTAAGTTAGATTGAGAATTGGACTTTGGTGTAGTTATGAAAGTTGTTGTTGGGTTGATTTTACACAGTTTGGGCTTCAGGTCACCAGAAAAAGTCACCGCCACCACCGGTGGCAGTGATCCACGGCAGCGCTCCGGCGAAGTGTATTTCGATGTAATTTTATGTCGTTTTGCCCATAATCACAAACCGATTGTAATGAAGAGGTTATTAAATTGATTTGAACATTAATGATTACACGCGTGGTTAATTGGATATTAATTAAACGATTTTACGATTATATTGAATGGTTGAGTCGATACTCGATTCGACCTCGAGTCGCGTAACGTTTGAGGAATGTGTTGCAAATTTGATTTAAAGTTTGTCAATTAATTCAGGAAGCACGTTATTCGAGAATGTGACGTTCTCGGCAATTTTGCTTGTTGATTAACGAGCTTATCTATTCATTATGACGTTTAGCGATTAGCTATTAAATATTAATCGTTGTTACAGGATGACGTGTTTGCAGCCAATGACAGACGTATAGAAATGCCGACAGACAGGCTTTAGCTGGATGGGAATCACGACACAGTACTGTGAATGGACCTTTTATTTTCACAGTCGTAGCGAGTTCTGCTTTACGGTATGTTTTCAGTATGAGTTTTTTTTTTTTGCTTTCTTTACAACATTTGATTGACACTGAGTAACATTATCTTATTTTATTTTTGGATTCTTTGTAGGTTATCTGTTCCAGTGAGGATGTTTTTGAGGTTATTACTGAGGATAGTAGATTTATGATGCATCTTGCTTAAAGGACTTGCTCGTGCAATTGGTGGCAGTTTCAATGTTTTCCCTGCTCTTATGTTGTACAAGCTATCCAAAAGGCACAACGTCTTACTTACTCATATATTGAAGATTATTGAAAAACTGAGTACTATCGACAAGCTCATGCCCTCCCCATCTTTCCAGTTCCTGATTTGGATAAACCATCCCCGCATAGTTTTGGAGATGGTGCATTGTTAACTCCTATGACAAGGATGCCTCCTGGTAAACCGATGATGAGAAGAATCTGGTCTTCTAGAGAATCATCAAGGCCTATGGTGTGCGGTCGATGTCGTCAGCTTAGACATCATAATAAATGTTCGTGCAATGTCCCGCTCTCATAAATAGCATACAACTGTCTACACGTTTTCTTATTTTGTGATTGATTTATATTGATTGATGTTATGATAATAATTTTTGAATTATGATTTTTTGGCATGGTCTGCTTTGATTCAGTAGTAGTGACATTGATTTTTTTGAATTATTCTGCTTTAATGAAGCAATAGTAGTAATGGTTTTTTTCATTTTTTTTTCATGTGTAATGATACGACATATTATTTCTAGTATCAACAATGTATTCTTTTACTTTAGTAGTAATGTTTCTTTTTTATGCCTTTTTTTTTCCAACAGCGTTGAGTTTTTTGTGAAGAGGTGTATTGTTTTTAGTAGCAGCTAGTGTCTTTTTTTTCCAGTAATAGTAGCAGCGTTCTCTAGGCTGCGGTGTAGCGGCACGCGGCTTAATTGGATAGTTAATAAGAAAACATAAAGCAACGTGCATTCTTAGTATCAATGCATGTTATATTTGTTTAGTATCAATGTGGCTTTTTAAAGACTGCTCAGTGATTTTTTCAGTAGCAGTGCCTTCTTTAGTATAAATGCATGTTATATGTTTAGTATCAGTGCTTTCTTAGTATCAACATGGCTTTTTGAAGATTGTTCAATGATTTTTTCAATAGCAGTGCATTCTTAGTATCAATGCATGTTACATTTGTTTAGTATCAGTGCCTTCTTAGTATCAACGTGGCTTTTTGAAGATTGTTCACTATTTTTTTCCAGTAGAAGTGCATTCTTAGTATCAATGCATGTTACATTTGTTTAGTATCAGTGCCTTCTTAGTATCAATGTGGCTTTTTTGAAGACTGCTTATATTTTTTTCAGTAGCAGTGCATTCTTAGTATCAATGCATGTTACATTTGTTTAGTATAAGTGTCTTCTTAGTATCAACATGGCTTTTTTGAAGACTGTTCACAGTTTTTTTAGTAGCGGTGCATACTTAGTATCAATGCATGTTACATTTATTTAGTATCAGTGTCTTCTTAGTATTAACGTGGCTTTTTTTAAGATTGTTCACAGTTTTTTTCAGTAGCGATGCATTCTTAGTATCAATGCGTGTTACATTTGTTTAGTATCAGTGCCTTCTTAGTATCAACGTGGCTTTTTTTTAAGACTGTCTACTTTTTTTTCCAGTAGCAGTGCATTCTTAGTATCAGTGCATGTTACATTTGTTTAGTATCAGTGTCTTCTTAGTATCAACGTGACTTTTTTAAAGATTGGTCACAATTTTTTTCGGTAGCAGTGCATTCTTAGTATCAATGCATGTTACATTTATTTAGTAACAGTGCATGTCAGTGCATCTCTCAAAGTCATGTTTAAAATGTATAGATATGTATTAGTCCATATCAGAAGAACAGATTGACTAATCTTTAGTTTCACTTCACTAGTAGTCAAAAATTGATTTAAGTAACAGCTTTCATATATTCAATAGCAACTTGAGCATAATAATAGTAGTATCAGTCTCAGATGTTAAATTTTCTACAGACATTTATATATGTACTACATTCTACATACTACAGTATTAGCATCTATATCACATGCCCCATGTACTTCGACATATAGCTCTCCTTGTCACCCATGAACTCAGTTAGAATCTTTGCACGATATTTGAGAACATCTTGTTTTAGAAATGTTTCTGGAATTGGCTCCCCTTTTAAAAGTTTCTCCGTGAGGTTCAGCAAAAAGATTCCACAGTCTTTACTGCAAAATACAAATAATAGAATGAGTTGGTGGGGACTCAATGTTTGGTTTTGTAGTAGTAAAGAACAATATCAAAGGAGAGATATTTTTTCAACTACTTACGTTGGCGCCTGCCTTGCATATGTCTGATGATTTGTGATTGGAAAAACAAATGTGTGTTTTTCATCCAGTTTATGCAAGCTATTTAATTTTTCATTCTCATATTGTTGGGACCAAGACCATTCAGTTTTATCTTTCTGCAATCATAAATAAAAAATCATTATCATAATTTATTCAATGGTAATATTGAACATGCATATGTTAAATAAGTTCCATGCATACCACTGTTATTGCTCTATTGTAGTCTAGGTCTTCTGTACCTTCTTGTATCCGTCTTGTGGAGTTGTAGTGCGTCCATTGTCTAGTGCTTGTTTCAAACACCAATAGGCTGAAGTGGTTGTCAGCATTTGTGTGCATAATTGAGAAAAACATAATTTCCTTCCCTTCCATACTTGCCCTTGTCTCTGTTCGAATCATGTCCTTGTAAACGTGTTCATAGTCCTCATGTGAATCGCTATGTTGCATTATCTGAAGTAGCATATTGCATTTTTTATACCGCAAGAAGTCAGTAGTAGCAATGCACACAGAGTAGTACATACATACCAGCATTTTTTAATCTCAACCATTTGCAAATTACAATAATTTAACAAAAAAAATTAGTAGCGACATCACACAAAACTTACAATGTATTCGCACTTCATGTAGACACATTATTTTTTTTTTTTGGCGCTTCTGGATGAAAGTCATGTAAGTGTTGACGATGAAGTTTGAAATTTCATCATCCTTCAATAGATCCTCGACGTCATCCCTGAAAACCCCCATTATGAAAGGTAGGCTACGTAAAATGAACACATATTACTGTCAACCCCATATTTTCGATAAGTAGATACTTTATAACTATTTTTGTACAAACCATTAGTCATTCTTTTTCCAGCATTCTTTCAGCAAGTACTTGTGCTTCACATCCAATTTGTGGTAAACATGGTAATTCTTCCATTTTAAAGTCGCTCCCTTCTTTCTTGGCTTGTCCTTGACATCATTCTTCACTACTTCTTCTTCTTCGTGTGCCATATTTATAACCTCTTTCTCGGCTTTTCTTTTGCATGGAATTGTGACCTTGAACTCTGGTATCGTCTTCTCTTTTCTGCCCTATCTGGTTTTGATTCTTCTGGCGTATAACTTCATTATAGGTTCATTTTCATCAATGTCAGCTTTCCCAGTAGCATCAGAATTGTCCGATCTTGCAAGATCCTCAGATGTCCTCTCAATAGTAGCAGCACCCGATGTTGCAAGATCGGTCAAATCCTTCTCAGTAGTAGTAGCAACATTATCAATATCATTATTCATCCTCTCTTTTTTGTTGAATCAAGAGTATGATTTTGTTCCTTAGTCTATCCAACTCCTCGTTCTTATGATTCAGCATGTTTGTCAGAACAAGGGTTATGTTTTTGTACTCTTCCTTTTCCTCCCACAATCTCTCGATGAAATCATTTTTCCTTCTGTAAGATTCTATTACACAGTGGACCATTTCCTGTTTTAACTTGGCTTTTTCTTGCCACTCTACAATTGTGGTCAACAGGTGGTCTGTAGAGAGGTTTGGTGGGGTTTCCAGGTTTGCTTCACACAGTAGCTAGCATCTCCTCCCATTCGTCAATTTCCTCTTTGGTGCATCTCCTCTTATCATTGTTTGGGATCTCGACATTAGCTTCTACGATTGTTGTTTTCAACCCCTCTTTAAGTAACTGAGAAACTAGGGGACTTGGTTGAACAAGTGGACTGAGGTGTCGATAGTTGAAGAAGTCTAGGTAGTTGTATTGAATCATCATCGAGCTTGGCTTTAGTACCAACCTTATATGCTTCAGAAAGGTCCATATCAGCATTCTGAGTTGCTGCAGGGGTTTCAGTAGCAACAACTGTCTTGTACCATGCAAAATGTTCAACGACAACCGTCTTTGATTCGGGATCCTCAACTGCAACAACTTTCTGAAGTTCTTCAGTAGCATGCGCATCTTTTCCACCGATGTTGGAATTGGAAGTAAACATGTCTTTGGTGATAATGGGTGCTACTTTTGCTAGGCTATCCAAGTCAAATTCAAGAAATACCAATCCATGATGATGATGATCAGGATCATCATCATCATTGCCCGTCTTAGCTCCAATAACAAGTGAGGATGGTTTCGTTTGCTCAGTATGAGCTTCATGATCTGGAGGCACTTGCTTGTCGAGGTAAATGTCTGATACTGTTTCATTATCATCAGATCCTTCACCATCTTCGTCTTCCCAAGCTGGCTCTACTGGAGGACTTCAGGGATGACTTATTGAACATATCGGCGTATCACCATGTTGTTTCACATTATACATCTAGGATTAAAATTTTAACAATCATATATTTAGCAACAAGTCACAATGTAGAGGCATAATGCACTTACCCATACTGCTAACGTCAAATCTACTTCTCTGACTTCTTCTTTCTTTTTTTTTGCCACAGTCAGATTTTCTTTGTCAGCGTGTCTCCTGTTCAATTTTCACAAAGTATTGGTCAGTTTTACTACAAACATAAATGAAAAATGGAAGTAGCAGATTGTAATATTTTTTACCAGAACACGCGCTCCCTTTTGCTTTTGCCTTTTGTCAACCTTCTTTGCTTTTTTTTTTTATAGTTTTCCTCCTTCGTCACGGCTTTCCATTTTTAGTAGTAGGAGTCAGCAATTTTGCTGCCTTGTTGATCGCTGAATTTTTTATATAATTTGATCAGTATGAATAGAGAATATTACTATTAGGACTACGAACATTAATAGAACAATTTATTCTTTTTTTTTCATCGAGCTTAATGTCATCAGTATTACCTTAATGTCATCAATGTTTGTCGTCTCCAGCTTTTTCCATAGTTTTCCCAATTCCCACTTGACAAAAGCAACATTGATCGATTCATCTCCGGCATTAACTTCAACTTCTTTCTCCTCTATCAGTGTACTGTTCTCGCAAAGCCAATACTGCAAATAGAATCAAACAAACATATCAGCTCAATATTTCATGCCTTATTTCTATTTTCGCATTAGCAACAAATGTATCTTATTTTTTTGAATAAGTTTCAATACTTACAGCTACTAAAAGAATACATCCACTCAGACTTTTGTCTTTCTTTATGCTAGTCAAGTAATTCATCAAGTACCTGAGGATAGCCTCTGCCCATATATGCCCCCAAGTTGTCAAGATTGTCAATTAGTTTACAAAACACCATGCCAATGTGGATCCAAAGTTGGCAAAGAGGAAAGTGCAGAAGAGATATGTTAGTATCAGTTTTGTTGCGTCCTCTACCCAGTGCTCATTTTCGACACGTGTTGAAATCACATTGTCTAAAGCATCTTGTATAGGTTTCCTTAGTGGACGGTTGACAAAATAACGGTTGATAAACCGACTATCTGTTGGTATGTTACAGCCAATTTTGTCCATTGGGACAATTGCTCCTAATGATAATAAACAAGTAATCAGTAGCAGTTAACAATCAACATCAATTCAAAACAACTCCAAAAATTTATTCATTTACCTGAGTTTCTAATGTCGACCATATTTTTCATGTCTTTGGGTTTGAAGTGACCCATTTCCTTTTTGATTCTGAACTTCTTTTGCTTCTCGTCAAAGCTCTCAAGAAGTTTATGCATCATTTTTGCTAATTTCTTCTCAGCAGCATCTGTTTTCTGTTCGTAAAATGCTCTGACTATAGTCTTGAAAGGTGTGGAGTAAAGCTTATCCCTCAGTAGCTTCTTTCCTGCTTCGTCTGTTCCGAAATCACCTTTTACACCAATCATGAGGTCTTGTGTTGTAGATGTCGAGCATTTGTGTTGTGCAACTGGGTTTGCAACTTCTTTTTTTCACTTTTACTATTGTTGTTTTCTTCATATCTCCTAGCCCTCTATTCAACTTTGTCATTTCTACGAATATAAATACGCAATATGAATACCACAGTAGCAGTACAATGAAACAAACACAATATAACCCATTCAAAATCATGAAAAGTTCAGTAGCAACCATTATCAAATCAACTTTTTCAAATATCAACAATTTACAAACAATATATTCATCAACTCAACAATATCAAGTGATTGTAGAAACAAACACAATAATCAGTGAAATCAAAGTTACTTTCATTAGTATGAAAACATAGTATAATCTACATATAATCATTTACCAAGAACAAAGAAACACCGTATGATCTCATATTATGTTTCTTTGTGCATGTATTTACAGTTTATGAATTGAAACCACATTATTAAAGCAGAATCATTAGAACGAAGACTGATCTCTACTGATATACAAGTAGCAACAAGAAGCACATTTTTGATTTTTTTCTAAATCCGTTTGTGTTTCCGAAGCTTTCCCTCCCAAAATTGAACACTATATCATCTAAAAACCATCGAGAACAAAGCCAAAATGTGTAGAAATTTAACAATACAAACGTTGTAGCATCTAGACAAAAAATCCTAACTGAAATAATTGATTGCTTAGTATAAAAACACAGTAGCAAACCTCTTTTTGAGATCGAAGATGAACAAGGTGATATTGTTGTCTCGAAGCGTGGCTGAAACTGATATTTTTTGAATCGTTGCCAGCAGTTTTCAAATGTGTGGAGTTAGAGTAGACGAGAGGTTTTTGTAGTATCAATGGCACTGGTTAGAGAAGTGAAGCGAAATGACGCGATTTTTAGTGTTATATTGGGTGTATGAACGTTTGTTTGATGAGGTTAATGGGCTGGGGCGATGTTATGATGAGGTTAATGGGCTGGGCCGGTGTTATCATGAGGTTAATGGGTTAAACTAGTTAAGTAGTAGTCCATTTTACTCGATAACATGTTGAGCATCAGGATATTTTACCCAGTAGCAATGCACCATTTTCTTAAAATTGATTTAAAATGTTGTATTTTAAACAAAGAAATCATGACTGAAAAGTAAGTAACACAATACTAGTAGCAGTTGTTTAAGTTTACATAGCATAGTTCCTAATTTCTATTCCTAGTTCACATGAAAATACATTGTACATTATCAGTCTCAGTTGCTTCACTATCCTCTATCTCAGTATCAGTGTCTTCATCTGAGGGATCCATGTCTGTATTACAATTATCAAGCTTAGTATCAATGTCTAGAACCTTCTTCATATTTACAGAGATTAATACACAAATAGAATCATTTGCCATTTTTCCCAGTATAATCAATTCAAAAACAAATATGGAGTCAATTTTAATCAAGTGAGTGAAAAAAAAAAACTATTTTCAAACAAACAACCATGAGAAATGGGATTCCTTTTTTGGTGAGTACAGTAGCAGTGGAGAAAACATACATACAATATAACAGAATCCAAAACAGAACAAACATGAAAAGTTTAGTAGCAACAACAAAGAATCAAATGATTGTTCAATGTTTTTTCAGTAGCAATGCATTTTTAGTATCAATGCATGTTTCATTTGTTTAGTATCAATATCTTCTTAGTATCAACGTGGCTTTTTGAAGACTGTTCATTATTTTTTTCAGTAGCAGTGCATTCTTAGTATCAATGCATGTTACATTTGTTAAGTATCAGTGCCTTCTTAGTATCAACGTGGCTTTTTTGAAGACTGTTCACTATTTTTTTCAGTAGCAATGTATTCTTAGTATCAATGCATGTTACATTTGTTTAGTATCAGTGCCTTCTTAGTATCAACATGGTTTTTTTGAAGACTGTTCAGTTTTTTTTCCAGTAGCAATGCATTCTTAGTATCAATGCATGTTACATGTTTAGTATCAGTGCATATCAATGCATCTCTCAAAGTCATGTTTAAAATGTATAGATATGTATTAGTACATATCAGAAGTACATATTGACTAATCTTCAGTTTCACTTCAGTAGCAATTTATATTGATATTCAAGTAACAACAATGAACACACTATCATCACGAAATTAAACACAGTATCATGATGAAATTAAATACAGTATCATCTCAAAATCAACAAAAATAATGTCAAAATCAAAAGTCAACATGCTTGGAATTCCAACAACTCAGACGTAGTAGCATTTTCTGATACAAATCCTTGCTGAAATAGATGATTTCTAAGTTGAAAAAACGTAGTAGCAACGCAAACCTTTTTGAATCGAGACTGAATTTGAGAGCCTGAACCTCGTATCGAATCTTCGTTCCGATTTGAACCTGATGCTGAAATTGAATGTGCTTTCCGAATCTTGCCTGATACTGTGATTTAAATTTGCGCAGCCAAGCAATCTTTGATGCGAGCTCGTGATCGAGGCGGAGAGGCTGTAAGCGAGGTCACGACCATGAGGAATCAATGGCGAGGTTCAGGCAACCGGCGACTGAGTCGGCAAAGTCGGGAGAGGGCAGCGGCGAAATTCATACCAGTTGCTACTACATTTCTGTTTCAGAGAGAGAGAGAGAGAGAGAGAGAGAGAGAGAGAGAGAGAGAGAGAGAGAGAGAGAGAGAGAGAGAGAGAGAGAGAGAGAGAGTGCCACTACGTTTCTTGGAGTAAGGGTTTCTGTTTCTATATATATAAAGAGGGTAGAATTATCTTTTTAACTGTTAAATGAGCTGGATATATTAATATTACGTTTTTGGACCTAAACCCGTGTCTTTGGTTGTCTAAATTATGTTGTAGTTGAGTTTTTTGTATTTAACAAATTTACTTTGTCCTTAAATTTGTTTACCTCTAAAAATAAAAATAAAAATAAAAATAAAAATAAAAATACGCACGTTGGCGCGAACCTCCAAATGGCAAAGCATTCCGTTCCCCTCCACCACCCTTTGTTTTGTTTAGGGTTTTAGCTCTGTAACAGTAAACCCTTCAAAATCCCCAAACCCAGGCTCATCCTCAGTTCTATGAAACCCTCAGTCTCGGCCATAACCCCAACCCCAACCATGGCCTTAGCTTCCGGTCTCCGCCTCTCTTCTTCCGTCCTCCGTTATCGCATAGCCGCACCTCTCAACCCGACCCGCTTCCCCGTCCAAACCCTCTCCGACCTCCGCTTCCTCTCCTCCTCTTCTCGTTCCAAAACCAAGCTCCGCCCGGTCAAATCCAAGCCCCGCGACGAAGACGGTGACCTCGAAGGCGGTGGCGAGGGGATAAATGGGAACGGGAGCCTCCTCGTCAAGGAATCCGACGAAAGAATCGTCCGCGTTGCACTCCACAAGGAGGCCATTGATGCCTACATGGCCTACGCTATGTCTGTACTTCTCGGCCGCGCCTTGCCTGACATTCGCGACGGTCTTAAGCCCGTGCACCGCCGCATACTGTAAGCATTTCTTACTGCAATTTTTTTATTTTTTATATTTCAAAATCTAAAAAGAACTATATATGATTGGTTTTGTGTGAACTAAATAGGTATGCAATGCATGAATTGAGGCTTTCGTCCCGAAAACCATTCGTGAAATGTGCTAGAGTTGTTGGAGAGGTTCTAGGAAAGTTTCATCCTCATGGAGACACGGCCGTGTATGATTCTTTGGTGCGAATGGCTCAGGTAACTGGACTATCGATGAACAAATAAATTTAATACACTGCTGTCTTCTAGCTTGTTATAATTTCCCATTTCATTGAATTATATGGGTAAAATTAGGAGGTCATATATTACTTACCACAAAATGCTTACAGATAAGCATAGTGCTTGCAAATTTTTCTGTTCTCTTTACTGGTTCGTTTCTCTTTCCTTAACATCTTTAGGATTTCAAACTTCCAAGCCCACATATTAGAATGAGTCAGAAATCAGGTATTCTTTAGTTTCTCGTTTGATGTGCTTTGAAGATTTGGAATGTAGATGTAGTTTTTGTCCACAAGGAAAATAGGTAGAGTACTCATAGTAGAATTTTGTGCACTATTCTCTCTCTTCCCAGCCCCCAATTGTTGTTTGCTATCCTCTTCAATCTTCACAACTTCTTAGAAAGTAGAATGATGCATGTGCTCCCCCAATGGGGCTCTGGGTGGGGAATCCAGTTAAGTGGAGTATCTTGTTCAAGTCACCTTGGGTGGTATCGTTAGAGACAAATTACATGAAACTGATTTTGTCTAATTTGGAAAGCAAAGATATCAATGTCATTATTTCTTTAAATTTTTTGGTTATACTTCGCAGGCATTTGATTGTTGTGATATGTGTAAGTCGAGAGGAGACTTCAGCATATCGTTCTTACCATGCTAAATAGGAGGGTTGGGGTATCATCTTCCTTTATTTGAGATTTTTTGGGTTTTGCTAGGTTTGATAGTCTTTTAATGAAAATTGGGGAGTTTCTAAAAAGAGTCGATATTTGATCTCTAGAGAAAAGTTTGTGGGTTCAATGGTGTTTGTGCTGGAAAGTAATAGGTACTGAGGAATGGACATTCAATTTAAGAACGTAATGGAGGAAACAGACTGCAAATTTCTTGCAGTTGTTTTCTTGTTTTTGTATGTACCTCCATTGCCATTTCTTAGTACATTGGTTTTTAATGTCTCCTTGGTTTCCTTACAACTAAATTATTTACATGTGTATTAGTATGTGTATATATATACATTCATATACTACCAAATATCTTATATATCTAAGTCCAGCTTGATAGATTATTTATGCAAAGGGATTTGTACGGTGGAGTTCTATTTTTTCAGTCTAGCCTTGGTAATGTCTCATTGACATCTTATTCAGACTATGTATTATTTTATATAAAAAAATCCCTACTGTGAAGTAAGTCTAGATTTCTGAAATCTACTGCATTTGCGGTAGAAGGCTTGTAGTCTTGAGTTTCTGATTTCTTAACTGTAAAGTAAGTCTAGCTCTCTGGATTCTACTGCATTTGCACTAAAGGCTTGTAGTCTGGAGTTTCTGTTTTATCTATGTACAGTGGCCAATGTTCCTTTGATATCTTTTCCTTCAAGTTCTATTTAGTTATAAAGATATATTATATACAGCCAGAAAAATAGGTGAAATCTGGTAAAGCACCTAATAATCCATAAATATGATATATCTTTGATATAAAAAAATACTCTGGGAAATGTTTTTTCTTTGAACTTCATCTTTGTTGATGGCTGAAAGAATAGATTGGGATACTGCAGATACTTCGAATCTATTCACACTATTTTTTCATCTCTTAATAAAGTTTACTTGCTCTCTCTTATGATTTCCTAAAATTAAATTACCAGGATTTCTCCTTGCGATCCCCACTGATTCAAGGGCATGGGAATTTTGGTTCAATCGATGCTGATCCTGCAGCTGCAATGCGTTACACAGAGTGCAGATTGGAGGTGAGTCTTATCATTTAACTAATTGGAACTCTATATGAATTCTCATGTGCTATTATCAAAAGTATGCGGAGAAATGATAAGATCATGCATTTCATATCTTGGAGTCTGATGCAACTCAAATATTATAGGGAGCCCGTCCTCAAAGCTTTTGGTTCTGTTCTATTTTTCCAGCAGGTACTGCTGTTTTCCAAGTCGCTGTGCCATGGGGCTCTATGATAAATTGTTCCCCTTGATCTTCAATAATAATTATTAGACTAAAACAGTGACAAACAAGAATGGTTTTTTCTTTAAACCAAAAAAAGTATGGTTTCTTCTTATTGTTCAGGTGCCAAAAACATCTCTTATTATTACCTAGTACAGTATATTAACTTCAGAGACTTTCTATGGTGCATTAATAGTGATCAGTTTATTTCTTGCATTTACATTCTGCTGTAAGGAAGATATTCATTTTTATTAAAACTTATGTGTATAAATTATTTTGCAGGCACTGACTGAAGCAATGTTGCTGTCAGATTTAGAACAGGATACGGTCAGCGCATTGTCTAGTTATAAAGCTCTATTGTTTGCATC
Organism: Geum urbanum; assembly: GCA_946800695.1. Lineage (NCBI taxonomy): Eukaryota > Viridiplantae > Streptophyta > Magnoliopsida > Rosales > Rosaceae > Geum > Geum urbanum. Next base: position 10,165,478 of record OX327015.1, read on the forward strand.
ATTAATGAGTTTGTGCATCAAGTGCTTTACTTGCTGCAGGTTGATTTTGTTCCAAACTTTGACAATTCACAAAAAGAGCCATCACTTTTACCTGCTCGCGTACCAAATCTGTTATTGAACGGTTCTTCTGGGATTGCGGTACTTTTCTTAAGTTTCATAATTTTTTATTAGGCGTGATGCTGGATCTCTTTTTCTCTGAAATCCTATTACAAATCCTCATGTGGGTTAAATGATTTCAGGTTGGCATGGCAACAAACATTCCTCCACATAATCTTGGGGAGTTGGTGGATGTTCTTAGTGTGTTGATACACAATCCAGAAGCTACGGTAAGTAATGTGACCCTTGGCTTTTATTGTAGTTATATAAATATATTGAAATTAGCTCTGATTGGATTTTTTTTATAAATATTTTCATTGATAATGGTTGATAGACCGTACAACCTAAAACTATGGTTTTTTGCTTTTCCTGTGACAGCTGCAAGAATTGCTGGAATACATGCCAGGACCTGATTTTCCAACTGGAGGACTGATTATGGGCAACCTTGGGTAATCAAAAGTTTCGACTTGATTACTAGTTAGGTTTTTGTACAACATTATGCTGTGTAATGAATCATGTTATGGCATATGTGTATGTGGTCAAGCATCTTAGAAGCATATCGAACTGGGCGGGGTCGTATTGTGGTCAGAGGGAAAACTGATATAGAATCGCTTGATTCTAAATCCAAGCGGAGTGCAATCATCATAAAGGAGGTAATGTTTATGTTTCTCATTTTTCTATTTGGCACTATATATGCATATCATTGTAAGTGATTTTTATGCTTTGTGAATAACCAGATTCCTTACCAAACTAATAAATCAGCTCTGGTCGAGAAGATTGCGGATCTTGTAGAGAACAAGGTGATTTACTGCCGCATCACCTACATGAAATTTACTTTAAAGTTCATACATGGGTTGTGATTGTTTATTATGTTTGCTCACAGATTTTAGATGGCATTAGTGATATTAGGGATGAGAGTGATCGTACAGGAATGCGTGTAGTCATTGAGGTGTGTTCTATTTAATGCTTTACTGCTCTTTGCATTCTCCAGCTTTTAAGTATTGATAATGTCAGAGTCTGCTTACTTTTCTCTAAATTGAATTACTAAAAAAGTTTTTGCAAATGGTTGATGATTTGATTTTATCATCTTTCAGCTTAAGCGAGGATCTGATCCATCTATTGTTTTGAATAATCTTTATCGCCTTACATCTCTTCAATCCAGTTTTAGCTGTAACATGGTTGGGTAAGTGATATATTTCCTAATATCAAGATATGGATAGACATACAAATTGCTGGCCGTCTGCTTTTCTGTTGGTCCATGTTAGTGTTTTCATAGGTCAGGTGTGCCAAAGACTCAATGATGTAGGAGAAATGACTAATAAAATAGGTGCAGGGAAGAAACAATTTTAGAAGAAGCATCAGAAGAATGCAGAGAAAACAATGATTATCTCCCAAATCTTTACAAACTACCTTAAAATTAATTCCAAGTTTTCCCAATTTGATTAAGCCGATTAGGTTTGGAAGGCAAAAGACAGTAGAAAGAGAACAAGAGGTTTATAAGGATTACTGTTTTATCAATCTAGTCTTCCTACAAACTAATATAATGCCTCTATTTATAACTTTAGATAATTAAGAACAAGTTGAATACGTAAATTGAGGAAAAATAGGCTTAAAGTAAATATTACTAATTCAGTAGTAGTTACTGCTTACTAGTCATGCATTATTCATAAGAAACCCTAGAGTATATCCTGCTTCATGCAGATGGGGGTGGGGTGGCAGGAATTTTCCCCTGGTGTTCTGCAAATTGGCAGTTTACTAGAATAAGGTTGAAGTCTTTTTTGTCTGCGTGGGCTTTATTTCGCTGTCTGTCTGTTTGTTTGTGCCGACAAGTGTCATTTCATGTAAATTGCATGTTTGAAGCAAGAGTAATTGTATGCTAAAGACAGACTTTTTTTGCGGTGACCCCATTTGATAAATCGGCTGATGGGAGCTTTTATTCATTTTGAATGATACTATTGTTGATAAAATCTGAGTTCTCTTTCATATTCTACTGTGTTCTGTTTGTCAAACATTCTCCTAAATTTGAGCAGCTGACAGTAATCTTGGATTTCATTTGCTATTTTGGTTCTACACAGAATTCTAAATAGTCAACCCAAGCTGATGGGGCTAAAGGAGTTGCTGCAGGTCTCTACTTTTATTTCCCGTCTCCATTATACCTGTGTTTGATTTGTCTAGAGAGATTAATTTAATTATTATTTTTGCTTGACCAAAGAAAATAGATTTCTTCTCTGTGCTTATATATCAAGATAATCTTTACTTTATCGTGTTTGAGGCCATTGGAGTTGGAACATGGCATATATGCTAGGCAGTCCGATATATATGTATAAACTGCAGGGATAATCATCTCTAGAATGTCTTTAGAATCCCTGTGAACGTTTCAGAAACAAAGTCGGTCTTGAATGTCTTGTTGGATTAGGCAGTCGGACGATAATTTGGGTCATACTTCTCGTCTTGACCCTATTACGGTTAAAACTATAACTATCTTTGAGTCTTTGACCCTATTTCTATGAGCTGATGCATTGGATTCCATTACAACTTGGAAGCAAATGTAGAAGACCTGTTTCAATTTTTGAGATATCATTTTGATACATATTCTTTCCTCATATACTATGTCACTTGATGCATGCAAAAGATCTCTTGTGGGTACTAATGGAATGAATTTTTCATATATATGTCTGTGTGTGTGACATTCTGATTTGAGACTTTATGGGTTCCTGTTTCTAGTTATATAGCCACAAGTGCTTAATGGTAATTCTAGCCGTCTGATTGAGATAAAAAAAATATAGTGATATGCTTTTATAAAATGCCAATTGGACGTTGAATTTGTCAGCCCTCAAATTTTCCTGGTCATTTTTTGTCTGTCTGTATTGTTTTGTGGTAATAAGGATATAGTAAACGGTTTGATGTTTTGTAGTTCAGCGAATCATTATTGTTCCTTGCCATGGGTGTGAATGCAGGCGTTCTTGGATTTCAGATGCTCTGTGATCGAGAGACGCGCTAAGTTTAAACTTGCACAGGCACAGGACAGAAGACATATTGTTGAGGTATATTTATTTATTTTTATTTAAAAAATAATTCTCCTAATATTTACTGGTACTGGTTTATATGTGCTTGCATACGTTCCATACTTATATAATCCATTGAAATATTTTAAGCTGCTTTATATGCATTGTTGTGTTATTCCGACTCTATAATCTATGAACTCGAATGTTTCAAAGTGTTGAGGGTTACTTGTATCATATATATCAGATCCTATCACATGCAAAGCTTCGCATTGAGACTTCAGTGTGATTTTATGGATATATATCCTTGTATGTCTGTTCACTTTGTTGTCAACTCACTCGTACTAAAATTTATCTTCTCTATACAGGGTATTGCTGTAGGCCTTGATAATCTGGAAAGAGTAATGAGTATAAGTAAGGAAGCTCCAAACAATGCCACTGCATCATCTCTTCTAAGGAATGGTGAGTTTTCCTATGCCCTGAAGATCTGTCATATAATATATTTTTTGTGTTCTTTTATAATTGATAGATCAGGCTTTTGCTTTCATTTGCTCAATTCTTTTTTTGCTGATTGTTTTTAAGTTTATAATTAGTGTTACTAGTAATATATATTCATTTTAATATTAAGAATCTTGGGCACTTTATCTTGAAATTTGGTGCAACAAAAAAGCAATGGCACTGCCACATTAGGCTCTGATTCTTTCAGTAAGCTTAGGCTCTTGAATAAGCTATCAAACTTGTTACAATCTCAGTCATGAGAGCCTCAGTAAGCAAGCCTCCTTCCACTTCAATATTGCTCAACTACCTGAGCTCTGGAATGGAGAATTTTTACTTCATATTCTTATAGGCCATGAAAGCAAAATAGTAATTTGCTAAGACGTTTATGATTCTAGCTGGTAGATTCCCCAACTTACACAATCACTGTACTTGGTTTTGTGGATTTTCACAATAATGATATTTTTGTGGCATCATTTATAAAGTTGGGAGGCGGTCATTTTCATCGTTGATGTTATTAACATTAAATTATTATTATTGCAGAGCTCAACCTTTCTGAAAAACAAGCTGAAGCAATATTAGACTTCAGCTTTAGAAGGCTGAACGTTCTGGAGGTACATAATGATATCAGTACTAATATTTCTATGTGAATACAATTCTTGTTTGCTTGGTGACTGATATGGGTCAAAGCTTTATCTAAAGTTTTGATTCTCCTTAATTTGCAGAGGAAACGGGTTGATAATGAAAGCGAATCCTTGAAAGAGCAAATTTCAAAATTAGAAGAATTGTTGTCAAGCAAGAAACACATATTGCAGGTATAACTGAGTATGTATATGCTTACCATCTAGAGGTCCATCTGTAATGTGCTTCATGTCAAGATTTCAATTACTGGGATATACCAATTCATATTGATCACATACAGTTTGGCTGTCTTTTAATTCATTAAGAAAGATTCTCATTCCAAGTGGCTACATCTGCATTGTGATGCAATGTTGAAAGTTGAAACTATCTGGATGAGACAACCATTTGTTTGGTTTCTTCCTCATCTTATTTTTCCGTGTAAGTAGAACTCAGTAGATGAATTGCATCAGTTGAATAAGTTTGTTGTATCTTCTTATAACTTAGACTTTCACCTTCTGAAAGTCTCCTCGCTTAGTTTCGGATTATAGCCGGAATTTACTCTAGCATACAGATGATGGGTCCAGAAATTCATTCTGTACTCAGATTCCCTTATTATCTCTTTGAACTGGTAAAATCGGTCGTATGACTAGTATCTATCGGCCAGGGATCCGGAACAACTGAATTGAACACATGCACTTTTGTCAATATTTACTTTTAATTTCTTGCATTTTCTTACATTTCATTGGTAGGTGTTAGTTTTCTTTCTGCATTCATATTAAATACCAAAAATAAAATCTTTGTTTCTGTAGCAAACCTTAGGGACCGCCTTTAACCATTAAAGTCATTCTTTTAATAAATCTTGGCAACAGTTATTTTTGTGGAATTTGTTGCTGATTTTCTCATGGGTCAATAGTTTTTGAACAGTATTATTAGTGTTATAATTTTCTGCAATGCACAAGTCAGATTTAGGTTTTATCATGCCATTTTGAACACCAAGGTATTACTAAAACGTACCAACTGCATGTGGAAAAATGGCTGGTCTAAATCACTTTTGCGGATTGATCCTTAGCATTACTCTTCCTTTGTTTCATCAGTTAGCTTCTCCAATATAGGCAGTTTCAACAGCTTTGTTCTACTGCAAGCAATAGATGTGTCCATTATTCAAGATTCGACAGATATGTTATATATACGACATTCTATCCAACTCATAAACTTATTTATTTATTTTTCAGCCTAGATTGGAAATGAATGTACTAAATTATGGAACAGATTTATATTTTCTGTTCTGTCTTACTGATGGTGCTGCTGCTTTCCGAGTTTGTTTTGTAATGGTCAAGTAGTCTTAAGCTTCTTTCTGTTTTTTTTTTCCTTTCAAAATGCAAATCTGATCAGATTGATTACCTTGCTTGATTGCTTTGCTTGCTCAGGATTGCTAAAATTTCCTTGAACTGTGTAGTGAGGATACCATTATTCATTTTGTGCTTTTATTTTAACATTATCTTCTGAAATAACATAAGCTGGCATTTCAGGCACTCCCATTTCCTAGTTATGTATTTGTTTTCACTTTTTAAATTCCGGTTCTTTAGGTGGTTGAACAAGAAGCTATCGACATAAAAACCAAGTTTGCCAGTCCCAGGCGTTCAATGCTGGAGGATACTGATGGTGGTCAACTTGATGATATCGATATTATTCCAAATGAAGAAATGCTTTTGGTATAGGCTAATATCTACTTTACCCAATTTATCTTTATAAGCACCTAAGAACTAATCTGTTCTCACTTTTTCTTTGCATATAAATAACAGGCCTTTAGTGAAAAAGGATATGTCAAGCGGATGAAGCCGAACACATTTAATCTGCAAAATCGAGGAACCATCGGTAAATCTGTTGGGAAATTGAGGGTAAACGATGCAATGTCAGACTTTATCGTGTGCCATGCACATGATCATGTTTTGTACTTCAGGTATCTTTCTGTCTCTTTTTCCCTCTCTCAGAAAAGTTGATAATGTTATATGACTTAAAATTTGGCACATTTAAGATTATGGCCCAAAGATTTGTCATATGAGGCTCTAAACCCCTGTTGTGCCGATAAGTTATATTGCTACAGCTACAAAGCTGAGAATAATGCAAACACAAACAGGGAGGAAAAAGATTCTTCAGCTTACAGCATGAAACTATGATCATACCATCCCACACAATGTGCTGCAGAATTTTGCAAAAAAGTAAAGTGCTAGTCAACTGGTTACAATGAAAAATGTCTGGAACCTGCTAAATTATCATTCCATGTGTTTAGCTATCTGGTGCTTAAATCAAGATTTTGAGCTGTGCTGCTGTTGACTTTGAATCTTTGATTGCATTGTATTAACGGAACATATCAAAAATTCTGGTCACATAATTCTTTACTTGAGGAAGCTCACCACTCATACCATGTTTTCATGAGTTCTCCACCTAATTTAGTCAATAGTAGGCTATAGCCTGGATTTAAAACAAAACCCTTGTTACGTAGAGAAGCTGGAAAAGACAAAAAGTGGCAAATTTCTCAGAACTAAAATGTGTTCCTCGTGCATATAGCACTTTCTTAGATCATCAATAAACTGCAGATACCCAGCAAAATGTTGGTCTCCTCTACTCGGTTGAATTCTTCGCTAAAACACATTACAAACTTGGTTGCCAGAGTACTAAATTGTTGTTTCTCATTATTGTACACAGTTACTATGAGATGTCTGCTGTACCTATGTTAGTTAGTCAAGATTGCTACGGTTGCTATCTTTTTTTCAACTTTACTATATACTGGCCCGGGTACCTGTCGTAATACATTGTTTGCTGGACTAATGCAGTGATAAGGGTACAGTATACTCAGCTCGTGCATATAAAATTCCTGAGTGTACCAGAACAGCAGCTGGTACACCACTGGTTCGGGTAATTCACTCTCTATCTTCGTAATTAAGCTGCTTCTGTTGGCAATTGTTTTCAAAAGTTTATTAAGATTTTTATTCTTCTCCAATTTTGAATCTCAATGCCTTTTCATTGGTGGCAGATCTTATCTCTGTCAGATGGTGAGAGAATTACATCAGTTGTTCCTGTGAGTGAATTTGCTGGAGATCAGTTTTTACTAATGCTTACTGTGAACGGCTATATAAAGAAGGTTGCTTTGAGTTCTTTTTCATCAATCAGGTCAACGGGAATCATAGCAATTCAATTGGTTTGCCTTCCCAGCTTTACTCTTGTTTTTCTGTTCAATCATGATGTTGTCTTTTGGAACACAGTTCATTGTTGATGTGACAGGTCCCTGGCGATGAGCTGAAATGGGTCCGTTGCTGCACGAATGATGACCTTGTAGCAATGGCTTCTCTAAATGGAATGGTCATCTTATGCTCATCTGATATTGTAAGCCTACCACATTTCTTTACTTCTTAAGCAGTTCAGACCACATGAGCAATAAACAAACTCAATCTGTTTCTCTTTGTGAAAGTTCAGACCAATCTTGGTTGAAAGCATGAACTGTCATCATGAAAGGACAAGAACTGTGGCTTGTAAAACGAATTTTCCCCTATATCAGTCTAGTGAGGGTAGTAAGGGTGTCAATAACTTGCTGACAGAGTGAACTTTAAGTATTTTGCTTTGTTAAGGCAGCTTTACCTTGTTTTGTAGTCTCCGTAGACAACTATTATGACCTTATTGCCTCTCATTATGGTAGCGTTAAATTCTCTCTATGGTAAAACTCAAATAATCTTGTATTGCCGTCTAGTAGTTATACTTGTAGCTATGCTTCTTTTAAAACTACCTGAAGGGTATTTATACTTGTAGGGTATGCTTCTTTTAATGTTCATCTTTTTCATGTACCAGATTCGGGCGCTAGGAAGAAACACCCGGGGTTCTGTAGCTATGCGACTTAAGGAAGGCGATAAGATGGCAAGCGTAGACATTATACCAGCAACTATGTGGAAAGACTTGGAGAGGGTGTCAGAAGCACAAGAGAGCACGTAAGTCTGAAATCTTGTTTTAGCTGTTTTTATTTACCTTTTAAGTTGCATGGTACAGGTTTTAATGGTGCTATGTTACTGGGCTAGCATACATATCTTTAAGTGCTTGTGGCCGGATGTTTGGGCTACTTTTGTCCAATCTGAGTGGCATCTCACTTATTGGGACAGGAACGAGGGTAAAAGATAAAATGAAGGATAATCTAGCCAGTGCATCTTAAATCCCATTGATCAGTGTTTCATATGATTACTCTGCACTCAACCGGTTTAGTCCTAGGTGCACCCAGATCACTAATACTTTAATGAGCAGATGATACCAATGTTTATTGTGTATCTAGAAAGTAGTTACGTGATGGGGTGAATTCTGGAAAGAGACAAAACATGAGCTAAGGTTAGCCAAGTGGTGGAACTAGTAGGTTTGTGAAGCATTTATTCCAGACCTAAATGACCTCGTAAACCTAGTAAGCGGGGATTAAGAAATGAGTACATGTTCTTAACAGCCTAACTTACTTTAACCAAATGATTTCATGCATGTATTTTTTTTTCTTCAAAAGAAAACAAACATTTATTTTCTATTTATGGTTTTGTACAGGGCTAAAAATCTGAATGGCCCATGGTTGCTGTTTGTTTCTGAGAGTGGATACGGGAAGCGTGTTCCCTTGAGCCGATTTCATTCTTCCCGTCTCAACAGAGTGGGTTTGATAGGTTACAAGGTGTGATTTATCTATGAAGTTTTTGTTCCAAAGATTAAATGGTTTATTTAATGGCATAATATCTTTTGAATTATAACATTGTCACTGCTTTATTTCAGTTTTCTTCAGAGGATCGATTGGCTGCAGTTTTTGTGGTTGGATTCTCTGTGGCAGGTGATTTTATCAAAACTATTTGCTATCTGATTTCATATAAAAAACTTTTTACTGAACTTATATATTGAATTTAAACCAACAGAGGATGGTGAAAGTGATGAACAAGTTGTTTTAGTAAGCCAAAGTGGTACAGTGAACAGAATTAAGGTGCGGGATATCTCAATACAGTCACGCTATGCGAGGTAAATTTTGAATATTTTTTCTTTCTTTTGTTTTTGGTCTATCGTGTGAAATTCCACGATCATGTTGCTCCATCACCAACTACGTGTGTGGTTGTAATCTTGGAGTATCAACTCATCTAGTTGTCAAAAGACACTAATAATATAATTTTTTATTCAATGCATGTTTAAAGGGGTGTTATTTTGATGCGACTCGATCATGCTGGAAAGATTCAGTCTGCTTCATTGATGTCAGCATCAGATGAGGAATCAGAGGTTGAAGTTGAAGGTGAAGCTGCCATCCATGGTTAAGCAGTTCTAAATTGAACTAGCCTAACATGTTTTAACAGGGGGATCTACCTTTTTCCATACAAATGAAGGTTCAGTTTTAATGGGGATCTACATGGTTAAGCTGCTGTAATGATCTACAATTTTTTCCATATGAATGAATGTTCAGTTTTGGCGTCATCCAGCTCATTTAGATGTGCCCGAACTGAAGTCTCGAGGTTTGGGTGCAACGCAGTTGGTTGGAGTTCATTTTTGTTACGATGATTCAATGAGCCAGTCCCCCCACCTTGTAATCTCTTAGCGGTATTAAATTTACTGACCAGCTCCCTCGGTTTGTATAGGTACTCAAAATCTGTACAGAACTATTGGAGATGATTCTAATGAGTGGTTGAAATTCTTCTCCATTCTCGACTCCTTCATTTGTATGTCTTTTTTCATCAAGTCACTCGTTTTCACACAATTCGATCACACATGCAGTCAAGTTAGCCACCCAACAACAAAGTAGATCCAAGAGCTCTGCCCAATCAAGTTGATTTGAAAAGCTATTTTATCCATCTAATTGAAAAATTATCTGTACAACAATCACAGAACTAATAACAGGAATCTATTCAAATTTGCTACGATAGCATTACACCCATGAAAAATGTAATCTTGTCGAAGCAGAATCCAGATGGAACTATAATATTAAAGAGCAAAGACATCCACATCTGGATCATGCCACCAAGTCTTCCTCAAGGCAAGTGGTGTTCTGAAACCACAAAATTCATACATATCTAATCTAGTCCAAAGACTTAAAAGAGACTCTTGAGAAACAAGGGACTGCCAACAATATTTTCCAATGCATGAGAACAACAATCCCTGGGGCTCTAAGGATTAGTAATGCCTGCAGTAATAGTTGAAGGGCGTTTTATATTAGTTATATGTGCTTTCAATGAGCAATGTGTATACAGTAAAAAGAGCAACTTATTTCTATTGTCGCTGCAAATTGTAATAACCAAGACGCATACCTGAAGAAAGAAAGATGTGAAAGCAATCACTCAGCATCAAGGGCCGCAATTTCATATCTAACTTCTTCCAAATGTTCGTTGATAGCAGTAACAGAATCCTGCACCCCCCTAATGGCTTCCTTGAGATCAATATCATACTGGGCATCAGCTTCTGCTTCTTCAGTTCCAGCGGATTCTGTTATCTCATGGAGATGCACACATTGATGCTCCATTGGTTTCTCAAATCCGCAATTTTCATGAGTCACCAGACGCTCAGAAGGTCTACCCGCCTTCTTCAATAATTGAATTGTAGCCGTCTATAAAACAAAGAACACTTGATGTTAGCAAAGAATTGAGCACAATCTGGCAGTAAAATAAGAAAACTCATTGATCCCATGCTCCATAACAGAAACATTCCTAATAGTGTAGACAATGCCATATATGTGACACGGAGATCTCTAAAGTGCAAAACATATAGGTGCATCAATACTAAATTAGCTAGCTCTCTGTAACAGCTCCAATAGGGGTTTAGGGTTCAATAAAAAGTGTGTTATTTCTCCTATCAATATCAGCAAACTAGTACCCACAGCAACGAGTTGATCTACTTGATGTACGGGTACAACTTCAGTTAATTAATACTCTAAAAAAGGAAAACTTACAGCATATAAAGCAAACTTGATGAAATCAATGGTACATATTGACAATGAGATAACATAAGATGACCCTAAACCTTAAACCCCAAAAGAATATATATACCAGATTCAATTTCTGCTTCTCGTGAGTTTGAACAGCTCTGATGAGATGGGCTAAATCGAGACGGCTATAAAGAGGACCCAGAAAGAGGGATTCCAAGTGGAGCACTTGTTTGGAGCAATCATTGAATTCTTGAGTGACCTCGGCGCAGAGCTTTTGATAGGTTGACTCCGCCGTTAAACAAGTTGAAGACGATGAAGACACCATGTAGTCGGCGAACCCTAATTTGAGCTTGGCGTATGCTTCTGCTCTACGCTTCTGAATGCCAAGGAATTCGCGGAGCAATTCTACAACATTCTTGTCAGTTTTTGAATCGTCTCCTTGTTGTGCCATTACGGCGTCGTTCGCTTCGTCTTCATCTTCATCTTCATCTCTGATTGATAGTTTCTTGTCAAATTCTTCCATCACCTCTCTGATCGTTGCTGCTTCTCGGCCCAACTCCTCTCTTCTCTTTTTAACTAGTTTCCCTAAATTAAGTTAGTTCGAGGAAAAAGAAGAAGAAGAAGCTAATTACGATTATTTGGAGGAGCAAAAGTTTACAAATGACAAGTTGTCTGTCAGCGGCAATCAATTTATTTTTATATTCTGTTTTTTGTGTGTGTATTTAATATTTATTTATTTAAAAAAAAATATTTTATCCAAATTTACTTAAATTTTGTTTTTTTATATATTATTTTTGGCCCGATTATTTATTCATTCAAATCTTTTATGTATTCAATTTTTTTATCAACTTCAATTGATTATTTAATTTATTATAGGGCTGGATTCGGCAACCAACCGAGCCCAAACAGGCCCAGCCGATACCGTACCGAATTGGGTCGGTAATGGAATTTTTATGCCGATGCCGAACCATGACAGGCCCATACCGAGATTTCGGTATACCGAACAATTCGGCTGGTTTGGTTCGGTAATGGGCTTCTACCGAAGTATTTGGCTACAAAGATAATAACTGGTTCATTCTAGGCTATATTCATGCATGCATGAGCAAAGCAGATGAGTGGTACCTCCATTATTTACTCCTTACTGGGTTTGTGATGACATATAGATTATTATGCAGCTAGACATACTGTATTGCAGAGTGCAGTACCAACGAAGCAATAAAAGCCTGCAAGTTAGTCTCAGCTACTTTACAATCCTTCTGCACAAAGTCTATCCATTGGTGATACATCACTATCTTGTTGAATGAAAAATTGTTTCCCTCGTTTTGACACCAAGAAAAATACATGCTAGTTTGTACTTTTGTATTTACACAGAGAACACAAACAAGAACATGAAATATTCCAGGCAATTGCTTTATGCAGAACCCGCGAACCATAGTAGGCATTTCTATCATCTGGAAGCCTGTGGCCTGGGGGAGGAATCTATAGATTTATCACTTTATATTTTACTTACATTCACCGGTTCATAATACACTGATCTAGTAGTACAGAGAATGAACAAAACCAATATGGTATAACTATATTCTAAAAGAATTCTTCCTATAACGAATCAAAGAATTTAATGGGGCTTTCTTCACCTTGTGCCTTGACAGAACCATATACTAGCCTCATCAGCAGATCTCTTCTTGTTTTGCTTGAATGAGGTACTCAAATGCAGGACTATGGACGAGTAAGTATGTGTAAAATTCACAAAATCGGTGCAGAGCGCAAGCTCTTAAAGTCTAGTTATCCAAAGAACCATCACTGCCCTGCAGAACATTCCACTTTTCGAAGGGCTCAAATTCAATGGAATTTGCCGAGAAGTTTCCATCTTAGAATGAAACAGTCACTTGCTGGAAACATTCAGCCTTAGACTCATGATGGGGGATGGGAATGAGAATGAGAATCACTGCACATACACTCGGGGATGGGATACTTCGTAACATCTCTTCCAACTTTGCTAATCCGGATGTCTGGCTGCCCTAAGGATTTACTATATTATCGGTCGGTATGGTATGCCGACGGTATGAGGTTTCACATATCGTAGCCGAGCCGAATACGACGTATCGGTATGGTTGAGCCGACCGAATTGTCGGTATACCGAGATTTTGGTTCAAACCGGTTCGGCCCGGTTCGAATGTCGGTTGGTTCGGCCCGCTCGGCCCAAAATGCCAGCCCTAATTTATTAGCATTATCAATAAACATTCAATATCAATTCAATTACAAATTTAACAGTAATTTCGATACAACATCACTGGAGGTTCCGATGCAAATTGAGTAACAATTTCGATATAAACTCAGTAGCAATTTTGATACACATTCCATAACATTTTCCCAATATAAATCAATCCCTGAAATAATAGTAGCAATCCCTGGTAACATAGTAACAAAGTAACAACCAATCAATTTCTTGGGAATACTTTTCCGGCCAAATCCATTCAAACCTTCCTTTTTCTCTGCTTTGTTATTTTCCAATAGATTCGGAGGCAAGGGGAGCTGCTACTAATCTCATATTTTGATGTGTGTGTTTGCATGAGAGGTTGTGTGCGTCGGCGTGAGAGGTTGTGTGTGGCGTTTTGCGGCGGCATTGGAGTTGAAGCGAGGTTGAGAGGAGCGCCACATGACGGCCAGAAGGCAAATCAAGTAAGCTGGAACGCGAGGGTCGCCTAGCTAATGCTGTCAAGTTGAGGCAAGACAAGTCAGTGGATTTTTAGAAGTGCGCGATGATGTTAAGATTTCCGGCACGTCTGTTTTCCGGCGTGACGAGGTAGTCAGTGGGTTGCGACTGCACCGCGACAAGCTGAGAGTAGTTGTGCACGACGAGATGCAGATCCAGGTGGCAAGGGCTTGATGTGGAGACAGAGGCAACATCGACGAGGTGGAGGCGATGACGCCGATTGGAAGAGATAACGCCAATCGAAGACGTTTGGAGGAGAGGACGGAGATTGGAGGAAACGACGAAGACCAGAAGCAACGACAATGAGGTGGATGAGTGCCGTCGGGGAGGTCGTGAGGCTATCGGTACCGGTGGTGAAGCCGTGAGCGGCAGCACGATGGATGGATTCACCACTGCTACTGCGTGCGTGTGTGCGTGTGCGTGTGCGTGTGCGTGCGTGCGTGTGAGAGAGGGAGGGAGAGAGAGAGAGAGAGAGAGAGAGAGAGAGAGAGAGAGAGAGAGAGAGAGAGAGAGAGAGAGAGAGAGAGAGGCTATGTGACGATCCGTTGTCGAAATCGTCAAAATGATAAATTATTCGAATAAATTGAGGAAGTACTCTATCAGAAAATCAAATTCGACTAATTCAGTTTAAGAACAGATTCGATAACTTGTTACGACGAAACAGTCATAACGATATAAGACAAAGTTAATTTCTTCATCACTCGCACCGTCACTGGTGGTAAACCCCGTCACCAATGCCCACCCACTGGGACGACGAAGTCTAGACGCATTTTTAACCTAACGAATACGCTCGTAGCATCGATAGGATTCTAACCATATATAACACGATAAATTTTCGAAAACTTTTCCAATCAGACGCGCTGCCATAGATGGCGGAGCATGGACCTCTCATGCCACCGGCGACCACCACCAATGGTGGCAATTGATACCTCATAAGAAAGCTCTCGACAAGCGTAGCATACTGTCTAACTACACCAAGGTCTAATTCTCACATCTAGAGGTCCAAATCGACCTCGAAAGCCCCAAAAATCTAATCTAGCCGGAAATTCGTTCCGGCGACGTATCTCCACCCTCGATCCACGGTTGGGCTCGAGACGGGTCCCAGACGACTCAGGAGGTAAAGGAGAACAAAACCCCTCTACCTTTGCTAACCAAATCTCCGAGAACCCCCGTGTCCGGCGAAACCCGAAACGGCGTTCGACGAAAATCAATTCGATTCCGCCGAATGATACCTGCAACCAAATATCTCATACATAAACATAATCTACATATAAAAACAATACAAAACATACCAAACCCATCGCCGGAGACCTCACCGAGGACGACGACCCAATCCACCCAAAAACCCTAGAAATTCTCCCCTAAAATTATCACTTGATATGACCTCAATCTCTGAATTAGTCATTAGAAAGGAAAGAGGTGAAGTGGGGCTTTCATTTCCAACCGGTTTGGTGACTGGAGGTGGCTGGACGACGCCGTGCTGTCGACCAACGCATTTTGACCCAAACGGGTCGAATTGAGACGAGGGAGAAGGAGTTGACCCTTGGTCAACTCATTTTTTTTCGAAATGGGAAAGTTATTGTTTCCAATTATGGAAATTACTATTTATACTATGATATTTAAGGTAACGTAACTTCCGATAAACTTCTGTTGATCATAACTTTTACGTCGTAACTTCGATTTTGACGCTTGACGTAGCTACGAACTCATCTCAACAAATACTACGATTTTTACCCGAATTCAACTAACGTGAGAATTCAATAAAAAAGTCAACCTTTGACCTCTCAGTATCTACTGACGATAAAAAATATTTACCACAGTCACTAAATCGAACTCGAATTATTCGTAAATAGTAGAAATTATATAAAAAGGTCAGGGTATCACAGGCTTAAACCAATTTTAATGGCTAGGGTTTTTGTATAAAAACAAAGGCAAAATTATATTTTCTTTTTCTTATTGGTCTGGGTTTGTGCTATTATATTTTGGGCCTTGAGCCCATGTTCTGGGTTGTCTAAATCTCATGGTAGTTGAGTTTTTTGTATTATTGATACTATGATTGTCCTTCATTGTCTTTTTCTAAAAACATAAATGTCCTAGCTATCTATTCGCATCCCATTTTTCACTCACTCACTAATGATGTCTGAATTTTTATGTACCTAGATTTCAAAAGTTATTAGTTCGATACTTAAATTCTTAAAAGTTATTAGTTCAATACCTAATTTCATACTATCGAGATACCTCTGTTACACTTTTGTTAAGTATGTCCGTCTATTTTGCTAACATGGCAATGATGGTATGTTCAAAATAAATGATGAAGGGTCAACATGTCATTACATTAAAAAGTTTGAGCATTTCTCTCTTTCTTTGAACTTCTTGGTTTTTATTCATCTTTCGTAATTGTTCTTCTTTCGTGAATTGGAAAACTAAGAATTTACTCCATATACAAACCCAAAAAAAATCAAAACGAGTGAAAGAATTCTGGGTAATCAGTTTTCATTCATATTGTAGTGCTAGATTCAAATATCGATTGCAACTTATTGTTCAGAGCTGGGCATGAAGTGGATTAAATAACCGAGGAATGGGTTTACATATAGAGGAGGAAGATGACGACTAATGTGGAAGAGATCAGAGTGATTCTATATGAGATTCCTGTTCGCGAAAGATATATATATATATATATATATATATCTACCGATCAAAACTCAGAGATATTAGAATAAAAAATTATAAAAACTAAAATCACCCAGAAATTTGATACCCTCAACACTATTTGAGATTCAATCTCTGTAAAAAGCAGAAAATATAACACCAGGAACATCGACCATTATTTTCCCAATCCCCGAATCGTGTGGGCTCGAGTCCTTTCGACCTGCTAATCTCACCGGTTGCTTCATTCAATTTCAACTCGCCCTCGTCGTCAGCAGCTTCTTTCGCTTGCGTCTCATATTAGAGCATATGCACTCATGTTGGTCTTGTATTTTATATTTGAGGAGGTCCGGTCACTATTTATCAAATCGAATGTGTAATTTTTTTTTGTAACGAAAATAGCACATTTTATTGCTGTTTATCGATTTGAATATTTTTTAATTTTTAAAATTTCGATTTAACTAATAACTAGACTACACGTATTTGTCAAATTTGTCGTTACGCGATAAGCGATGTTGACAAATTTGTCGTAAATACGAGCTTTTAAATGCGACTATTTTTTCATACACAAACATGATTATACTTCTTTCGTGAGAGTTGTGTAGTATTTTATTGCGAGTTCGTAAGAATTTTCGTATAACTTTTTATAAACTCAAAGTATTTCTTATGAATTTTAGATGTTTTAATGTGAATTTAAGTTTTAAAAAAATTAAACGTTCGATAAAATATGAGCCGTCAGATTTATTTTTGACACAAAAATCCAACGGTCCTCGAAGAAATGGGGTTTAATTGACAGCCAGCCAAGCCCACGTGTCCATATTTCATTCGCTTGCCATTTTTCTTGTACTTTCTTACTAACGCATGTATTAAAAATTATAGCGCCTGGCGTCACCCACGTGTGTGGGCTCCACCAGAGCTGCTCGTGCTCTCACTCGAGTAATTCTTGCTCGACGGAGTGCTTGACCTCTCCGTCAACGAGCGGTCGTCTCTCTTTTCATCACCGCTGCACCTCGCCAAAACCGACTCGTGCTATTTTTCCGGCCTGGCCCACCGATTGCACCTCCTATATGCACACCGGTGCAGATGCTCTTAGCAGCTCCTATTTCATTCAACTCTTAGCTACTACTATATGTTGTCATTTGCTATTGGCTTATCTTCATGGCTTATCACTAAACTCAGTGACCACAGTCGGTAAGATGTTCGAGGATATGTGAATGGCCCTAAAACGGATACAGATATGAGGTTATAATACTATGTGATACTCCAAAACGAAAAAAAAATAAAAAATCAAAGGATACAATACAAAAAAGATAAGGAAAATATATGATATATAAATATTAAAATATAGTATAGATATAAATATGTATATATAGAGCCTGTTCTGAAGCAGACGTTCACAAATGCTAAAAGTACGAACTTTTTCCTACAAAACGATTTAGAGCAACTTCTTCTACTCGTATTCGGTAATATTCAAGGCATATCGTACCCGTTTCTGTATCAAAAAGGGGATATGTAGTTGACATATCTATGTTTCTCAGGCTTGTAAAAGTTTTGCCTCTGATCAACTTCATACTATCAGTTTAAATTTAAAAGAAATGAAAAGAGAAAACCGCATACTATTAGTTTCCAACAAAGATCATCTTTTGTAATAATATGGATAATCCTTCATCCGTGAAGAGCTTATCAACAGTTACAAAGACAGCTGATACTACAGCTAATCTGTGCAAATATGATCGGAATAATTTATTTGCGATAACAACTATATAGAGCCATTCCCCTTTGGTATACATTTTTTAGGTTATTTTCATATATAGGGCATTATACCAATTTTTCAATCAGATTTTAACATTTCTATCGTCCAATTATTAGGTCTATATGAGTAGATCATTTATGTAAATTTTCAACCAAAATGGTGGTCGATAAAGTGTCGAGCTAGTTAAATTAAGGGACATACCAAATCTGTCAAACCAGAACCGTTCATACTTATAAATTTCAATTGCAGTTTTGAATACCTTAACGATAACCATTTTGGCTGAAAGTTAATAGGAATGATCTATACATTAGGACTTAAAATCTGAATGGTAGAGATTGGACGTTAGCGATTAGAAGTTGCATTGATATCTCATGAGCGGTGTAGCGTCAAGTTAGTCATATACTAACTTTGTTGGTATATCATGTGCGCAAATTCTTTCCATTCACTATTTAGTTTTGCAATCTCCTTGGTCATGTCCAATTAAAAGCTTCATGTGTCTTACTTATTTTCCAGCTTTCCACAACTTCATTCTTCAAGTTCAGCTACTTTGTAAGGATTAAAAGTTCTTGGGCGGGGAACTATGTTATACGATGTTGCATAGTGGCAAGAACGTTATGACAAGATTTTTGGCAATCGTATTAACACCTTATTTGAAGATCAAAATATCCTACCAAATATAGTAGGTTCGGCCAAAAAGACTTGGAGAAGAAGGAATACAAGATATGGAAAGATAGAAATTTCTCTACTCCTAGTAAGAAAAGGAAGATATGCTTGCCAGCTCATCCAACTTCAAGAAATCATTGAATCTGTAAATTAACTCCATATATATTGATCATATATGTCTTTGAAAAGCTCTTGAAGTCCTCTTTCCAACGAGTACAAGATCATAAATTTTTGAGCTTTACAACTCCCGGAATACTCGTTGGAAGACAGACTAGAAGATTTATCCTGGTACACTAGGAAAACCTTATTTGGAGAGGAAATATGCAATTCTTCACATATAAAAGAAAGAGCACAGCTCCTCGTTCATCATTACACATTATAGAAGACAAACTTCTGCCTCAAACACCTTTCCTCTCACACTTGGCAGAATTCTCCTCTAAGGCCAAGCATCCACCTCCTCCACGGATCAAGTTTAACAGCGTTCTTCGTCTTGCACTTGAGAATCACCACTTGGCATTTGCAGTCTCTTCACGAAACAATAAGTGTAACCATTAACTTTTCTAATCCATCTCCTCCTTGTATTGAATTTTGTTTAAGTATGATTGAAATAAAGTTTGATAAAAGGTTTTATGTTTCAGATTTGTTTTAGTATCTTCCATGTGTTCTTAGTTTTTAACTTTTAATTTGTATGCATGCTTATGTGCTTAAAGCTTCTTAACATGTTAGGTGGTACGCTCTTCGTTCCTCTCTTGCATGTTTTGTATGATTTTTAAATGATTAAGTTGTTGCGCTCTTCGTTTACAATTTAAAAGCATGTGTATATGTTTTAGGTTGAAGATTAAGAATTTCGTTGACACTAAATAAAGATTAGCATGAATTGATTAGGTGGATATAATGTGTCGATCACTTGTACATATTTAGTTTAGTGTTTTATTTTCAGTTTAGTAAGCTAGTTTAGGATTATATGTTCTTGTTTGTTTTGTTTGTCTATGAGTTAAAGCATGATAGAGTCTAGAGTTTCTAATTATGTTTACTTGCTATGTTTTGTTCTTATTTTTGTCGGTTATAAAATCAAACTTATAAAATCCCCCTGAACTTAGCGCAGTCATGCATGTACCATCGATCTCCGGTTAAGAACGATACCCTATTTACTAATGTTACATCTACAAATTTTTTTTTTAATTATTATGTCTTTTCTGATTATTAAGTATTTAATTTAATAATTAATTTTAACATTTTCATCCATCCTTGGTGGTATACATTCGCACAAAATCTGAAAGCTCAAACGATAGAGTAATAGACACAAACTTCGACAACTAGTACAACATATATGTATTGAATTAACAGACCTACACATGCATGAGCAGTTTATTGCCAATTCGAGACCTAAATTAATAAGGTTAAGATTTTTTAACCATCGATTTCATACCCATTCGACAAGTAATCAAAAACAACAAAGTCCCATAATGAATCCTCAACAAGGAGCTGGTCCTTGGAGAAAGGTTGGTCGTTAAACTAAATTGTACACCTTCTAAGGCTAGAGATCTGCGCTGTGTTATATTTATGTCACTTTCTCATGTCACTTCTGCTCCTTAAGAATCTTGTTTGATAGTTTACCTCTGTTTCACCTCAATATGAATTACCTGTAGCTGAATAACTTTGTCAGAACTCAGAACTGAAGCTTCCTTCGACCTGTTTTTTTTTTCTCAGTACGTACCTTAAAGTTAAAAAGTTTATGAAAATAGTTACAAGAAAAAAATATAAGTCGAATGTTCTTAGAGTTAATACTAACTCCGTTTCTGCATCAGGCATGACCCCCAAAATATTTTTTGTAATTTTCTAATTAATCATACATTTGTCATATAAAGATGGTGTCTTGGTGTAATTGTGCTTGTCCTTCACTCATTGTGCCAAACTATATTGAATGCTACGTTTTTTAGGAGAATTTAGTAGTACATGACAATGCAGTGTAACTGAAGCGTACATATATCAGTAATGACTTTGAGAAATTACTAATTGTTGTAAATATTATTTTTATATGGATGTCTATGCAGATATTTAATAGTTGTGTACTTATCATGTAAACCATACCTCTATATAAATAGGCCTATTGAGATGAATAAGAGAAGACTCTACACTTTTTCCTCTCTATCTCTCTGCGTTCTCTTTTCTCTTTATCTCTATTCTCCTCAGTTTATAACACGTTATCAACACTTTTGCTCTATATTTTCTAACTCGATGATGATCAAAGAGTTTTTGGTGCAACATTGATCTTTGCTTTGACCAATACTCTGATCTATGAGTTCGTTTGTTTTAGGTGATGATGAGATATTTTATTTTTACTAACACTTATGATCGATGAGTAATCTAATCTGCTTGTAATTTACATATTTTTGTTTACAATCATTTATATTAGTGAGTCTGAAGTTTCACTAATAATACTCGACCCTGAAGTTTCGAGATTATGAACCTGAAGTTTAAAAAATAATATTAGACCTGAAGTTCTAATAACATGGCATAAACCTAAAGTTTTGTGCATGTGATCCATTGTTCATTATATTCGAATCTGAAGTTTTGATATTTATTTTTTTATGAACCTGAAGTTTCATACAACATAATGGGATCTTAATATTTTCTCTATTTTCTACAAGAAAAGAGGCAAACTTGACAAAATAGAATTTTGTCGCCCTTGACATTTTTGGGAACAATTCATGTTATGGGCATTTGATGCTGAGATGCACCTTGAAACTCAAATAAGTATAATGGGTATTTGAACCAGAAGTTCATATTACCAACAATATTAGAACCCGAAGTTCTAATTTTGAGATCTTAAACTTGAAGGTTTAAGTACAAATGATTCTCCGATCAATCTCATTCATATGCTTAAGTTGCATATGATGAATATGTTAACATTTTTGGCCGAATATGTAGCCATCAATTGTGATAATACATATGGTATATCATAAGATCATGAGTTAGATTTTTTTGCTTCACTACAAAATAGACGGATCAAATCATTGCTAGATTGTGAAGCGTATGGAGGATTTAGGTACCTAAAGTTCTTAATTAACATTGAAAAAAATCTGGACCCAAGGGGATTCAGTTCTGCTATAATTAGTAGTGGTATAAGTCATACTTATTACACTATTAATGTGATAGTTGTAACTCTCGCCATCATTACATATTATGTTGAGTACGTAACTGCCATAACGGCTTTTTAACTGATGTAACAGTCATCTACCATCAATTTTGTATTTATTAAAGGTTTATCACATCCTCCTATAAAAGGGATGTAACACTTTGCAATAAAAATATAGATCTGAAGATCTATGTTATATGCGAGGGAGGACCTGAAGTTCCTCAAACTGAAATTGGTTACTTGAACTTGAAGTTTCGAGTGTAAAATTATTGTAAATATGAAGTTTTCAATACCAATTTTCATAACCTATTTTCTTATAATAAAGTTGAACTTGAAGATGTGAATGAATGGTTATACAATAACCAAAGATTGAGACTTGAAGTTCTCACAATTAATTCTTTTACAAGGACTAGAAGATCCTTTATATTTTTTGCAATGTTTCTCAATCCAACAAGGACTTGAAGTTCCTCAATTTTGTTTGGGATTCCTCTTTATCAAATATGTGATTTATTAGTTGAAACCTGAAGCTTTCTGACTATACGTTTGAGGATGATATAAATTTATCATATATTTGAGGATTAAGCAGACCAGAAGCTTTGTCAATTTCCTTCAATAAAAGGACCAGAAGTTCCTATGTTTATTTTTAATGCTTAATTTTATTCAGTTTCTTTTATTGCATTACATGAATTTATTTATTTTAATTATGATTACTTTGTTCATATGGACTGGTAGTCCTAAATATTAAAACTTAAAACTCGAGTGCATTTTGGCCTGAAGTCCAAACGGCTTATATGGCTTGAAGTTCATAATAGATCATATTTATTTGTCCAGCCTATATGTACGCACCAAACCTGAAGTTTGGGTACACTGTTATAAAAGCAAGAGTTTAAGGCTTTTGATGTTCAAAGATTATTGATCTTTGACTATGATACTTAATTATAAAAGCTAATGTAACTTTTTATCTCTCGAGGGATGGATCTTTATTGATAGCTCCAGAAGAGCTTATATAATGTCACGTATGTAACATATTTTTGGCCAAAATGGGTGTATATTTCTTTACATCCGATATATAGATGAACTAGTAGTTCACTGAATCTACTACAATATGTAAGATCATCAAAATGTTCAATGATATCATTGTTTGAGTATTGCTCATAGTGCTCGCTAACTAGCGATTTGGTTTTTATACCATTATTTATGCAAATCTTTTGCAACTTGTCACTTTGAATTGGTATGTGATATTATCTACCATCTTTATTTGATTTAGAGAAAAATCTCAATCAATTATACACAAATTATAAGTGACAATTAATTTGACCTAGTATTAATTTGGCTTGGACTCGCCACCCACCAACGATTATAAGGAACATGTTATCCTTGCATGCACATTTTGTGAATGGTCAATCTGATAGTCTTCCCACTGTTAGGGGGGAGAATAAAATAATGGAACAGCGTGAAGTTGTGAAATATTTCCACTTGGTCCAAATTATATTCTCCTACAGCGGGGATTTCACCTACCCTACCACGTCTTGAGTAGACGTCGAGTAAATGATCCACATTCTGAAATTAATTTTTTTATAGAGATGATTGCCCTAGAGTGTGGCATGGATATCCAATAATAATGAGTTTGTTAAAGCTAATGCATGCAAATACGAATGTGTATGATTGAAATTTGATGATCATGGATACTTATGCTAGTTAACGAAAGATCATCAAGGGCTTACATACTACGTTTCATTTTAAATGTCGACAAATAATATTACTAGCTAAATTGGAAAGAGGCAATTCCAATTCTAATTCTCAATGGAACGTGATGAGATTTTTGGACTTTATTAATCCTTGAGATTATGAAAGGAATTTGATCAAAGTGTTTTGAAATCACTATGACACAATCTCTTTGGTAGAGATATGAGATTATGTATGTTTCCCTTAAACGACAACTTTTCTATAAGTACTGTGTCGATATTGACGAGAGACTTATGCCAGGTTGTGATGGTATATTGTGCAATTATAATGCACATAAGAAAGTCTCAAATATCGTATCATCATAAGTAACAACTTATTTACAATATATCCTTAGAGGCATTAGTGCCTGGAAGCCAACACCAAAAGGTTACTGTAGTAGAATTTGATATCTGTTCGTGTAGCTATAAACCTTTTACTTCAATTTAGTGTACTTGCCTCTCAAGTAATTTCAACCAGCATAAACCTTTAATTACTTCTTCATTCTTTTGTGTGCTTGTTTATGATTTGCTTCCGCAGAAAGTCGAATCCTATTTGTGTTAAAGGGGGCTGGGCATTTGAGTGGCTCTTTTTTTTGTCTGGAAATATCTTTGATCAAGCCATGAGGCTAAGAAGAAAGCCAATACATTGCTTACAGTAAATCCAAGAACATGAATATTACTGCGTTCGACTACAAAGTGAAGACGGATTGGTTCCATGAAGGAAAGAGCTTTGATTCATGCCAATAGTATTTCTGTATTTAAACAACAATCCAATAGATACAATTGACTTGAATATAGAGCCTGGAGCCCCCTCTTTGAAACCTGCAGAAGCATTTTCACTTCGGGTTAGATGCGGGGAATGTGAACTCAATGCAGCCTTCCCCAATCTTGGGATAGAGAAGATCACCAATATTTTGTACCTGTTCAAATACTCTTACATTATTGAGATTCACTTTCATGTATTTATTGGACAATTTTAAGATACAAGGCTCTTTGACATGCGACTAATCTTTTGCACATTTTGGAGACATTATTCCAAGAAAAGGACAACAGTCAAGTTGCAATCCTTTTCACCGATCACCAATTCGCCATTGCCGGGCATCCAGGAACTATTTAGTTAACAGAGCATCCAGGAACTATTTAGTTAACAGAACTAACGTTGTTTGCAAATTTTGGTCACCTTTGGTGTTCTGTGCATTATTCAAAATCATCGAGCAAGGGAATTTGGGTAGGTTACCGAAATGTTCTAACAGTTATCAATCATGTGCAGGTCATTGCTTAATTATAATCGGAAGATGATATATTCTACACCAAATTTTGGACACAGTTTTCATGGAAGTTGTTCAAGCATAATAATATATCAAAAAAAAAAAAAACCATAGCAAGAAGCCAAGAACTAGAAGCTAAGTTGTCAACAAAATAGAGGATAAATAAAAATAAAGTGTTCATTCAATCATAAGATGCAAAAATTAACTACCAGAGCCTACAGCAGGAAAGTGACGATGGTCCAAGTTCCAAGACAAAATGTTGTGATTATCTAAAATGGTTTAGTTCAGATGTCAGAGTTAAAAATTATACCTCTACGGACCTTGGACATTTTTCCAGGTTTAAATTATTGATGTTCTAGCCATAAGCTGAGAATTAGAGCAACCAAAACAATAAGTATGGATGGCCTTCCAAAAGCACCAGCTGAAGTTGATCTGCAAATATCATTGAAGAACGTCAACATGAGTGCAGCAAATCAAAGACAAACCGCAATGATATAAAGAAAGCTAAATCTACCATGAGTTCGAAACACGACTTCCACTAGCTAAGTGGCAGCTGATCCGAAGACAATAAAGCAGAAAATAAGTATACCTTAAAGTTAATAGCCTATATGTGCACTAAATTTTCATGGTGCCGGTTTCACAAAGTACAGGACTACATTTACCAGCAAGTTCCAACCTCCTTTCCATTCAAAAGGGTAACGTGCTAAAAGCCTAAAATTGATCATTTCATGTGGCCTGATATAAATGTAAAGTTACCTTGTTACAAGCTCCTTAACTGACTTAGTTTCGAGTCCATAGCCAAAAGGGAAAAGTGGGTCGTAGTGTGGATCCCCAACATTCATTGGGAGTTGGTCTACAGTTCTGAACCATGTTCTCGGAAGCTTCCCAGTGAACCCTTGTTCACCATAAAGGACATCAGTGATGCCTTGGCCTTCGGTTCCAGGCAACCATGCTGCAACCAGCACATCAATTGAGGAAAGATATGGTTCAATCACAACCGGTCTTCCAGAAATTATGATAACAATGCACTTGACAGCTTCACACACATTGCTGATGACACTTGGGCCAGGATCTGCAATTGTTAGGTTCATGCTGTCTCCAAAAGTCTCAGCATAAGGGTGCTCCCCAACAACAACAATGGCATAGTCAAAGTTGTTTGACTTAACGAAACCACCATCAGGATTCTCGAGATAGATAACTTCTGTGCTGGTATCAACTGTTGACTTTATGGCAGCAAGGATGGTAGTTCCTAAAAAAGAAGACATCAAATTTAAATACTAAAATAGTTTTCAGGAAGTCAACATCTTAAATGAGCTCCAGGAGTACTTGTACATAATCCAACAGTTAGAAATAGACACACAGGCCTCCCTATATGTTTTTACTTAAATACTAAGACATTTTTCCTAAATATTTTACTTAATGTATACCACTTCATTTTTTTAATACTCAATTCCATCCAATTCAATAGAGCCTGGAAGTACTGATAGACACAAGATAGACCATACCTCTTGTATAGTTGTTTCCATTGAATCCTTGCCAAGCAATTGTCCATCCACCACACTGGTAACCCAGATTATCAGCATGACTGCCAGCAACTAGAACTTTCCGCACCTTCTTGGGAAGGGGTAGGACTGGATTGGTTCCATTTTTCCCATTCTTCAGAAGCACAAGTGACTTTCTGACAGCCTCCCTTGCCAAATTTCTATGAGCCTGGTAGGGTCAAAAGCATTAATTCCATGCTATACTCACAAACAACTCTAACATACTCTAAGAGTCCAAGGGAAAGGGTATGGAACTTCAGATGCTATTTTTTCTGGCCATTTAAGATAATTATAAATACAAGTAATGATTTATTCAGTTGTCCATGCTTTATTTGACTACAATGAAAAAATTATTGAGTAACCAATATGAAAGTTGACCTGGCTTCCAAGCTCATTGACTAGGCTGTTATCGCTCAAAGGGTTCTCAAAAAGACCCATGGTGAACTTGACAAGCAAAATCCTTCCCACAGCATCATCAATACGATCCATTGGGATAACATTGTTCTTGACCAAGTAGAGGAGATCATCGATGAACTCTTTATAGTTGATAGGGACCATGACCTTTAAAACAGAAAGAAGCAAAAACTCACAGTTAATGGACAGATATAGTCTATTACTAATTCATTGACTACATTAGCAGATATACTGTCATACTATTTTTTTTATTGTGTATGAGATTTTATTGTCGAATAAGCCACTGACCATGTCAATTCCAGCTAGAATTGATGCTTGGACAGAATAAGTGTAGTTTGAATGTGGTGGCGAGGTGATCCTGTCAATTCCCTCCCAATCTGATATAACAAAACCCTGAATTTTCAATCCGAAACTTACTTTAGCATGAGTTAATACAGAGCAAAAGTAAATACAGTCAACGAAACAAAAGATGTCTACAGGGAGACCACTAAACAACAAGTGCACAGGGCAAACAATATAAATTATAATTACATTTATTTTCAAATTGATTTGAAGTTTTTGAACAAATTGTACGTGGATCTAATGTATGACATTCAGAGAGGAAAAATATAATTCTACTATTTAGAGAATTGATGGTGCTAGAAACTTTTAATTCAGAACCTAGCATCTTGATTGTGCTTACTATCAAGATTTTTACGTAAAGGGGGAATGTAAATTAAATATTTTTATTTTTGAATACTTGTCTATAGTAGATAACTACCAGAAATTGCAGTAAGCTTGGATGTTACGATAAAATATAAAATATAAATATAAATAAATCCTTAACCTTAAACTTGAGTGTGTTCTTGAGGAAGCCAGTAACTAGGTCACCGTTTGCGTGCATCTTTTCTCCATTCCAACTGGTATAGGAAATCATCACAGTGGCGACACCCTTAATAATCGAATCAGAATAGGCAGGCATGTGGATGCTTAGCAAATCACGTCGGTCAACCACGGTGTTGTTCTCATTAATGCCCTTGATTGTCCCACCATCACCGACAAAGTGCTTTGCACAAGCAGCAACTTTTTTACTATTAAATAAATAAATAAACGAATAAGAAAATATAAGGAATGAATAAAAATTAAAACAATGTCTCACAACGGATCCGTACACAAACAGTGGAATAATATTTAGATATAAGTTTGTCATCAATCCATAACAACATTGTAACTGATATAGTTATTAAGCAGGAATTCAGATTCACTTAATTTTTACTGAATCCACATATATGTATCCATTACACATCTCTCTACCCAATAATCTTTACAGTTTAACATATGAAGCCATCAAGTGTATGTCTTTGAAATCAGAGAAACAAAAACTGAATGAAGAGAGAAAAGTATTATTTTCTTATGAAATACATACTTTCCACCGACATATGGGACTCCTTTCCGAGAATTAGCAGGAATATCTCCTTGTAAACCTGGAATAATTTCCGTCATTTCTTGCACAATTCTGTGATCCTCGCTGTAGCTTTCGTAACAGCGACCCCATCTTGGATCCCTACAAACCTGCATAGGAAATTACGCGAAGCAGAAAAACACCAATAAGAAACTACAGAAGCACCCATATGGCATCTTAGTCTATAAATTACAAAGAATTGAAACTTAAAATCTGTAGGACTAGTATTCACCGCAATGCATGGTGCAAACACATAAGGAATCCCCGTAGCTCGGACTTCAAGAGCAGTTGCAGCACCAATTCTTCGTGCCAGTTGAGGATCCCTGTATACTGAAATTATTATATAAAAAGCAGAGAACTTTAAGGAACGCACGGTGTCCGTTATCCTAAAGGAACATGACAAGCATGCTTATATCGTCTTATTCTACTAATTTAAAAGACAGTGAACAGGTGACTCTAGTAGTCTATCAGAGTTTGATGGTTTATGCAACAAAAGTTATAAAAAATAAATAAAAAATAAAAAAACTCATCAAAATGTACTTGCCTAGTAGCTCCAAGGCCGACATTATGCGGAAAAATTGTAGCATTATAGACATTATTGTGTCCATGGACAGCATCAATGCCGTAAATCATGGGAATCCCTAAACGGCTAGATAAAGCCCCTTTCTGAAATTCATTAATCATTTGAACCCAGTCCTGAGCGCTGGCCTCCGGAAGAGGTGCACTACCACCGCCACTCAACACACTCCCTGCAAACATGACTCGAATTATTAATCTCCAATTTCCAATCTCCGATCATAAGTAAATCACTAAAACTGAGAATGTGTACCGTACCGATGAAGTAATTTTTCATAGTGTCGTGATTGGCAACACTCCTATCAATCTGCACCATCTGACCGATTTTCTCTTCGAGAGTCATTCTGCTGAGAAGATCCTGAACTCGAAGTGCGGCTCGTTGCTGTGGATCTTTGTACTTGATGTAGTCTTCCGCCTTCACTTTCACCTTGGAATTGGCTATAGCTACCCACCACCACACCAGCAACACAACCGAAAACAACAACGAAACCCTAGCCATTTTACCTCCTCCTACTCCTCTCCGAACCTTCCTATGAACTCTGCTAATGCTAATTGTAATGATATTAATCACACCAAATTAACACAAATGATGAGCAATTGAGCAGCAGGCATCCATCTGTGTACAAGTTAAGCACATCAAACTCGAAGAAAAAAGTAATGAGCAAAATGCGAGATGAGAGTGAGTTATGTAAGATGAATATGATGATTAATAAGTGAATCGCATTTAGCTTAATTGACCTCGAAGGCAAGCTAATTGAGAGCGTGAGAGACGAGCTTACCGGTTAGGGAGGAGAAGAAGAAAAGCTTGAGTGCTTCTTCTTCTTCTACAGCAGCAGCTTAATTTGGTGAGACGACAAGAATAGTGTGTCCAAACTCCAAAGTGTAAGTAGTAGCCTTGTGTTTTTTAATCGTTAAAAGTAGAATAAAGAAAGTGAAAAGGAAAAAGGTAAAAAGACGTGGTTGGGTGATATTGGTAGGGGGCAGGGATTACGTTGGTAGGGTAACGTGAGAATATTGACATATTGCCTCTCGTGGAAAAAAGAATCATATCAGCGATGGTCATTAAGAATCGCACCAAGATTATCTTATCGATGATCCTTAATGTGTAATTAGTTGTCGATAAATTATATTTTATTGACCCAAGCCTATCATCTGCAGGCCCACCAACAGTTGTTTAAGCTAGTTGAAAGTCCTCAGAACGGTTCCGCAAAGAGTCGAAAAACCGAACCGATCCCATCTCAAACCGCCAAGTTTGGTTCGATTCAGGTTCTTTGAATTTTGTTAAAAAAAATGTTGACCATTCGGTTTTTTTTTGAGGGGGTCACTAAAATAATCTACTATAGAAATAAAATGGTAGCAATACAGGATTCCACCGGATTACTCAGCACGCTTAAATTTGAAATCTTAATGTATTCCTACACTAATCAACATGATGATGGCGCACGGGTCTTAAACTAACAAATCAAAGTAGCACAAGTAACTGTTAAAAAAAATCTATTTGCCTCACCACTCCTTAGTTAGCTAGGGACCCCCTCATTTACGCTAGAACATCCCCCAGATCCATGTCGAGGGACAAAGAAGACCTGGACCTCAAAACCAAACAAACAAATGGCCCATAATAGGAGAGGAGTAGTCCATGTGGTTCATATGAGGGCCCAGACCAAGCCCACCATTACTAGGCTCTGTTTTCTGGCCCATGCACAACCGACTCTTCACCTCCTTTGCCGCCAGTACGCCGACATCCTTCGCCGATTCTTGCCTTCCACAAGCGTCGCCGTCGTCGAGCTTGGAACCTCAGGCGAAAGCTGAAACCTAGACAGCCAACAAAACCTCAGATCTCGAGGATAGAAATCGATGCCGCAAAGATCCCATGAGTTGCATTGTCAGAGCCCTACTCTAAACTTCCATCGCCACTGCCCATATTAGGCTTGTAAATCCCACCCAAAGCCCATCGGCCCGCCCATGCCCAATCCTATTTTATGGGCTTCGGGCCGGTCGTGCCCAACCTAACGGGTGGGCTTAGTCCGGCCCATCTTGGAAACGGCAAGGTTGCAATGCTTTTGAAGCCCTGGGCATGCCCAAAGTCCTGTCCATACAAGTAATTCTGGCCCAAAAATAAATAAATATATAATTTTATAAATGAAATGTATATATATATTGTTTTTAGTAAATGATGAATGAAGAAATAAAATTCAATTAAACTACAAAATGTAACAATAGATTACAATTTAAGAATCAACTTTTTAATTAATTTTGGGTTTTAAAACAATGAAACTCCATCAATCTTCAACGGTCATATGCATGATTACATCATTTAAATGTGATTCATATTTAATTGATCACATATATTAGGTAAAATAATTAACACTCGATTAGTTGCTTTGAAATGTAACTGTAGTGGTCTAATGGACAATTGCTTGAAACAACTAGCCAACTAAGTCACATTTACTGTAAAGTTTAGAGTTATAAATGTAAAGTTAATTCTTTTTTCTGAGCGATATAATAATTAGGACCGGCCACGAACGGGCCACAAACGGACTTTATAGACCCATACTTTAGAGGTCCAGCCTTAAACTGTTGGACCCCGACTTATTCCACTGCCCATCACTGGGAGAAATAACATGACCCATATAGACCCATTCGGCCGCACCCTAGCGCGACATCGAGGCCAAAGGCCACCACCAAGCGCAAAGTTGCTAAACGAGATGACACAACAACTATTGCAAAGTTTTTTTTGATGGCGCGTGCAGTGCGCTCTAAACCCTAACTACAACTATTTTTATGTCTCCCATCTCTTGTATAACGTGGGATATAATTAAGTTGAACTTTTGGCGTTCTAATCCGCTCCGAACTTTGACTAATAAACGTTTCCTATTGTCGCTTCAATTTTGAGCTCAAAATGAAGCACAATGAAAAATAATTAATTATTGTGGTAATAAGCACATGAGACACGGAGAGAGAAGAAAACAATACACACATTTACTAAAAAAGATGACATGAGCGAATGAACCTATGTACTCGTATATGTACCAATTAGTAAAGTGCGTCATCACGGTTTCTTAATAATTTGCATTAATGATATTACTGATATATCAAATAGATTATGCATGAAAAAGGAGACATTGCGACAATTGGTTTAGCTTTCTCACTGATATTGTCAACCAATTAAATTTGGCCGCTACACATTTTCTTCTTTTTAAACTGGCTTTAGTCCAGTAGAGTCTAGGAGATGTGGATTTCACGGCCAATTTTGCCTCTAGTCCAGTGCTTGATTCGGATTGATTTCAAACTTCTCTTCCCCTCTTTTACATATTCTGAATGCTGACACTATTGCTGCTCTCGTGTGAAGTTTTTCTCGTACGTGTTTTTTTAAAGAAAAATTATTGGAATGATTACCCAATTATGTCAAAATACACTTAAATAATTATCGTTTGACATATATCAAAATGGTTACTCAAATTTGATCTTCGTATATCAAAATAGTCACATGTGCTCAATTGACGTTAAATCATGAAATATTCTATTATTTTGAAGGACATTCACATCTTTTCAAACATTTTTTTTTCAATCAATTTTTGTCTTTTTCTTCCTTTTTCGTTTTTAATTAATTTGGACACCCCAATTAATTATATTGGGCAACCATGGGCACCCTTGACATGGGCACCCTTGACAAATTAAGATTTAATGGCCTGGGCAGGCGGCGAGGAGGCAGATCCCAGGCTAATGAATCATAGATTTGAGGAGGAGGCAAAATTATTTTAGGCGAGCTCGAGTTGAAGCACACAACCTGATAAGCTCGTAGGACGGCACCGATGCGAATGACGTGCGAATTTCAGTCATGGCAGCACGTCGAGAAGAGGAGATCGAGATTGAAGAATCAGTCATGCGGAGAGCCGAGCCTTGGTGCTGCGGCGGTGCTCAAGGTTGATGGCAGTGTAAGGCACGTGGAGTCGACCTAAGACATTGCGGCTTAAGTAAACAACAAGCAAATGACGAGGTAGAATGTGGCTCGAGGCCAAACAAGTGAGTGCGGCTGCGCGAGGCTGGACGGCTTCGGCGAAGATACTGGACGACCTCGACAGAGGAGTTTCGGGTGGCACATGAGGCTGAGCTTCAACTATGGTACTACATTTGTCACTCTAAAGAAAAAAAAACGGTCGTCACTACATTTGTCCTGCTACTAATGAAAATGTTTTGTAATAGGTAGGCCTGGAAATATGGTCGGGCACATGTAAATCCGTCCATTACCACCCGTTAAAATTTACCCATAAATTCGCCTGTTTGTTTAATGAATATTAACGATTAATCCGTGAAGAACCCGTCATATTAATGAGCGGATTCTAGTTTCCCAATGAATTCATTAGTACATTACAGTAATAGGCTAAATGAGTCTTAGCCCGTCTAAGACCCGCCCCACACCACCCACCCACCCACCCACCCGCTTGCCAGGCTTAAGGGATCTTTGTAACTTTAGTTCAATTCTTAAAATGAAAGTAAGGACTTCAATCTCCGCAGGTACACAATTTTGAGGATACAGTCCTGTAACTCCTGTTGCAAACTTAATTTGGGTAGGTATATATCTCAAGCTAACATGAGCTCTCATATATTTGCAATAAAAGTCAATTATATATTCAAATCAAGTCCTGCACACTCATATTCGAGTTCGAGTAGTAAAGGTGTATATAGTTTTGTTTTGCTCTCAGTACGGTCCATTCGTAGCTCTACCAGACTACCAGTCTGTTCGTAGCTAACTGTTTTATATCAAGATGAATCACGTCATAAAGCAATTGACAAATATGGTAGATTGGTACGAATGGTTGATATATATATATATAGCTACTAATTCATTCAAGTAAACATCCATTTGTTTATACATAGCGTACGTACCTGTTGGCAATGTCCATCTTATCGAATTGATCGAAGCGCAGGCAAGCTGATTTTTCAGCCGTATTGTTGTATTGTTGTACTGCTGCGTGCGTACTGGCCGTGCCGGGCGGCCAGCGGGCCTTCTATCGATCTCCGGCCAGGTCCCCAACAAAGTTCATGTATATATATACAGTGGTTGGCCGTATGGCCTCCGAAGGTTAATTCGATAAGATGGTTGAAATCACTCCCACACCTTCTATCGATCTCCTTACTCTGTAGCTTAATGAAGGAAAATGGTAGAGCTAGGCCCCGGATTCATGACGGAGTGAGAGAAAGCAAGTTCAGATCAGAAATACGTTAATTTACTGTAATGTGACGATGTAGATGTAGATATTAAACAGTAGGCAACCGATTTGGCTTATTATTTGTCAAAACCCAAAATGTATTTTATTATTTTTGGGGGGACATTTTGGGTGTTTGTGATTTTTGTATGTATATTTTGCCAACTGTCAATGTTCTGGTCTGGAAACCGAACAACCCTAGATGCACGTTGATTTCTCCCTTACATATTTTTTATTACGATTAAAGAACCTCTTGAATAATAGCAGTCTCCTCTAATTATAACTCATCAACACTACTCTTAGCAACCTGTGATAGTCTATTAGCTATAAAAATTTCTTCCCAAAAAATATGCCGAGCACTAGTTGAAAGGCTTTAAGATAGCCCTTGCAATCCTCTACCACCCACCCTACCTCCGACAAATCAATCTCCTCTCTCTCCAGAGCCGCCACTAAAGACGCAATTACATTCAATATCAACCTTCGACCATCTTTGATGAATACCAAGGAGAAGACCCGCTCTACACACATCCGTCTCCATATGTAGGGCAGAGAGAGCATGTGAAACAAGACGAGCGAATGCAGCAACGCCAACACCCTAATCATTACGAACAATCACTCTCACACCTTCTGATCTCGTAGACGCATCAAAGGCTCCATCTATATTAATTTTGAGGCGACCCGAGGGAGGACATTACCACAGAGATGCAGTTCTTTGCTTCTTGCGCACAGACTTCAGATGGTATTTCTAAAACTCAACAAGTTGCTGAATAACATATTGCAGCAACAACGTGGTATTGAAATGTTGCCCCTGCCAAATAATATTGTTTCGTGTACACCAAATACTCCAAGGTGCCATGCAAAAATTGTCAAAAAGCTCTAATCCAACTTGGTCAATTAGGTCCCACACCCATACACAAATATCCCTCTCCTCTACTTGACTTCCATGCAAACGTAGTGGACTAAGAGACCAAAAGAGAGAAAGAGTCTTACAATTAGTGAACAGGTGCATGTCGGTCTCCACCGAATCCTCACAAAACACACAGCGAGCATCATGAACTTTAATCTTCTGTTTGATCAGGTTACCTTGGGAGGGGATAATACCTCAAAGTAATCTCCACACGAACACTTTCACTTTAGGGGGGACATCGGCACCCCATACTTTGTTCCAGTACCGAGAAAGACCACCATTACTTGAAGAGCTTGCAGACAAATGATCATTCTTCTGTTGTTGCTAGTTGCGAATAACATGATAACCACTCTTTACAGAGAATATGCCGTGTTTGTCAAAGTGCCAGACGAGCTTGTCCTCTTTTTGCCGAAGGCTTAATGGGATAGCACATATTAGATCACGCTCCTCTTTGGTCACTAGCTCATCAATCATAGAAACAATCCACTCCCTTTCCTCTGCATCGATGACATCTGCTACTTTGAACTATTATGTCACCTCCATTGGTGTAGAAAATACCTTGAAAGAATGAGGTCTCGAGAGCCACGGGTCATGCCAGAATGATATAGACTCACCATCTCCAACTTGGTATCTTAGTCCCAATTGAAGCACCTTCCGACCAGACATAATGCTGCGCCAAGTGAATGAAGCACCACCCTTTAACTCAGCCTTCATAAAATTAACGTTAGGATAATACCTGGCTTTCAAAAGTCGGGCCACAACTGAGTTTGGTTTTTGTATGAGTCGCCATCCTTGCTTGGCTAAAAATGCCAAGTTAAGCAGATGCATGTTACGAAACCCCATCCCTTCTTCATTTTTGGGTAAACATAATCGCTGCCATGACATCCAATGCATCTTCTTCTCCTCCCCAGTTCCACCCCACCAGAACCGAGCCACCGTACGATGCATTTCTTCACAGATACCTTGGGGTAGCTCAAAGACACTCATCACATACTGTGGCACTGCCTGCACTACAACTTTGATTAATATTTCACGACTAGCCATACTCAAAAGCTTCTCCTTCCAGGCCTTAGTTTTAAGCCTCTCCTTTCAATAACCAAACGCAGCCTGTTTGGAGTAGCTAATTTCAGTGGGCAAACCCAAATAACTCTCTTGGCAATCAACTTGATTCACTCCAAGGATTATAACAAAATCATCTTGCAGGTTCCTGTTCACATTGAGACTAAAAGGAATGTCGCTTTTATAGTAGTTCACAACTTGCCCCGACACTGCCTCATACTTATTTAGCAAACCCTTCATGGCCTCGTAGTTCTCTTGCTTAGCTCGGAAGAAGATGAATGAGTCATCTACAAATAATAGATGACTAATGCATGGGGTTCCCTCAAAAATCTTCACACCACTGATCACACCTCTCTCCACTTCCCTAGAGATAGCCCTAGAGAAAGCTTCTGCGCAAAAAAGAAAGAGGTGGGGATATCGCATCTCCTTGTCATAGCCCGTGAGTTAGAGTGAGCGGACCTCTTGGTTTTCCATTAAGTATAAAAGAGTATGTCACAGTTTTAACACATCTCATCACCCATTCAATCCAAACTTCACCGAAACCCAAATTTCGCATCACCGCGTCTAAGAACTTCCACTCTACTTTATCATATGCCTTGCTCATATCAACTTTCAAAGCACACAAGCCCACCTTCCCACTCTTTCTTCTCTTAATATAGTGAAGAATCTCATACGTTGCAAGCGAGTTGTCTGAAATCATGCTTCCGGGTACAAAAGCACTTTGAAATGGGGACATTAAGTTATTCATCAGTGGTTTAAGCCTATTCACGAGAACAGCCAGAGCTGCGACATATACTCGACCATATCTACCTTGGGAATCAAAGAAACATAGGTCTCATTTAAACATCTTACCTCACTGCCCGAGCTCAAGAAGCTCCTTACTGCCACCACAACATCACGACCCACCACATCCCAGAATTTTTGGTAGAAACCTGCTGAGAACCCATCCGGTCCAGGGGCTTTCAACGGATTCATCTTTATCAAAGCAAAGTGAACTTCTTCCTCTGAAATAGGGCGAGACAAGCGCTCATTAGTCTCAGGTTGTACTAATTTCGAAATAGCCTCAAGCAACTCCTCGAATTGGCTTGGACCGGGACAAGATGAAGAGAACAGCCCCTAAAAATATTTCAACACTATATTCTCAAGCTTATCATCTTCTGTACACCAAGAACCCTCATCATCATACAACCCATAAATAGTATTTTTCTTCCGTCGATTACTAGCTTTCTAATGTAGATACTTAGAGTTTTTGTCATCCTCTGTCAACCAAAAAACTTTTGCACGCTGGCTCCAAAAAACATGCTCTCTGTGTAGTAACTCATGAAGCTTCGTTTGGACCTCCTGGCGAATCGCATCTATTTCATCACACCGTACTTGAGAGTAGAATGACGCCAACTGATCCCGTGTCTAGCGTATCTTCTCCTTCAAACCTCCAAACTGACCTGCACTCCAATCCTCCAAAGCTCTCCTAGTGCAATTAACTTTTTTCAACACCAAAGAAAAGGACTCCATCCCTTGTACGCTCTTCCAATTATTTTCAATAACCTCTTTACAATCCTCCTCAAGCAACCAAAACTCTACGAACTTAAAACTCTTCTTCTTTTTCTTTCGCTTTGAAACCTTTCGAGCTTCCAAGATTATAAGGACGTAGTCAGATGAACAACTTTTGAGGCAAAGAATAATTCCAACCAAGTCGAGGACGCCGTAAATTTATCTAAGCGAATTCGGACCTCCTTTCCACTACGCCTCCCTCTCCAAGTAAATCGCTCCCCTACAAACTTCACATCATTCAAATGAAAGAACTCCATAGCTGCCCTCAACCCCTCCATTTGGCTCGCACGTCTCACTGCTCTACCGATCTATCAAAAACTGAGGAGACCTCATTGTAGTCACCCCCAATCACCGAAGGCAAGTTGTCATGCAAACTTAGAGTACACATTAGACTCCAAGTAAGGTGACTATTCTCCTTTTTTGGTTGCCCATATATACCCGTGAACCTCCATCTCTTCAGGTCTGATGGCTCTCATATCACCATATCTATATAACTTGAAGAATAAGACTGAACATCCACCAGACTATCATTCCAGAATAACGCAAGACCTCCCCTCCGACTAACTGATTTCCCATTCTTTGTAGGAACAAACTCACAACTAACACCAAAAACATTACTCCTACCAATCTGCACTTTTATTGACTCTAACTCACAGCAACTGCTTCTAGTTTCACTAAGAAAAATTACATTAGGAAAATTGGGGGATATGATCCCTTTCAGGCCTTGAACTGTCCAAGGCTTCCCAATCCCTTGGCAGTTTCAACATAATACATTCATTGTTCGTGATGGGTCAAAACTAGACCCATCATGGGAGGGCGTTTGAGAGTACCCTAGAACTCATATCAAAATTATTCAATCTCATCGACATTACTTACTGTCTCTTCTATATCTTGATTACATACACTTCCCATGCAATCTCATTGCTTGGCCTAGTCACACTAGGAGTCAACTCGGCATATAGTGGACTCCCCACGTAGTCCTCATCATTACTATCTCTTGCTACATTTCCCAAATTAACAATATCTCCAGCTCCTCTAGGCTCATCAATTCATAATGACCCAAAGTTCGGCTCTCATTTAAATCAAAGTCCACCCCTTTCTTCTCCAAAATTTGCACGTTATATATGCAACCTCGATCCATCAATCTCGGGATTAGCTGAATTTGAATCTTATCTGAGATCAAACCCTGCTTTTTAGCATTCCAAAATTCTCCATCCCCATTAATGATTCCAAATTGGGAAGATCATGATCAACGGACTTGCCCAATTCATTCTCTTCAACTCCATACATGTCACCCACGCGCCGATGCTTACCACCGCCATCCTCAACCACGCATGTTTATTCAACCTCCATCCCATCCGTCTCCATAGCCTCCACCTCATCAGATAGCCGCTCCGCTCAAGATCTAACCATCCTCGTAACTGGGAGCTCAGGGGCAGTCATAGTCCAACCACCAGACTTCTTCTTAATCAAACCAAATCGATGACCACTACCACCAAGAGCTATTGTCGTCGCCTTACTCTCTTCTCTTTCCTTTATCTAATTATCACGCACCTCTATGCAAAGGCGTGCATCATACTGCATCTCTAATATTTCTCCCTTCTGATAAAGTTCACAGGTGTTCTTGTCGTGGCTAAGCATTCCACAGTAAAAACAGAACTTGGGGAGTTTAACATAATCAATCTCAAAACATGATGGCTCTGACTGGTGTGGCAACAACACCATAGCCACTCTAAGCAACGATTTATTGGTGTCAACCTTCACTTGCACCTTCAACGCAGTTCCTAAGTAGATGTCGTCCTTTGACTCCTCCAAGCGAACAAATTCTCCAACCGCATCTCCAATGCTTCTGCTAGTTGCAGTTAGCATATCCTGGGGAGGGACACCCCATGCTCTAACCCATAAATTTTGCATATTCAACATGACTAAAAGGATATCCTCTAAGTCATTTGTTACCGCCAAAGTGAAGAGAGCCTGATCGAAGTGCAATGGACACCCATCAAGCACCCTGTTTCAATCTCCCTCCCGGAAAAGGAGAACACAAATAGATCACTCCCCTCCAATGCACATGCTATAACCTTCATTCGCCCATTTGGGTTGTGCTTTAGCATTCACAGCTTCGTTAACGTCCTCATTAGTGCATCCTTATTGAAAGGTTTGGAAGTTAGAAATCTCCCGACCAATAAGTATCTCTTCACCTTCTACTTTTCTGGCACCTCCGTAACTACCAAAACCCTACACTACAAAACAAGGACAATAGCCGACTGCGTAGAGTTGACGGCTATAGCAAGACCAGTCCTCAGCTATAGTCATAGCCGACGACTAGCCGTCGGCTATACGGTCGACAATAAGAGGCCGTCAGCAAAAGTATGGTCGATGACCAGAAAGTGAGTTGTCAGGTATAGTTAGGACTATAACCGATGACATGATGTCATCAGTTATAGTCCTAACTATACCCGACGACTGGTCAACAACCGACGTTGATCGGAGGGCGACTATAGCCGACGACTAGTGTCCTGGTTGTCGGCTATAGTATTTATCTTAGCCGATGACTTTGAATAGTGTCATCGACTATAGTAGAAAATTTCAGAAAAAAAATAATAAAAAATGTACAATTCTAATCCTCGAACCTACAATTGCATAATATTATTGATCGAAGTTGCAAACACATTAAAAATTCACTAACAAAACACAAATTCACACATATTACACACCTACACTATGGATGATCCAAATTGATGTTATTGAAAACATCGACGTTAATATCATGGTCTTCGGGATCCTCCTGCAGCCGCGTGGCAGGAAAAGAGAACGTAGGTGGAGCCGGAACTGGGAATCCAGATGACTGGAGCTGTGCAGTCCAATTTTAAAACCATGAAGCCATCGCAGACTGCTCGACTAATCTCGCCCACTCCATCTCCTCCACCCGCCTTTGAGTCTCTTCCAGCACCCTCTGATGCTCTGTCGCCTGCCTCTGGTACTTTGCCGTCACACTCTGGAGATATTCCTATAGATAAGAAGACTTCGAACTTACCGACCTGCGTGAGAATCCATGAGTGTTCTTTAAGACCTCATCCCCCTTCTGTCTCAGACCCCTGTAGTAGTAGCCGCTTCTCCATGGTGGGGAAAAGCTCACCCATGATCCGCGCCGCTACAAGCGGGTCAGATTGATTAATCTGAGAGATGGCATGGGGAAGGTCTACATTCTGGGTCTCAGGTCATTGCTCTCTCATGATCTGAGTCAACACCTCCGAAATCACCTCTTGCACTTTCGCCTAATTGACAAGGGAAAAGAATAAATTTGACTAGTAAACATACGTAAAAAAATTTAGAGATATATAAGCAAATATGTTAATTAAGTTATAAGGGCATAAAACTTACAATATTTTCGGAGTACTGAGGATACGCTTTCTGTAACGTATACTCCAAATGGGGGACTTCAGGGTATTGGGTGGCCTATTCCATCCAACCCGAAAAGGATATCGAACCGCCATGATGGTTTTTCGTGTTTTTTCCCCGGTTCGCCGCGTTTATTGCAGAAATAGCTTGATTGGAAGAACATATGTGAAAAAAATTAGTTAGGAAACTATTTTCGCCAAATACAATACAAGTAAGCACAAACGGAGTACTGTTGCATACCTCAATCTTTGGGGTGTTGAAGTGGACTACGAGTCACTGCCACTCGTACTCCCTATACATAAACTCCATAGGGGGTACCCCCACAGAGGTTGTTATGCTTCTTTCAGTGTCGTTTGAGCTCACTCTTCCACTCCTTGTACATATATATGGGAGGTATGGGTGAGTAAATTGACATATAAATGATCAACAAAATGTCTAAAATTTAACTCCATATCTCATCACCTTCTTCCTTGCACCTCATCAGCCCACATGTATTTGAGCTCCTTTGGCACAATAAACCACAGCTGCAATGTATATATAAATAAATATATAAATGGTAGACATACATAATGAATATATAAAGGATAATTATACATAATGAATATATGATTAACTTACCGACAACGCATTGATCATATAGTCCTTCATACATTATGGCACGGATGACCACTCTCCCCATAGAACCGGCACTCTGTCTCGTATTATACTCTCTACCATGCCGGCGTACTTCTGGGTATTCTTATCTACTATCATGTCTCCATTCGAATTGGTCTGTATGACCACTTTCCCACTATCCTTGACCGCCTTGTCAAGTAGCTTGCCGCTGACCGTGCCTTTAATATTCTTTTTTGCATTACCTCCAGCCTCGGTGTCAGCTAACATACGGGAAAAAAATACATCATAACCACTTAAGCGGTATGTTCATTATGTATTAATGAGTTTCAAATTAAATACTAAGTTTGGTAATATTTACTCTATTCGGACGTCGATGTATTTGATACCCTCGCACTATATAGAGGTGTATTAAACGGCACATAAAAGTATGCCTCTTCCGGGGTAGTGTAACCAATCTGTCCTGGAATGGGCACTTCCCGATCATCGAGCGCAAGTATGGATGGTATTGTATTGGGCATGCAGAGATGCGGCGGTGGACCACCACGTGACCCCGTAGAGGAACCATCTGAAGGACCTGCATTAGAGGCTGACGGCTGCGACGAGGGAGTAGGCACCGTTGGTCGGGAGATGGGAGGCATACAGACACCCGAATGTAGGGGACCCGTAGAGGTGGCCGGCTGCGGCGAGGGTGTGGCGCCTTCGTTGAAAAGCGGCCTCGTGCAGGCAGGTCGGTGGGCCCCTACATTTTGTTGCGGCTGCTGAAGCAGCTGAAGGTGTCGAGAGGTCCTCAGGCCACTATACGTGTTACTTATAGAGGCGGATGAAAGGACCTAACCCCGATTTAGCTTCCTAAATCAGAATCAAACCCCTTCAAAAACACGAACCAACAAAAACCGTAGAAATTTTGGCAGAGTTTCGTTACTAGCGTGGAATTACCATTACCTGCACGCGGAAAATACACTTCATCCTATGCCACAAAAAGCAAACCGTGGGCACCAATCCCATCCGGATTTCTCAATATCACAACAGTAAAGTAAACAATACATATAATAGTACTTTACTGAAATCCGGGTTTAAAATCGTATAACATATTCAACAGAAAACTCAGAGCGACCTCTAATACATAATCATATAAGTATACCACAGTAGGTAGGACAATAAACCTACTGGAAGAAATAAGGTAGCTCGAGCACTATGCCTCCGACCACGACGTGCGACACCAGAGCCTGAACTACAAACTGGGCACAGAAACCGAAAAGCCCAGGGGAAAGACATGAAACACGTTAGAGTGAGTGGATGAAAATAAATGTCTTTCACCAGTTTATATATATGTTTAAAATCACATATGCGAGTCCAGGTAAATAAAATAACAAGTACACGAGGTAAAACTCATACTCCTCTAGTGTACTGAGCATGCAAGTAAAATCCCACGGGGTCACTCATGGACTCCTCCGTGCTAGTACAGTCTGAACCACGGAGTCCCTGACTACCACGTGATTCTAAGCCAGAAATGGCCTCGGTTCTAGGGTACTGCCCTTCCAGGCGGCCCTCCGTCGGGGATCAACCGACGAGGCAAGGTGTATCGATACAACAACGTAACTGAGACTGTACTCTGTGTAAACCAAATCATAAACATTT
Organism: Geum urbanum; assembly: GCA_946800695.1. NCBI lineage: Eukaryota > Viridiplantae > Streptophyta > Magnoliopsida > Rosales > Rosaceae > Geum > Geum urbanum. The sequence continues at coordinate 10,208,856 of OX327015.1, forward strand.
CGATGCAGATGCATGAAACAGCATAAAAGTGTATGCATATTCGTATACGTATATCCGTATAAGTATAATCGTATAATCGTAAAAACATATGCTCATAATAAACATAATCTCATATGAAATCTCATGCTCGTAAATCCATAATCATGCTGCATGCTCATGTTCATAAAACATATATAAATGACTCGCAATCAACCCGTGAAAATAAATTGTCCACTCACAGATTGGCGTAACGCGTATCGCGTTAACCCGTGATCCGGCGGAAAGTCCCTCGCCAAAAGAACGATCACGAACCCCTGAATATTCACAAAATCCATATCTCATAATCATAACTCGACAATTCAATACAAATCACGAGAAACCACCGTTCTCGGAAACACGAAATTCAATGTCGACGAATCGTCGAAAATCCATATATAACACCTCAATACCTCGCTTTAGTTTCGGACACTCAATTTGAAAAACGAACCTCCCCACTGCGATCGGGGCGCGATTTCGAGTCAAATGACATGCGACATGTCGAAAATCCAAAAAGTCAAACCTGTTGACCGTTGACCGCCGCCCACGGTGGCGCCGCTGCCGGACGGAGAACTTCAAGGCATAGCTGCACCTATTCCACTCAAAATCGTCCACTGAGCAACTTTGTCAACTACACCGAAGTCCAATTCTCACTCTAACACATCCAATTTCAAGCAAAACCGAAATGACACAAAAAATTCAAACCCAAAATTCTCCATGCTCAAATCAAATTAGAACACCATGTTTATATGGTTAGAATCACATTGAAGAGGGCTACAAAACCCAGTACCTCTTGAAGTTCAACTCGGCCAAAATCGGGATTCACCATTAAACCCAAAAATCCCAAACTTTGGCCCATGATTTCTCTCTCCACCGTGGGACTTGCCGGAATATGAGGTCGGGAAAGTGACGAGGAGATAGAGGCGAGTCGGAAGACACCAACAACATGCTCGGAGGTGGCCGGATGCAATCTTGCCGCCGGCAAGCCGAAGTCGCCGTCGAACTAGCTCCTCCCCCCTCCGGTCAAACCGGTCAAACAAGGTCAACCCATTAATTGAAGTCTTTGACTTTCCCAAAACAGTAAGCCCACTATTTATACTTTCCCAAAAAGGAAACTTCATGTTTATCCAATTCGACGAACTTTAAACACCCGTAACTTTCACGTCGTAACTCCGATTCCGATAATTCTCGCGGCCACGAACTCGTCTCAACGTACTCTTCAATAATCACCCAAAGTCAAACACATCGGCCAAACGGATAAAAAGTCAACCCTTCAAAGCAACACACATTAAATCGACTAAATAATCAACAAACGGAAAAATTCGCAACTTAAACTCGGTAACTCAGAATAATGCTCCGGAAGTTCCTACAAACTCGAAATTAAATTCTGGACAACTTCCATGAAGGATTCAAAGCCAAATTCTCGATCGGTAATTTAGTCGTTAAGTAGCTCGCCATATTAATCCATTTCCGTCGAAACTTCAAATATACATAACTAATTCCTCGGTTGTCCAAATAACGATCCGGAACCGCCCACAAACTCGTAATCACATATAAAACGACTCTCAAGAAGAGACCCAGCTCCAATTCTCGGCCAATAATTTAGTCGTTAAGAAGCTTCGGCGATTCAAATAATTATCGAACAGCTGCGACTACGCAGTAACTCATGTATACAGCTGATCATACTGCTGATTCTGGTCCGGGTCGTCACAGCGGACGAGAAACTATCGCCGCTAGACTCGGTTCATTTGTTATAGCCCTTCGAACTCTTCCGACTTACCAATTCATGATCCCTAATTATTTAAACCCTAATTAAATTAAACCCTAATTAATTAAACCTTAATTAAATTAAACTCTAATTAATTAAACCCAATTTAAATTAAACCATACATAAATTAATATATTTCACACCACAAATTCATACCAAAATCATAAAATTCACAAAATTCATACATAAATCACAAAATTCACAAAAGACATACATGAAACACAAAATTCATACATAATTCACAAAATTCACAAATTTCATACATAAATCACAAAATTCACAAAATTCATGCAAAAATCATATATTTCATATATTCCCAAAAAATCACAAAATTCACATAATATTCCCTCAAAATAATAACATATTCCATATATCACAAATTTCATAAAATACACAAATTCAATTAACCCAATCAAAAATTTCATACAATTTATAAATTCAATAACCCAATCACAAATTCCATACACAAATTCAATAACACAATCACAAATTCCATACACAAGTTCAATAACCCAATCACAAATTTCATATAAAAATTCAATAACCCAATCAGAAATTTTATACATAAATTCAATTAACTCAATCTAATAACCTAATCACAAAATCCATAACCCATAATCAAAACTCATATACATTCACATAATCCAATCTACATCAAAATAAAATTCAATAGTAGAAACCCTAACATTTAGGGGGGAAATGTGAGAGAGAGAGAGAGAGGACAGGGAGAGAGAGAGGAAGAACCTGTTTTGGAGAGTTTGATCCGATTTGGGGGCTTTTCCGGCGATTTGAGATGTTTGGAGAGGGATTTCGGGGGTTTGGGACGATTTGGGAGAGAGGAGGAGAGATTTTGGGGGAGGAAAGGCCGAAGAAATGAGGTCTCGGGCTGAATTTTCTGGTTATAATGTTTGACCATAGCCGACGACTTAATGAATGTCATCGAGCATACTATACTCGATGACATTCATTAAGTCGTCGGTTGTAATTTTATTTTTTTATATTTTTTTTTAACTATACCCGACGACTTTTGTACATGTCGTGAGGTATAGTATGTAAACATTTTAAAATACATGCCTCTTTGGCAAAAATTACCTGTTTCGCAGTAACACCTGTTTACCTAATAGTATAACAGAAATAAAGCAAACATTTCAACGACATCCTCATGATCCACCCACACATTTAATTAATTATCAAACGTACATTCATGTTTAACTAAGGCTCATAATCAGAATCATCACTTGAGTCTGGATCGATGTCGGAGTTAATTTCTGGTAATATGTGCCGCTCCTCGTCACCAGAGTCTTCGTTTAGAATGACATCAATAAGACTTACATCCGCCTGCCGAAGTCGAACGACACTACCAGGTCTCACATTATTTAGGCGAATTGTAGAGGATTCAGAAATACCAATTGCGTTGAGCTCTTGGTATGCAGTCACTTCTTCAATATCGTCGGCCTCACCAAGTGTAGTAGCACTGCATATGTTTGTAGGAACAACATGGTTGACTACTTTCCACGCCCCTTTGTGCACAAGATCATCTAGATAAAATACTTGTTTTACCGATTTGACAAAAATAAAAGGGTCATCCTCATACCAGCTTGTAGCAGTATTCAGCGAAAATCATTTCACATTTTACGGATGCTCGTTTATCAAGCTCAATCATATCACATAATCATTCGTCCTCTGACGTTAATCACATAATATACATTGATAAATCATTTCATGTTTCAAGTTTATCATTTAACGTTATATCGTCAAATATAATAAAATCATATCGAATTAACGAAATCGAGAACACTCCATCCGCAGATGGATTTATATAATCTCAATAATATATCACCTCAAGTTAAGAAAATCGAGGACACCACTTGGATTGGTTTTGGGTCACTACACCCTAGGGAGGCATAATCCCTACTTAACTATATGCCCATAAACGGGCCTCAACCAGGATTTCAAACCAAGTCGCATCCTGAAGACCCCACCAATCTGTGAGAGCCTAACGATATATGAAGCCCTCATCCATATATCCAAATATAATCATATATATACCATCAACATTTTCGTTTCTCGTATAATAATTCTCAATTATAATTGTAATCGTAATTCTCATATAATAGTTTCAATTCATTAATTTCTGATGAATCCCGTTGGATTCTAATCAAGTCAAATTGACCATAAATCATAATCATCAATCATTTTGCATCGATATGCAAATAGTCAATTTGTATATTGTACAAATTGTACAAATAATCATAAGTACAGTAAAATAATACACTTTTATTTTTTGTTAATCGTTGTAATGTCTCATTTCCATTTTGTTTGACAACTCATGTTGTCGTTCCGTTAGTACTTTGTAACATCTCGATTTTAGTGTTTTGAATATCGTTCGTTGTAGCTCAATATAAAAATATAAAATTCAAAAATATATTCAGAAACAAATATCAAATAAAAAATATTGAAAACTGAATATCGATAAATGAATTTCGATAACTAAACTATGTATCCACAACAAGTACAGAACCGCATACCTCAGGTCCTGCATCGGCAAATGTGTAACCACTTCTCGTCCACAACCACCATTCATTGTCATCGCGATGTTCACAAGAATACAAATTCACAATTCTAGACTCATATTTCACGACTAATTGTTTAACACAAAGTACAAAAAAAGCGAAGTCTGAGAGTTGAACCACGCTCTGATACAAGTTAACTAACTAATAAAATATTCAGATAAATCGAGGAAGAACTTGATCTGAAAAACCAAATTTGACTAAATCAGTTGAATAACAGAATCAATAACTTGTTACGACGAAACAGTCGTAACGATAAAAGACAATTCTAATTTCTTTGTCGCCCGCACCACCTCTGGTGGTGAACCCCGTTACCACCACCCACCCACTGGGACGACAGAGCCTAAATGGCTGATTAATCTCACGACTGTGTTCGTATTGTCAATACAAACCTAATGACATATAACACGACCCATATAGAAAAATATTTTTCCGGACAAATTTTCCAGTCATGCGTCATCATAGACGGTGGCGCGTGCCACCCACGTGCCACCACTGGTGACCACCGTCGGCGGTGACGGATAACATATCAAAACAAAGCTATCGAGAAGCCCAATAACTTTGTCCAAATGACCTATACCTGATTCCGGTTGATTTGGATGGAATCCGCCTTGTAAACCCACGGCCCGTAAATCTCTCTGGCACTGATCTCCACTGTGGAGCCATCTTGTGGCTCAAGGCATATCCCAATTGATTCATAAGATAGAGGGAAGCAAAACACCTCTATCCACGATAGCCACAACCATCGGCAACCATCGCCACGATAACGCCGAACGACGACGACGATATTCGAATCCTCACATATCGACCGGCAACCAAAATATTTTCCATACACAAACACAATCTATAGACCAAGAGGGTTCAAACTATACCAGTCTTGTGGGGGGAGACCATGCCGGCAATGGGGACCGAACTCACTCGAAACCACCCTAGAAATTCTCACCGTCGAATCTCTCTCCTCGAGCCTCTATCGCCGAAATCAAGGCCATCAATCGAAAGAGAAGGTGGAACCTACTAATCTCGACCAATTTCACGACTCGCTTAGCTTTATTTTATGTTTTCGATGAAAGGCATAAGATTACATTTTACGATTTCTTTAGATTATTTTTTTGTCCACTCACTTTGACGCTTTCCATGTTTTATATGTCTTTCCCTGAGCCCTTCTGTTTCCAATGCTCAGGTTGTAGAGTCTCAGCGGAGGTCAGACGCACACGCAGATCGAGACAGAGAGGTATCCACAGTAGGATCCAAGGTTGATCCTATGAACTAGCAACTTAGTCAGCATATGTAGTGTAGAGAGTTTAGTAGCTTTAGTATCATAAATGGTTTTAGATTCAATTGTTATGAGTTGATCCTGAAATTGAGTTTCTTTAATTAATGATTTTTCAGCTTATGGGATTTCCTTTCGGTTTACATTTGGACTAGCATGTTAAGGTTCTAATGATCATTTAGGGCCTAATCCTGGCTTAAAAAATTAAATCGAGATCAGGTCCTCTCAATATTGTTATGCCTCAAACTACGTGTACGCCTAACCTCCAATGAAACTCTGCAAACCTAGGCATTTGAAACCAAATGGCCCAGGCAAAGATATTTCAAAAACAGAAAACTATTACAGTGAGTGGAAAATAATCAAAATAATGTAAGAATAAATTACATTTATGCTCTTCCACTGAATTTCAATCAAAAGTTAGTATGCGAGTATTTATAAATCATAATACAAAACAAAAAAGTTGAGATCAAGCACGAGACTGACAATAAACTCAAACTTTTGAATGCGGGATATAAAATCGACTGGTTTAGAGGTGAATATGAACTAAATCTCTAACAATAACGATGACTGAGGTATTCACATCTATAGCCATCAAAATTGATAATTGGCCGACTAATAACTGAATATGGAATGAATAACCAACTGAGGTATTCAACGTCTCTACTCATCAGAAACTGAGTCAACTAACTGTGAAATGAATATGAAATGAAATCATCTGAAAGGAATGACCGAGATATCTGACATCTCTAGTCATCGAGTGTCCTTTAGGAGCCTCGCATCCAGGACGACATGCGCGTGACTATCGTGACTCAAGGAATAAGAAAGCGATGGTAACTGACAGTGAACTACAACCCCAGTTACCCCTATTATTTGGTAGTGAACTATAACCCTAGATAATACATCAGTAGTAAACTACAACCCTGGAATGGCTACTTGAAGGCCAATTAAGTAGCATATATCCACATATATCCAAAACTTCGGAAAGGATGAAAGGGAAACCTATATACATATGTATACTTCCTGAATACTATTGCCAAATAATTAAAAATGATTAATGACGACTTCAAGCAGTTCTATAATTTTTTTATATCTATGTTTATATGAAAAATAAAAGAATTTTTTTTGAATCAATTCCAAATCAAAATTGAAAAAAGAATCACATATTCATAGATCAAATCATCGACTCCTAAAATCTATGATATAAATATAGTCTCCCAATAAGACACGAGAAATGAACTAATGAACTGACATGTCCAGTGGAAGCAATAACTGAGCTGAAAATATTAAGTGTAAGCCATAGATGTAAATTGTAGCAGAACCCAAAATCATAAACATGCAACTTGAAAAGCTTGAATTAACTGAACTGACATATCGAATGAAAGTGTTATCTCAAGTGGAACCAATAGAACTAAACCACAAATGCAGGTAGAAACAATACTCAAAATCATAAACATAAAATGTGAGAAGTTGAACTAACGGAACTAACTTCAGCTGAATTAAGGTAAAAGGAGTCGAGGATGTAACCGTTATAAATTTCAAGCTAGTATAGCGTAAAATGTAAAAGCATAATCACTGAAAGAAAACTAACATCGAAAACATAATTGAACGTATTACTCGCCTTATGAAAGAAAATATTCACTCACCTTGATTGTCAAAAAAATAGTTGTCGAACCACTAACTAGAAATCGTATTCGGCGCTCCTAAAGCCAATTTGGTGGTCAAGATTAAACAATAATGCAGCATTATTGTACGTAAAATTTAAAGAGACTAAGACCGTATGAAACGTCCATCTAAACTCGTATCAATTTTCAATAATAGTGAATCGTTACTTAGTCGTCCTCGTACTCGACAAATCACATGCTCTATCTCATTCTTCATGTCGTTTTAAACGAGCTGAAAAGAAAGTTTATCTATACTCATGTGCGAAACTCAAGCATTACAAAAATCCGTCAAAACATAAAAAAACTATAGGATAAACAATTACAAATTAGCTTAGGAAACTCCCCGTGAAAAAATTGATTTTCTAGTCGCCGGAGCTCACCACGTGCCACCACCTGCGGTGGCCCAAATAGACTGACTCCAATTCCATCAACCCGCATATCAATCAGAAGCTCTTATAGCATAGAACAACTTTCCCAACTAATGCAATACCAAAAACCGAACAAAAATAGCCAGAAACTACCTTGGAACGCCGAAGAATTCCTGGAATCATTGTCGACCGTCCAACACTAGAGGTTTGAGGCTGGTCTCGTTCGCTTACTTAGACGATGGGCTTCAAAATCCCTATTGTTTCATACATAGAAACCGCCGTTGCACTTGCTGGAGACGAAATGGAATTCCGGCATAAATCGGCCGATTCTCTCTCCATTTTTTTACATGCCTGAACTAAGACTCGGGGGTGATATTGGGGGATGAAAAGCTTCGATTTCGGGAGAAGGAGAAGTGCAAAGGAGCTCGTCGGTTGCCGGTGATGCTTAACAGTCGCAGCGAGGGAAGAAAGGGAGAGAGAAATTGATACTGATCACGTTCTCTCTCTCTGGATTGATACCCATATTTCAACCATCCCAAATAGACGGTCGAGATTAAATCTCATACGATCTGACGGCCCAAATAAATTAATTACCAGTAATTTATTTTCCAAATAATCAGCTCAATCATCTAAACTTCTAAAATTCACAACAATTTGCTCAAATCTTCGAAAAATGGACTAAACTTATTTGCAGACTCGTAATAATTTTTTCCATAACTTCAGTGAAAAAGGTGAATCCAAAGTCAAAATATTCAAAAAGTCAATTTTGAAGGGTTGCGAAGAAATCTAAAGTCTCAATAAACACGCCAAAATAGAATCAATTCGTGAATAATATAAGTAAACAAGATTAGCGTGATAATTGGAATACATGTCGTAACAATACAGCTTCTCCCCACAAACTTTGGGGCACATTCATTCCAAACAAGGAAGCATGAATAACTTCCATAACTGTCTATTCTTTCATTTAGCTAATCCATTCTTTTGAGGGGTGTAAGCAATAGAAGTCTGGTGTCGAATCCCATGAATGACCAAGTAAGTCGACATCTCACAATTCACATATTCTTCACCATTGTTAGATTGGAGAATCCAGATTTGCTGTTGGTACTGGGTTGCTACCATCTTGTAAAATTCAGTAAATATATGAAATACTTCACTTTTACACTTCATCAAATAAACCCAAGTCATTTTGGTACATTCATCAATAAAAGTCACTAAATAGCGAAAGCCAGAACAAAAAGAAATTCGTGTAGGACCCCAAACATCAGAATGAATCTTCATGAAGGCAAATGCAGATTTATTCAAGCTTGACAAATAGGTAATACGGTGGCTTTATGCCAGTTCACATGTATCACACTGAAACTCTGAAGCATTCACACGAGAAAAAAATTGAGGTTGAAGATTCTGCAAGTAATGAAAGTTCAAGTGACTAAGACGATGGTGCAAGATTTCAACATTTCAATTGTTGTTCTCCATTGCTTGTTAAATCAAGGTAATACAGTTGTCCCCTTCTAACACTATAACCGAGAACTTTCCTAGTCAGAATGTCCTGGAAAAAAATACAAAAGTCTGGATAGAAAATTACAAAACATGCAAGTGCCTAAGTTATTTGGCTAACAGATAGAAGGTTATAGGCAAGAGAGGAAACAATTAGATCATAATGAATTGCCAGATTATCAGAGATTTGGACAGAACCTTCACCAAGAATAAGAGATGAAGAGCCATTAGCAGTGGTCACAACATGTTTAAGAGATGGTTTAATGATTTGTAGTAGACATGGAGTGTTCGTCATATGATCAGTTGCAGGAGTATCAATTATCCAAGTATTATTTGCAGGTAATGAAGAGAGAGATAATGTCTTGCCCCTCATACATGATTCAACTATATTAGTGGTGACAATTGATGAATGCTCTTCCTCTGAAATAATAGTGGATTCAAGCGACATCTTCATGTATACAGGACACAGGATTTCACGTATACTTCGGGATTTTATGGGTTTTCAAATTCAAAGAATCAGGTTCAATTTCAAGGGTTTTAAGATTTAGGATTTCAAGTGCAATTAAAAAAATTTGGTAGTGGTAATTCGGGTTTCAATTCAATTTAGGGTTTTCAAATTCCTGGAACCTGGCTCCGATACCAAGTAGAAAAATATTTTAAGGAGAATTCAACATTTTTAGTCATCCCAATTTTGGGGTTAATATAGCTTTACAAGTGGTTTCCAAATAGAAAAATATATCTACACAATCTGATACAAAAAAAATATACTTTTCAATGGTGGTACCGTGGAGCTACACTCATTCACATTCCTTCATGTGTTAGGTAAACGTTGGAACGTATTTTTACTAGGATAGTTGGATCATTTGCATTCTTGGGCATGAAGTGTTAGCAAACACATTAATACTTTTACTCGTAATCGCGTGTTTTCTCTCGAAAACATGTTATTTGTCATTGCATGTACATTTTAATGTTCAAGTTTGGCTAATTGTTTTTGAAAGGACCCAACCCCGATTTAGCTCCCTAAACCGGAATCAAACCCTTTCGAAAACACGAACCAACAAAAACTTTTCAAAATTTCGGCAGAGTTTCGTTACTAACGTGGAATTACCATTACCTGCACGCGGAAAATACGCTTCATCCTATGCCACAAAAATCAAACCGTGGGCACCAATCCCATCTGTATTTATCAATATATCAATAGTAAAGTAAAACAATAAATACATCTATACTTTACTGAAATCCGGTGTAAAATCGTATAACATAATCAACAGATTTCTCAGAGTGACCTCTATTATATAAACACATAAGTATACCACAGTAGGTAGAACAATAAACCTACTGGAAGAAATAAGGTAGCTCGAGTACTATGCCTCCGACCACGACGTGCGACTCTAGAGTCCGAACTGCAAACTGGGCACAGAAACTGAAAAGCCCAGGGGAAAGGCAAGTAAAAACGTTAGAGTGAGTGGACGAAAATAAACATATGCCTTTCACCAGTTTATATACATACTCAATGTAAAACAGTGCGAGTTCGGAAAACACAACAACACACACACATATATATATGGAGGTTGTCGGGTGAATCTCTCAAGCCCGACGTCAGGTGAATCGCTCAAACCTAACGGTGAAAGGCCAGGGGAATCTCTCAACCCCGGCGGCACTCAGGAGAATCTCTCAACCCTGCTTCAGAGGAATCTCTCAACTCTGGGCCAGAGGAATCTCTCAACTCTGGTAGCATCGATGCTATAAATGCCATCACCCATAAACACATAACAATACCTCCGAAAATAACATATATCTCAATCATCGTATAATTTAAATACGGAAATCATAAAATTCACGAACTCGCAAATCAACAGTGAAAATAGAAACTTGTCCACTCACACGCTTGCGTAACGCAATTCGCATTAACCCGTGATCCGGCGGAAAGTCCCTCGCCAACGAACGATCACGAACACCTGAATATTCACAATGTCCAATTCTCACAAACATAATTCGACAATTCAAAACAAATCACGAGGAACCACCGTACTCGGAAACACATAATCCGATCACGACAAACTGTTGGAAATCCGGAAATCATACCACAATACCTCACTATAATTTCAGATGCTCAAATCGAGAAACGAACCTCCCCACTGCGATCGGGGCGCGATTTTGAGTCAAATGACATGCAATTCATCGAAAATCATGCCGGGCGAAAAGTCGCCGCTGCCACCGTCGTCGGAAAATCCAAACCTGCCCAGAAAATTTCATGCTATACATGGTTTCAAAGATCTCGACAATCCCAACAACTTTCCAGTTATAGTTAAGGCCAATTTTGACCGGAAAACCTTCAAAACTCAACCCAAAGTTCAAACCCTTACCGGAATTCAAACCGTTCGATCTCTCTCCTCCGGCCACGGCGACCTTCAAGACCACTTGGAAAAGACTCCTTGGCTCAAGGCTAACAAAAGCTCTCAAAGGAGCACCACCAAATCGGCCGGAATCAACGCCTCCGTCCGCCACCATTTCTCGCCGGAATTTCGTGATTTTCACCACCCAAATTCGTCCTCCTCCGGCCACCACGCAAGGGATTCAACCACCAAATTGAAGAGCAACCCGAACCCAACAAAAGTCATGAAGAAACCTTGTTCAATTATGGCCGGAATCGGCCACAAATCCGGCAACAAAATTCGGCATCCAACGGCACCCAAACGGGTTGACCCACCGTGGTCAACCCAGTCAACACAATTAAAGTGGAAAGTTGACTTTCCCAAAGGAGAAACTGCTATTTATAGACTTTCCCAATTAGGAAACTTCATAATTATCTTTTCGACGAACTTTGAACACCCGTAACTTCCTCGTTGTAACTCCGATTCTAATAATTCTCGGGGTCACAAACTCGACTTGACATGATCTTCAATTATCACCCGAAGTCAAACACATCGATCAAACCGATAAAAAGTCAACCATTCAACCCAAACACATAAATAATCCGACTAAACAATCAACAATCGGAAATCATAACTTAATCTCCGTAACTCAGAAAAATGTTCCGAAAGTTCCCACGAGCTCGAAATTAAATTCTTAACAACTTCCGTGAAGAAGCCGAAACCAAATTCTCGTCCGGTAATTTAGTCGTTAAGAAGATCGTCAATATAATCTGTTTCCGTCGAAACTTCAAATATTCATAATTAATTCCTTGGTCGTCCAAATAACAATCCGGAACCACCCACGAACTTGAAATCACACATACAACGACTCTCGAGAAGAGACTCAGCTCCAATTCTCGGCCAATGATTAAGTCGTTAACAAGCCTTGTGATTCAATCAACTGTCGGACATCTGCGACTACGCAGTAACTCACGTATATAGCTGATCAAACTGGTGATTCTGGTCCGGGTCGTCACAGTTTTGGATTGTTTAAACCAGGGGGTTATGCTTAGAATTTTCCGGCTTTAGGCTCTCAACTTTATATTAGTTTGTAGGAGATGTTATGCTTATGCCATCTTCAGTAATAGGGTTTAAAGGGTTATAGGTTAAATTATACCCCTATTTTGATCTTCAACAAGATATAAGGGTTAAGCCAAAGGGCCAAATGACCATAGAAATAGCCATATTTAGCCCTTTGGCATGCCAAATTTTTGGAGACCACTTAACAGATTAATATGCATATTGATAGTTAAAAATGGACCTAGATAAAGACAAGTGTCATGTTTTAATAAGTTGATTCTATAGAATTCCAATATCCAAACACTACCGCAATGTTTTTTAACATTACCGGCGATTTTTTCTCCAAAAATCGCCGGTAATGTCTTTTTTTTTTTTTTAACATTGCCGGCGATTTTTCCGGCAAATCGCCGGCAATGTTCCGCCGGTAATTAAAAACAAAAAAAGACATTGCCGGCGATTTAAGTCGCCGGTAATGTTAAAAAAAAAAGAAGACATTACCGGCGACTTAAAGTAAGTCGCCGGTAATGTCTTTTTTTTTTTTTTAATTACCGGCGGAATATTGTCGGCGATTTGCCGGAATATTGTCGGCGATTTGCCGGAATATTGTCGGCGATTTGCCGGAAAAATCGCTCGGCAATGTTAAAAAAGAAGAAGACATTACCGGCGATTTTTGAGAAAAAAATCGCTGGTAATGTTAAAAAACATTGCCGGCGATTTAAAAATCGTCGGTAATGGTTAAATATGTTGTAGTGAAAACTAATACATACACACCCAATTAATTTGTTTGTAAAAGATATGTGGGAAGTTTCATATTCAAAAGTAATGTTGGCAAGATTCACATTATCGCTATCCCTCAATCAAAAATACACATGAAAATTAAATTATTTTAAAAATTGGTGCTTAAATTAAATTTGATCATAATAGAATAATATCATAAAATTAAAAAAAATGTAAATTATAAAATATAAAAGGACTAAAATTTAGCCATTTCTTGTGAGAGCCGGTCTTCAAGTTTTTAATAAAATATTAATATATCTTGGACTATATTATAGCCCTGCGTCCAGTTTAACCCTCGATTATTGAAGATGGCTTTATGCCCAGGTCTGAGATAACCCAAGGGCATAGACACTGATCCAACGAAGCCTTGGTTAGATAGCTTGTAAAACACCACAAAACCATATCAGCAAAAAAGGAATAGTCTCGTTCCTAAGAAAACCCAACATTCACCACAATGCACATGAACATCATTTATATATGCCTACAACGTGCAACTAAATATCTAAATTAGCAAAGGGAATTAACCCGGAATCAAAACAGAGATCGAGAAAGCAAAGCTAGTCCCAGCTGCTCATCGATCAATGGCTATGAGGCAACGATTAAGTGGAATCTCTAATATTACTGCTGGACGTCCAAGACAATCATATCGTCCCACTTACGAGGATTTCCAGCCCCAGTTTGAATTGAAAGAAGTACCCGAAGCTCACATCATACATGTTCAGCTTCCTGGTACCTATATGTATATATGCAGCGCATGTGTTTCTTAATATATTTCTAGCTTTCTCTAGCTTCTTAATTACTTGGTTCCTGTATTTATGTCTGTCTTCTTAAATTGCCGATTCCAGGTTTCTTAAAAGAGCAAGTAAGAATCACATTTGTTCACTCCCCTGGTGAGATAAGAGTCCACGGACAACGACCCCTTGGCAACAACAGATGGAGCCGTTTCAACAGAACCTTTCCTCTCCCACAAAACTCGGAGCCAAGTAAGATTCATGGAAAATTTCACAATGGAGTTCTCACCATTACAGTGCCAAAGGAGGTCATCACACGAGTAGCTAGTCCTGAAGAAGAAGAAGAAGAAGAAGAAGAAGCAGAGCCTGCCGCTGATGCGCAGCAGCCACAAAAAGACTTGCATCACGACGAGAAGGTTTCTTCAAAAGAAAAGGATCATACACCTGCTGCCTTGGAGCCAAAGGTGCAAAAAGGTCAGGATGCCATTCACCAAACAGCTATTGCTACTGCTGCGGCTCCATATCATAAACAAGGCGATATGGCAAGTGTTCCATCCAAAGTACAAAAGGGAATTCCAGAAGCAATAGGTACTGCTGGGACACAAGAACAGAATGATAAGGCAGGAACTCTTCCGAAAGCTGTATCTACAATGATTCCAAATGAAACACAAAGAGATGACAAGAGGGTGATACCTTTGAGTAGTTTTAGTCATCCCCAAGATACTGCAGTGGAGCCCAAGTCTCAAAAGGGTACCCAAGAAACTCTACCAAAAGCAACCGAGCTCGCAAATGAGAACCTGGGAGAAGCAAAGAATACTGTTGATGAGACACCTCTTCACAACAGAGAGGAGATAACTCATGGCAAGAGAATTAGCACAAAAGAAGACGTGGTCGAAAAGCATGCCCCAAATGTTTTAGATAAGGTAAAAAAGAAGAAGATAAAGCAATCTGGTAGTGGTGTTGAGCAAGATAAGCAGCCTATAAAAGATGGTACTAATGCTGGAAAGCAAGAAATGGCAAGTGTGATCAAGTGGATAAATGACGAAGAAAAACAGCTGTTTATCAACATGGGAGCAGCACTTCTCGTTCTTGTGGCATTTGGGGCTTATACATCCTACAATTTCTGGTGTTCCGGGAAAACCAAGAACTAATATATTAAGCCCATAGTATGTATATTTATACCTTTCTGTGATTAAACATACGTCGCGGCATATACTTTATATAGGATACTAGACCACTTTGTAGTTTGTAATAGCGCCGCCGTGCCTTCCCTTGATGGCCACGGTGCTGCCAATCTCTTCTCTTCTCATCCAGCATGCTTGATTTCAGCGTCATAGCATGGATTTGCTGAGGCATCGTCAACAATGATACAAGGGATGCACTTTTGTCGATGGTGAAACTTCGCAAACCTAGTTTGATTTTCTTATCAAAAACGCTAGCTTTAGCTTGTCATCTCGAGGATATCCAGATCAAAATAGGTTTTGACGGAGTATATTACAAGGAACGTAGTGACGATTCGAGGGGTTTGGCTCTATTTTGGAAGAAGGAAATCCCAATCAAACTCCGAAACTATTCGACGAACCATAGTGATGTGAAAATTGGTCAGCCTAGAACGATCGAGCATTGGTACCTCACTGGGATCTATGGTTATACTAACCCTATTGGCAAGCCTCGCACTTGGGATCTCCTCAGGTTTCTATCTTGGCAGATCTCGATTCCCTAGATTGTCATCAGTGATTTCAATTAAATACTGAGCAATTTGGAAAAGTCAGGGGGGTCAACTAAGAAGTCGCTCAGCCTTGCACAACATAAGATCTTTCCTTGCAGATTGTGAACTAATTGATGTACGTTCGTGTGGTAATATATTCACCTGGTTTAATCATCAAACAAGGGAGAGACTTGATTGAGCAGTACAAACCGAGTCATGGCGAGCAATGTATCCTCACTCTCGACTTGTTACCCTACCTCTAAGTAGATCGGATCACAATCCAATTTTGTTGGAGATTCATGCTACTCCATACGTGAGACGACGGGGTCCAGGGCCTTTTCGATTTGAGGAGATGTGGGCAACTCATCCAGAATGCAAGTATGTGATTGCTCAAGGCTGGTCTCTACCCTCCACGGGCAATCCACTGTCTCAAGTTGGTGCCAAAATGAAAGCCACGGGCCAGCAGCTTATGGAATGGCACCATGGTGTCTTTGCTTAGAGAGAGACGGAGATGAAGTTAGTAGAAAGTAAGATCTCAGCCTTGCAAGACTAGTCTCACTCTACTGCAGGGTATAATGAGTTGAAACTTCTCCAAGGTAGGTACAATGAATTACTTTGGCAGCAAGAAATATATTGGCGACAACGTTCACGTGTTCTTTCCTAAGCGATGGTGATGGCAATACACCTTACTTCCATCGAAGTGCATCTAATCGACGGTGTAGGAATCGTATTCTCAGGCTAGAAGACAATACAGGGGTGTGGCAAGATCAATAGCAAAAATAGAAAAAATTCTCACAGATTATTATGAAGACATCTTCACCTCTTCTCCTATTGATGAAGTAGCTTTACAACAAGTTCTTACGGTGGTGAAACCTTGTATAACAGTGGAGATGAATACTCAGTTACAAAAGCCATATACTAATTAGGAGATAAAAAAAGCTCTCTTCCAAATGCACCCTTCAAAGGCTCCTCGACCAGATGACATGTCACCCTTCTTTTTTCAAAAATATTTTAATATTGTTCATAACGATGTATGCTTGGCGGTGAGGGAAGTTCTGACTACTAGTAGTATCTCGAACTCTTCCAATTTTACTCACTTGTTGCTGATTCCAAAAATCAAGGTGTTTAAGACAGCAAAGGATTTAAGACCTATAGCTCTTTGCAATATTGTCTACAAGATTGGTTCAAAGGTTTTAACAAATATACTAAAAATCCATCTGGATTCGATAGTTTCACATTTGCAGAGTGCTTTTGTGCCAGGAAGAATCATATCTGACAACACTTTAGTTGCCATAGAAGTGATTCATTATATGCATTGTCTGCGAAGGAGTTCCAGGGAGGGTTGTTTCTCTCTCAAGTTAGATATCAGTAAAGCTTATTATCGTTTGGAGTGGTCCTTTGTTAAGGCTATGCTATCAAGATTGGGTTTTGCCACTTATTGGATATAGATCATGATGAGTACACTGAGTACAGTCAGCTATTCAGTTCTTCTCAATGGCGATCCAACATGCTACATAGTTCCGAGTTGGGGTATTCGACAAGGTGATCATTTATCTCCCTATTTATTTATTTTATGTTTATCGGCCTTGATTGAGCATGCAGTTTATTTAGAGTTTGGAAAAGGGGTGAGTATGTGTTCCGACGCACTAGTTTTGCACCATTTATTATTTGCAGATGATGCCTTCCTCTTTGGTGAGGCCAACGAGTCAGAATGCTTTCAAGTCAGAGAGATTTTACAAGTCTATGAAAGAGCTTCGGGTCAAAAGATAAATCTAGACAAGTCTAGTGTTGTCTTTAGCAAAAATGTGCGGGATACAAACCAAGTTCGAATGGCTTCCATACTTGGTGTACCGCAAGTAGAGGAACATGGTAAATATCTAGGTCTACCAATCCATGTTGGTAGGTCAAAAACAACCATGTTTGAATATTTGAGAGAAAAATTCATTGGCGATCCTGGGAATGTATGTGTCTCACTAAGAAAGAGGGCGGCATGGGTTTTAAAAATCTATATGCCCATAATCTTGTCATGCTAGCAAAACAAATTTGAAGGATCATGACCTCCCCCTCCTCGCTAATCGCTCAAGTGTTTAAAGCTATTTATTTCTCTCACACATCTATTTTGCAGGCTGATTTGGGCGAGTCTCCTTCCTACTCTTGGCTTTCTTTGATGGCAACAAAACTGAGTTCTAGATAAGGCATGGATCGGACTATGTGGAAGCTAGAAAAGAGGGGATACTTCTGTTAGTATTGCATCATTAGTTATACGATTAATATACTTATCCACTTAAGCAGGTTAGCAACACCTACCGGACCATCCACAAGACCACCAAGGAAGCTCCAACTTCACTCACCAGACCGACCCCATCCGAGCGCACACGTGCCCGTCAGGCGCACGCCCGAACGCACGAACCACACACCAGCAAGAACCACACCAGTCCCACATCGAAGAACACCATCGTACTCCAAACTCAACCACCTATATATGTAAGGTATTTATTACAGGTAAGATCATCCCATTCGTTCCATCTTAACGAATCCCACCAATTCACTCGACCAGAACATTACTCGCACGTTCGCTTAACTGTTATATCCAATACATCATCTGACTTAGGCATCAGAGCGTTGAAGGCGGGCCACCCCGTCTTGACCCCTGACCGCCTGTTTCGTTGTTGTATTCTTCTAACAGCCGCACCCGAACGCGCACACCCGATCATCCGAGAGAAGAGGAAGCATCCAACAGGAGAGCCAACCGACGGAAGAAGAAGCCCGCACGCACGAAGGAAGAGAGAGCGCCCGTCCATCCGAGCAGCCCCAACGTTCGGACACACCAGGAAGAGAAGGAAGTGTATTCGTGTTGCTTCTGCCCCATTACGCCCCCGCGCGTAATTCGGTAGAAACAACTTCTAAGTTAAATCTGCTTTCTAGGTTTCTCGGGATAACGTCATGGGCAGCCCTCCATTGTCCTCATCCTCTTCCACTGCGTATGGAATGCTTTGGAAGGCTATTTGGAATGGTAAGGTTCCAGGCAAGGTAGCTATATATGTGTGTGGTGTGCTTGCAACAATATACTACCTACCCAAGACAGGCTCTTTGTGAAAGGTTATAACGGAGACATAACTTGCTTACTTTGTAATCATCCGGTGGAGACTCTGAGACACTTAATCTGCCAATGTCTTGTAGCCTGATCTATTCTGGTAGCCCCTCCCTTTTCAACATCAACTCCGGTCACACCTTCTTTCTTTTAAAGATTGGATGCTAGGTATGGCCTCCAACCTCAATAAAAATTGATTTGAACAACTCATTATGATTATCAAAAATTTGTGGTTTAATCGCAATGAAAAGTTGTGGCATGGTACTTCGACGAAGAGTAATGCTATTGTTGCTGAGGCATTGACAAGGTTGGAGGAGTTTCAAAGAGCTAAAGGCATCTCGACAACTTCCACCATCAAAGTTCCATCTCGGGAGCATAGCATGTGGTCTCCCCCAAGCCACGACATGGTTAAGTTAAATTTAGATGGATCTTTCCTTCCACATGATTTAAAACGAGGAAGTGGAGGTGTTATACAGGATAGACAAGGTCGTTTTGTAGTTGGCTTCAGCAAGTTTTATGCTACTGTTTGTGATGCCTACCATGTAGAGCTGTTAGCTCTAAGGGATGGCATCGAATTTCTAAGTAGACTCGAATTGGATGAAGCGATTTTGGAAACAGATTGTTTCATAGTAGTTCAGCGATGTCAACAACAGGAGGAAGATCTCTCCCCTCTTGGTAACCTTGTTGAAGACATCAAGCATTTGTTAAGGGACAACCCTTCCTTCAACTTGTTCATACACTTAGACAATGCAATAGAGTAGCTCATAGGATTGCTAGTCATGCTTATGAATTATGTAATAACATAGATTAGTTCCACAATGCTCCAGAATTCATACTAGATGCCCTCATGTACGACATTTCTCGTATCAATCAATAAATCCCCTTTTAGGGGTTGTTTCTTCACACAAAAAAACCTGTATGTGATTTAAATTAATTATGTGAATTTAAAAGCTTATATGTGCCATTATAATAAGGATTGAACCCGTATGTAGAAAGTTCTAGTTTGACATTTCGAATCTCTGATGCGAAGTTTATAAACATCAGGTCAAAAGATTTAAAAGTCTCCCCATCTGCGGGGTGTCTAAGCACATTGTCATTTAACATCTTTTCATCATGTCATCTCATAGCTTCTACCGTATACGGAGACATGGACAACATCTCTAGTCTAGGAATCAACGAAAAATGGCGAAGCACCTCCCAAGGAACATTTTTCTTTTTATTCTTCTTCTTCTTGAGGTTCCATCTCGACTCGCCGCAAATCGGGCAGTGCTGGAGGTCTGCGTGTTTTTTATAAAACAAGACACAATTGTTTTTGCAGACGTCAATTTTTGTGAATGAAAGGCCAAGGTCATTCAAGATCTTTTTTACCTTATAATAACAATCGAAAAGTCTGTGATCACTTGGAAGTAACTTACATATATGTCATTGGACATCGTCAAACACTACATTCGACATTTTCTTCTTCACTTTATACCCCATTTCCTTTGTTATGGCACTCAAAACTGTCTCTTTACTCTGTAGGTTCAACAGTGTCTGGGCTTCCAGTAGAAACATATTGTATTTATTGTAATTAGTGGATCTCATGAAGTTGGAGGCTGGATGGGTTGTCTCATGATTGGGAGTATCGTAATGTCCCTCTTCAAACCCGTATCCACTTGAACTAAACGACGAAAATGCATCATGCACAAGTTCCATAACAGGGTTTGGAGAAGTTCCGTCAGTATTGTTGGATGAGGTGCAGTGACGATCCGACCCGACCCGACCCTTGTCGAAAATCGTCGAAATGGTAAGTAAATAAGAAAATCGAGGATATACTCGATCCGAAAAAAATTTCGACTAATTCAGTCGAAGAACAAATTCGATAACTTGTTACAACAAAACAGTTATAATGATATAAGACACATCTAATTTCTCTGTCGCCCGCTTCGCCACTGGTGGAAAACCCTATCACAACCGCCCACCCACAGGGACGACAAAGCTTAAACACATTATTAACCTCACAGATACACTTGTAGCGTCAATACAAATCTAATGATATATAACTTGACACTTTTAGGAAATTTTTCTCTGTGGAGGCGAATGGAGCCCATGCGCCACCACTGGCGACCACCGCCAGTGGCGAAGATTTACCTATCACTGGAAAGTTCTCGTCGAGCATAACAACCTATCTCAAAGGACCATAGGCAGATTCTGGCATGTTTGGCCAAAATCGACCCCAAAAACAAATTTGCTGGAAATTAATTCTGGCACCAATCTCTGCCATCGAGCCATTTCAGGTATACATGAAACAATTCTGGAGGATGAAGGGAAGAAAACCCATCACACCTCGACAGCAAAAAGCACCGGTAACCACCGTCCACAGTGGAGGCCGAATACGAGTTCGACAAAATCGATTCAATTCCGTCCAACCCCACCTGCAACCAAGAATTCCAAAGAACAACACATATAGAACATTAAGAGCTTCCTTTTCATACCTATATCATGATAAAAGGTGGTCGGAGAACACGCTGGCGACAATTACCTGAAAACCCTAAAAACTCTTACTGTCGATTCTGAAAGGACCCAACCCCGATTTAGTTTCCTAAACCGGAATCAAATCCTTTCTGAAAACACGAACCAACAAAAACCATAAAAATTTCGGCAGAGTAACGCTACTAACGCGGAATTGCCATTACCTGCACCCGAAAAATAACACTTCATCCTATGCCACAAAAATCAAACCGTGGGCACCAATCCCATCCGGATTTTTCAATATCATAACAGTAATGTAAAGTAATAAATATAACTATACTTTACAGAAATCCAGGGAAAATCGTATGAAAAATACAACATCGGAATGCTCAGAGCGACCTCTAGTGTATAATTATATAAATATACCACAATAGGCATAACAAGAAACTTATTGAAAGAAACAAGGTAGCTCAAACACTATGCCTCCGACTGCGACGTGCGACACTAGAATCCGAACTGCAAACTTGGCACAGAAACCGAAAAACCCAGGGAAAAGACATATAAACCGTTAGAGTGAGTGGACGAAAATAATTGTCTTTCGCCGAATAATATATTTTATAAAAACATATGCGAGTCTAAATAAATAAATATAACATAGTACACGAAGGAGACTCAAATTCCTCACGCGTACGGAGCATGCAGCGTAAAACTCTGCGGGGTCACTCATGGACACGTCCGCGCTAGTACAGTCGGAATCACGGGATCCCAGCCCAACACATAATTCTAGCCAGAAAGGCCTCAGGTCAGAGGTCTGCCCCCCCCCCCCCCCCCCGGTAAAGGCCTCGGGTCAGGGGTCACAGCCTCCCCCGGTAAACATCCTCGGGGATCAACCGGGATGCGAGTGTATCGATACAACAATGTGTACTGTGACTGTACTCTGTGTAAACCAATTCATAAATAGTTCTATGCAAGTGTATAAAGCATAATGTAAATGCATATACGTAATACATAATTGTATAAGCATAATAATCGATGCATATTCGCAAATGTATAATCGTATAACACATGCTCATGTAAATCATAATCTCATATGCATGCTCATGCTCGTAAAAACGTGTATTAAAGACTCGCGACTAATCAGTGAAAAGAAATTGTTCACTCCCAGTTGAGCGTAACGCAATACGCGTTAATCCTGTGATCCGGCGGAAAATCCCTCGCCAAACGAACGATCACGAACCCCTGAATAATCATAAAATCCACTGCCCAAAATCATAATTCGAAACCTCAAATCATATCATAAGAAGCCACTGTTCCCGGAAACATATAATTCAATATCGACGAAATTGTCAAAATCCAATTATCACACCACAAAACCTCGCTATAATTTATCCGATGCTCAATTCAAAAAACAAACCTCACCACTGCGATCGGGGCGCGATTCCGAGTGAAACGACATTTAACTCGTCGAAAAACACGTCGTCGGAAAAATCGCCGCCGGCCGCCAGAAAATCCAACCTGCCCAGAAAAATTCATGCTACACATGGTTTTGAGGATCTCGACGTTTCCAACAACTTTCCAGTTCAAAGTTAAGGCCAATTTTGATCGAAAAACCTCCAAAAATTAACTCAAAGTTCCAAACCCTTACCGAAATTTCAAATCGGACGATCTCCCTCCTTCGGCCACGGCAACCCTCAAGACCACTTGCAATAGCTTCCTTAGCTCGAGGCTAACAAAACCCCCCTCAAGGTGGCACCACCATCTCGGCCGGAAAAGCCACCTCTGACCACTGTGAATACTCGCCGGAAAAACACCTTCCTCCTCCGGCCACCATAGGAGGTGATCCAACTCCCAAGTTGAAGAGCAACTCGAGCCCAACAAGTCTCGTGAAGAAGCCTTGTCCAAATATGGCCGGAATCGGCCTCAATTCCGGCGAAAACCGAACGGCACAACCACACCCAAAACGGGTCGCCCATGACCCGCGGTCAACACGGTCAACACCCACTTTTCATTTCTGGAAACTTTCCCAAATCGGCATGTATCGTTTCCGTATTTATACCGTACGCGTATCGAACCCCAAACGGATAAATACAACAATATTCGATGGACGAAAATATTCACAACTTATTCCTTGTAACTCGAAAAAATTCTCTGGAAATTCCCACGAGCTCGAAATTAAATTCTCTACAACTTCCGCGAAGAATCCCAAATCAAATTCTCGCCCGATAATTTAGTCGCTAACGAAGCCGTCATATTAACAGATTATGTCGAAATCGCAACAAATTGTGAAACTCGCGAATCGAGTCGATAACCATTCATATTTCAGTTCGGGTCGATCGACGGTCCAAAACGGATCACAATCACGATTCGGATAGACCCGAATACGAATGGATAAACTCGACAATATTCTGAAATTTCAAATTTCATATTATATTCCTCGGTCGTCGAAATAATAATCCGGAACCGCCCACGAACTCGAAATCACGCGTACAACAACTCTCGAGAAGAAACTCAACTCAAATTCTCGGCCAATAATTGAGTCGTGATCAAGTCTGACGATTCAATCAATTATCGGAGAACTGCGATTACGCGCTAACTCACGAATTAAGCTGATTACACTTCTGATTCTGTTCCGGGTCGTCACAAATCTACCCCTCTTAAAAAAATTTCGACCTCGAAATTTCCAAGTCTGCCAACTGAAAAGTAAGAACACTGCCTCTGCATACAGTTCAACTCCCAAGTGGCAACCTCAACTGAACGACTCTGTTAACAGACTTCACAATAGGAAATATCTCTGTACCCTCAAATCCCAAATCTGATCTTACTCCTCCACAAATGCCAAGTCTTCCTGTATAAGGAACTGATAGGGTACACAACACACAACAAATCTAAAATGTAATTCCACCACACGGAATACAACACACACAAAGGTCAACGCTATAGGCAATGCCAAACTATACGGCATAATACAAACTCGCCCCATGATCACATATGGTCCAAAATAACGTGGCAAATTCATAACTCAACCTGCTCACATCAACATAACTTCACTGTCGAACTCAAGCAATTATTAATCTGTCCCCGCTAATCCGAAGGTCAATCTCGAACAAATGAAACTGTGAGTCTCAAATTCTTCGGAACTACAATTCATAGGACCACAACATGCCCTCCAAGGTCTGAATAGTCCTCAAAGATCGCCCACCAATCTGAGAATAAGAAACGGTACTAACATGTAATCTGGTCCCCAATGTTCACTGCAATGCTTGCCAACACTCTGTTGTAACTGATTATCTCGATCAGCAAACTGGGACACAGGCGCATCACGAAAATGGACAACCTCTGCCAAATACAGCTATGTCAGCCTGTCCACTGAAATCTTTTCCAGAAGTACAAGGAAAAGAACTGACTTTATCGAATGGTCCACAAAGACCCGACAACTGGTACCACAAACCGAAGTGCGTACTGGCACACAAAATCCACAGTGACAAGCTCCAACTTCTAATCGGAAATCTCCAATGGCTATAACTTCCTAGCAAGTTTCTGCCTCTCTGCCCTCGCCTGCCGACAAATGTGGCATCTGCACACACAAGCTGCTATATTCCTCTTCACGTTGCGTCACGAGTAATAAATTTGAAGTATCTTATACATCTCCGGACCACTAGTGCATAACGCACGCAAAACAATGAGATTCATCATCATCACACTCTAACTCAACTCTCGTAGCTCACAACTCGGCTAACATGGAAACTCGAGCCACACACACATGAAATAATGAAGCTCCCGATTTCTGATTGAATACATCAGCAACAGCATCCCAGATGGATAGTCAAAGTACAACTACTAGCCTTTCTCGGATAAACTCAAATGTGCAGCCATAGTCGTTAGTCAACCCCATCCATCTACACTGCCTCAAGCTCGAATCTGGATGAATATGCAAGTAGATGAAACTCAAGTGATCAGTGTACATCCTACACTACGCTGCACGCCGTAGCAGTAGTGTCTCCAACTCTCCGATGCTAACATAAAGACAGCTACTCCCAAATCATACATAGGATACGTAGCTTCATAAAGTTTCCACTGCCTGAAACCATGAGCCACCGCTCTGCTATGCTACATCAAGCATAACCAAATCCAAATCTCGATGCATCGCTATAAACCACGAACTCTCCACTATCGTCAGGTAAAGTCAAAACTGGTGCAACGGTCAACTTTTCCTTCAGGAGTAGGTAACTCTCCTCACAAGCATCGGACCACCCGAACTTGACGCCTTTCTTCGTCAATCTGGTAAGTGGAGTGAAAATCCGAGAAAAATCCTGCATGAAGCGCCAATAGTAACCTGTCAAACCTAAGAAACTCACGATCCCTGGTACAATGGTAGGTCTACTCCAAATCAACACGGCTCTATCTGATTAGGATCCACGCCGACTCCCTCGGTTGACATCACGTGGCCTAAAATCTTCACTCTAATCAACCAAAATTCACACTGGCTAAACTTCGCAAACAGATGATTATCTCGTAAAGTCTGCAAAACCGCTAGCAAATGCTTCTTGTGCTGGCCCACACTCCTGGAGTAAATCAGGATATTGCCGATGAACACGACCGCAAACTTGTCCAGAAACCGTCTGAACACCTGGTCCATCAAGTTCATAAAAGCTATGGGGGCATTGGTCAATCCAAACGGCATGACCAAGAACTCATAGTGCTCACACCATGATCCGAAAGTTGTCATGGCCACATCTGATTCTCTGATCCACAACTGATGGTATCCGGACCTGAGATCGATCTTCGAAAAGACTGAAGCACCCGTGAGCTGATCAAACAAGTCGTCAATCCGCGGCAACGAATACTCGTTCTTCATGGTGACTTGATTCAACTTCCGGTAATCAATGCACCACCTCGTCGAACCATCCTACATTCGCACAAACAGTACAGGAGCACCCCACGGTGATACACTAGGTCATATGAAACCTCCTCCGGCAACTCTCGAAATTGAATCAGTAGCTCCTTCAACTCCGCTGGCGCCTTACGATAAGATGCATGTAATATGGGTCCGACGCCCGGTAATAGCTCAATGATGAAGTCGACCTCCCGAACTGGAAGAATACCCGGTAACTCCTCCGGAAACACATCTGGAAATTCGGGAACCACCTCAATGTCACCAATGTCTGGCACAACATCCGTAGTATCTACAACATGAGCTAAGTATGTTACACACCCCTTCTTCATCGTCCGCTCGGCCTTCATCGCTGAAATCACACATGGAAATGAGGTATTCTTCTCACCGCGAAACAATATCTCGGGGAAACCTGGTCGTCGAAACACAACCTCCTTCTTGTGACAATCGAACATGGCCCAATGTGTCGTCAAAAAGTCCATACCCAACACCACATCAAAATCAACGATATCCAGCAATAACAGATCCGCGGCTAACCCATAACCTCCATCAAAGAGCTCACAACCTCTCCGGATGGATACAACACTCTCCATAACTCTGGAAGTGGAGATGCAAGCATAATAGCCATGGATATCAAACAACGGTAACCTCGGAGAAAACTATGCCCTCACACAGGGTCGTGGCACGAACTCCAGCATGCCCAACAAGCCGCCACGTCGATTGCGACTTTGCTGATTAACTCGTCTAGAAGTCTGTGTTGGTCAAACTCCAAAAATGGCATCTTGACCTCCTCGTGAACTCTGAGCTGCCGAACCACTAAAACAACTGGTTGAGGACGCTCCCTCGCAACGTGACCCTCCTGGCCACCACGATAGCAACTAAAAGGGCTCCACAAACACAAGTCACAATGACGCCTACTGTGTGGAAGGATCACCAACGATCACCCAAACTCATGCCACAGGAACAAGTCCGCTACTCCGTGATCTCCACCACCACCAAACGGATCCTCTGCTTGACCTGATGACCCTCAACATAATCAAAAAGGCCACAGCCTGATGAAGATACTGATCTCGAGGTACCTGAACTCAACCTCATCAAAATCTCGACTAAGTCCACCTTCCTCAAACTAACATATCGGAAACCGCGTATACCTTTCCTTCTCAATATCCCCGCCTCTGAGTGCAACACATCAAACTCCTCACTGTTGTCTCGAGGCATAATAGTCAAAATCCCTCTGATACTCAGGTTCAAACTCATCTCGAACCTCGTGCATTGCTTCCTCTGAAGCCACATAACACGTGCAAACTGGGACAAACATATGAACGATACATCTCTGCCTCAGGTGGGTAAACACTCTATATTTCCGTATAAACAATACCCCGAATGTAGGCCATGGAGTCGCAACAGGAACTCAAACAATACCAACCCACCAAATGCAATGATCTGACTCAGGCAAAACATCAACTGCCACGATTCTCTACTCTGAGGCAACATGTAGATGCCCATACACGCACAACCAGGCAAACCATGCCACACATATCACTGAATTTAGAATGCTCATCCAAACCCATAACTCACTTTCAAGTCGCGCGTCGACTGATCCTCAATAGGATCCACAACCTTACCGACACGGAAAACACGTCAAGGAGGCATCCTAATGAATAAAACATCGTTCGCAACATGTAGAACGTAATCATGGAACTTTAAATATTTGAAAGCATACAACACCCAGAGCATTGATGAGTATCCGCCGGCCGGTCGGGTCATCACTCTAGACATGCTGTACATTCTCAAATATCCTTAGTAAATACGACTACAGAAGTCTACATAACCTAAAACCTATTGCTCTGATACTAAGCTGAAAGGACCCAACCCCGATTTAGTTTCCTAAACCGGAATCAAACCCTTTCTGAAAACACGAACCAACAAAAACCATAAAAATTTCGACAGAGTAACGCTACTAACGCGGAATTGCCATTACCTGCACCCGGAAAATAACACTTCATCATATGCCACAAAAATCAAACCGTGGGCACCAATCCCATCCGGATTTCTCAATATCATAACAGTAATGTAAAGTAATAAATATAACTACACTTTACAGAAATCGAGGGAAAATCGTATGAAAAATACAACATCAGAATGCTCAGAGTGACCTCTAGTGTATAATTATATAAATATACCACAGCAGGCAGAACAAGAAACCTACGAGAAGAAACAAGGTAGCTCGAACATTATGTCTCCGACTGCGACGTGCGACACCAGAATCCGAACTGCAAACTGGGCACGGAAACCGAAAAGCCCAGGGGAAAGACATATAAACCGTTAGAGTGAGTAGACGAAAATAATTGTCTTTCGCCGAATAATATATGTTATAAAAACATATGCGAGTCTAAATAAATGGATATAACATAGTACACGAAGGAGACTCAAATTCCTCACGCATACGGAGCATGCAGCGTAAAACTCTGCGGGGTCACTCATGGACACGTCCGCGCTAGTACAGTCGGAATCACGGGATCCCAGACCCACACGTGATTCTAGCCAGAAAGGCCTTAGGTCAGAGGTCTCTTTCCCCCCCCCCCCCCCCCCCCCCCCCCCGGTAAAGGCCTCAGGTCAGGGGACATAGCCTCCCCCGGTAAACATCCTCGGGGATCAACCGGGATGCAAGTGTATCGATACAACAATATGTACTGTGACTGTACTCTGTGTAAACCAAATCATAAATAGTTCTATGCAAGTGTATAACGCATAATGTAAATGCATATACGTAATACATAATTGTATAAGCATAATAATCGATGCGTATTCGCAAATGTATAATCGTATAACACATGCTCATGTAAATCATAATCTCATATGCATGCTCATGCTCGTAAAAACGTGTATTAAAGACTCGCGATTAATCAGTGAAAAGAAATTGTCCACTCACAGGTGAGCGTAACGCAATACGCGTTAATCCCGTGATCCGGCGGAAAATCCCTCGCCAAACGAACGATCACGAACCCCTGAATAATCATAAAATTCACTGCTCAAAATCATAATTCGAAACCTCAAATCATATCATGAGAAGCAACCGTTCCCGGAAACATATAATTCAATATTGACGAAATTGTCAAAATCCAATTATCACACCACAAAACATCGCTATAATTTATCCAATGCTCAATTCAAAAAACAAACTTCACCACTGTGATCGGGGCGTGATTCCGAGTGAAACGACATATAACTCGTCGAAAAACACGTGGTCGGAAAAATCGCCGCCGCTGCCGCCGGCCGCCAAAAAATCCAACCTGCCCAGAAAAATTCATGCTACACATAGTTTTGAAGATCTCGACGTTTCCAACAACTTTCCAGTTCAAAGTTAAGGCCAATTTTGATCGGAAAACCTCCAAAAATCAACTCAAAGTTCCAAACCCTTACCGAAATTTCAAATCGGACGATCTCCCTCCTCCGACCACGGCAACCCTCAAGACCACTTGCAATAGCTTCCTTAGCTCGAGGCTAACAAAACCCCTTAAGGTTGCACCACCATTTCGGCCGGAAAAGCCACCTCCGACCACCGTGAATACTAGCTGGAAAAACACCGATTTCACCATGCTAATTCTTTCTCCTCTGGCCACCATAGGAGGTGATCCAACTCCCAAGTTGAAGAGCAACTCGAGCCCAACAAGTCTCGTGAAGAAGCCTTGTCCAAATATGGCCGGAATCGGCCTCAATTCCGGCGAAAACCGAACGGCACAACCACACCCAAAACGGGTCCCCCATGACCCGCGGTCAACGCGGTCAACTCCCACTTTTCATTTCTGGAAACTTTCCCAAATCGGCATGTATCATTTCCGTATTTATACCGTACGCGTATCGCACCCCAAACGGATAAATACAACAATATTTGACGGACGAAAATATTCAAAACTTATTCCTCGTAACTCCGGAAGTTCCCACGAGCTTGAAATTAAATTCTCTACAACTTCCGCGAAGGATCCCAAACCAAATTCTAGCCCGATAATTTTGTCGTTAACGAAGCCGCCATATTAACAGCTTATGTCAAAATCGTAACAAATCGTGAAACTCGCGAATCAAGTCGATAACCATTCCAATTTCGGTTCGGGTCGATCGACGGTCCCAAACGGATCACAATCATGATTCAGATAGACTCGAATATGAACGGATAAACTCGACAATATTCTGAAATTTCAAATATTCATATTATATTCCTCGGTCGTCGAAATAATAATCTGGAACCTCGCACGAACTCGAAATCACGCGTATAACAACTCTCAAGAAGAGACTCAACTCAAATTCTCGGTCGTGAAAACAGGAAGTCGAAGGGAGATTTGTATTTGGCCGTGAAAACAGGAAGTCGAAGGAGTCTAGTGACAACAGCATGCTGAAACTTCTAGGGAAACGTAGAAGATCAAAGCGCCACTCTGGTTAATGTAGAAGATGAAGAACATTAAGGGAAGGGCGCCTCAAGAGCAGAAACATGAAAATACTAGTATGAAAAGACTCGGTAAAATCAGGATCAGTCATTTACCAGAAACATGTGGACGCAGAGAAAGGCAAATTATAGTTACGTAATTGTAGTAATTAGCATATGTGTATATAAATGCACGTAAAGGATAGTGTACAACAGAGATCTGTTTAGGTGTTTCCATGAAATCAATCACATTCATGGAATTTTCACAGCCTTGGACAATCAATTCAACTTGGTAAAATATCTCAAAATAAAACTTGATTTTGTTATCTGTTTACCAGAGATTGGGTATTGCCATATTACTACAAATTTCGGCAGAAGCAGAATAGGAAAGAATAGCACGAACCATGTTGAGCCTCGGACAACTTTTTACAAATTTATACATCAACTGAGACATGCGTTCTGTAACAAATAAAAGTCCAAGCCCCGCACCTTCAAGCCGATTTCAATTTCATATCCAAGTCGCACCGCACCGTAAGATTTAGGGTTACAACTTTGTTAGATCTGTCTGGTATTAATCGATTTTAAGTCTTCGTGGTATAAATTTGTGTGATTTAACTGAGATTTGAGTTTGGACTGATACGATTTGAATATGTGATGTTTCATGTGCTTTTTGAATCAGCCATGGGTTCCGATTTCAGGGTCATGGAGAAAGCGGGATTTACAACAAGTCAAGAGGTGTGAGTCATCTTTGAAACATCAATATGACTCTCTATTGTTGCTCTGATTCTTCTGTTGAGGTACCAACCTTTTAAATACTAGCTGTTTCTAATCTATCATTACACAATCATAAGCTTAGTAAACTTGTATTCTTTGTTGTTGGTGTTAGTTACCTCTACATTTATATCTTCTGCGAGATCTGCGCAACAAGCTGAAGTACTTCAATCCTGGGCTATGGCTGTGCAGAGACATCCTCTCTCCTCAGAACCAGTCTGCTTTGCTCTCCACCATCGAAAATGGTGTTTTTCCTTCTCTTGTTCATAGTCTTGTTTAGTTTTAAAAAATCGTAAATATGTAAGCTTCACTAATTTGGTTACTTAACTTGTGATTGCAGAAGAATGGTTCACTGAAGCCTCTCACAATCAGGTACACACCAAACCATTCATTTTCAGTGATTTTTCTTCTTCTGATTTATTCATACATAATGCAGAAGATTGAAATAGCTAAAGATCATGGCAGTTATTTGTGAAAATTTATGGGAACCGAGTTTTGTGTATTTCTGATGTACTCTAAGCATGACTTTTAGCATAAGCTGATTTGGATTTTGCTGTCCATTATCAGTTTTATCCTATGTTGCACGGACACCGACACCGACACAGACACGGCGCGACACCGTGACACGGCAAATCTCAAAAACACATGTTTTGACACGGCATCGACACGGCAAATTATTAATAAATATATATGTATTTTTAATTATAAAAAAATACTAGAACATGAAATAAATTAAGAAAATTGTGCATAAGTGCATCATTCATCTTCAACATTCATCTTATCATTAATTAGCATCCTCTCCAATGCTGGTTCATCAAGAGAGAGATTTGTCATATCAAGCACATCAAAAGCCCCAGATTCCATGGAGTCAACAACATCGGAGGAGTGTCAGAGGAGTGTCGGATAATGACGTGGCGTGTCGGAAGAGTGTCGTCAAAGTGTCGAAAAAGTCAATATTTTCCGACACACCACGTGGCGTGTCGGACACGGTGTCGGGGCGTGTCGGGGCGTGTCGGACACACCGACTCTCCACCCTAGTGGAGTGTCGGTGCAACAGAGGTTTTAGCTTACTAAACAAGTGAAATTGAAATGTATGTAGACTGTATGGGTCACATTGGTTTCATTTGTTACATTTACTCACTAAGTTGCAATGAAATGGATGAACTGTCACTGTCATGATGATGTATGATAGATCAATTTGCATTAATACATTATTGGTATATGGTCCTCTAATAAAAAAACTTATACGCTAGCTTTGAGAAGTTCGTTGGTGACATCAACCAGCCCTCCAGTTGTTGGAGAATGGAAAATCTTCTCAAGCGTTACTAGGCTAGGTTTTGCTGCTGGACATGATTCTCCATCCTTAAAACAAAATGGGAGTAATTCCCTGAATGGCAATGATGTAGGATCTCTCTTGAGACCTCTGGTATCTTTTAAACTATCATGTTGCGGTTTCTTATCTAGTTCTGAAAGTGCATATGCAATTACACGGTCTTATAATGATGAGGAAGATGGATCACAAAACTTTCTCTCTTCTGCAGCTGCATGTACTCAAAACGCCGGTGTTACATCCTTTGCTAGTGTAATGTCTAGAGCTAAACCGGAGGAGAAATCGGATGAAGCGAAGATTAATGGTTAAGGGAAAAAAGGGAAGAACCCGAGTAAAGTACTATTATCAACAACCAGTGGATTGCTTAGTGTTCACCATAGATTTTGTAGCTATTATTTAACATGAATGTTTTGAGTGACATGTATTGTAGCAATGCATCTTGTACCTAATATTTTGGTCTGATCGAAATGAAAGTGTTCTTAGTTTTGGTTGGTTTGTTTCAATAATGAGTGGAAACAAATAAATTGAGGTAAAGAAAAGGAAAATACATCAGTTTAAAAGAAAAAAAACCGATGTCACTAAAAGTATTGCACATCAGTTGTTAAAAAAATGATTGGTGTCTGAAATTAATATAGACATCGTTTTTGTAAAAAAATTGATGCATTTTGTTTGAGGACCGATGTCTAAGATTAAATAGACATCGGTTTGTAATTGGAATCGATGTTAAATTAGATAAATTCGCTACATGAATTTTGTTTCAATAACCATAAAACACAAATATATGAAGATTGATGATAGATACACAAGCAAAATGGTGAAAATTTAAGGCCTAGTACATTGGTTTTTATGTTATAACTGATGTCTAATATGTTGATAGACATCGGTTTGGCGATCGATGTCTATTTTTTTTTACAATAGACATCGCCCACATAGACAACGGTTTAAAAAATTTTAGACATCGGTCCAGAACTGATGTCTATGACACTTTTTCTAGTAGTGCTATATGCATTAGATTTAACTTTCTTTGAAATTCTGGGTGGGATTATTTTTGAATGAATGCTAATCTTGGTGTTGCAAGTGTGGGAAAATTGCTGAGACAATATGTTAAGGGCATTAAAGTCGTGTTTATTGAGTTAGTATCTTTCAATTTTGTATTTGAATGCATCTATTCACACCTTCATATTTAGTAATAATTATTATTCACATCCAAATACATTTCTTTGAATCTTTTAAAACCTAATTTTGGGGTAAAATTGGATTTAAAAAGATTCAAACAAATGAGGATACTAATGACAATCACAAAGCTTGCTTTGATTTTGTATTTGGGTGCATCTTTTAAAATCCAATTTTACCCCTTCCCTCTGGAAAAAAATAGATATTAAACGAAAAAAAAAACCAATGCATAGAGATCGAAACAAAACTCAAAAACATTCAATAGGTTTCTTAAGTTTCTTCTTTAGCATTCACGCACTCAAAAGCGATTCTTCCATCATTTTTGGAAATGTTTTATCATCTGGATACCTCAAATCCATAACCCGAACCACAATCAATTTGAACTTTTTTGGTTTTGGTGTAGTTCGTGTAAGGTCGGGTGATTTTCCATTGAATTGAAAGCTAGATTAAAGTTTAATGGGAATCAAATAAACATAGCATCCACAAAGAGAACATACGGATGGAGAAAAAGTGATGCCGGGTGAAGAAGTGATGCACATAAGTTAAACAAGGAAAAAAGAAAAATGGGTAAATTTGAAAAAGTAATGAGCAAAAACTTCAAGGAAAGTGTAAATAACAAATGTGGAGGTGCCGAGCACTAGCAATCATGCACAAATTATATTATTCTGAACTATATCACCAACGTAAATCATTATTTACCAGAAGAAAACAAAAGCCAAAGTTGAAACTTATTTAAATTACAAAGGATCATCATCGCAGGTCCCCAATCCCCATCGAGATGATTTGTGGCGCGCGACTGAAAACATGGAAATTCTTGGTAGGTAGATTGAAAACAAGCAGAGCAAACCTATCAATCAAGCTCGATTAGCCCAACAAATCTTAAGATTTGCAGCATTATCACACAATAAAAAGCAACTTCATATCGATCATATATATATATATATATTGATTCTTATGCAATTGGAATTCTTCATGCCAATTGGTTTGTCTTTGACCCAGTCTTGATCAAGTCTTTGGATATCTTCCCACAGATGTTTTCAATAAGCATGGCGAACCCCTAACATCCTTAGGACGTGGGTCAGGTGCTCCCCAATTGTCAGGAACCACAGCTATCCCTTCTAGGCATAGCTCATTGAATATCTCCTCTCGCCAAGACGCGTCATATGTTATGCGAGTCCGCTTAGGTCAGACAAACGCTATATTTTGCTTAGCTCTTCGTCTGGACTTCTTCCTCGCTTGAGTTGGTTTATTTTGACTATCCCCTGAAGAAGTGCCACTGGCAGGAGGAGTTGTAACTGGAAGAGATGGTGTTCTATGAAGATATTCTGGGTGAAAATCCATCTCGCCCCCGTCTTTGATCACAATCACTTCCCAATCAATCAAACCCTGGATTTTATCTCTCAAGGTCGAACACATTGCTGTTTGATGACCAAAGTGATTGTGGAACCTGCAAAAGTGCTGGGCTGGCTCTGTATACCGTAGGTGTCTGAGTTTGTAGACTGGGTAAAAGAAGATCAGCCCCATATCCCTTAGCCTATCGAAATATTCTTCTGTCATATCCAATCTGAATGAATAGGCTAAATAGGAAGATTGATTTCAGGCCTCCGTATCTTCAAGGAGTCTATTAGGTGATGACCAATTCACCTCAACCATATTCACCTGTGGAGCAGGGAACGGCTCGGAATCCACTAGTGCAGCTGTTTTGGACGACCCTTCCAATTCTAATTTTCCTTCATTGATCCACTTTTGGATCTGATCCTTCAGCTTAATGCAGTCTTTGGTAACGTGGTTCCATACTTCATGGAACTTACAATACTTCTTACCCTTTAACTGTTCAGCTGTGGGAAGTGGTCCAAAGTCTGCTTTGACGACACACAGACTGTACAACTCGTCCAAAATCTCATGAGACATATTGGCATAATAAGTGTACTTCTCAAATTCTGGCTTAGTGAAAGCCACTGTTGAGAGCTTGATCGGACCCCTACTCTTCTGGAGCTTGCGGGGTTTTATAACTTTGTTTGTTGATAAGTCAACAGCACCCACGTGATCACCATCAGAGTCCGATTCCTGGTCGTCTACACCTTCAATATAAGCCACTGTTTTTGGCTTCAACCTATCATAAGTTCGACTATTGTACGTCCCTTTGGACGCATTCCTTCTATTATCTCTCTCCTGCATATTGCTATGAGTTTTAGTAACAGCCGTGATGAACTCATTCAGAGAGTAATACTTGCTGTTTAAGAATAGTGAAAGGACCCAATCCCGATTCAGTTACCTAAACCGGAATCAAACCCTTTCGAAAATACGAACCAACAAAAACTTTTCGAAATTTCGGCAGAGTTTCGTTACTAGCGTGGAATTACCATTACTGCACGCGGAAAATACACTTCATCCTATGCCACAAAAAGAAAACCGTGGGCACCAATCCCATCCGGATTTCTCAACATCAATATAAGAATCATAAACAGTAAACAGTACTGTACTGTACTATATATAATATATCCGTGAAAATCCGCATAAACATATATCAGAATGTATCAGAGCGACCTCTAAAGTAAATCATGTACAATATATACATCAGTAGGCGAAACAAGAACCTACTGGAAAGCACAGATAGCTCTGATCACTATCCTCCAAACCGCGACGTGAAAACACCAAAACCTGAACTGCAACTGGGCACAGAAACCGAAAAGCCCAGGGGAAAGACAATAAACACGTTAGAGTGAGTGGACGAAAATAAATGTCTTTCACCAAGTAATATATACATATAAAAATCATATGCGAGTCAAATGCACGAAAATCAAATGGTACGTGAGGAGACATCAGCTACCACTCACGTACAGAGCATGCAACGTAAATGTATCGCGGAATCTCTCATGGACTACCACGCGATAGCACAGTCTGAACCACGGGATCCCAGACCCACACGTGATTCCTAGCCAGAAAGGCCTCGGGTCAGGATATCTGTCCTTCCCGGAGCGTACTCGGGGATCAGCCGAGAATCCAGTGCGTATCGATACCACAACATATACTGAGACTGTACTCTGTGTAAACCAAATCATAAATCTTTTCTATGCACATGCTTAAAACATAATATGTACGTATATGTATATATTCGTATACGTATATTCGTATAAGCATAATCGTAAAACACATGCTCGTAAAATCATAATCAATCCGCATGCTCAAGTTCGTAAATCATTTATAAAAGACTCGCAATCAATCTGTGAAAAGAAATGTCCACTCACAGACTAGCGTAATGCGATACGCGTTAACCTGTGATCCGGAGGAAAGTCCCTCGCCGAACAAACGATCACGAACCCCTGAATATTCACAAAGTCCATTATTCAAAGTCATAATCCGACCGTACAAATCAAATCACGAGGAACCACCGTTCTCGGAAACATGTAGTTCAAAATTGACGAATCGTCGAAAATCCATATATCACACCTCAATACCTCACTGTACTTTCGGATGCTCAAATCGAGAAACGAACCTCCCCACTACGATCGGGGCGCGATTTCGAGTCAAATGACATGCAACTTGTCGAAAGTCCAAAAAGTCAACCCGTTGACCGTTGACCGCCTCCGTTGACCACCGTCCACGGCGGCGCCGCTGCCGGACGGTGAATTTCAAGGCGGAGCTGCACCTATTCCACTCAAAATCATGCACTGAGCAACCTTGTCAACTGCACCGAAGTCCAATTCTCACTCTAACACATCCAATTTCATGATAAACCGAATTGAAACACAAAATTCAAACCCAAAATTCTCCATGCTAAAATCAAATTAGAACACCATGTTTATGTGGTTAGAATCACATTGAAGAGGGCTACAAAACCCAGTACCTCTTGAAATTCAATTCGGTCCGAATCCAAGAACCCGAATCACCAAGTTTCTTCAAATTTTCTTGCCGGAATAACTTCCTCCACCGTGACCCTCGCCGGAAAAAGAAGCCGGGAATGAGCTCGGAACCATGAGACGAGAAGAACAAGACCCTTCCCACGCCGTGGGGTGGCCGGACAAGGCCTTGCCGCCGGCGAGCCGTGGAGGCCGACCTGATGCTCTCCTCCCACCGAGTTGACTCAGTCAACTCGGTCAACTCATTTAATGGTAATCTTTGACTGTCCCTATTCGGCAACCTGCTATTTATAGCCTTTCCCAAAGAGGAAACTCATAATTATCCATTTCGACGAACTTCAAACACCCGTAATTTTCTCGTCGTAATTCCGATTCCGATAATTCTCACTGCCACAAACTCGTCTCGACATGTTCTTCCAATATCACCCAAAGTCAAACACATCGGCCAAACGGATAAAAAGTCAACTGTTCGACCAAACACACATTTAAATCGACTAAACAATCCACAATCGGAAATAATCACAACTAAATCTTCGTAACTCAAAACAATGCTCCGGAAGTTCCCACAAACTCAAAATTAAATTCTGAACAACTTCCGTGAAGAAGCCAAAACCAAATTCTCGACCGGTAATTTAGTCGCTAAGTAGCTCGCCATATTAATCCGTTTCCATCGAAACTTCAAATATTCATAATTAATTCCTCGGTCGTCCAAATAACGATCCAGAACCGCCCACGAACTCGAAATCACATGTACTACGACTCTCGAGAAGAGACCCAGCTCCAATTCTCGGCCAATGAGTAAGTCGTTAACAAATCTGGCGGTTCAAACATCAGTCGGCAATCTCCGACTACGCAGTAACTCACGTATACAGCTGATCATACTGCTGATTCTGGTCCGGGTCGTCACAAATAGCTGATGGAACGTGTCCTCCAGACCATTCTTGGCCATCTCGACCACCTCTTCCTTGCTCAGAGGGGTCTTACATAGATTATACTCTGACCGGAAACGGTGCAGGAAAGTGACCGGACTTTCTGTCACCGATTGGCTCAAGGAAGCCAGCTTTCCTACACTAGTCTCTGGCCTTGCCGTTCCAAAGTGATCTATGAACAAGGCCTCCATATCCTTCCACTCACTGATCGAACCCTTCTCTATTCTAGTATACCATACCAGGGCTGATCCTGATAACGATGAACCAAAAACTCTTAATTTGAGTCCTTCATCTTCGGCAAATTGGCCTAACTGCAGAGTAAAATAGGCCAAGTGTGTTGCCGCATTTGCATCGTCATCACCAGAGAAAGTCTGGAAGGTTTGGTGTTTGTAAAATTTTGGCCAACGCCACTCGTTGGGGTCATCTTTCATCGGGGGAAATAGTGTCTCGTAAGTTTCATGCATCTTAGATAGTTGTATGTTACAATCATCTAAGAGCTTATTTATCCGTTGCTCCCACGCAAGAGGAAAAGACTCCTCTTGCCTAGTTTTCCTGGCCAAGTCTGATACGGATTTGGTTAGAGATCCTATGTCTTTGTCTACCCTTTGTGATAGAGTCGCCGCATACCGGTTGTATTCCTCCAATCCTTTGTCCATTTGGCGAAGGATATCTACCCGTAGTCTATCTTGACCTTCTCCCAAACTAGTCACCTGGGCCCCCATAGCCTCTCTCTCCTCTCGATCTTGATTTAACTCTGCCCGCATAGCTTCGATACCAACTGTCGCTGTATCGACCAAGTGGGCCTGGGTGGTGAGGAGTTCTGCTTGTTGCTCGATTTTTGCTTCGAGTACCAAATGGTGATTAGTCTGGTGAACATCTCGCCTGGCTGCATAAGCCAGGTATTGTTCGAACGTAAATCCTGCTATTTCCGCTTCACTCAAAAATTTGAACGTCATGGTACCGAAGTTGTTAGCGAAAATAACTTCAACCGCTTGACTACTTAATGAACGACACTCAGTTGATGTGTATTCACGGTAAGCCGGTTGTGGATGTTTGCGACACTGAGGATAGACCCTTCGATAAGGATCTTCAATTTTCGCTTATAGATGCAAAGAGATATTGTCCCACTGGGCGTGCCAAAATGTTCGATGCAAAAATATCTCTCGCGAAGCAGTCTCTTTTATCTCGGATGTTTTAACCGCGTGGGCCGGTCTATCCTGTATGTGCTTCGTATGCTGACGTGCCACCGTCTCTCGACGGAATATGGACTGATCACAGCCGCCTGACTTCTATATTAAGAGCTTAGAACAGGGAGAGCACCAACCCTGCTCGAATAGGTCCTTTTAGCCTAGAAACGTAGGACTTTGATATGTGAATCTCTAACTAAGTCTTGAAATCGATACTCCACACGTCCTTTCTCGTGCAAAGCAGAGCAATCTCGTAACAGAGTGTTGAGAACACTCGCTCCTTTTGAGTATTCAAGCTCCCAACTTACAAGTGAGCCGCTCTTCAACTTTCCGGTTGCAATTCCTTCCTTGGAGTCGTAATACTCTCACTCGATAGGTGACAAGCACTTAGACTTTCTGGTTGCAAAGAAGATAGAAATCTTGAGTACGAGATAACCGTCTAGGTTTGTTCGCGTATAGCAAGATTGTTTGATTGATTGGGGGGGCTTTTCATAAGATCCTTGCTCTCCTTATATACTCGCTTAAAAACAGTCATTCATTCAATGTCAAATTCTTCTGCTCTTGTAATCACAGTATGAATATAACACCAGCATACGTGTCGTAATCACTCATAGATCTTCTAATTCCATCATAACTCTTCCAAGAGTTATAAATAAAACCAAACAGTTATGACAGAAATCAAAGCCGCATAGAACCAGCTAATAAGACATAGTTCCAATAGAACTCAAAGTCTTCCTCTAGCGAAGCTCGCCAGACGCTATATAACTTGACTCCTTCGCCAAGCACCATTAATATAATGGGCCGCTCGCATAGACCTCGACCATCCAAGCCCAAAATAAAATTCTTTATTTAGGCCCAAACAGGTAGATTGAAAACAAGCAGAGCAAACCTATCAATCAAGCTCGGTTAGCTCAACAAAGCTTAAGATTTGCAGCATTATCACACAATAAAAAGCAACTTCATATCGATCATATATATATATATATTGATTCTTATGCAATCGGAATTCTTCATGCCAATTGGTTTGTCTTTGACCCAGCCTTGATCAAGTCTTTGTATATCTGCCCACAGATGTTTTCAATAAGCATGGCATCGTTCCTGCGAAATTTGGAAAACAGTAGGGCGATATGGTGGTAAATAGTTGCTCAAAAGGTTCACATCCTAAACACTTTGATATAAAAAAGGGCAACAAAGAAGCTCACAAAAAAGAAAAGAAAAAACATACTCGTATGCTGTGGTTAGCAACCCAGGTAATTTGGAAGCTTTAGTTAAAGCGGACTTCCACTCGTTCCGCTCTTCTGTGGTAAAACGTTCTTTCTCATGATGCGTAAAAATTTCATCGAAGTCTTTCTTGTCAGCAAGAAGACCAGAGGGTCTTACTCCGTCGTAGAAAATTATTACTATCTGCTTCTTCTTTTCTTCCACGAGTTTCATGATTTTGACGAGATCTTTTAAGCACCGTGAACCCCAGGGGTAATTACCAGAGAAGACTACAACAAATATCCCTGACTCGTCAACAGCTTCATGTCGGACATCTTTGTTTTTTTCTTCAGTGGCTAAGAAGGTAGAGATTCCTACCCGTCTCAGCCCAGCCTCAAGAAGGCAGACAAAACTCTTGTACTCCTCCGAATGAAAACTTAAGAAGACTTCATATTTCATAACAGGCTTCAATATCGTCGAAATCTTAGTAGCAATGTCTTCAACAAACTCGGAATCATCCCTGCCAAACAGTATTAATAATATTATAATTTTTAATTCAGACAAACTGCCAGATAGAACTCAAAGTGTATATTGACAGGTTAATACTGATCGAGCTAATTAAAAATAGAACAGAAAATTACTCGAATTTATCCGAAGTCCAGCCAGATATATTGGAGGCTTTAGTTAGAGCCGACTTCCATCTCTGCAGATCTTCGGGGTTTACCCTCCCATCTCGCTCGTGTTTGTCAAGAGCTTCCTTGAAGCGTCCC
Source organism: Geum urbanum (assembly GCA_946800695.1). Taxonomy (NCBI): domain Eukaryota; kingdom Viridiplantae; phylum Streptophyta; class Magnoliopsida; order Rosales; family Rosaceae; genus Geum; species Geum urbanum. The sequence continues at coordinate 10,250,725 of OX327015.1, forward strand.
GTCGTCTTACTACGGATTTCAGAGGGTTCTACTCCATAGAAAACAGGCACCACTTTCTGCTTCTTCTCTGAATCCATGCATTCCATGATCTTGGCAAGTTCTTTTAAGCACCATGTGGAAAAAGCATAGTCTTTAGAGAAAATCACGATCGAAAGCTTTGACATCTCAATAGCTTCAAGTAGCTTGCTAATATCGGTGCCCTTCTCAAGCTTTTCAGAATCGATGAAGGTGATGATTTTCTTCCGTTGAAGAGCAGCGTAAAGATGACCCGTAAAGATCTTCCCAGTGTCTGGCCCTCTGAAACTCAAGAAGACATCGTGGTCCATTTGGACGTTAGAAGAGGAAGAAGAATCATCAGCCTCAGCATTCATTTTCTGATAATACGAGATGGGAGTTGGTCAATGAGCTATAAGGTCTTTTGAAAAAGAGATGCTTTGCTCTTTCCTTTTCTTTTCTCTTATAGAAGCAAAATCTTAACCATAATGTTTCAGTTGAGTGAGTTGACCCCAACAACTTCTGTATAAAAACGTCTAGTGTGAGTATTGAATTAATGGATAATGTTTTAAAACGTAAGCGTTACGCGTTTTTCTGAAAATATATCACGTATGCAAAACGACGTATGCAAAACGCGCAAGTCTTTTGAAAAATAAAAATTATTATAAACATAAGATATTAATAGAGAAATTTATAAAATTATATAAGACTCATAATAAATAATACTATGTACAACTAGCATTCTTGCACGCGCATATGCGCGTACGAAAGGCGTCGCACTCGCGCGTACGACTTATCGGTGTAATACTCAAGAGTGTGCAATTATATCGTCAGTGTATCATTGCTCAAACTCATTGGCTACGCCAGATACTATCGTGCATTTTCAAGCCTATATCTTAGTCTCCTACTGATCTAATTGAGTATGTGCGAAGAATTACCGATGATTGATGATAAATTTCGCAAAATAATATTAGCCTACTTCATATTAAGTCAACAATCTGTAAAAAAATAATCAATTATTGATAATAAATCATCGTTGATGTCTGTGCATTTATGGAGGTTGTGCAATTATACTATTTTATGAAGTATATAATTCAACCACCACTAATTTTGGCGAAGCAAATCATAACTCTCCTTGTTCGGGAGTCAATGTCTCTCGTCAATGTCGACTGCTTCGAGTACTTGAACTATTTGCTTGATCCATAAGCTCTTTGATCTATGACCTAAAAATAGCAATCATTTTTTTTTGTAATTACCGTAAAAGATAAAATTGCACTACTTTGATTCTGAAATGGGAACATAAACGTTTTTTATATTATACAAACGAACACATTCTCTTTTCTTTTTCAAAAGATCATTTTATTTATTTGTCCGCCTAAATGTCCTCGAAATTACTTTTAAAGAGAAATTTAAATATCTAAAAAAAAAGAAGAAGAAAAAAAAGAAGCAATCTCTCGTCAACCAAAACACCGCCTCATTTTCTCTAAAATTTGGGTAAGACGCTATGATATAATTAAGTATATCTCTACAGTTTTTTAAATGAAGCTATTTCTATAATCTTGTTAAGTAAAGGCAGAGCAAACTAATTGTGAAAAACTAACGTAGCTTGATAACTAAGCATAATTGCAAGATACATGTTCTATCATTTAACTGTGAAATACATTTGACTGTTAAATACATATTTGATGTCATTCCTTACTTGAAATTCAAGTATGTAACCCAAAAGATACATGTAATGGTCTACTTTTGTTCTACCTTTAGCAGTCAGGCTCTTTTTTGGTGACTAAGTTGAGATGCACCAAGGGAAGGAAAGTTGAGTATCGCAATAGAGTTTTTCTCTTAACGGAACCTACTGTGAGTAAATTAGACCGAAGTTGTAAAACCTGCATAAAAGGTGAGTTAATTAGACCGAGAAGGAAACTCAAATCCATCATTGCAAACACACATATCCATCATTCCAAACACACAAATCCATCATTCTAAACACACATATCCATCATTCCAAATCAGTTTGCAGACAGAAGAAGGAGAAGCATGTGTAGCAGAGAGTATGAAGGTGTTGACTGAAGAAGAGCATCAAGCAACAACAACAAAAAGAGATAGCAAGAGCCAAGACTCCCCAAGAGGGTAAAAGGCAAAGCCACCAAAGAAAGCAGAAAGCAGTAAAAGCAAAAACGCAAAAAGAGAGATTAGGAATCCGGAGTTCCAAAAAAATCAGAGAACTTTCATAAGAACTTGAAAATTAACAGAGAAAGTAATTCATAGACAAAAATAGCAGCAACAGAAGGCACTAATCCATTATTCCAAACACACATATCCATCATTCCAAATCAGTTTGCAGACAGAATCCAGTCATAATATTGAATAAGTCACAAATAAGTTGATAATTACATCAGTAAGCCTTATGTTATCCTGTTTACGATGGTAGGAATCGAAATTGAGTAAGGATCTTAACCACCAACTCATATAAGCCATTCCATACATGTTATAGGACGATCGAATCGACAAAGTTCACAAATACATTCCACACCTACTCATATGAGCCTTTCCATACATGAAAGCATGCCACTGTCATTTCTCTCTCTCACATCCACATTAACATATCTCTCACAACCCTAAACAACTTCGAATCCATCAAAAGAAATATGACCCAAAATCCAGAAACAATTGCAATAAAAAATGGATCGATCACCAATTCCTTCCTTTATACCAATTCTCTCCTCTATACCAATTTATCAAAAACGGATCAATCACAGAACCCAGAATTAATAAAAAAAAAAAATTCAAGGAAAACTTACGAATAGATAGCGAATATGAGTTTGCCTTGGAGATGATTAAAGAGGTTGGCATTTGACGATTGTTGCAATAGAAAGAAAATGAAATTGAGAGAGCAAGAAATCCGGAGCTGAAAATCTCATCCAGAACAGTCCCGTCCACACGGTTGGTATGCCTTGAATAATCTCAAAAAGTATGAACAGAAACAATGAATAGGAAACCCACAGTGCTTACATACACACACCCACATGGATAGAAATTCATACGAAATCAGAAAAAAGAGAACCCAATTATGAACTACCAACTAAGCAGTAAAGTAAAATAATATAAACTCACCAAATCACTATGCCAATCCAAAATTTTGCGACAAAGGCGAAGTAACACGTTTCTCCACGGTAAGCACAACTCCTTTCGTCTTCAACCCAATCGCAGTCGATCCTAGCTGTAATATCAAAGTCGATATCATCTAAGAACAGAAGCTTTGTAATTCAAAAGCATTTGAAATAGAAATACAGAAATACTGTATCATTTACGGTAACCAAAACAAATCAAATCTATGAAGAAAACATCTAATTATTCTAAAGCAGCACGAGCTCACACCAAACTTGTATAAGGATAAGGAGACTGTTTGTTTTCAACTGTATCAATAATAACACCAAACTTGTTCGAACTAATCAACTAATCAAATTCAAAAAGTTATTAACTATTTCAGTTTATTTCCTAATCAAGTGAGAGCATGAGAATGCAAGAAAACCAACTGTTTAGGACTGTATGATGACAGAGAAGTGTGTTGATACCTTTCATTTGTAGGAAAACATTACTCTTTAGAACTGTATGATGATAGAGAAGCGCCCTTCACGGATTTTACTTGGAGTTTAGTTCTTATATAAGTTTCTTTCCTATTCGTTTTGCTGATAACTTGGTCTGAGGCTATCAAAGTAGTATGAGAATACTGATGTAATTTCTTCAGATTTCAATTTATTTATTTTAGAGTTCATGCCTAATTTGGTACATGTACAGAGAGGCTTCAATGTTGTCGTCTACTTATGAATAAGACTTGAAAATTGAATAGATCTCTATTTAATGCACTCCAACTGTTTGCTAGATATAACTATTCAATGCCACAAATGCTATGAAATTCCAACTGATCCAGCAGAAATGGTGTATGTTGAGATAATGTATTGTTGCAGAAATAGAAAGAGACATGAGAAGAAAAATTGAATAAGACTTGAAAGAGTGACCTTACCTTAGAAAAAAATTGATGGTGAACTTACACGGCATATTCCCAAGATGTGTAGCCTCTGTATGCAAAAAGTTTTGACGTATGAGAAAGCTGATGGGATGATAAGTATTTGTAGAAGTATACAGACTTTGTAACCATTTAGGATTGCATAAATTAATAGAGATCACCAGAGTCTGTTTTGCAGAGTTTGAATTGGAATAGGATTGTTTCTCTTTTGAAAAGGAATAGGACTGTCTCTGAGTTTGAAATGGAATATGACTGTTGCTAACCTGAAATGGAATAGGACTGTTTGTCAGTTGAAAATTCGTAATGGAACAAATCGAATCAAACCCCAAAACCTCATTACTTACAAAAATAGCAGCAACAGAAGGCATTAATCCATCATTCCAAAATGTCTATGTGCAGTGCATCCTCAGCAAGCAGCCCAACCTCCTTGAATCTCGACCAATTGTCATTACCCAAACTGGAAGCACCACCGCTTCGGCTCTGGGCCAGTGAACCCAAAATGTATCTAAAGAAGACTTATTTGTTTTTGATTACCAACCTAATTCCATCTCCAAACTGTGAAACAACCCAAAAGACATATGTAACCAAAAGAAACAGAATTGGCGATGTCAAAGTTCCAGAAGTATTGGAGATGGAAGTTCAGGGATTGTGATTGGGATTGGAACTCTCACCAATTTTCCAAGTGAAGTCATATTGCGGTTGAGGTGCTCTTCTCTTCTAAGCTAATCTAATATCTCTAAAATGCATCGAATCTAATGGAGATTGAACTACCTTGGTGTTCAACGAATTAAGGGGATGAGTTGATTCCCTTTATGAAACTCCGACATTTGGAACTAACAAAAGCAACTATATTCATAAGCAAATGAGCTTCGTCATGTTTCCAGTAAAAGCTAACCGTGTTGATCACCTACTGTAAACTAATTGACTCAAAAGGAAAAACAAACTACATATTGGTTACTGTTCCAATTTCTTAAGATAAGCTAACTATCAGTAATCTACTCAACTATAAGTTAAACTGATCAACACTGATCGAGCAAAACTGAAAACCCACTAATCCAAACCTGCCATCTTCATAAAAAAATAGCCACTATAGATTCATGTTTCCAATAAAAGCCAACCGTGTAGATAATCTACTGTGGAGAATCCAAATGGGCCAGCGAGGTCCTGCGGAGAAAATTAAAAATCAAGACCAAAAAGAAGAAGAAAGTCAGGCAGATGATACTACTTACATTCCATTTTCCGGGTTACGGATGGTAAGAGCAATACAGGTTGTTGCTTCATCAGTACCAACAAACTAACAATTCAAGTGAGACCAAGTTTGATGTTAGTAGAATTAAAAACAACATGTGATGTACTTATAAAAAAAGTGAAGTAATAGACATACATCGACATGTGCAGGATGAACAGTTGCGTATTCTCTTTGGAAGAGATAGACCAATCTGGGTTGTTGAGGCAGCAGCGATATCTTTTTCTCTGGGACTAATAACATATAAGTAAACTCAACTCAAAGCTTCTGATGAGATTCGAGAAGCAATGCATTAAGCATTATTTGAAGCGCAGCCTCATACACGAGCATATCATAATGCATTCCATCCACTGTACATCTCACACTACAATTCCAGCTCAAGGATTCTACATCGATCCAATAGCACAAACGACCCCGGGTTGGGAGATTTTCGCAACAGATTACCCACCTTCACTTTCACATCCCCATTGTTATCTGAAACTTCCCTGAGGTTTATTCCAATGGCTGAAAAAAGAACCATTCCTCTGTTCTGCGAAACGCATTCTGTATGGTATCTGTTGTCACAACACCCTCTATCTCCGCTGATACTGCTGCATAAACACAATGCCTAAGATAGCCAACATAAGAGCAACTCATTCTTAAATAGTCAACCAAGAAAAAAAAACCCACCCCAAAGCCACCAAACACTAACATTAATGAAACAAAAAAGAAAAAAATCTGCATTCAATTACAATTACAGACTCGTGATCCAATCGAGAGCGCAAACCGAACAACAATAATTCACGCCTAACAGTTCTAATTCCACAAATCAGACATCTAACGTGGAAAACCCAAATGAAATAGCAGAGAAAAAAAAGACTACTTTTGTTATCTATTTATAGACGACGATCACTGACGAACCTTGGAAATGTCTAAATGAATTGTCGCAGACATATTGAGCAGACTCGGGGCCACCGTGGCCATCGTAAACGCCGACGAAGGTCCCAAAGGCGCCTGACTCGATCTGACCCTGGTCCTCGAGGACTTGATTGGCTTGAACCACAGCCATGGAGAAATCACCCCACGCGTACTTTCCGATATGATCGAATCGTCGCTCTCCTTCTTCTTCCTCGTCACCGTCGCCGCGTCCAAATGGCTTCTAACACAGCGAGAGAAGATTCATCAATGCATGGAGAGAGAAGAGAGTCCCTAGGCTTTAATGGAATTTGGGTGCGCATGTAAAAGTAGAGGCGTAAGTTAGAGAGTGGTGAGGGAAGGAGAGGGAGACGGGGGTTGTATTCGGTGGCAGAGGAACAGAGAAGGGTCTCCTCCTCGGCAGAAGATGGTGTGGGGAAGCTTTTCTTTTTCATATAGAGATAGGTTCGTAGAAGGACAATCGAAGGAATTTTGAAAGTTCTACCTTCCAACACCAACAACATTACATATACAAAAGTAAGAATATACTTTATTTCGTTTCTTTTCCTAATTCCTCTGTAGTTAGAATAGTTATGAACCTGAAATTCAACTGCTTGACTGTGGTATGCGCATTAGCTTCAGTAAACATAACTTCCATGCTGGGCCACTTGAAAACCCTTAAATTTCCATCTTGTACTGCACCAAACCAAAGCATTATACATCTTATATAAAAAATCTTGCCATGTTCATCGATGGCATTTCTAATTTCCAAAACAATTCATAACACAACATCAAAATACAAAGGGAAAGATAGTCCCTACCTTGCCTCCAATAGCAAGCATCGAACCTTCTCGGTTAAATGCCAATGCCAGCTGCTGCCCAACTTCTTGTAATCCGTTAAGTACTCTATCTGATCTCTTCACAACTAGTTTACGAACTCTATCGTTCTCTACATTCTCCCACTCAAACCAACTGGACACGAAAACGCACATGAATTATAAGACCAACATTTACAGCGACTATCTTATTTAACCCTAAATTCAGTAAATTCTACTGTAAAATCTGTTGTCTCATCAAACAGTCAGAGCCGAATCGTAAATATGAGGTGGTTATGTATTAATGAACCTGCAGCTGTTCGGAAATGCGCTAATCAGACCATCGCCGCCGGGGTGAACCACGATTTTGTACGGCGCTTCGGAGCCTGTGAGCAACTTCGCCACCTGAAAAATCAAAATCTCAATCGAAATTTGAGCTGTAATTTTCGTATATCTAACGGCGGCGAATATGTTTTTACCGACTCTTTGGAGAGAGACACCGAGGCATGATCGAATTGGATGAGAAGGATGGCGTTTTGGACGCCGTTGTTGCCCTTGTCGTCGCTGCCGGCCAAGACGATGTGGTTGGAGTACTGACGACTCGGCCTCGTTATAATTCTCCTCCTGTTGCTCTGATTTGAGAGTGATGCCGTCGGGAACCCAAGCGGAGGAGTAGAAAGGGACGCATTACCTTATGTGGTTTCGTGTGCTCGGAGCCTCCATCGGATTCAGAATGCGATCTATCTCGCTCTCACTATGGTTCTATAGATTTTACTTGGTTCAACGATGTATACGTTGCTATTGTAAACTGCTCTCTTAAAAGGGAAAATTTGGCATTCATAATGTTGTACCAAAATTACCGTAAACTGTTCCTCAACTTCCCTAAGCCCCCTTCCCTTGCCTTAACTTCATCACCAAGAATTGTCTTAAACGATGAAACGTACTTATTTAATCGTCTAGCATCTAATCTAAACCTAAACCCTAAATTCCAACTCCCAACCCCTAAGCCATGATCACTTAGACGATGAATATGTTTATTTTCATCGCCTAAATGTTCGATTAGACGATGAAAACTGTAGATATTCATCGTCTAAATCCTAGTTGACTGCCAATCATCTAAAGACACAACTATACGTATCATCTTATAATGCATTTTTTTCATCTAGAACATAAGCTAACCATTTCTAAGACTGTAAGTGTCTCTTGTTCAGAAAACGGAGTTACGAAAGATTTGTTTATGAATGTTTTCATGTCATTAAAAATTCAATTTTATGGTTCATCGACTACTATGATTAGAGCCTTACTAAACTTCGAATCTCTAACACCAAAATATTTGGCAATAGATATTTTGCGCCTTTTTTTTTGGAAATTTTAAATTTTTTTACACGACGAATATTTTTACTTAGATGACGAATTTATTTCATCGTCTAAGTTTAACTAAATAAGATCGATACTAATTGATCTTATTCCCCATTTCTCTCCCAAATCCTCCCTTGTTGACGCTTACTAAGCCAAACGATGACACAAGCACCATCGGATGACGACGTAACCACCGCCACCTCACCCCAACATCGATTCCATCTCCTCGGATTCCATCTCTAGCCATCTTCGATTCCATATCCTCCAATTTCCTTCTCCGCCACTTCTATTTGCTCCTATTTTCATCTCTGTCGCTTCCATCTGCAGTGCCCGACGAGCTCACCTCCCCCAAGATTTCTACTCTCTCTCTCTCTCTCTCTCTCTCTCTCTCTCTCTCTCTCTCTCTCTCTCTCTCTCTCTCTCTCTCTCTCTCTCTCTCTCTCTCTCTCTCAAACACCCTCCTTTGAATTGGATTGTTTATGATTTCACTGCTATAGTTAGTATCTTGTAGTTTGTATGTTATGAATTGAATTGTTTTTGAACTGGATTGTTTATATAAGCACTCTGTTATGAATTGGATTATTGATTGTAAGGAAATTAGCTATTATGTTAATTGTTATGGGCACTCTGTTAATTATTGATTGAATTGGAGGGATTCTTGATTGAATTAGATCGTTGATTGAATTGTGAGGAATTGTTGATTGAATTGGAGTGTTTATATAAGCACTATGTTAATTGTTATGAAACTAGTAAGGAGCAGGTTTAGGTTATGGGCAGCAGATTATGGGCATTGGCCGTTATGTTAATTGTGTTTGCTGTTGTGAATTTTTGGTGCAGCAGGATGTATATATTACAATGGAAATGTCGAATAACAGATGTATGTTGTTACTGTTTACATAACAGAGGAATTGATTCTGAAATTGTTTTTTTCTTTATGTCTTTGGATATCGCAAAAGATGCCATGTGGGAAATCGAAAAGGAAACAACAAGAGGAAGAAAAACTTGTAGGATTTCACTTGATGTGTCAGAGAAATAGAGGTGGCACTTCAAATGATCAAACGAACCAAGAGCCACAGGAAGGAGGAGGCCCGTCTGGTGCCCTGCCAGTAAATATTCTGACCCCGACGACTTTATCATCATCTACTGCCTTAACATATCAAGTGTACATCAGTGCCTGACGCAAATGGCATAGCACCATGGGCAATCTCTTATGCGATATATACAATGTTTTATGGTTTTATAAATCAATTAAGTGTGTAATAAATACTAATTAATTTTGTAATTTTTGTTGTAGGACGTGCCTCGAAACGCACACAAGGGTTGTGTAAGGGGACCAAAGCTTGTCAAATGGTTAAGATGAGGAAAAAGAAGATCAAAGTTCATTACCATGACTTTGTAAGAAGCCTTCCGACAAAGTAGCTGAGCAGCTTGATTACCCACGAAATTGGGGTCGCCATACGGAGCAAGGTAGCGATGAAGGCGCCGGTATGGAAGGAGCTCCCACAGGCTAAGAGAGACAAGGTGTACGTCTATCTCTCGGTAAGCATCTTTCAATTTAAATAAAATTGATTAAATGTAAATAATTAGCAGTTATAACATATATAATGCCTCTTTAAATTTTTTGTAGGTACACTTTGATTTTCTAGAGACTCCAGAGATGTTTTAGTTAATTGAGGAGAGAGTTACAAAAAGTATGCCGATTGGAAGCACACATTGCATAAGATCTATCAAGAGTTCACATCCCCTACCCTTGCCAAGTTCAAGAATCGGGAAGACAAATGGCAATGGTTGGTGCAACACTTCGAGAATGGAAATTTTTAGGTAATGTGTTAAATATCAAATAGAAAGTCTATTATTTGAATAATTTATTATTATTCAATTCACTACAAGAAAACAACACTTAGACCACGGAAACACTAAGTCTCCGTCGTCCAAGTGACACCTAGACGACGGAAAAGACTCCGTGGTCCAAGTACCACCTGGACGACGGAGAATACCATATCCGTCGTCCAGGTGGTCACCTGGACCACGGAGTCTTTTCCGAGGTCCAGGTGATCACCTGGACGACGGAGATGGTATTCTCCGTCGTCCAGGTGATAACCTGGACCTCGGAGTCTTCTCCGTCGTCCAGGTGATAACCTGGACGACGGATATGGTATTCTCCGTCGTCCAGGTGATTACCTGGAGGACGGACCGACACGCCGTCGTCCGAGTTCACAAAACGTACTTCCACTTAGACGACGTACCGACACCTCCGTCGTCTAAGTGAAGCATTATATAAGCCCACTGCCAAACTGATCGAATTCATTCCTAGCTAGCCTCGATCTCTTCATGATTCCATTTGAAGAAGAATTGAAGGAGAAGGGAGAAGGAGAAGCTAGGGAGCTCGAGCTAGGTAGCTAGAAGCTAGCTAGGCCGAGAAGAATCAGGATCGATAAGGGATCTCCGCTGACTAGCTAGTTAGCTTAATTAACGTAAAGATATCGAGAAGGCCAGCAGGTACGTACGTACGCAGTTAAAATTTGCTTAATTAATATGTATTTAGTGAAAACGTACGTACATATATATATACATGCAAGGATGTTAGCTGATGTTAGCTATATATATATGTACAGATCGATTAAATTACGTACATACGTACGTAATTGATGGATCGATATGTAGATCGAGTACGTATAATTAAGCGTAAATTAATGGACAAATATATATATATATGTAATAATTAATTAAGTATAATATTTTGTAGCAGTATGGACAAGAGTTGGATGAAGTTGAAGAATAGATGTGATGTCCGGTATATGGATGGAATTAGCGAATTTGTGAATTTTGCGATAGAACATGGTCAGGGAAAGAAACGTTTCAGGTGTCCGTGTCAGAAATGTCTTAATTGTCAGTATGCGGAGGTTAATGTTATGGTGCAACACTTGTACGAAAATGGTATGATGTGGAGTTACACTACATGGAGCGAGCATGGTGAAGCAGTAGAGTTCAGCGCAGCAGACTTCAGCTCAGGGTATAGTTACCATGGTGCCTCATCCAGCGGCAGTGGTGCCGGACCCCCAACTTGCAACCCAACTGCAGATTTGGTCCATGATGCGTTTCCGGGATGTAGTCATGGCGGACACCAACACCAAGACGGAGGTTACAGTACCACCAATGAGCATGATGACACATTCCCCGCAGCTAGCTTGGCCACTGACACCAGTGAGATGGAAAAGTACAATCGGATGCTACTTGAAGCGCAGACCCCGGTGTTCCCTGGATGTCGAGAGAATGTGTTGCAATATGTGATGGAGCAAATGAAGATAAAAGTGAAGCACAAAATGTCAGTGAGTGCTTTTGACGAAATTCAGGAGCAAATATGTAAGTTGCTTCCTGATGATCACAATCTTCCTAAATCTCATTATAAGGTTAGAAATATCCTGAGCAGCCTCGGCCTAAAGTACAGGATAATTGACGCATGTCCGAATGATTGTGTGCTATTTTACAAAGAGTATAAAGAGTTGGACTATTGTCCCGTATGTGGCCAGTGCAGATTCCAGTTGAATAGGAAGAGTTCGAAAAAGAGAATTCCTGTGAAAGTTGTTCGATATTTTCCATTGATTCCCAGATTGCAGTGCCTGCACATGTCTCTACACACAGCAGAGGCGATGCGATGGTACGCAGAAAAGCGAATAGATGACGATGTCCTGCGACACGCCGCGGATGGGGAGGGTTTCAAACATTTCGACAGAGAATTTGGAGACTTTGCTTCAGAGGTTAGAAATGTTAGACTCGGCCTATCTACAGACGGATTCAATCCTTGGGGAAGTAATAGCTCCGCCGTCAGCACTTGGCCAGTTATTCTGATGCCGTACAACTTGCCTCCGTGGATGTGCATGAACAAGGAATTTAATTTCCTTACCGTATTAATTCCAGGTCCTAAATCTCCATCGAAGTGCTTAGATGTCTACCTCAGACCTTTGATCGACGAGCTGAAACTGTTGTGGGAAAATGGAGTCCCAACTTATGACAAATTCACTGACACGATGTTAACGATGAGGGCTGCCGTAATGTGGACAATCAGCGATTTTCCAGCTTATGGGATGTTGGCAGCCTGCAGGACAAAAGGATATAATGGATGTCCTATATGTTTGGACGACGTGAACTCTAGTTGGCACGCGGGGAAGGTGTGTTACTTGGGTCACCGTAGATGGCTTCCTCACGACCACCCGTGGCGACAGGATGAAGCGCATTTCGACGGTACGGTAGAGAACAATCCTAAACCCCGTAGTTGGTCTGGCGAAGAGATTTTAGAGAGGTTGAGCTATTTCGACTTTGGTGTGTTGAGCAATGACGCGGATGTAAAGAAATGCAATCCAATTCCTCCACATGATCTGAGCTATTGGGATCACAAGAGTATATTCTTTGAACTCCCTTACTGGTCGAAGTTGAAGCTGAGGAACAACTTGGACGCGATGCACATAGAAAAGAATGTGTGCGACAGCGTGGTGGGAACAATTCTCGGTATTAAGTTCAAGACTAAAGATACTCCCAAAGCGCGCAAAGATTTGGAATCAATGAATCTACGTCGTCCCTTGTGGTTGAGGAGGGATAGGAAAAGAGTGTACAACAAGATGCCAGATGCACCTTACACAGTGAAGCCGACGCTTAGACGTTCTGTATTTCACTGGTTTAAGGGCGTTCGTTATCCGGCTACGTATGCAGCTACTATAACTGGAGCAGTGGACGAGGTGCAACACAAGTTTGTTGGTCTAAAGACACATGACTATCACGTTATGCTGCAACGTCTGATTCCAGTGGTAATTCGACCATACTTGCCTCGGGACGTCGTAGAACCAATAGTGGCATTGTGCAGGTGGTGGCAGAGGTTATGCGCCCGAGAATTAAAGAAGTCAGATGTGGTGGAATTGCAACAACAAATTGTGCACATCATTTGCAAACTAGAGAGGATTTTCCCCCTTGCTTTCTTTGACATCATGATTCACCTAATGATCCACCTGCCCGAGCAGGTGCTCATTTCTGGTCCGGTCCAGTACACTTGGATGTATCCTCAAGAAAGGTACGTACAACTAATTAATTAATTTGTTCCACTGGAGAATATATATATACTAGCTAGCTAGCTATATGTACTTATGTAATGTGTACGTTTGATTTTGTAGACAGCTTGGACAGTATAAGTCATTCGTCAAAAATAGGTCGGCCCCGGATGGCTCCATAGCAGAGACATACCTAATGCATGAGTGTGTTACTTACTGCAACAGGTACCTCAAAGATCCACCCCCTCCCACTGCCTTCGATCGCAGTGCCCGCATCAATCTTTCAGTCGTCACCAATGTCGTCCGACCGTTTAGAGGAGTATTAAAGGAATCGTTAACACGGGAAGAACTTATTGAGGCACATTGGGTAGTGTTGCAAGACTGTGATGAAGTTGAGCCGTACATGTTGTCATACAAGGAGAGGCTTCAGGCGTTAAATCAAAACAAGAGTTCGGCGTGGATTGAGAAAATGGTTAAGAAGAAGTTTCCTGATTATTTCTTCCAATGGGTACGTACGTACGACTCGGTATTAATTATTTAAATACATATCGCTCATGTTTGTAGAAAGTAAACCCTTATATTAATTTGCCCATTTTCGCAGATGATTGATCTGCAAAAATCTGATAACCACGGAGGGTGGTGGTCATGGCCAAAGCACTTGCTAGCAGGGAAGCCGGTTAAACACTATATTTATCCCGGATGTTTTGTGAACGGTGTAAAGTTTCATTCATTGGCCCGAGACGAAGGAAGAAGAACACAAAACAGTGGGGTAGCCGTTGGGAAAGACAATGATCTATATTACGGGGCTATTGTATACGTGGTTCAGCTATGTTACGGGAATGATGTCAACGTTTTCCTATTCAAGTGCAGATGGTTCAAGCGTACAAAGGAAGACCTGGGACTATTATCAGTCGATACAAACTCACACTGGTATGAGGATGAGCCTTTCGCTCTCGCCACCTTAGTTCGGCAGGTGTTCTATCTCGACGATCCGAAAGCCGGTGAAGGGTGGAAAATAGTGAACCATATCTCTCACCGAGGAATATGGAATACAGAGACAATTGAAGGGACACCGGCGACGACTGAAGATGCTGCTGAACCAGAAAGAGACATTCCTGCCTATCAAGAGCCTAATATTTCTATGGTCCGCTCCGATATAATGGACCTGGTTCAAGATGGTGAACTGTTACTCATGCCTGATGGTTGTACAGATCTAACTGAAGATGAGATTATCGATGAGGTAGATGAAGAAGACGAGCAGGAAGAGGACGCGGACGAGGACTCAGGTTATTCGTCGGACGATGTTGAGTACGATGACGAGGATGAGCCGTCGACTAACGGGGATGAGGACGATGATGATTATGACGAAGAGTACGGTCATACGACGAGGGAGATTAATTGGTAATTAATTACTGTAATTATTGTAATATATATATATATATATATATATATGATCGATGCCGGTTTACGGTAAGAAATTAATCTGAATTATATATCCTGGCCAACGGAGAAATTAATAAATATTGGCGCCAAATCTCAATCTCATATAAAACGTACCCTAGCTAAATCCTTGACCCTAAATCTAGCAGTTCGATCGGATCGATCGATCAATTTTTTAATTATATTTTTGAATCAGAATAATTGAACGGACACGTACACAAATGACCGGGGACGACCTAAACCGTAATCCCTAAGGTCCTAACCCCTGAAATCGGGGTCTATGCACCTGGACGACGGAAAATGGTCATTTATTTAATCCTCTGAAATCCGATTTGCTAAATCCTCGACCCTAAATCTAGCAAATCGGATCGATCGATCATTTATTTAATTTTTTTATGGTCATTCAAAATAATTGAACGGACACCTGAATTCCGTCCACGTTTATATTAGGTCCCCCGCCATATTCACCTTTGGCGCCATATAAAACCCTAAATCTTGGACCCAAAATCTAGCAGATCGGATCGATCGATCAATTTTTTAATTATATTTTTGAATCAGAATAATTGAACGGACACACAAATAACCGGGGACGACCTAAACCGTAAACCCTAAGGCCCTAACCCCTGAATTCGGGGTTTAGAACTTGGACGACGGAGATGGTCATTCTCCGTCGTCCAGGTACACACTAGGACGACGGATACGGTAATTTTCCGTCGTCCAAGTTCACAAACCCTAAACCCTAAACAGTAAGGCCCTAACCCCTGAATTCAGGGTCTATGAACCTGGACGACGGAGAACGTCATTATCCGTCGTCCAGGTGATTACCTGAACGACGGAAACGCTCATTTTCGTCGTCCAGGTGCAGATATCGTAATTTTTTCTAAGACAACGACCATCTAGACCTTCTTCCAATGCAAAGTCTTTTCATCAAGACTTTAGAGTAAACAATTCTTGGTGTGTGAGCTTCGACGGTTCGAAAATCGGAGTTGCGAAATGCCTTGTATCCACGTTTCCGGTTTGTGAAATTATCAGTTTTGCGGTTGACTGTGCCGATCAAACCCTTCCCGAACTTATTATTTTATGGTCCTTTGAAGACAATTATATATTATGTTACGACGAACATATCCAACGGTTGTTTTGTCCAAATTCAATTTCGTTAATACTCTGCTGCAAATGAGCGTCTACTCATGAACACTTAAGTTGTAAAGATTAGTCGATACTTAACATGTTTCAATACGTAAAATTAATCGTCGGTTCAAATTTAACTGTTTATATACACGATGCGTTCATCGATATTGTACGACTATTTCACTCGAATGACAGATCGCTAAATTCCTAGCGAATTATTTTTTAAATTTTTTTTTACGTAATTTGATCCTGGACGACGGAGATGGTCATTTTCCGTCGTCCAGGTGTTAACCTGAACGACGGAGAATGACCATCTCCGTCGTCCAGGTTCAAAAACCATGGCGGTTCAAATTTATTTTTGTTTATTTTTTTCATGTAATTTTAACTTGGACGACGGAGACTGACCATCTCCGTCGTCCAAGTCCAATTTTTATGGCGGTTCAATTTACCGCTTCCGTTTTTGGGACCGCTTGAATTTTCACTTAGACGACGGAGAATTCATTCTCCGTCGTCTAAGTCCAAAATAATGGCGGTTCAAAACGTCCCGCCGATTAATTACGCGCCGATTGAAAATTTTTAAACCGCCACCTGGACGACGGAAAACACTGTTTCCGTCGTCCAGGTGCACTTAGACGACGGAGAATAGTGCTCCGTCGTCTAAGTCAAAGTCTATATATAGAACAGGAACCCCCCCCCCTTTTCTCATTCCATCTCCTCTCCTCTCCTCTCCTCTCCTCTCCTCCGGCGATTTTCCACCTCCGGCGACGCTCCGACGACATTATTTCCGCCGTGGTTCCTCTTCTCCGACGACTCAACTCCGCCGATATTCCCGCAAACTCCGGTTCGGTAAATTTCTATTTTTCTCTTATTAAAATAATTTTATTTATTTAATTAATTTAATTCTAAATATAATTAATTCGTAGAATTTAATTGATTAATTAGTTTAAATATTTAATAAATGATTAATTATTGTTATTAATTAATTAAATCATAATTATTGTAATTATTGTAATTATTTATATATTATTAGTTGCATGATTAAATGAATTGACTATTAAATTATTTATTATTAGTTGCATGATAAATAAATATAAATTATTGCATCTAATTAAAGGAATTATTAATTAATATTTACGTTTATTTTCTAGTAAATTAATTAGTAGTACGTGTTCGATTTAAATTTAGTACATAGACTTGGTAATTATTAAGTCGCACTCTTTGGAATAGATGGCGCCTCTTTTTCTTGCTTATCTCCTTAACCCCTCGTGATGTGTGGATTTCATCACCGCACACCATAACCTAAGTGAAGTTATGGACACGAGGTTGAGGGCGGAGTTTGCAAAGGACTTGAGGGAGTGTAAATTTTCAAAAAATTGGCCGAATGTCGGACATGGTGTCTAGAAACGGGTTATGACTGGTGACAGGATTTGGACTAAGAAAGACTTTTGTCGAAATTAGTCCTGCCTCTCGCGTTATCTCTATCCCTAACTGGCCATGTTTTTCGATTTAACCAAGGCTGATTAATTGAAAATTTACACTTTATCGCGCGGGTCGCACGTCCATTGAACGACCGAAAATGCCAACCTAGTGTACTCTATTTAAATCTTAAACGTACTTAATTAATTAGCGTAAATTTTTAAGTTGTAATTATTATGGTAAGTAGGTATTTTAACCCCGTACTCTTAGGTTTAAATGGCTCCGCCAAAGACGACATCCGGCAAGAAGAAAGCCCAACAAGAGGCAGAAGATGCCATGCTCCGCCGCTTGGCGGACCAAGTCGGTTGGGAATTACCACCGGAGGCCAACGACGCTCTCAATCCGGACGGATCATCTGGTCCGTCCGTAGCGCCCTCTGGGGAAATTCCCGCTCCCCCATTCATCTCGAG
The DNA here is from genome assembly GCA_946800695.1 of Geum urbanum. Classification (NCBI taxonomy): domain Eukaryota; kingdom Viridiplantae; phylum Streptophyta; class Magnoliopsida; order Rosales; family Rosaceae; genus Geum; species Geum urbanum. The sequence continues at coordinate 10,268,550 of OX327015.1, forward strand.
CGGTGATGACGTCGACCCCTTCCAATCTCCGACGCCTGGTACCCATTCAACGGGAAGTACTCAGGCGTTCTCCACCGCCGAATCAATCATGTACAGCGCCCGCCGTAGGCAAAGGAGGGCCCCCACTGACCCGGAACCGAAAAGGACTCGGGGTCTCGTTAAAGGGGGGAAAGCAGAGCGTATTTGCAAGGCGACCGGTAAAAAGATCGACTTGCCGTACGACGAATTCACCGGTGGCCCTCCCACAGCTCAACTAGCAAGTCTCTCGGCGCATGGGATAGGGTCAATCATCCGTAACCGGGTTCGTATCACTGCCCCTACTTGGAAGGAGGCGCCGGATCATGAGAAGGCGAAAGTCTTCAAAGATCTTTCGGTACGTAATACGTTCAATTTAGTTATTATATAATATTGTTAATCTCGGCCTAAAATTTCATAATATATACGATTATAATTTTCTATTTATTTTTCATAGGAACAATTTGACGTGGATCCGACACCGGATATGTTGAGGCATATCAATCAAACCGCCAACTCCATCTACAAAGATTGGAAGTACAGGCTCCATAAGTACTTCAAAGATGTCGGTCCCGTGCCTCCCCCGGTAGAGCTGCAAGGGGAGAGAGAAGATGAGTGGGAGTGGTTGTGTAACCACTTTGCCGATGAACAATTTAAGGTATTAATTTAATTTTTTTATTTCAATTAAAATAATTGAATTATTTAAATTGTAGTTATTCATTTTTTAATGATTTAATTATCTTGTGTAACAGAAATTCTCCGGTGTCAACAAAGCCAACCGGGGGAAGAAGGAGAAACACCATACTACCGGCGCCAAGCAGTTCATTCAAATTGCCAAGGAGCACAAGGATAAGGGTTCCAAACACCCTTTTATTGATGCAAGCGTAAGCGCGTACGTGACGCCAGGGCTCGATAATGAAGCGAGTCAATGCGGGGTAAGTGATATGTATATATATATATATATGCTTTTAATTATAGTAATTATTATTTAAATATGATTACAAAATTATAATAAATTAATTATAATTTTGTAGGCAAGGGCGATAGAGCGTGCGCATGAAGAGTTGGTCAACACTCAGCTTGCGTTCCCAGATGTGCCGCCGGAAGACCTGCCTCCTCTATCCTTAGAGAGCCAAATTGCAATCGCGGATGAGGTCTACGGTCGTAGAGCTGGCAAGGAGGTTAGGCACTTTGGGCCTAGGGTGGTACGAGATTTGTCGACGACCTCCGGCTCATCATCTACGGGAGGTTCGAGGCAGCGGAGAATGAGTCAAGCTGCGGCCGTCGAAGCAGCCATTCAAGAGGCTCGACTGGCACGAGAGGAGAATCGACTGACACAAGAGCAGAATGAGGCAATGCGGCAAAGACTTGACCAACAACAAGCACAAATAGCCCAACTCATCGCCCTTATGGAACAAAATCGAGAAGTATGTCAACCTCCTCCGAACCCACACCCCGACGACAACGACCCGGCTGGAGGCGGAGGACTCGGCCCCGCATCTGCTCCTCCAGTGTATTAGCTAGCACGTAGTATATTATCTCATTTCTTTCCGCATTCCGAACAATATTTTAATTTTTAATTTATGGGTTTTTTCGTATGTACAAATTAATTTACTTTGATTATTTAATAATTATATAAGTTATTAATTTTAATATTAAAAATTTAGTTTATTTATTTAATTTTAGCATTTTTCATTATTTAAATTAAAATAATAATAAATTAAATTAATAATTTTTAATTTCAATTTATTTTATTTTTTAAAATTAAATATTCACTTGGACGACGGATATTATGTTCTCCGTCGTCCAGGTGCAGAACCCTAAACCCCTAACCCCTAACCCCTAAACCCTGTCGTTCTCCGTGGCCCAGGTGTTCACCTGGACGACGGAGACTTAGTGTTTCCGTCGTCCAGGTGAACACCTGGGCCACGGATAAGCTACCATTATCCGTGGCCCATGTACACACTTGGACGACGGAAACACTAAGTCTCCGTCGTCCAGGTGAACACCTGGGCCACGGACATTGCTCGTGTGTCCGTGGCCCAGGTGTTCACCTGGACGACGGAGACTTAGTGTTTCCGTCGTCCAAGTGTGTACATGGGCCACGGATAATGTCCGAGGTCCAAGTGAACTTGGACGACGGATCACTAAGTCTCCGTCGTCCAGGTGCTTGGACGACAGCACTTGGAGCACGGACCTTGGACGACGGAGTTTCCGTCGTCCAAGTACTTAGATGACGGAAAACTGCACTTAGACGACGGAAATGGTCCGTGGTCTAAGTGCAGTTTTCTTGTAGTGATTGCTTCTTCCTCTATCCTAATACAGACAAGGTCGGAGGCGAACACGATAAATCGGGATCAAAAGGATCTGAACCACCAAATGGGCTCAACTACGGTTGGCTACCTGGTTAAGGAACATATGGAGAAAGATTCGTAGGTGCCATTCTTAGACGCGTACAAAGATACGTACGTGAGGACCGAGGCAGAGAAGACGATTCTGAATGTAACAAGTAACCACTAAATTTGTAACAAACAGAAATTAACTTTTTGTGTGAATGTTTATGCGACATAACCTTCGAAGCATCTTCCTGGTATTCACATAGGTTAAAGTAGATAGTGACCGGATGAAATGTACTTTATGTGCGATGTTTGTTTGATTGAAATTTACTTTGTGTGCGTTGTTGGTTTGATTATCACAATAATGTTTACTGAGCATTGAAATACAAGTATGGGGTTATTTGTTGCTATATTGAGATTGTAACTATTTTGTGTGCTACAATGGTTCAATTTTATGTGTTTTCAGGTTTTTGGTTGCCTTTATTTTTAGCAGAAATAATGTAAAACTTTTGGTAGAATTATCCATGTTAGTCGTGTTTAGTTTAATTTTTAATTAATTATTTTATTGTAGGAGAAGATGACGTAGTTCGCTGAGGAAGCATTGCCCGAGAGGGCCGCACAATACCCGAACACTCTGCGCAAAAAGCTCCATCCACTGGACATACCTACGCAAATCCAGATGTATGAGAAGACACTTGGAATCCAACCTGCGAAGGAGATTCAGGGTCTTGGATGAGCTGACATTCGAGATTTGGGCCAGTCATCGACATCCAACTCGCGAGCTCATTCAAGTGTGGTCGATGAACGCATCAAAAAGGCCGAGGAGCGGGCAGAGTGGCATCTTCTATAGGAGAGGGAGCGGTACGAGGAGCGGCTTCAAGAGATCCAGGCAGGGACCGAGGCGCAGGTTTGAGAAATGAGGTTACATATGGGCTTACAGCCGCTGCCTAGTTGCAATTCGCATGTGTCATCTCAGCATTCACGAGACCGAGACCACAATGACGATGATGACGATAATGGGAGTGGGCCAGGGGTCCAAACACCGGTGTAGATGTCGGCTATTATAAAGATAATGTAGATATCGGCTATTATGTAGATATTTTAATCAATATTATATTTATTAAATATTTTTTGAAATTTGTAATTTTTTTATTAATTTAATGTCTAAGACGACGAAATGAAAATAATTCGTCGTCTAAATAAAACTATTAGATGATGAAAACTATAAAAGTTTCATCTTTTAAAACAGTACTCTAGACCACGAAAGATTTTATTTTCGCCATTTAGGTGTTTATTCTTAGACGACAAATTTTTTACTTATGTTGTCTAAGTTAGTTTTTTGTTACGAAATATTTCGTCGTTTAAGCTTGAATTTTTTCGCAGTGTGGAATGTTAGACTACGAAACTTTATTCATCGTTTAAGAAGCTTTTAAGACGACGAATTCTATTTTTTTGTTGTCTAAGATCTATCGCGATGAGGCTTAAACGACAAAACTTAGACGATGAAGCCTTCGTCCTTTAAGTGTTTGGACGACGAAATTGGTATCTTAGATGGCAAATCCATTTCGTCGTCTGATTAAGTTAGGTATTCTGGTAGTGGTTGGAGAATCTATCATGAGTTGGTTCTTAATTACCATATATTAAACTCGAAGACCCACGATTAATTTTCGTAAACCATGAACTAATTATCTTTGTTTTTTTTGGTTTTGGGTATTCATTCAGACATATTATATACTCTCACACCTATAGATTAAGAAATTATTATTTTAGAAATTTATGTAGAGCAATTGGTTATATCGCAAATTATCATTATTAATCAAAAACGAATAAGAACCTAGTTGATTGATTGTGCATAACAAGACTGGATCATCAATAAACACTTCTGATTTCTTTGAGACTTTAAGATCAACAACCTAGATATTTAACAAAAAAGACAAAAAAAGATAAGAAAACAACTACAAGAACAATGGTTTAACACTTCAGCAACTACATATATATGATAATAGAAAAACCAATAACATACTCTTTCATTCTTTCATTGAAATTCGTCAACAAACTACAAACTCTAATATTCAACTAGATCCATATTGAAATTCGTACGTCAACTATAAATCTATAATTAATATACAGTATATAATATATTTTTTCTATCTAACGGAAAAAACTCTCATACAAATTACTTTGTAATAACTTTTTCCAAACTATTCTACTTTGTATACATATCTATTTGTGCTTTCATAATAGAAACCACCTGGTATATAAATAATTGTTAGGGTTCATGGATACAAAAATTTGATCAAACTTGTGATCGTTTGCTCATTAAATTTTGCAACAGAAATGAACGGTTGTCAATGTCATGTTAAGTTTCATTATAACCGTTCATGCAAATGATCTTCACTTTGATTTTTTTTTTGTAGAGATGAACTTTAAACAATAGTCTAGAAGATGGGTGGTCTCGATTTTTAATCACAATTCGAAAATTATGTAAATAGGCAAGTTTGGATGAAGTTTATACAAACTCATTTATCTGAGATTTTTTTCCATAACAAAATGATTAGGGTGGGACTTGCGCATGTCCCACGCAACTACATGATATTTCCGCCATTGGTCCATGTGGACAAGACTACTCTCACCAAATCTGCTAGTCAATCATATGTCGATGTAAAATCTCTTGAGATTACTTTTCTCAAGAGAGACTTGAGAGAACTAGTTGAGACCACTATCAAGTAAGGAATCAATCAAATCAAATCTGGGAAGCCTTGATGTTTGAATTTGTCAAGTTTCAATCTATATTTCCTGAGGATAGGAATGCAAGCTCCTCTCTTGATAGTGGTTCTGGCATTTAAGAAGACATGCTCATGATGAAGGGGAGTTCTATAATGATAATTCTTAAGATAAAATTGTTGCTAGAGAGTCAGAAGAAGATGATGAAGATGAGGCTGATGATGATGGAGATGATGAGGCTGTTGATAATGAAAATTATGCTGAAAATGATGAACAATCACTTTTGTGTTGTTGGACTCTTTCATGCTTTTCATTTGATGATGATATAATGATTAGGAAGCAAGAATCTTCAATTTACATACGTGTTGCGCTTCCAAAGTTGGCACAAATACGAGTGCATGCGGAAGCGTGATTCGAGAAATTTTTGGAAACAGAAGTATTATGCAAGCAAGAGCTTCTAACATGGAAGTGTGTTCTTGTAAATAAAAGAGAACCGTGACGATAAATAAGTGAATTTATCTTCATAATATCTTAAAGTGAAACGGTGAATCCTATCCAATCGTTTGACATTTTGCCTCTCTCTCGAACTCGATGCTCCTCAGATTTTGTCTTCACAAGTTCCATCAAATTTCTTTGCGCAGGGTGTCACAGATTTCTCCCTTTGAACGATGTGCGGTTCTTAGATCCAAAAAAAAATATGTGCAGTTGGACAAGCCCAAGGGTACAAATGAGTAAGAGTAGCCTAGAGCATAAGTCCAAAGTAAATTCTAAGGCCCATAATCCCACCAATTAGGGCAACCTAAGTGAACCCACTGCATCTTTCTTCTCCCGGTGACTATTCAAGAACCGTCTGGCACCCCCACCTCCAAACCACTATCGGCACAGAGTCGCCAACTTGGCCAGAGATGGGTTGTTGCCTCCATCATCCAATCACAGTCGTCAAAGGTCTGCCCATGGTCGTCCTTAACTGCCCGAGTCGAAGCCTCACTTTGCGATGGTCGCAACCCCGCCACTAACTCAGCCATCCGTTCGTCCATCCCGCCTTCAAATAGAGTTGAGAGTAGTGACCAAAATCCTGACCGCCCACCCCAATAGTAGACGCCACCAAATGGTGACACCACAGGGGGGCGGCTGCAAAGAGAAAGGACTGCATAAGCGACATCGATCAACATCATTGCTCCTCGCAGTGAAGCTGTTCTCAACACCTAGCGAAGCTAGGGTTTTCAACAAATGTTCCGGTTTCCTCGAGCTCTCAACTTCTCTACGTCACAACATTCTCTTTTAAAAACAAAAAAAATGATTTTTTAAAAGCACAATAATCCTAAACTAGCCCTAAGGCTAAGATGAGAGTGTCCTTTACTTTGTACGTAGTATTTTGTTGCATCTACGTTATTTTTTTTTCTGAAAGGAAAATGAAAAGAAGGCAGATTGCCACTACTAAGGTGCAACTCAAGAGGGGCTTTGCTCACTCTATTTATTGTACGAAAAAAATTCACCTGAGGTACTTGAACTCTTGCATACATACGACTTTGACACACTCACTACACCAAAACTGTCGATAGACAACACCATTACAACAACAGATGAGTTATTATCTGTTGTGTGAATAGGAAATCGAGAAAAATTTGATAAAGACAACATATAGTTCTGCCTACTGTTGTCTAAAGACCTATGCAACTTCATAATTTTGATATCGAAAATAGCTCCACCTGGGGACATTATACAACAACAGAAATTATTTTTTTCTGTTGTTTATATTTTGATATTTTTGCTTCAAACAACAGTAAAATAGGACTGTTTTGTGATAAAATTGTCTAATAATAATAATCACACAACAGATTTCCATGTAATGTTGTGTGATAAATTGTTTACAAATTTGTTCATAATAGTAAAACAACATATTTTTAGATGTCTGTTGTGTGTTGACTGATTTTATATTAGGGTTTGACACTTGAAAAAATATTTGAGTTTCCCCCCAATGTTGGCATGAATCACACAACAGAAAGGATGGTATCTGTTGTTAGTCAGTTAGTAATGATATTGGCGGGAAACTTTCCTTTTCTCCCTCCAACAAGTGAGGTTAGTAGCGGGAAGTTTTATGTCATCCCCTCCAAAATGAAGTGAGCTAGGTTTGTGGATTATGAAGGAAAAAAAAATTGACTTTGCAAAGAAAAAGGAATTGACTGAAAAAAGTGGCTCTTCTGACCCATATACGTACCATTCTCAACCCAAAAACAACATAAGTGTAAAAAAGTAACCCAAAACAGCTACCTAGCCCAAACTAAGTGTATCGAGCTCTCTCTCACGAACCCTAGCCTGCTCCCAATTTCATATCGAAATCGAAATCGAAATCGAAATCGAAATCGAAATCGAAATCAACCCCCAATCGAATCGAAAGCAACCAACCCCAACTCACCGAAATAGCTATCTTCCCAAATTCGAAATCATCCCCAATCGAAATCAAGAGAGGGACTCTATACAGAAGACAATATCGATCCTCCTCTTCGCAACAATCGAAATCTGAAGAGGTAGTTCTTGAAATTGAGAAGTTAGGTTATCTTGTTCTATTTTAGGTCTGGGTTATTTGAATTGTCTACTCGATTTAGGTAAGCTGAACTGATTGATCGATTTTGGTTTGTACAGCAACTGAAGATGCCCTACAACTGAAGAGGCCCAAAGGTAGTAATGTAGTAAGCTTTTGGCCACTCTTTGTTATATACAGCTCTCTGCCTTTGCAACCCCTCTTTTGCTGTCTTCATCTAGTACTTTTGGTTTTTGGAAAAACCTGATTTTACTTTTGTTTATGTGTTAAAAGTTCATTGAAGCCAAAAGAGAAGAATTTAAGTAGGATGCTAGCTTCTTGCTTTGTTAATTTTACTTTTTTGTTACTCTTCCACTGATTTTAGTTTTGTTTATGTGTTAAAAGTTCATTGAAGCCAAAAGAGAAGAATTTAAGTAGGATGCTAGCTTCTTGCTTTGTTAATTTTACTTGTTTGTTACTCTTCCACTGATTTTACTTTTGTTAATGTATATAAAGTTCATTGAAGCCAAAAGAGAAGAATTTAAGTAGGATGCTAGCTTCTTGCTTTGTTAATTTTACTTGTCTGTTTCTCTTCCACTGATTTTACTTTTGTTTATGTATTAAAAGTTCATTGAAGCCAAAAGAGAAGCATTTAAGTAGGATGCTAGCTTCTTGCTTTGTTAATTTTACTTGTTTGATACTCTTCCACTGAGTCATGTCCTTTTGGTACTCTTCCCCAAATGAAAATGAGATGTGAACTGTTTTTTCAGTGACTGGGCTAGTAGTATTTAGATGGATCAGCTAATATTTTTAACAGATGCTATGAGTTGGTTGCATTGTCCAAATCTCACTAAATTCTTAACTAATGAAAAAAGGTTAATATAGGTTTGTTTATTGATGGTTATTAGTTGTTGGTAGAGAAGCTTGGAGCATACGGTGGAGCATACGTTGGAGGATACGTTGGAGCATACGCTGGAGCTTACGTTGGAGTACTAGGTATGAAGTTGTTTTCTGTTATGAATTGGATTTGTTTGTTAATATGGTATAATTAGGGTATGAAGTTGTTTTATGCTGAATTTGAAATGGATGCGTGAATTGTCTGTGTCATTGTTTGATTAAGTTTTGATGCCTATGTGAGTATGTTTGCATAATTTTAAATTACTCATGTGTGTCGGAGCATACGCTGGAGCTTACGTTGGAGTACTAGGTATGAAGTTCTTTTCTGTTATGAATGAGATGTGTGTGTTAATATGATATAAGTAGGGTGCTGATAGGATTTTCAGTGGGATGTTTTGATAATTCTGCTGATGAATGGGATGTGTGGTTCATTCTGTTATGTTGTGTTCTGTTATGATAGTGTTAGGTAATATGTTTAAATGGATGTTGTTAGGTTTTCTGGTATGTCTTGAAATTGGAATGGACGCGAGCATGTTTGATTAAGTGATGAAATGTCTGTTAGATTAGTTGATTAACTTTTGAAATTTCTGTGAGCATGTTTGCCTAAGTTTAAAATTGTCTGTGAGTAGGAGCATTAAAATGTGTATGTAGTTATAAGAATTTAGGTTGAAAATACAGTAAATCCTTTTTTCTTCTTTGTGTATGTACGTAAGATGGATAAATCATGGATGAAAGAGGATAGGAGATCAGACATTTATGTATCTGGGGTGAACAAGTTTCTAGATTTTGCATATAGCAATGCTGTAGATAAAGACAGAATCAGGTGTCCTTGCATTAAGTGTTGCAATGGTAAACAGTTTACCAAAGATGTGATTAAGGACCATATCACGTTTAACGAGTTTAATCAAAACTATACGCATTGGAGTGTGCATGGAGAAAGTAAGGCCATGAAGCGCAAACCTAGTACGTCTGAAACCACTGTAAATTGGGACCCTTTAGGTGACATGGGAGAAAATGGGGATGATGAGATATCTGAGGAGGATGCTGGTTTCTTGTTAAATTTTCTTGAAGATGCAGATAGACCTTTCTATGCTGGTTGTACTAGGACAACTAAGATGGGTGCTTTACTGGAGTCTTTAAACCTGAAAGCGAAATTTGGAATGAGTGATGCTAACTATTCAGCTAAGCTGAAAATGTATAAAGGTTGGCTTCCTGAAGATAATGAGGTCCCAACTTCTTTCTACGAGGCTAAGAAGACCCTTCTTGCAATGGGGATGGATCATCAAAAGTTTCATGCATGTCCTAATGACTGTATAGTTTATAGGAAGGAACATGCTGAAGCTACAATCTGCCCTAGGTGTGGTTTGTCTAGGTGGAAAATAAGTAGAGCTAAAGTAGAGAAAGTAGGTGTGCCAGCTAAGGTTGTATGGTACTTCCCACCTTTTTCTAGATTTAAACGGATGTTTGCAGACCCGAAAATAGCGAAGGATCTGACTTGGCATGCTGATAGCAGAAAAAAGGATGGAATTATGCGCCATCCTGCTGATTCTCCTACATGGAAGGTGATGGACACTGGATTCCCAGTGTTTGGTGTGGAACCTAGGAACCTCAGACTAGGTTTGTCAACGGATGGGTTCAATCCTTTCCGTTCTCTAAGTAGTAAGTACTCATGCTGGCCAGTCATGTTGGTTACGTACAACTTGCCTCCATCACTTTGCATGAAAAGAAAGTTTATGATGCTAACCATGTTGATCTCTGGCCCTAAACAACCAGGGAATGACATTGATGTGTATTTTCAGATTTTAGTGGATGATTTGCAAACTGTGTGGAAGGGGATACATGGGGTATATGATGCATTTAGGAATGAGTATTTCACACTTAGGGCTTGTCTTTTGTGGACAATTAATGATTTTCCTGCATATGGGAACGTATCAGGAAGCTATGTGAAAGGATACAACGGCTGTCTAGTTTGTGTCGATAAGACAAAGCCGTTTAACCTGAAGCATACTAAGAAAATGTCGTACATGAGACATCGTCGATGGCTGCCAAAAAATCATGCATTCCGGAGGCAAGCAGCAAAATTTGATAACACCATAGAGGAGGATGATGCTCCTCTGCCATTAACCGGTGAAGAGGTCTTGGCTAGGGTAGAGGGTTTAGGTCAGCCTTTAGGAAAAACATGTCCCCCTCCAATGCACAAGGAAGGTCAGATCAGACCTTGTTGGAAGAAGAAATCAGTTTTCTTCGAACTAGAGTACTGGAAACTGCTTCCTGTTCGACATAATCTGGACGTTATGCATATTGAGAAGAACGTATGTGAAGCTCTCCTTGGAACCTTGTTGAATATTCCGACAAAGACAAAGGATGGGCTTGCTACTCGGAATGACCTGGTTGAAATGGGCATTAGAACTGACTTGAAGCCAACAGAAGGTGCAAAGAGGAAACCTTTTCCTTTGGCAAGTTGGAATTTAAACTTAGAAGAGAAGAGAATAGTATGCGGCTCTTTTTTTGGAATGTCAGTTCCTACTCGGTTTTCCTCCAATGTTCGTAACCTTGTTTCATTGGATGATCTTAGACTGGTTGGTCTCAAATCACATGACTGTCACGTCATATTGCAGCTTCTGCTCCCTGTAGCTTTGCGTAATGTGTTAGAAAAACCAGTGCGGCAGGCCATCATTAGATTCTGTCTGTTTTTCAAAGCTATTTGTGCCAAAGAAATTGACACTTCAAAGCTAAAAGACATGCAAAGAGACCTTGTCATAACAGTATGTATGCTGGAGAAGTATTTTCCGCCCTCATTCTTCGACATAATGATTCATTTGACCGTGCATCTTGTTAGAGAGGTAGAGTTATGTGGTCCTGTATTTTTTAGATGGATGTATCCTTTTGAGAGATACATGAAAACTCTCAAAGGGTACGTCAAGAATGGAAATCGACCTGAGAGGTGCATAGCTGAAAAGTATATTGTAGAAGAAGCAGTGGAGTATAACAATTTACGTGTGCTTGAAAATCAATCCACTGTTGGTCTACCTGCAAAAAAGGAAAAGAATGATGGGGGCAGGGGCTTATGTGGTGAGCATGTCATTGATATATTTGGAAAGGAAAAGCATCTAGCACACCTCTGTGTGTTACAAAACTCAACTGAAGTTCTCCCATTTTTTAGGTAAAAATAATTTTTCTTATTAGGACTTTCCTCATCTTAATTAGCACATCTATGTATTATAAATTTTGGCCATTGAATTTTAGCCAATGGTCTTCTACAGTGAACATATGGAGCTGCTGCAACTCATGCATCCTAGGTTCAAAAAAAGAACAAAGTGGCTCAAGGATAAACAAAATGAAACCTTTGCTGCGTGGCTCAAACAGAGAGTAAGGCATCTTTGTTTTCATGCAGTGTGTTACAATTTTTTTCATTTGTTTAGGTGAACATAAATTTTATTACATATGCAGATTGGAAATGAACTGAGATACCCGGATAACGAGATTTCACAAACTGTGAGGTGGTTAGCCAATGGGCCAAGTCCGGGAGTTTACAAATACGAAGCATACCACATAAATGGGGTGGATTACAACACAGAGAAACGAGATGGCTCTCTGACATGTGTGCAAAACAGCGGTGTTTTGCTGTTTGCTAGTGCAATGCAGGTGTCAAGTGCACAAGATAATAGGCCAGTTACAGATGATATGAATTTTTATGGTGTGATACAAGAGATTTGGGAGCTAGATTACTATACGTTTAGGGTACCATTATTCAAGTGTAATTGGGTTGAAAATAGTAGGGGGGTTAAAGTAGATGAACTTGGTTACACATTGGTGAATCTGAACCGCAAAGGTCATCTGAATGATCCTTTTGTCTTAGCAACCCATGTTAAACAGATTTTTTACCTTCAAGCTACCCTAAATGGTGTGTGGTCTGTGGTAGTCAAGTGTCCCAATCAAGATTACAGAGGACCTGATTTTGAGGATCAAATGGAAGATACTGAAGTGGAAGCTGAAACTGCCGGACCTCTATTTGATGACATTGACGAAACTGAGGATGCCAGTTTTTTGCGTGACGGAGATGAAGGAATATGGGTTGAAGAATGAAGGAATATTATACCTTTAGACTTCATTTTTTGTAATTATATGTTAGGCATGTTCTGGTTGTGTTTAATTTGGTTCTAAACCTTGCAACTATGTGAATTTGTGATTCTGTAATGTAATGCCTAATGACATTTGAACTCTTTGTTTATGTAATGCTTTGTGACATAGTGATGCGCTGTGAACTCTTTGTGTATGTAATTTATGTGAAGATTACGCTTATGAATGTTTATGAAAGGATCACTCTCTTCAAAGTTAAGTTTATGCAGTGCTTGTATACTGATTGTTGCCTTTGATGTCGTTTCAGATGGCTCCACGAATTACGAAGAAACATTTGCTGGCAAGGAAGATTGCTACGAGAATGAAGGCTGTACAGACTAGTCTGCGCTCTTCAGCAACCAATGAGGGTAAGGATGCAGTGAGATCTTCAGTTGATCATGCCTATTCTGAACAAAGTGTGAAGGGCAATGCACCAAACAGTCGTAAGAAGAGTGTGCAAGCTGCAGGGAAACTCAAGAGGAGTGACACTGTGGATAGTGTGCAGACTCCAAGGAAAAATAAGAGGGTGAATGATGCTGCAAATTCTCAGCATATGGAGAGTGTGAAGGGTGCAGGGAACAAGAAGAGTAAGACTGTTGATACAAGGAAGAGTCCGAGAAAAACCAAGAGTGGGACTGATGCTGCAAACACTCAGCATATGGAGAGTGTGAAGGGTGCAGGGAATGAGAAGAGTAAGATTGTTGATACAAGGAAGAGTCCAAGAAAAACGAAGAGTGGGAATGATGCTGCAAATTCTCAGCATATGGAGAGTGTGAAGGGTGCAGGGAATGAGAAGGGTAAGATTGTTGATAGAAGGAAGAGTCCAAGAAAAACGAAGAGTGGGAATGATACGGCAAATTCTTTGGGCACAAACCAAGGTAGTAAGAAGATCAAGAAAACTGTGGGATCCGTCATTGGAAAGAAGGTGAAAGGCAAGGGCATACTGATGGAACAAGTGGACTTGAGCAGTGGTGGGATAAAGCTTCTGAAAAGAGCGAGGGTGACAATGTGTCATATAAGACGGCGAGTGCTTTTAAAGCAGAAGCTGATAGTGGAAACAAATGACCTCGGGGTCCCAGTTGGACCTGCAGCCACTGAAATGTTTTCCTACGCTGGTGTTTTGGCACGTGAAACGTTCCCAATTAGCACAATGGATTTTAGGAGTATTTCAATCGACGACAAAGATAAAATTTGGACTGCTGTAAATGTAAGAATTTTCCTTCTTGTACATATCATAAATTTTGGCGCAGACTATGTCAATTCATTGACATCTACTTGCTTTGTTTTTGTAGGAGGCTTTTGTGATACCCGATAAATGCAGAGAGCATGTGCTAGCATCTGCCAGCACTGCTTGGAGAGATTTCAAGTGTGATTTGACCCAAAAGGTTATTATGCGTAACCTAGATGACCCTGATAAGTTTTTGGAGCCTCCACAAGACTATGGCTTCGTCGACCAGGATGATTGGGAAGCATTTGTTGAACAAAGATTGGATCCAGATTTTATTGTAAGTCAACTTGCAGACCTACTCTGACCTTGTGATTTTTGAGTAAGTTTGTTAAAGTTATCTATGTATTTGCAGAAAAAATCAGAGGCTTAGCAAGCTAGGGGAAGGAAGAACAAGTTTCCATGTAGGCTTGCACGCAAAGGATATGCCAACTTTGAGCAAGAACTGGTAATTTAACCATGCAAACTTTCGGCCTGTTTGTATATTGATGTGTACGGCTTTTTCTTATTAACTTTGGAATGATTATAGAGAAAAGCGGATCCAGATGTGGATCTTGATCGTTCAAAATTGTGGGTAAAAGCGCGTAAAGATAGTGAGGGTAAATTCAAAGCCCCTGAAGTGGAGGAGGCAGCTAGAAAAATTGTAAGTAGTCAATTATTTTTCTGGGATAAGTCACCATATCATTTAACTATATATAATCAATGTTTCATTTAGCCATGTATAATTAACTTTGTGTCACCATTTTTATAAATGGTTTACAGGAAAGATTAAGGGAAGAAGTGGCTGATGGAAAAATTGAAAATGCTTTGCCTGAAGATGTACTTACACTAGCATTGGGAAATGCTGAGCATTCTGGAAAAGTAAGGGCTGTTAGTGGTAAGGTGAAGTCCACTGTGTACTTCAATGTCCCAAGGCAGAAGAGAAGAACAACCCAAGAGATTCTTCAGGGGTTTATGGATGAGGCACAGAAAAAGTTTGAGAAACAAAAAGCTGAACTAGATGCACAGAGAGAGGAAGAAAGACGAATGTTCCAGGCCACAATCGAAAAGTATGAAGCAATGTTATCAGGGAAGATGCCGAGCTCTACATGTACAGCCCCCAATGTACCGTCACCTAAGGAAGATCAATCTGGTCAAGGCAGTTGTACTCGAGAAAAACCCACTGTGAATATGGTAACCGTTGAAGCTCCTTGTGTCAAGAAGTTGGTTTTAGAAGAAGAGAAAGAGCCTGCAGAGAATAAGAATGAGCATGTGAAGGTAACATTTCCTCATTTTCCTTTCATTGATACTATTTTGCTGCTATATATATGCTGATATGCACCTTACATACTGCTTTTGATTTAGATCGACTTAACTGCTCCAAAGGAATATCAACTGGCCAAAGATTGTGTGGACAACATTGTGGCAGTTGGACACGTTATTGACACCGGGGTTGAGTCCAGCACTGCAATGATCCATGGTATTCCACTTGGAGAGGCCAATGTACGTGTTGCGGTGATCCGGGCAGTTGTTGGTGAAGCTTTGCTGCCAATTCCTATCAAAGATGAAATAATGACAGTGTCTGATACGATTGGTACCTGTGTTGCTTGGCCTAAAGAGCTGGTCATAAGCGAAGAAATGTCACAGAAGGTATGTATACAATCTGGACTTGATTTGCTCATATATATATATATATACACACCACATAGAAATCTCTAAATGTTATGTATTTTTATAAAAAATATCTATGCAGCCTAAGCAAACAAATAAGAGAGACTTCTCAGAGAGACTTGGGAAGGGGAAGAATGCTACTTGTATGGAGGTGATGCCTAAAAATTTGCCACTCCCACTTCAAACTTTGTGCAACTATGCCAACTCTGACATGAAGGATGGAGTAATGATTCATACGAGATTGGGCCCAGAGGTTTTTGGCAAGACCAGATTTTGTGCAATTGGAATTGAGGATATATATCAAATGGCTAATATGGAGGACATCTCAAACAATTCCATTGCCATGTATATGAGGTATTCATCTAAACGCGCCACATTAATTAACCTAAATAAGCTGTTTGATTACTTCAAATGTATGTGATGGTGGGAATCTGTTTTTGTAGCTATCTTCATGCACAAGTTGAGAAATCCGAGACACGGGGCAAGTTTGTCTTTGTTAATCCAATTGGAACTCCTAAAGATCTGAAATTGAAGCGGGAAACTGAAACTGAACGCACTCGCACATTGTCCACCCGGTTACTGCAAGGCCAGCCTGGACAAGTATTTCTTGTACCATATAACTCAGGGTATATATGGTGTTTATGCCTACTGTTGGTTTCTGTTAAGCATTTTAATTGTTGTTTATGTGTCACATAGGGATCATTGGGAGTTGTCGGTTATTATGTTGGATGAGGGAATCGTGTACCACCTAGATCCATCGAGGAGGCGTTTACCTGTTGGTGAATGGCGAACAATTGTTGACAAGTACGTATTTTTTTCCTTTCGGAAGTTGTTCACATGCATTGTCTATAAAAATAATATTACTGTACCCTGAATCCTCTCTTGTTTCTGACATGTGAAGTGCAATCGTAATTTACAATACGAATGTGAAGAACAAAAGCAAGAAATCGATTACATGGAAGCCTTTATCGGTATTCTGTTTGATTCTGTCCTTTAAACTCTATGTGCCATGTATTGTATCTTGGGTTTTCTATATGTGTACTTAATCTTTTGAATTGTATTCAGGGAATTCCGCCACAACAGGGTAGAGGCTGTGGACTTTGGGTAATGCTGTACATGAATGACATAGTGAAGGACAAGAATTTGGGATTTGCAACCAAGGTAAGATTAGCAGCTAAACTTTGATTGATGTCATGCTATGATTTGTAGTGTAAGTTGTGTTATGCATTATGAAGGGAACTGTGATCTTTAATATATAGAACTGAGCTGGTCATGTGAATCTGTTTCTCAACTGTGAAATGTGCTGGCATGAGAGTATACGATAGACTAGCTGTAGACTAGCATTATTCTGGTCCTAATTCTGTTATCAAGCTATGCTACGTGTATGGTTACGATTAGGTAGTCATGATCCAATGAATGGTTACGATATGTTGTCAGCTGATGTGTTTAACTCTATATATAGAGCTGTACCTTTTATATCAGATATATGGAAAAAGTGAGATAGATTTGTGAAATTGAGATATATTAGATTGGGCATTGAAGGTGAAATTGAGATTTTGCAGGTGAAAACTATGAAATAAAGTAAGGGATGGGTGAGAACTGAGTTCTGCTGTCTAGTTGCTTGATCGAGTCTCAATATTTCATTGATTTTTCATTTTTGCCTTTGTTTGGTGAATTTGGTCATCTGGGCTTGCTTCTTAATGTTTAGGATGGTAGCTTCATCTATTGTTGTTTTTTAATTTTCTGGGTTCTAACTCATTGATCAAGCTCTCTGTTGGAAGAGTGGAGAAGTCTTGATTTGTATATATCACTTACAGCTATGACCTTAATTTGTATATATCACTTACACTTGTTGAGTTACTGTTGGGTAATTGTTTGTATCTACACTTGTGTTTCCAGTGGGAGGTGAGAAAGGGCAGAAAACAGCAAGTGTACACAGCAACTGAAATTGATGCTGTCCGGAATGAATGGGCAAATTATGTCAGCAGCATTCAGTTTGTAAAGTAGTTGGCGCGCCCCTATCGAATTAGGTGGTAATACTAAGATCATGCACCTCTTTTGTGAACAATTATGCTTGATCTATAAGTTTGTGTAGCGCGCATTTTGCTTTTGTAGATCATGTGAATGTGTATGTAGAGCACTAACTCGCACACTTCACTATGAAGCTAGCTAGCTGTATATGTATGTTGCTAGTGCAATGTAGGTGATCATGTACTGTTGCAGCTGTACATTTTGGCACCAACAGTGATCATGTACTGTTGGTGCTAGATAACTATTGCATGTATATATGTTTATTTTGGAACAAATGCTCATGCACATTAGGAATGACCTGAATTTCTAGTCTATTGTTGTTCCAATTTTCAGACAACAAAATGTTCACAAAAACAGCAGTTCAACCATCTCTCTCACAACAGAAATTCCACATTTTCTGTTGTTTCAACAACAGAAATTCCACATTTTCTGTTGTTTCAACAACTTTACAACAACAGAAATTCCACATTTTCTGTAGTTTCAATAACTTTCCAACAACAGAAATTCCACATTTTCTGTAGTTTCAATAACATTACAACAACAGAAATTACAAATTTTCTGTTGTTTCAATACCTTTACAACAACAGAAATTCCACATTTTCTGTAGTTTAAATAACTTTCCAACAACAGAAATGTGGATTTTCTGTTGTTTAAATAATTATACAACAACAGAAATTCCACATTTTCTGTTGTTTAAATAGCTTTCCAACAACAGACAATATAAATAACTGTTGTTGCAATACATATCCAACTTCAGAAAATAAAATGAATATGCTAGTTGAAGATAACTACAACAACAGTATTTAAAATATATGTTGTTATTCATGTTGCTCATTGATCAACTCTAACTTCAGACATTATAAATATCTGTTGTTGGAATAGACTTGAACCAACATATATGGCCCAAAAATGCTTAATTTTTTGGCTACTGACAGACAACAGACATTATAATTCGACGTTGTTGCAACTAGCTTCTAACAACAGAAAAAATCTGTTGTGGGAGGAGGTATCCAACGGCAACTCAATAGACAACAGAAATTTACATGTTAGACAACAGAACTGTTCTGTTGTCTATCGACCCTTTTGGTGTAGTGACTGACTCTCAAAACAATCAATATAGTACTTGAAATCTTAAAACACGATACACATGATCCTTACGTTAAAAAATCTATCATTTCTCTGTCTCGTCGATGACGTGGCGTATGTCTTTAAGGGTATATTAATCATTTCTCATCCACATATGTTTTATCTATCCATCATTAAATCTCAACCGTTTATCATGAATAAAAAGTGAGCTTACGATAAACTCAAAGCATCAGAACTCTCTCTCTCCTCTCTCTCCTCTCTCTTAGAGCTTATAATGGGGTTGCCGCCATGGTCGTCGACATTCTCTCCGATGACTTTGATCACATTACTGTAGTCGTCGAGCAAAAAGCATAAACACAATGAATCCCACCCCACTGCTGTCATCCACAGTCATATCGATCAAAAACCAAAGTACAAAAAGACTTTACAGACTCTCTCTAACAGATTCAACCTCCACCGATGGTCATGGAGGTTCGACCACCGCCAACGGCAAGTTCTTTGACCCGTCTCAACACCTACGTGGCCAAGACCCGAGTCGGCAAGCGCTTCAAGCTCACCGAGTGCAACTCCACCTTCACCATCGAGCTCCGCGCCGATACAGCCACCCTCCTCACCATCAACGCCTCCATCCTCACTGACTCCGGCGGCACTTGCTCTGTCTTCGACTGCATCCCTCTCTACTCCTCCGACACTTCTCTCTCCGCCTCCGACTGCCCCTCCGCCCTCATCACCCCCGATGCTTCATGTAAATTTGATCCGGTCAACCCGGGTTACATTGCATGCCTCGACCACGTTAGAAAAAACATCATCGTCGTCACCGTGACCTCCTCCTTGATCGGCTGTTTCATCATGGGCGCCTTCGCCAACTTCCCTCTCGCTTTAGCCCCCGGAATGGAGACCAACGCTTACTTCGCCTACATCGTCGTCAACTTCCACGGCTCCGGCCACGTCTCCTACCAAAACGCCCTCACCGTCGTCTTTATGGAAGGCCTCATCTTCCTCCTCCTCTTCGCCATCGACCTCCGCGCTCAGCTCGCCAAGCTCATCCCGAAACCCTTCCGGATCAGCTCCTCCATCGGTATCGGACTCTTCCTCGCCTTCATAGGGCTCCAATCCAACCAAGGCATCGGCCTCATAAGCTCGTGTGTGAGAGAGAGTGAGATGGACAAGAAAATAAAAATTGAAATTGTAAGGGTAGTTAGGTCATTTTTCAGATTTTTTTACTGCAAAATTATTCACGTCATCAAATAGATGGGTCGTTAACGAAAAAATGGACGGAAGTATCATATTCATCATGTTTTAAGATTTCAAGTATTATACTGATAGTTTTGAAAGTTTGAGTGTCAAAATCGTATGTACGCAAGTATTTGAAAGATTTCAGATACTTGTGGTGAATTGTTTCCTGACTGTTTGGTCTCTACAGTTTTACACACACACTCGGTTTCATTTCGACTTTGGTTTTGATTGCAATGAGAAAATCTATCCGGGATGCATAATTCGAGAGCCGCCGCCGCAGCCTCTCTCCTCCTCCTCAAATCACTAGTCTCCACCACCACCCGCAACCCTCACACTCGCCGCCACCGCCTCAGCTTCCTCGTCTTACTCCAACCTCACTTTCCTTCTTCACTTTCCAACCGTGGCTTCTGCAGCTACTACGCCGCCGCCGAGCAGTTCTCCGACGACGAGTACGACTGCGATTTCGAATCCCAAAAGGTCTGATTTTCACATTCTTCATTGATGATTGAATACAAAACCTAATTGTTTCTGATTGTGTTTATGGTGTGATTTGAGTGTAGGCATCGTCTTCCGTGGCCAACATTGACGAGTGGAAATGGAAATTGAGCTTACTGTTGCGGAGTGAAAAGGAGCAGGAGATTGTGTCCAGAGATAAGAGGGATAGAAGAGACTATGAGCAAATTTCTAACCTCGCTAAAAGGATGGGACTTTATAGGTCACAATTCACTACTCAGCCATATGCTTTCGTTAACATTGTTATGTTAATATATAGGAGATATATGTGTTCATAATACATCGTTACTGTCTCTGCTCTATAGTGAGATATATGGGAAAGTGGTGGTTGCCAGCAAGGTTCCTCTACCAAACTACAGGCCCGATTTGGACGATAAGCGCCCGCAGAGGGAGGTACTGATTGTATTCCTTTTTCCAGCACTTCTCCTGTTGTGTGCTCCGTTTACTAAAAGGACTTGTTTTGATTATTTTTCTTGCTTAATTTTGTTAAGGTGGTTATTCCTCTTGGCTTGCAAAGGAGGGTAGAGGGTTTACTGCAAGAACACCTAGATCGAATGCAATTAAGTTATGCTAAGGTTGCTGACAGTTCAGCTGACGGTCGGTGCCTTGTTCAGGTTGATAAAGAAAACCCTAATGAGGATGCGGATTCTTATCTCGATGGGTCTGTAATGGAGAAGGTTCTTCAGCGTAGGAGTTTGCGAATGCGTAATATGCAAAGAGCTTGGCAGGTTGGTTTGGCTTGCATTTGTTTTGTCTCTCTGCTAGGCTTCTTTATCTACCATTAGTAATCTCTCTAGTTTATCTGTAAGGCCTAGGATGTCATTGATCATCTGTGAAAAAATATACAAAGCAACACTTGGACTATGCTAATGTTTATTGGTCCTTACCGTGTTGCTTTTTCATTGGATAAGGAATCGCCTGAAGGTAAAAAGATGTTAGACTTCCGGAAATCACTGCCATCTTATAAGGAGAATCAGAGGTTGCTCCAAGCAATTGCACAAAATCAGGTTTAACATACGACTGTAGCTTCATTTTCATCTAACCATGTGCTTGTACATTTTCCGTGTTCAACTCTTTCTTTTTAAATTATAATTACAATAAAAAATTAATAATAATAATTTATTCTATGACTAGTTGAAGGGACATACTTGCTGTCTGTGCTTAGTGAAGATTACTAATTAGATCTTGTAATTTATGAATGGCAGCAACTATTTTTTTGTGTTTGGTGTGAATATGTAGGAGCTAGATTTTATGATACAGATGTATAAAACTATTTAGTAGACGAGTCACTTATTCTATATGATAGTGGTGTACGCCAGAGCAGGGTTAGGTAAGGATCTGATTATGGTGGTCTAGTGAATGTAAAATGGTTAAGAAAACAAGAGAGTTTCAAGGGAAACTGAATGTTTAGAGCTCATGAGTGAAGAGAGAGTAAGAAGGGGAGGGGAAAAAACTCCAGAACCAAGAGCTTTTCTGTAAACTCCAACTTTGGTTCATACCAATCTGATTTTAGATTACAATAGATGAGCCTATGTACATGCCTTTAGACACAAAGAAGCCTAAAACACTCCTTAAAGATTCCAATTAGTAACAAAAGACCATTGTATTACTTAAAGAAAAGCTACACATCTTATGACTTAACCAGACTCTTAAAAGCACTCAAATCATATAAATACTCTGCATAAAATTGAAAACGATTCACTTTGAACCAAATTTGGCGGGGCTTAATCTTAGGTTACGGTAGAGTTTAGTCCGTTTGTAACCAAGTTCTGGCGCATCTGCATTACATACTAATCTTTAATCCAAGTTTCTTAGTTATCATATAGTTGTTGCTTCTATACATCAATGATCAAATATAATTTCTCACCATTTCTGTATAATGATGTGCAACTAATTTGTGCCTATTTCTGTTAATGTGGCTCATATGTACTATATATATACTTCAGGCATTTTGCGTGAAAAAATAAATTCAAATTGACCTCATGAGTGTAGATAGGAGTTATGCCACCAAATTTAGCATTTCTATATTATTGTGATACTTAAAAATCTTTAAATACACAATTCACATACCGTAGAGTACCAACACTGTGTTCAATTATAGTTGAACAAGATATACTGGATGCATGTTTGACTATTAATAAATTATAGAAAATTTTTTAGCATCCAAATTGAAAAGGATTTCCCTAAGATGTGTAGATAATGAAGCTCAGATAGATTTCACATCTACTCATCTCTTATTTACAGAATATATATTTTTTTCTGTACCAAGTTTTATGTGTAACATCTTCACCAGCGTTCCAATGTATATGTTCTGTTGATAGGTAGTAGTGATTTCTGGGGAGACTGGATGTGGTAAGACAACACAGCTTCCCCAATATATACTAGAGTCAGAGATAGAATCTGGCCGTGGAGCATTCTGTAGCATTATCTGTACCCAACCTCGACGGATATCTGCTATGGCTGTTGCTGAAAGAGTGTCTGCAGAAAGGGGAGAACCTCTTGGTGAAACAGTGAGCCTTGTCACCCTATTCTTAGATACAAGCACACACAAGCACTAAGATTTTATTTATTTAAAAAGGAAAAGATGCAGACTTTTCAAGTTGAAAACCGCTTTATTGTTCTGCTATACCACAACAGAGATTTTTTGGTAGGTGGGCTATAAAGTTCGGTTAGAGGGAGTGAAGGGAAAAAATACCCATCTACTTTTCTGTACCAGTGGTATATTACTGCGTCGTCTTCTGAGTGATCGGAACTTGAGTGGCATTACACATGTATTTGTTGATGAAATTCATGAACGGGGCATGAATGAAGGTGCAATTCCTTGTGTATTTTTCAATGTCTGATTCTGCAAAAAGTTTGCGTAATTTTACTTTTCCCTTCCTGTAACTTGTGTTTGCAGATTTCTTATTGATTGTATTGAAGGATCTGCTTCCACGCCGTCGGGATCTAAGGTTGGTGTTGATGAGTGCCACACTTAATGCAGAGCTATTTTCAAATTTTTTTGGAGGAGCACCAACAATTCACATTCCGGTTAGTTAAAATTGAGTTTGTTTAGGGCATCCAGTCTCTGGAGACTATTAGCCACATGAATATGTATCATTTTAATTATTATCGTTACTACCGGTTAGAAACTTGTGTATCCATATTAGTAAGATAGATAGAAAGATGAAGAGCTGTTATCCATGCATGGTAAAATTATTTAGTTGTAAATGTGCTATATGGTACGAATTACTAAAAACTGTGTTATACATTGCAAATGAAATTCTCACAAATATGGCTGATAGTAAGCATACTGAAATAGTGGATTTCTCCACAAAAAAAGGACCTCGTTGGTCAGGCTAAAGACAAGAGAGAGATTGAGGCTTTATTATAGATTTGGCGAAGGCTGCTTGGAAGTTGGTTTGGTTTTGTCCCTCTTAGTGGCTATATTAAACTTGGGCTATTACAGTTTTTATGGCATGTCTACTTTATTGCAAGATCCAAGGCAACCTCAAAATTCATGAATATATCGCTTATCAATGTAAAAATAAGACTGATATGGATTCTTTTTTTTTACCAGCCATTGTGAGAATTTTTTATTGAAGCTTTTCACCTGTCTGAAATTTCCATCTAATGCATTTCAGGGTTTCACATATCCAGTGAAAGCACACTTTTTAGAAGATGTACTGGAAATGACTGGGTATAAGCTGACTTCTTTTAACCAAATTGATGACTATGGCCAAGACAAACTGTGGAAAACGCAGAAGCAGTTAGCGCCTCGGAAAAGGAAAAATCAGATCTCTGCTCTTGTGGAGGTATGTTGCTTCTTTAAAATCTCGTGTTAAATGTCAAGAATATACATATTTCAACATGTGCAATTTGAAATAATAGTTCTTCTCAGCTTATTTGCATTAGCGCAATAGGAAAATCTTTGAGAGATTTCAGTGATTGTTTGGTGATGGGTTATCTTTCTTGTTACTGATTTTATTTTATTTTTTCTCTTCCATATTCAATATTTTTGCATGCTTTATCGAAATTCATTTTTCATTAACTTTTCGGCAATCTGAAAGTAGTAGTAGTGTGGGACAGAGCTTTTATTCTACTAAAGAAAACCATTCCAAGACTTTTCAGATTGTCAATTACCATAAAAAAACGGGCAGAGGTCCAACCATCCCAGTAAGTTGGATTTACGGGAATCTAAATAATGAAGCAAACAATGGAAGTTTCTGATTTGGTGGCATATCTGGTGCAAACTGAATGGAGACTGCAAGTCATATGTTTATGCAAAGTGAGATGCCATTCTTTGGCCGAATTTGCATTAGGGGGCTGGGGTGACGTCTGAACCTCATCTCAAATGGTTGATCTGTTTGTTCATAATCGCTTGCTTTTGGAAAAGGGAAAATATAATAAACGGTTCCTGTGATGGGTTTTGGCTGTTGTGGATGGAAAAGAAAAAAAAACTTTGAAGCCTATGTAGAGTTTAGACTGAAAGTTTTTGGAAGGAAACAGAGGCTTGTAAGTATTATGGTTGCTAATGTATTTTGACATTTTTGAGGGATTGGAGAGCAGCAGGTTTAGCAAACCTGTTTTGAGCTCTGTTGCTTTTCTGTTTCGTGGATCCTTATCCACTGCGTTTTGTATGTTTCATCTTCTCTCTAGTAAATTTTATTTCTCTCAGAAAATGAAAAAAAATAGAACTGCAAGAAAGGTCAAATTGACGATATTCTTTTCAGAAGGGAGGCATAGCCTCATTCAGTCTTGAGTAGTATTCATATAATGTATGCAGCTTCAGAATTTAGAGTGGGTCACAAAGTGAAGGAGAAAGTTTTGTTCGTTTCTGGAATTTTTTACAAAGAAAGAGGCCATTGCTTGACAAACAGGGGCAAGTTCATCTGAGACGTTAATTCTCAGGAAAATTCAACTTGTTTGGTTGGTTACTCCTGGAAAATTATGAACTTTGCATGCTTATCACCTTTGTTGCTGTTAATTTTGGGGTGTCGCCATTTAATATGGTCTGGGTCTAACCTGCTATTCTCAGAATCACGTTAAATGTACAATTTTTCTGCATATACTTATTTTTATATTTTCTAAATTATAATGTATGTTCTATCAAAAAAAGTATGATTGCTCTAGTAAACAAATTAAATGGTCGGATTTAGAGTGGGAATGAACTGGAGGATTTTGTGATAATATTGACCGTAATTGTAATTTATATTGAAGGTCTGTTTTTCGGTTTAAGCATGATTTCAAAATTAGTAATACCTGTAGTTTGTAGTACTTAGCATACTCTTACTAAAATAATATGGAAACTGAAAGGAAGAAAAATTTGTATTTTTGAAACTACAATTATCAACAGTATATATTAGGCCCAACAGTTTGTCATCGTTGATCATAATCTTCTTTTATCAACACTTTTCAAACTGTTCTGTATTCATAAAAGCAATTCAAAGTTTCAATGTCATTCTTTCCCTTGTTATGTTGTGCAACATTTTACTAATTGTAAAAGCTGCATAGATAATTTTAAAGCTATGCCATTTACACAGGATGCTCTTAGTAAATCGAGCTTCGAGAATTATAGCCCCAGAGCTCGTGACTCATTATCATGTTGGACAGCTGATTGTATAGGGTTCAATCTCATTGAAGCAGTTTTATGCCATATATGTCGAAAGGAACGACCAGGTGCTGTCTTAGTATTTATGACTGGGTGGGAGGATATCAGTTGTTTGAGAGATCAACTAAAAGCCCATCCTCTTTTAGGTGATCCTAACAGGGTTTTGCTTATAACCTGCCATGGGTCAATGGCCACTTCTGAACAGGTGAGTTTATTTTTATTCTTCAATCAGGATCTGCTCTCCCTTACATAAGCACTAATTTAGCCCACTGCAAAGGAATATGTGATAGTTTTATATATTCGCAGTTAAAGAAGTCATCTAGGCTGTTTCCTTTTTGACAAGAATTGTTCTTTTGGTTTTCTTTGTTGAAAATTACATGGCTACTATGCCTCATGAGACCCCTTACTTCCTCCGTTAATAAGCAAATCCAACATTTGGTTGGTGCCATTTCTTATGGCTTTTGGCTCTTCTCTTCAATGTTGGAGTGATAAAATGTCAATACAAGTCGCAAATGCAACTTACAGATCAACGATGGGAGAAGCCTTAATGTACTACATCCTAGCTGTAATGATATGTTATCTCCTATAAAAAAAATAATACTGATACTGCTCATCACTTTTCTGTTTCTCTTCTCTTCAATGTTGGAGATGAAAAATGTCGATACAAGTCGCAAATGTAACTTACAGAACAACGCTAGGAGATGCCCTAGTGTACTACATCCTAGTTGTAATGACATGTTATCTCCTGTAAAGAAAAAAGAATACTGAGAATACTGCTCATCATCTCTGTTTCCCGCAGAAACTCATTTTTGGTAGACCACCTCCGAATGTACGTAAAATAGTTCTTGCTACAAATATGGCAGAAGCGAGCATTACAATCAATGATATAGTTTTTGTGGTGGATTGCGGAAAAGCTAAAGAGACTACATATGATGCTTTGAATAATACTCCTTGTCTACTACCTTCGTGGATATCCCAAGCATCTGCTCGGCAAGTAAGTGTCACTGTACCTCAAGCCACTTCAATATTTTCATCCATATGTGTAACACTAAATTCATATGATCAACCATTACTTTGCTGGATTAGTAGACTATAACAACATAATTCTAAATAGGAATTCGTTAATTGTTGTGTACTTGGACTCTAGTATTGCTAGTGGAAATGGAGGTGATTGATTACGCATATTGCTAGTATTTGCTTGCCCACATTTTCATCACTGCCATTTATTAGAACTAGAAAGACATTGAGTGGTTTTGTAGAGCTGCAATTTTGTAAAAATACTTAAATACTGCTTCATAGATGTCATTTGAATCGGTTGTGGCTTCTTCTCTGTCATGTTTATTACATTGATTTGCTTAGTCATATGTGTCATATTTGTAAAAGGGATCATATCTGTCATAATGTGTTGTATTTGATTGCAGAGAAGGGGAAGGGCTGGCCGTGTGCAGCCAGGTGAATGTTACCACCTTTACCCCAGATGTGTTTATAATGCTTTTGCTGAGTACCAACTTCCTGAGCTTCTAAGGACTCCTTTGAACTCTCTCTGCTTGCAAATTAAAAGTTTGCAGGTTGGTAGTATTGGAGAATTCTTGTCAGCTGCCTTACAACCGCCTGCGCCACTTGCTGTAAGTGCCATTTCTTGTTTAATATTTCTATTCAAGCCCATTTAGTTGTCTGAAATTAAAGAAATTATTAAGGAATTGATGATTCGAATAACAAGGTTAGATATGAGGGAAGCACTTACAATAGATGTTTGATATTGTGCATGTCCCAGATGTCTGTTGCATTGTGATATCAATTATTGGGAACTCATATGTAGTCCTACTTTTCCTGATTGTAGAATCTACATAGAATAAGACCATCTATTCTGCCTTTATTTGACAATCTTGTAATGTTACCGAATTTCGCATATTAAGACACGCACCTACCCGCACTCAGTCGGACCTATACACATGCAAATAGTAAATGAGGATTCCTAGAATTTGTCCAATATTGTTTATTGCTTGTTGTTTTCCAGCTGCATAACCTGCATGCATTAATGAAAGATTGTACTAAGGGTTGCAATTAAATAGCAAGTAGGATTCTAAATATAAGGTGTCACATAGCTGCCTGAGTGCTAGCCTCTTAGGGTTTGGGTTTCTTAGTTGCTGAGAAATCAACTTTGAGAAAAAAACATGTCTATATGCAAAATTTAAGGTCAAGATGTGGTGAGAGTATGAATTGTGTTTCTGTACACACTACCCCCACACCCCTACCCCTCTTCTTTTTCCCCTTATAGTTTACAACCATGTTCAAATCTGTTGAGGGACAGTAAAACCTGTTGGTCATCTTGTGGAATTTTAGAGATTTGCAGCATCTGTTTCCATCTTTTATTCCAAAATGGGTGGTAGTAGTGAAGTGAGGCTTGTTTCCTGAGTCCATTGGGTACATTCTTTTAAATGTGTCAGTCTCCCTGAGCTTTTGTAGGTTTTTTTCTGTGAATTTGAACTCTGGTTCCTAATCCACCTCCTGTACATAGCTGTTTGGTTGGTAACAAAAGATAAAGGAAGATCAGGCTGCATACTTGTCTCTGAACTCTAGCAGTTCCAAATGCAATCAGTTTGTTTTTTACTGTCCTGTCTGACCCAATTCTACATCGGGTCCAAGAAAAATGACTGCGCGATTTTACAGTTCATACAGGCCTGGTCATTATAATCATCCTGCTTCTGTCTGAATATAGTGGCATTATTTCGTTCTATTACATATTTCCGATTAATCTCACCAATTGACGCCTCTTGTATGATAGGTTCAAAATGCCGTTGGCTTTCTTAAGTTAATTGGGGCGTTGGATGAAAATGAAAATCTGACAAATCTTGGTCAGTCTGTGTCTTGAATGAAGTTGTATCACTAAATTCAATTTTCAATTTCTTCATGACCCAGAATTTAAATTGTTCCTTGTTCTTCTCTTTTTGTTCCCTTTTCAGGAAAATATTTGTCAATTCTTCCAGTAGATCCCAAACTAGGGAAAATGCTGATTATGGGTGCTGTGTTTCATTGCTTTGATCCTGTTCTTACAATAGTGTCTGGGCTAAGTGTTCGAGATCCATTCCTGTTGCCTCAAGACAAAAAGGATGTAAGTTTAGGGAAATTCTATTATGTTTTAACACATGCCATGCATCAACTTGCAAATTGGTCCTCAAAGTTGTAAAATGAGTATTTAAACTTGTAATTTTGTCCTAAAAGTTGTAAAATATTTTGATTGAATGATTACTACTAATGAACTAAAATTACAATATGACTCATTTTACAACTTTTTGAATACATATATAAGTTGATGCATGGCATGTGTTAACTTCATTGTAGCCTTCCCCGTTAGCTTAAATGCATAATATGATTTGTTGGTCCTTAGAGATTGTTCTTTGCCTGTGAGTTATATTCTTCTCTGTCTCTGTTTGATGCAGTTGGCAGGTACAGCAAAATCTAGATTCTCGGCAAAAGATTATAGTGATCATATGGCTCTCGTTCGTGCATATGAAGGATGGAAAGATGCAGAAAGAGAAGGATCAGCATATGAATACTGCTGGAGAAATTTTCTCTCTGCCCAAACACTTCAGGCTATCCATTCTCTTCGGAAGCAGTTTAATTACATCTTAAGAGATGCTGGATTGGTGGATGCAGATGCAAGCATTAATAACAAACTTAGTCACAATCAGTCACTGGTCCGAGCAATCATATGTTCTGGACTCTTCCCGGGCATAACATCTGTAGTGGTATGATTTCTCTACTTGAACATATGCTTTCGTTAACTAAACCTTCAGTTCAGATCATTTGACTTTTGTATCTCACCATATCTGCAGCACAGAGAGACATCCATGTCTTTCAAAACTATGGATGATGGCCAAGTTTTACTATATGCTGTAAGTTGGAATTATCTAGTTTTTTATTCATTTATTTTACTTCTCTTATTTACACAAAACTGATTGCATGGTCTCTATTTCAGAATTCTGTGAATGCACGTTACCAAACCATTCCCTACCCTTGGCTGGTCTTTGGTGAAAAAGTAAAGGTCAACACTGTTTTCATACGTGACTCCACTGGTGTATCCGATTCCATTCTGATACTTTTTGGTGGCGCTCTAAACCATGGGGTCCAGGTAGATTTCTATAACATTCTACCTCGGCTAAATAAGACGATTCACTTGTGATTTTGTAATTTATATATTTCTTATTAATAATTTATTCCACCGCAAAATGACAAGTGGATATATATATATTTACTTATTAATATACATATTCTTCCATGTTTCCCTCCTCCCTCAGCCTGGGCATTTGAAAATGTTGGACGGTTATATTGACTTCTTCATGGATCCTAGTTTGATGGACTGCTATTTGAAGCTCAAGGAAGAACTCAATGAGCTTATACAGAAGAAGGTGAGTCAAAAATTAGATTTTACTTCAGCAATATATCATACGAATTTGTTTATGTTTCAAAGCATGTTTAGAGCTTTATCACCATAAGGTATGTTAAGAAGCTAAAAAAGGACACCAAAACCTCACAGCATATGGATGTTACCTCGCTTTTCTTTTAACTTTTGCATTCCTAGAACTTCTTCTGAGGATCAAGGTGGTTGTTTCCGAGAGTTCTACTCCACTCAATGCAAGTTATAGGCTGATAACCTGCTACTTTCTCTGTCGCCATGTTTTGTGAATCTTCAAGGGTATATGTAGTCAAATGGGGGCTCATCAAAGAATTTACTTTGTTTGCAATTATATCAGTCTGCTTGTATCGATGTCTTTCATGTATTTTTCTGTAGTTTGTCTTTACAAAGCTTAATGAAGTTAATCAAAATCATATTCCTCTGATCCAATATGGTAATTTTTTAAGAATTCCACTTTCATTTCTGATGGAGATAGCACATGGGAAGCCTACCTTTGCATATCTCATTAGGCTAATGTGACTAATGAAGAGTTAACAAAGTTTGATGCTTGTGGCCTTTATCAGTGTATTCATACACTTTTGAGATAACCTTGATTTGATTTTCGTTGTTGTCTTCCCTGTTTGTCCACAATTTTGTGAAGTGTTTTTTCAGATATAGTGTGACAGAATCTTGAAACTTGAGAAAAGATCAAGTGATTCTCTATTTGTTGAATGGTAATCCACTCCTATTTGATGCAGCTCCAAGATCCTAGCCTTGATATCCACAAAGAAGGGAAGTATCTCATGCTTGCTGTTCAAGAGCTTGTGTCTGGAGATCAAAGTGAAGGGAGATTTGTATTTGGCCGTGAAAACAGGAAGCCGAAGGAGTCTAGTGACAACAGCAGATTCACAAGAGATGGAACAAATCCTAAGAGTTTGCTACAAACTCTATTGATGAGAGCAGGACATTCACCTCCAAAATACAAAACAAAGCACCTCAAGACGAATGAGTTCAGAGCACTCGTGGAGTTCAAGGGCATGCAATTTGTTGGGAAGCCAAAGAAAAATAAGCAACTTGCCGAACGAGATGCTGCTATAGAAGCACTGGCCTGGTTGACCCACACATCGGACAATACTCATGATGAAGATGACAATTCTCTGCCCGATGTAACAAACAACATGCTGAAACTTCTAGGGAAACGTAGAAGATCAAAGCGCCACTCTGGTTAATGTAGAAGATGAAGAACATTAAGGGCAGGGCGCCCCAAGAGCAGAAACATGAAAATACTAGTATGAAAAGACTCGGTAAAATCAGGATTAGTCATTTACCAGAAACATGTGGACGCAGAGAAAGGCAAATTATAGTGTGACTGTAGTAATTAGCATGTGTATATAAATGCACGTAGAGGATAGTGTACAACAGAGCCTGTTTAGGTGTTTCCATGAAATCATTCACATTCATGGAATTTTCGCAGCCTTGGACAATCAATTCAACTTGATTCAACTTGGTAAAATGTGGTTTTACAGATCCATTATTATATCACAAAATAAAACTTGATTTTGTTTTCTGTTTACCAGAGATTGGGTTGACATATTACTACAAATTTCGGCAGAAGCAGAACAGAATAGGAAAGAATAGCACGAACCATGTTGAGCCTTGGACAACTTTTTACAAATTTATACATCAACTGAGACATGCGTTCTGTAACAAATAAAAGTTTCCTATCTATTCCTACATGTTTACAAACTCTAAATCCAGCATTGTTATGAGTGTGAGTTTTATCTACCCGGGAGTCGGGCAATAGCTGAATGATTGTTGAAGTCTGTCTAATAAAGACTGCACATATACATACTCGACTAACATCCGTGCTAAGTATGTACAACAGAATAAATAAGTATGACCATGTCAATCATTTCCAGACCTTGATTGCCCCATCTCTACTGCTTGATATCAAGTGTCTTTGATTCAACTTAACAGAGGCCAATGATAGGATTGAATCACGATGACAGCCAGCTGTATCAGTCGCAGCAGCTGCAAGAACTGCCTTGGCTGTCAACTTTGTTGTTAGAGGCCGTCTCTTTGTCTCCTATGTCAAAACCAAGAGTATGTTAATAACTTTTATCTACACAAGTTGCATTAAACTGATCAACAACCGTTCCTTTTTAATAGAAAAAAGAGAGAGACTATCTTGCAAAGCAAAAGAGAATACACTAGCACATAGCAGTTTACAAGCAAAAATAAACTAAAAGCTTCAAACATCAAAACAAAGTTAAAAACCAAACAGACTATTAGTATCCATGATGATGCCTCGAAACCGAAATCCTCAACTCGTAAGTTAGAGAGGCCTAAAAGGACCATATCATGTCCCATGAACCTCATCTTAGAATAAAATTGATCATCTGAGTTCTTTTCAGCCCCTCATGACCCAAATAACAGCAAAGCACCCAGCATCCCAAGAAAAAACTTCCGAGTCCATCACCCCACAACCCCCGGAAAAGAACTTAGATAGCAATACTGTAATATTTTACTTTCCTATCTATCAAAATCAAACATTTGAAGAGGGAAAAGATGAGAATGGCCTGTGACCGATGTTGGACCACCTTAAATGATATATAAGAGAAAACCTGATCCTCTGCCACATCACAAAGATCACCATACCAAGTCATTTGTCAAAGGGAACATGAATAGAAGAAAAGCCGGAAACCATATAATTTATATTCACACAACGGCCACTTCCCCCACATGTTGACCTGACCATACCCTTCGAGCAAGAATAACAACTAACCCGCCCAACTTTAAAGTTTCGGTAAATGATGATACCTGCACAATTTGCACACCAAAACTAGACCGAGTTCCATAGAAATCATTATTTCCAACACCCTTCAAGTTTGGCCCACAAACACAGTAACTTCGATCAGGGCTGCAATACATGATTAGACAAACTCAGATTGCTTATTCAGTAAACCAAGAAAACAATAATGAACTTGTCACAGACCTGTAATGATCCCATCTCCGTATCTTCAAGTCGGTTCCACCAGTTAACAGGTCACCTCCAGGTAATGGAAGCAATGAACGTATACCGGGTATGCGTGGAGGTGGTTCATTTAGTTCATCTACTCTGTATTGAGGATTCACATTCCGCCTCATATCCGGTTTGATATTATTACTGGATGGTCTAGTCAAAGCCCAAGGCACCTCAGACATCTCAGTATCGCTTTCATAACTTGCCACCCTCAACACCTGAAAAACCAAAAGTCAAATGTTGAAAATCAAATGGAAGAGAATCAAATATCACATCCAAACATTTAATAGGACTAAAGAAAGATAAACCAACAGCTTCATCTCACATATTCGTTAGCTTCTATTATTTAACATAAATATAGACAACCTCGGCCAACCAGTGGAGATAATTGTTTGTATAAAATTGAATACAAGCATAAGAATATAATAACAAGTGAAATTTCCACATGCAGCTTTAGCCATCCTGTATTCATTTTCATTTACCAGATACGAGGGACAGCTGACTTATAGAATCCATGTAGTTCTAAAATTTTGAATTTTAAGAACTGGCATCCTATGTAGCCAAATATTAAGAGAGAAAATACAATCAAAGAAATAAGCATCTCTATTGATTAGCTACTCAGATGATATGTTCCAGAAACTTTTGTTGATTGCAGAAACTAAACTCACAACTCCTTGTTTTCACAGAAAGAAAATGCCTTGAAAAAGCCAATCTGCCCTCGACTCTTAAATTCATAGTTTTACATCAGAAGCCTTTCTGCCTCTACATAAAATTTGATCATTTGCTTTAAGTTTTCTTGGTTACTTTAACAGATCAATCTTTACATATTTTATCAAATATATGCAAGAATAAAGGATAATTTCAGTGTATTGAAAGAGATAACATGTTCCACAATACCTGGTGGCAGGTGCCATTTTCTGCATTCCAAAGAGAAATTTCATTGCAACCTGCAGCAACATAGACAAGAGGCCTTGCAGCCGCAGATACAGAAGCATTTGGAGGAGGGAGAAAAAGACACATCTTCTCTATGGGGCAAACAGCGGAATACTGCCATGAGTTTACAGGAATAAGGAACCTCATATCCCAAAGAGTGAGCACACCCCTTGAAGATCCCGACACAAACCAATTCTCACAAGGGCCAATTACTAGGGAAGACACATAGCCCTCCTCCGGAGTTGCTTTCAATGTCCAAGAATTTGAATTCGTTCTTGTGTCCCAAAGATGGACCCCACAATTTTGGGTGCTGTACATAACCATCTGAGTTGCACAGTTGTCAGCAGAGAAATTCAAGAGGCTTAGTATGGCCCCTGCTTTGGTGTCCTTCTTCTTGATATCAGCAACACCGGAATACTTCTCAACAACATTGCCAAGACCTCTGGAAATGGTATCCACAGAAAACATATGTATGGTGCCATCACATGCTCCAACAACAACTTGAGCACAGCCACGGAGCATTGTAGAACAGAGTGCACGGCTTCCTTCCAGATGATAAGTCAATCTTGACCTAAATGAGATGTCTTTTTCCAATTTTCTCGAATCCCACACCTTGACAGTTGAATCATCAGATGCACTCACAAAGAAGCTATGATCAGTTGAAATGGCTATGTCATTCACAGCCGACCGATGCTCTTGCAAGTGTGCAACCAAAACCCCACGAGGCCTCCAGCCAGAATCGGGAATTGATGAAGCTCTTGCAGAGGAGGGCAATCCAGTTATATCACTTGGAGAGGATGCATCTTCCACAGCAATAGAACTTCCTTTAGTAGCACTAGATAACCCCATATCCTGAAACATGCTATTGACAGAGGCTGTTTGGTCATTATCCCTACCATCTGGTTCGTGTACTACCCTATAGAATTGTTTAGAACCACTACTGATGTTGAATGACCCTGAGACGAGCTTTGGGGATGAAACAGAATTAGCCAAACTAAAAGATTTATTTACTGAATCCATCCAAGGCATAGTTGATGCACCAATTCCTACAGAACTCACTTGTAACAGAGAATCAGATGGGGGAACTACCCCTGCTCGTCTGTCCATGCTAAAGGAGTACAAAGGTATTCCTACTGATGATTTTTCACACATGAAGCTATTCACACTACTTCCCTGAGGCCACATAAAGCCTGAGAACTGCAACTTTTCAGAGGATAAAGGATTGTGAATGTCAACTGTACTAGAAGCATTGTGCGTAAAGCTTCCTATACATCCCAACTTGGCCTCACCATCATCACATTCAGTTCGCTTCCCCTGTTGTGATTCATTTCCACCATGTTTTTGACCCTCCAGACCTTCCTGGTCGTCTGTCCAGTTCCTTGTCGAATTTAACTCCACGACACCTTTATGAAGTATATCCAAACTTTCCCATTGTTTAGATTGAGGCCAAGAGTTGTACCATATTTTTCTCTGTCTTTCCAACATGTCTGAACTCCTTGCATTTTCTAGAAGTTGGTAAAATACCTGTCTTGAGACGGGAGGCTTCAAACATGAAAGCAGAGCCTTCTCAGAAGCTAGAGATGCTGGCTGTCTATGAAGGAGGGGGCGAATAACGGGAGCAAGGAATACATATGAATCTACTGCGCCTAAAAAATCACTGCTGGCTGCAACAAAACTCACTGCCGACCTTCTTACCCATTGACTAGGATAGCATAACAATGGAAATGCACGTTCTATCATATCCAGCAGTATCCTCTTCCGCAAGAAACCACTTTTGCACAAAATAGCAAGACAATCCAATGCATTGACTATAACAGCCTCTGTAGAATCACTTACAGCCTGCTCAATATAAGGCAAAAGATATTCTTCCACACTTCTCTGACCCA
Organism: Geum urbanum; assembly: GCA_946800695.1. NCBI lineage: Eukaryota > Viridiplantae > Streptophyta > Magnoliopsida > Rosales > Rosaceae > Geum > Geum urbanum. The sequence continues at coordinate 10,304,730 of OX327015.1, forward strand.
CAAAGAAGCATACATACACAATTTGTCCATAGAATACAGCTCTGAGTTGCTCATCTCGATCATTTAGGAAAGCCGGGAGAACAGGTAATAAAAAATCATTACTCTGCCTTTGGCCAAAGAAGCAGCATAGATTGCTAATGTCCTGAAGGAGTGCTCTCCTGATATTGGGTGTTTGCTTGGGACCCATCACAAGTTCTTGAATAACTTCAGCTATGGACTTCCTCAACTGCATACGCTGTGCATCACTATTTACCCTGTGGGGTTGACTGGATGTCTCGCTAGATGAGGTGAGAGGCTTTTTGGGAGAGCTCAACTCATCAAGCACACCAGCCTCACTCAAGGTTATTGAGTGAGCTAAGAAACCATGTGCAGTTAGTGCCAGCTTAGCAATATTACTGGCATAACATATCCGCACACTTTCCTCTGAATCATCTGGAAGAGTCGAGAGCATAGGCAGAATATACTCGGGAAAAATTTTAGCATCACTGGGAGGAAAGTCTCGAACTAAAGGAAGAATGTCACATAAAGTTTCCAAGGCTGCACACCGCACAATTGCAGCTGGATCTGAAAGCATGGCAACCACAAATGGAATTACACGCTGCAACCGATCTTCATCATCAATGTACAGTGCAGATGACTTCAGCAAAAGTATGGCCCTCCTTCTAAGATGAGGCAACTTGACATTGCGAATGCAGGAACAGAGCAAAGAGGTAATCAGAACCATGCCCTCACATCTCATACTGTCTTCAGGTAACGGTAAAAAAGGCACGCCAAAGGTATCTGACTGACTGTCATACTTAGAAATCAATGAATTCAAATCATTCATCGTAATCCTTTTTAGGAAATGATGATCATTTCTCTTAAATGCATGGGAGATAGTTAGAAGTAATTCATCAGGAGACTGCATGCCATAGCTTCCCAGATTTTGTGAAAATGAAGAATCCGAGTTGCCCTTCAGCATTGGCTTGGTACTGGGATGTTGATTACTCTGTTTCACATCCCTGAGAAGGGTATTGATATCACCAAGAAGCTGAAATTGATCATGTTTCAAACCTTTATCCATCCCCACTCTCTTCCTTGGAGAGCTCTTTTTCAAATTCATGTTCTGCATTGAAATCGTGTCCTGAGAAGTTTGACTGCTAGCGGCATGCGAGGCTGAAGGAGTTCCAAGTCCAGTACTGGTATCCTGAGTTGGCCTACTGCTCGTCATTTGTTTAAGTATCTCAGGAAAAACACTCTGGCAGAGTGCAACCTACAGATGTATACAGAATAGTGATGTTCTGTAGCAAAACTACATGAAGACAAATAGAAGAGGCATTTCATATATGACGACAATCTTGCTTACCCTCATATCAGCATGAAGGGGATTCCAGAAACAATGGAAGTTATGCAAAAAAGGGGAGAAGTATTCAGGAAACACAATTGTTGTATACTCCTGCAGGTAGGCATCAGCAGAAAGTCGCATATCGGGTTCCAACTGAATCATATTTAGTATCATTTTGCGGATTCCACAATCTGGTATCTGCATTTAGAACGCACATAATTTGACAAGGTACAACAGTCAGTATGAAGACTGTAGCTGATAACTAAACCTGGACGCCATAACACAGTCATGTAAAAATGGGTAAGAGCCAGAGGGAAGATGAGGGGAAGAAAGAGAGAGAAATAGTACCTTTTCAAGTAGTTGACTGGGATCATATTGCCCTCTACGATAAGCAAGAAGTTGAGAGAGTTCAAATAGTGGCTGACCCTCAAGGAAAAGCTCAGCAATGACACACCTAAAATAGTGTCATGATTAAATGACGAGATAATAATTCCAAGAATTAACTTTATACATCTAATAGTTTTGCAATATAATTTTGAGTGCCACATGCAATATATGATTCCAGTTTCATAATTCAATCTGCTGGTTAACAACTTCACACACAAGAGAAAACTGTTGGCAATTCAAACTTTGAACTTGACATAAAAAACGAAAGAGAGATGCCAGTGCCTTAAAATCTCACCCAACAGCAAAGATATCCATTGATGGTCGCAGTGGTGCATCCTGTGCAACTTGCATCTCACCTCCATGCTCATAAAATCTCTGGAAAATAGACATTGTTATTTCAGTCTACAGCTCCTAACTATATACAATTATAAGCAGCAAAAGTTAAAGTTAGAGGAACCACCTCAGGAGCAAGATAACAAAGCCTCCTTCCTCCGGTATCATAGAAAAACGAGAAATCCGAAGGATCATCATACGGAATGTAAGTGGGCTTAAACGAGGCAAAATCGGCAAGGTAGAGCCAATTCCAAGAAGTAACCAAGACATTCTCACACTTGATATCTCCGTGGCATATACCTTTGTCATGGCACTGCTTCACAGCCAAAAGTAACTGAAACGCCAACCATTTCTTCTCAATAAGACTAAGAAATGGCCGAGTGCTCAATCTATCATGTAAATTGTTGAAAAAATACTGCCTCACTAGATAAGCCGCCTTATCAGTCTCTTGCCAAAACTGCACGGAACACCACAGATAAAATTACTTACATCGTTCATTCACCGACGAATACGAATAATTCATCGCAGAAACATTGAAATTTTGGAAAATTGAGGAGAGACCTGGAAAGGCCAGAGGTGAGGATGGTCCAGGGCACGGAAGGTATCTTTGATGAGGAAGAGGCGGCGTTCGTAGTCGCGAAGGTCGATAGAGTCGCCGCGCTTGAAATAGACCTTGACGAGGACCAAACCCTCGTCGTGTTTGCATTGAATGGATTTAAGGAAGCGACCGCGGCCGAGGACTTCTTTGAGGACCAGATTGTAGGAAGAAGGGAGGTCGTGGAGATAGTACTCCGATGCCGAAGCCTGGGTTGTGCGAGCAATCTTGTTCCCCATTCCTCCTCCTCTTCTTCCTTGTTCTTCAAGTTGGAAGGAAGGAATGAAGACTAGACTAGACTGGTGGGTAAATTAAAGCTTCTCTTTGGAGTGCTCCGATCCGATCTCACTCAACGTCATTTGGAGCTTCCTCGCCAGAGACGCCGCTTACCCTGCTTTTGTTCTTTTTTGGTTACGTAAGCGGCCCAAAAGGCTTTAAAAAAGATGCGCTTCAATGTAGGGGTCGCTCAGGTACAAAGAAAATAACGCGCCTCACGCGCGGCGATTTTTCTCCTCCTATTCTTTGTGAACCTCGGTGTTTCATTGGGCAATTTTAGTTATGTTTTGGTGTGATTGCTGGTTACTCTGATCGGACTGGTGGCTTCTCCGCCCTTCCTAAGGGAAGTGGCGGAGGGGATTCCTCTCTTGAGATGCAAAGTAAACGAGTTCGTATGGATTTAGATCTCGCAAATTTAACAGTCACTGCTACTGATTCTGGAGTTCCTAAACCTCAGTTGGGAGGCTCGAGTAGCTATGCTACTCCTCTACGTAGTCCAATCTCAAAATACCATGATGTTATGGTGGATGATTTTGATATATGATTATCCTTCTCTATTGGGCATCATGGAAAAAAAGTGACATTCTCAAAGAAGGTTCACATGAAGCTCAATTTGGACTGGAGATGTGTTGTAATTGTGAAGTTAATAGCAAGACCTAACTTAACTACTAGTTATGATTTTATGTTGCAGGGACTAAGACACAAATGGCAGGTGAAGGGAGGTTGGCAACTCATTAATTTTTCAAATGACTTTTATATAGTTAAGTTTAATCTGGATGCTAATATGGATATTGGTAGGACAAACACTGATTGTGCATAATTGGAGTAATGATTTTGATCCTCGAACTTCTCGTATTGGTTTTATGGCATTGTGGATAAGAATTGAAAGCTACCAATCCACTACTTCAACCAGTTTCCCTTGGAGAAAATTGGCATGACTCTTGGGAATACGGTTAAGATTGATCATATATCTTTGAGACAATCCAGGGCAAAATTTGTTAGAATATGTGTTGAAGTGGATTTGAACAAACCTCTTAGACCTTTTGTGGAGGTTGAAGGAGTGGCATATCATGTGGTTTATAAGAGACTGTCTCTAATTTATTTTGAATGTGGCTGCTATGGTCATACAAATGATAAGTGTCTTAATGTGATGCATAATCCTCTGACTACTGATAATGATCCTAAACAAGAGGTTAATGAAGCCACCACTGTGGAGGTCACTGTTTGAATTGTCATCCCTTTCATCATTATTCTGTCCTTCATCAGAGTCATCTTCTTCCACATGCTTTTCACCATTGTATCTGGTGTTGTACCTTGGCTCCTTTGGATTCCTCGTTGATCTTGCTTTCATCTTTGGTTCATCTCTTACATTTTCCTTCCCCTTACACTTTCCTGGTACTATGACTGTCCTTGATGAATCACCAACTGCACTCTGCTTCTTCTCTGCATTCTTTTGATTTTCAATGTGAAGATTGCATCTTCTCTTAAGTGTTTCAATATGTTCAATTCTTCTCTTCCTGATATTTTTCTCAAATTTCCTTGCTCTTCTGTTGAAGGCAGCTTGTTCATCCTCATTGTCATGTGTTGCAGCTGCAACATCAATATCATACTGCAAATTTTAGTATGTTTTCTTTTGTATCTCTGCATCTCTCTCTTCCTGCACAACAACTTCTTTTTGTTTATGTAATTCCCTTTATTTTTCCCTTTCTGTGCCAGCAAACAAGTTATTGACAATGTCTTCTAAGCCAACAAAAGTTGACTGGCTTTCATGAGGTAGAATTTCATTCATTGCACTTAAACTCTCTCCCTCATTAGACCATCTTCAACTATTAAAATCTTATACCTTATTAAGAGATATTGAAAAAAATACTATTCATTTAAAAAGTTCTCATCACCAATCATCAATATCTTATACCTCAAATGAGATGAACTCTTCTCATCCCCAACCATAGCATGCCTCATACTTTAAAACTCATAATACCATCTTCTCTCTCTTATCTTTTGGTTTTTACTCCTCACATGGCCCACAAATAAGTTGAATCTTATACCTTATATTGAGTCTCATTTTGAGATCTTTTTTAAGGTATAGACTCTCCTCTATGAGGTATGAGATCTCTATTTTGCACTATTGGAGATGAAAATTTTCATCAAAGCTCATTTTAAGGTATAGAAACTCCGACCAATAGTTGAAGATGGTCTTACCATCTACATTCTTACCCACATCAATACCTACAACTACTTCGTCTCTTAAGCTATCATTATTGAATTGTGAAGCTGCCACATTTGCTACTTAAAAAACAGTTGCCTTCTCTTTGGCTGACAAGTTTGTCAAAAGATTTCCTAACATTCCAAATGGTGTTGGTCCAACTTCTTCATCTTCATCAACTTCTTTTTTTCTTTCTTTTCATTTTCTTTCTTCCCACTCTTGTTTTCATAGTTTTGGTAGCCTTTACCTTCTCAATGGCATATCCATATTCTTTAATAGGAATTCAGCCCTCACTACATGTAGTCCTATGACGTTTGGAATGAAATGAGATAGGTTTCTATCTATAACCCAAATCCCATGTAATATCATGAAGCTTTATCCAACTGATATATGATCTGGATCAAGTCCATCCTTCCACAACTTACCACCTAAAATTTTCCTATACTTAGCTATCATGTACTTCATTGTCCCATCCAAATTTTTTCTGAAAATAACCACCATTGGAATTTCCAATTGCACATATCAGAATCATATGGCACTGCAGCATCAAACATTTAAGGACATAATCTCAGTCATCATATAAGCACATCATATAATCAAACATGACCACAACAAGTTATCAAACAAAGACAACAACAAAACAACATAGCATTCCAAACAACATGCACAAAATACAAGCATAAATAATGTGTGTTGCTAAAAAGTAGACAGCTTTTCCATTAAACTACAGAAACATTGAAAGCACAAGCATAAAACATATTATCCAAACCCTTTATCCCTAATCACAAACCAAACACTATCTAAGCCATAACCACCTTCATAACCACAAGATTCCAAGACAAGAAGACAAGATTATACTTAACTATACATTAAAAGTCAACACATGTGCAATTAAAAACTAAAAACAAGGACCATACATACCATATGGCCGGTCATGGTCTAGCAACACAAAATTTCCTCCAATACTCTGCTATACTCAGTCGAAATGTCCTCAAACTCCCTTCGATTGCATTCCAATAAAACGTGTAAATTCCTAAACAAGTTCTAATCCTCTCTCTCTATATATATATATGGTTTGAGATAAAGCAAGTTTGGGAATTTTGATTAGATTAAGAGAGAGGGATGAGAATGATGAAAAAGACAAAAAATACCCCTTTAATTCAAATATCACCCATGTTATGTCAACATTATGACGTCACACGTTAACAATTTGATAGAAAATGTCATTTAGGTACCTCATTGATAGTGTTTTTAGTGGTTGAGTACCACATTAATAATTTCGAGAGGTTAGGTGAAAGGACACAAACCTAGTTTAGCTAGTAAATTAAGATTAAATCCTGATGACTATCCAAAATTATTAGAATCTGACCCCGATTTAGTAGTCTAAACCAAAATTGGGTTCTAATGACGCTAATAATTGGAGTTTCCTATCAATATTCTAATTAAAACTTCTTGTGGAACAGTGACAAATAAAACTAAAACTTGTGACGACCCGGACCAGAATCAGCAGTGAAATCAGATTAATCTACGAGTTTGCGCGTAGTCGCAGATTGCCGACAGTTGTTTGAGTCGCCGGGTTTGATAACGACTTAATTATTGGCCGAGAATTGGAGCTGAGTCTCTTCTCGAGAGTCGTTGTACGTGTGATTTCGAGTTCGTGGGCGTTTCCGGATCGTTATTTGGACGACCGGAGAATTAATTATGAATATTTGAAGTTTCGACGGAATTGGATTATAATGGCGAACTACTTAACGACTAAATTACCGGACGAGAATTTGGTTTCGGTTCCTTCACGGAAGTTGTTGAGAATTTAATTTCGAGCTCATAGAAACTTTCAGAGCATTATTTTGAGTTACGGAGATTAAGTTATGATTATTTCCGATTGTTGATTGTTTAGTCAAATTATGCATGTGTTTGAGTTGAATGGTTGACTTTTTATCGGATTGGTCGATGTGTTTGACTTTGGGTGATAATTGAAGATCATGTCGAGTCAAGTTTATTGTCGCAAGAATGATTGGAATCGGAGTTACGACGCGAAAATTACGGATAATTAAAGTTTGTCGTAAATCTAATTTTGGAAGTTTCCATTTTGGGCAAGTATAAATAGGAGGTTTCCCCTTTGGGAAAGAAAAAGACTAAAATTATTATGTTGACCATATTGACTTGGTTTGACCGAAGGGGAGGTGATGGTCACGACGGTGATCGGCGACAACGGCGGTGGCTCGCCGTCCGGCCACCATAGGCCACGGGTTTGGTTCCCTTTGCTTCGTCTTAGCCTCCCGAGTTCATTTCCAGCCTCTCTCCACAGCGTGGCTCACCGGAAACGCATGAATTTTCCGGCCAAAATTTCAAGAAACTTGGGGTTTTGGGGTGATTCACTTCTGGCCGATTTGAGATATAAAATGGAGTGGGCTTTGAAGCTCTCCACACCATGATTCTAACCATATAGGTATGGTGTTCTAATTTGATTTGTGGATGGAGAATTTTGGATTGGAAAATTTGGTACCAATTCGGTTTTGTGTGAAATTGAGCTAGTTAGAGATTGAATTGGCCTTTGTTGCAGTTGACAAAGTTGCTCAGTGGATGATTTTGCATGGAATAGGGGTTGCTCCGCCGAGAAATTTCACGGTTGGTGGCGGCGCCGCCGTGGACGGCGATCAACGCGGCGGTCAACGGTCAAAGTTTGACTTTTTGGAGTTTTCGACAAGTTGCATGTCATTTCACTCGAAATCGCGCCCCGATCGCAGTGGGGAGGTTCGTTTCTCAATTTGAGCGACCGAATTTACAGCGTGGTATTGAGGTGTGATTTCCAGATTTTCGACAGTTTGTCGTGATCGGATTATGTGTTTCCGAGAATGGTGGTTTCTCGTGATTTGTCTTATTTTGTCGAGTTATGATTTTGAGGAATGGTTATTGTGATTATTCAGGGGTTCGTGATCGTTGTTTTGGCGAGGGACTTTTTGCCGGATCACGGGTTAACGCGAACTGCGTTACGCTAGCGTGTGAGTGGACAAGTTTATGTTTTCACAGTTGATTTGCGAGTTTGTGGATTTTATGATTTTCGTATTTACTTTATACGATATTGTGATATGTATTGTTTTCGGAGGTATTGTTTTATATATATTGGTGATGGCATTACTGCATCGATGCTTCGACTACTCGGCTGATCACCGGTAGTCCACCAAAGTTGAGAGGTCATCTGGGCAGGGTTGAGAGGTCCCCTATATGCCACCAGGGTTGAGAGGTCCTCTGGCCTATCACCGTCGGGTTTGAGCGATTCACCTGACGTCGGGTTTGAGAGGTCGCCCGACAACCTCCATATGTATATGTTTTCCGAACTCGCACTGTTTTATATTGATTATGTATATAACTGGTGAAAGGCATATGTTTATTTTCGTTCACTCACTCTAACGTTTTTATTTGCCTTTCTCCTGGGCTTTTCGGTTTCCGTGCCCAGTTTGCAGTTCGGACTCTGGTGTCGCACGTCGTGGTCGGAGGCATAGTACTCGAGCTACCTTGTTTCTTTCAGTAGGTTTATTGTTCTACCTACTGTGGTATACTTATATGTTTATACATTAGAGGTCGCTTTGAGTAATCTGTTGTTTATATTATACGATTTTACTCCGGATTTCAGTAAAGTATAGATATATTTATTATTTTACTTTACTGTTGATATATTGAGAAATCAGGATGGGATTGGTGCCCACGGTTTGATTTTTGTGGCATAGGATGAAGTGTATTTTCCGCGTGCAGGTAATGGTAATTCTACGTTAGTAGCGAAACTCTGCCAAAATTTCTACGATTTTTGTTGGTTCGTGTTTTCGAAGGGGTTTGATTCCGGTTTAGGGAGCTAAACCGGGGTTGGGTCCTTTCAGCTTGGTATCAGAGCATTAGGTTATAGGTTCCGTAGACTTCTGTAATCGTGTTTACTAAGGATATTTGAGAATGTACAGCATGTCGGGAGTGGTGACCCGAACGGCCCGCGGATACTCATCAATATTCCGGGTGTTGTATACTTTCAAATATTTAAAGTTCCATGATTACGTTCCACTTGTTGTGAACGATGTTTTATTCATTAGGATGCCTCCTGACGTGCTTTCCGTGTCGTTTCGGTTGTGGATCCTGTTGAGGATCAATCGACGCGCGATTTGCCAGAGAACTGTGGATTTGGATGAGTACTCTGAGTTCAGAGATTTGTGTGGCACGGTTTGCCTGGTTGTGTGTGTATGAGCGTCTACATATGGCCTCAGAGCAGAGAATTGTGGCAGTGATGTTTGCCTGAGTCAGATTGTTGTATTTGGTGGGCTGATATTGTGTGAGCTCATGTTGTGACTCTATGGCCTACATTCAGAGTGTTGTTTATACGGTAATGGTTATCAGGCTACCCAGCAATCGAATGTGGTGTGTTTACCCACCTGAGGCAGAGATGCATTGTCCACATGTTTGTCCCTGTTTGCATGCGTTATGTGGCTTCAGAGGAAGCGGTGCACGAGGTTCGAGATGAGTTTGAACCTGAGCATCAGAGAGAGTCTGATTGATGTGCCTCGAGATAACCGTGAGGAGCTTAGTGTGTTGCACTCAATGACGAGGCTGTCGAGAAGGAAATGTGTACGCGGTTTCCGATGTGATGGTTTGAGGAAAGTGGACTTAGTCGAGATTTTGATGAGGTTGAGTTCCGACATTTCGGGATCAGTGATTTCATCAGGCTGTGGCCTTATCGATTATGTTGTGGGTCATCAGATCAAAGCAGAGGATCCGTTTGTCGATGGCGGAGATCACAGAGTAGCGGACTTGCTTCTGTGGCATGAGTTTGGGTGATTGTTGGTGATCTTTTCACACAGCAGGTGTTGCGGTGATTTGTGTTCGAGGAGTACTTTCAGTTGCTATTTCGGTGACCAGGAGGGTCACGTTGCGAGGGAGCGCCCTCAGCCAGCTGTGTTAGCGGTTCAACAACTCGGAGTTTACGAGGAAATTATGATGCTGTTTCTGGAGCTTGATCAACCCAGATTTCTAGACGAGCCATTCAGAAGGTCGCAATTGACGCGGGCGACTAGTTGGGCATGTTGGAGTTCGTGCCATGACCTTGTTTGAGGACAGACTTTTCTCCGAGGTTACTATTGCTTGATATCCACGGCTATTGTACATGCATTTCTACTTCCGAGTTTTTGGAGAGTGTTGTATCCATCCGGAGGTCGCAAAATCCTTGTTGGAGGATATGGCTTGGCCGCAGATCTGTTATAGTTGGACATCGTGGTTGTGATGTGATTGTGAGTATGGACTTACTGACGATGCATTTAGCTGTGTTCGAGTACCTCGAGAAGGAGGTTGTGTTTCGGCGACCAGGTATCCCAGAGATACTGTTTCGTGGTGATGGTCGAGCGGATGGTGGAGATGAGTTGTGTGGTTTGCTTTGCTTATGTTGTGGATACTGCGGTTGCTGTGCCCGTTATTGGTGATGTTGAGGTGGTTCCCGAGTTTCCAGGTGTGTTCGGGAGGAGTTACCAGGTGTTCCTCCAGTTCGGGAGACTGACTACACCATTGAGCTTGTACCGGGCGCTGGACTCATGTTACTGGCATTTTGTTGTTCAGAGCCAGCAGAGCTGATGGAGCTACAGTTTTGACTCCAAGAGTTGATGGAGGAGATTTCAGGAGATTTCTTACGACCCCGCATATTTGCGTGGTGTGCTCTGGCACTGTTTGTGAGGACATAGGATGATTTGACGAGGTGGTGTATGGACTACCGGAAACCTGATTTTCTTCAGAGGAGAGCGAGTATCCTCCGCTTCGGATTGACGAGTGGTTTAATCAGCTTGTGAGAGCTTCAGTCTTGTCGAAGATTGATTTCGGATCCGGATACCATCAGTTGTGGATCGGTGAGTCAGATGTGGCTATGTTGGCTTTCGGATCTCAGTGCGAGCATCAGGAGTTTTTGGTCACGCCATTGGTTGACCAATGTTCCGTAGTTTTGCGGACTTGATGGACCAGGTGTTCAGACGGTTTCTGGACGAGTTTGCGGTCATGTTCGTCGGCAATATTCTGATTCACTCCAGGAGTGTGGACCAGCACCTGAAGCAATTGTGAGCGGTTTTGCGGACTTCGCGAGGTGATCAGCTATTTGCGAAGTTCAGCCAGTGTGAGTTTTGGCCGATTAGCGTGAAGATTTTGGACTGTGTGATGTTATCCGGGGGAGTCGGCGTGGATCTTGACCAGTTAGAAGCCGTGTTGATTTAGGGATTGCCCTACCATGGTACCAGAGATCGGGAGTCTCTTGGGTTTGGCAGGCTTGTACCGACGGCTTTGTACAGGATTTTCCCCGGGTTGCCACTTCACTTTCCGGATTGACGAAGGAAGTGTCAAGTTCGAGTGGTTCGATGCACGCGAGGAGAGTTACTTACTCCTGCAGGATTGTTGACCGTTGCTTCGGTTTTGACATTACCTGATGATCGTGATGAGTTCGTGGGTTATGGCAATGCATCGAGGTTTGGATTTGGTTGTGTATTGATGCTGTGTAGCAGAGCGGTGGCTCATGGTTCCAGGCAGTGGAACTTTGAGTAGTTACGTATCCTGTGTATGATTTGGGTGTAGCTGTCCTTATGTTAGCATCGGAGAGTTCGAGACACTACTGTTATGGCGTGCAGCTCAGTGTAGGACGTGCACTGATCATTTGAGTTTCCTCCACTTGCATTTTCGGCCAGATTTGGGCTTGAGGCAGTGTAGATGGATGAGGTCGACTAACGACTATGGCTGCACCTTTGAGTTTGTTCTGGAAAGGCTAGAGATCATACTTTGACTATCCATTTGGGATGTTGTTGCTGATGCATTCAGTCGGAAGTTGAGAGCTTCAGTGTTTCATATGTGTGTGGCTCGAGTTTCCGTGTTAGCCGAGTTACGAGCTATGAGAACTGAGTTTGAGTGTGATGGTGTTGAAGCTCATTGTTTTGCGTGCATTGGCATTGGTGATACGAGAATGTATCAGATACTCCGAGTTTACTACTTGTGACGCAACATGAAGAACAATGTAGCAGCGTGTGCACGCAGATGCCATATTTGTCGATTGGCGATGGCTTGGAGGCAGAGACTTGCCGAGAGGTATCAGCCATTTGAGATTTCCGGTTCGACATGGCGCTTGTTGCTATGATTGTGTGTGTTTGTATGCACTTTGGTTTGTGATACCAGTTGTTTGGCCTTTGTGGATCATTTGACGAACTCAGTACATTTCCTTGTACTTTCGGAGATGATTTCAGTGGCAGGCTGGTATAGCTATGTTTGGTGGAGATTGTCCATTTTCGTGATGTACCTATGTCCCGGTTCGCTGACCGAGATAATCAGCTACAACAGAGTATTGGCAAGGTTTGCAGCGAGCATTGGGGACCAGATTACAAGTTAGTACCGGATCTTATCCTCGGTTTGGCGGGCGATCTTTGAGGACTATTCAGACCTTGGAGGGCATATTGTGGACCTCGGTATTGCAGTTCCAGAGGATTTGGGACCAGCAGTTTCACTTGTTCGAGATTGCTTGCAGTACTAGTTTGTTGACCACTATGATTTTGATGTTGCATGATGTCGTTTTGAGGAACGATGTTGCACTCCATTGTGTTGGAGCGAGTTTGGTTTAAGTTGACATGTGATTCTGATTTTGTGGAATGTGCTACCACAGATTGTCAGATTAGCGGAAATGGGGTTGATAATTGCTCGAGTCCGATGTTTGAGCTATGTTGTTATGAGTGTGTGAGTTATGTTGATGTGTGTAAATTGAGTTGTGATACTTTCAAATATTTAAAGTTCCATGATTACGTTCCACTTGTTGTGAACGATGTTTTATTCATTAGGATGCCTCCTGACGTGCTTTCCGTGTCGTTTCGGTTGTGGATCCTGTTGAGGATCAATCGACGCGCGATTTGCCAGAGAACTGTGGATTTGGATGAGTACTCTGAGTTCAGAGATTTGTGTGGCACGGTTTGCCTGGTTGTGTGTGTATGAGCGTCTACATATGGCCTCAGAGCAGAGAATTGTGGCAGTGATGTTTGCCTGAGTCAGATTGTTGTATTTGGTGGGCTGATATTGTGTGAGCTCATGTTGTGACTCTATGGCCTACATTCAGAGTGTTGTTTATACGGTAATGGTTATCAGGCTACCCAGCAATCGAATGTGGTGTGTTTACCCACCTGAGGCAGAGATGCATTGTCCACATGTTTGTCCCTGTTTGCATGCGTTATGTGGCTTCAGAGGAAGCGGTGCACGAGGTTCGAGATGAGTTTGAACCTGAGCATCAGAGAGAGTCTGATTGATGTGCCTCGAGATAACCGTGAGGAGCTTAGTGTGTTGCACTCAATGACGAGGCTGTCGAGAAGGAAATGTGTACGCGGTTTCCGATGTGATGGTTTGAGGAAAGTGGACTTAGTCGAGATTTTGATGAGGTTGAGTTCCGACATTTCGGGATCAGTGATTTCATCAGGCTGTGGCCTTATCGATTATGTTGTGGGTCATCAGATCAAAGCAGAGGATCCGTTTGTCGATGGCGGAGATCACAGAGTAGCGGACTTGCTTCTGTGGCATGAGTTTGGGTGATTGTTGGTGATCTTTTCACACAGCAGGTGTTGCGGTGATTTGTGTTCGAGGAGTACTTTCAGTTGCTATTTCGGTGACCAGGAGGGTCACGTTGCGAGGGAGCGCCCTCAGCCAGCTGTGTTAGCGGTTCAACAACTCGGAGTTTACGAGGAAATTATGATGCTGTTTCTGGAGCTTGATCAACCCAGATTTCTAGACGAGCCATTCAGAAGGTCGCAATTGACGCGGGCGACTAGTTGGGCATGTTGGAGTTCGTGCCATGACCTTGTTTGAGGACAGACTTTTCTCCGAGGTTACTATTGCTTGATATCCACGGCTATTGTACATGCATTTCTACTTCCGAGTTTTTGGAGAGTGTTGTATCCATCCGGAGGTCGCAAAATCCTTGTTGGAGGATATGGCTTGGCCGCAGATCTGTTATAGTTGGACATCGTGGTTGTGATGTGATTGTGAGTATGGACTTACTGACGATGCATTTAGCTGTGTTCGAGTACCTCGAGAAGGAGGTTGTGTTTCGGCGACCAGGTATCCCAGAGATACTGTTTCGTGGTGATGGTCGAGCGGATGGTGGAGATGAGTTGTGTGGTTTGCTTTGCTTATGTTGTGGATACTGCGGTTGCTGTGCCCGTTATTGGTGATGTTGAGGTGGTTCCCGAGTTTCCAGGTGTGTTCGGGAGGAGTTACCAGGTGTTCCTCCAGTTCGGGAGACTGACTACACCATTGAGCTTGTACCGGGCGCTGGACTCATGTTACTGGCATTTTGTTGTTCAGAGCCAGCAGAGCTGATGGAGCTACAGTTTTGACTCCAAGAGTTGATGGAGGAGGTTTCAGGAGATTTCTTACGACCCCGCATATTTGCGTGGTGTGCTCTGGCACTGTTTGTGAGGACATAGGATGATTTGACGAGGTGGTGTATGGACTACCGGAAACCTGATTTTCTTCAGAGGAGAGCGAGTATCCTCCGCTTCGGATTGACGAGTGGTTTAATCAGCTTGTGAGAGCTTCAGTCTTGTCGAAGATTGATTTCGGATCCGGATACCATCAGTTGTGGATCGGTGAGTCAGATGTGGCTATGTTGGCTTTCGGATCTCAGTGCGAGCATCAGGAGTTTTTGGTCACGCCATTGGTTGACCAATGTTCCGTAGTTTTGCGGACTTGATGGACCAGGTGTTCAGACGGTTTCTGGACGAGTTTGCGGTCATGTTCGTCGGCAATATTCTGATTCACTCCAGGAGTGTGGACCAGCACCTGAAGCAATTGTGAGCGGTTTTGCGGACTTCGCGAGGTGATCAGCTATTTGCGAAGTTCAGCCAGTGTGAGTTTTGGCCGATTAGCGTGAAGATTTTGGACTGTGTGATGTTATCCGGGGGAGTCGGCGTGGATCTTGACCAGTTAGAAGCCGTGTTGATTTAGGGATTGCCCTACCATGGTACCAGAGATCGGGAGTCTCTTGGGTTTGGCAGGCTTGTACCGACGGCTTTGTACAGGATTTTCCCCGGGTTGCCACTTCACTTTCCGGATTGACGAAGGAAGTGTCAAGTTCGAGTGGTTCGATGCACGCGAGGAGAGTTACTTACTCCTGCAGGATTGTTGACCGTTGCTTCGGTTTTGACATTACCTGATGATCGTGATGAGTTCGTGGGTTATGGCAATGCATCGAGGTTTGGATTTGGTTGTGTATTGATGCTGTGTAGCAGAGCGGTGGCTCATGGTTCCAGGCAGTGGAACTTTGAGTAGTTACGTATCCTGTGTATGATTTGGGTGTAGCTGTCCTTATGTTAGCATCGGAGAGTTCGAGACACTACTGTTATGGCGTGCAGCTCAGTGTAGGACGTGCACTGATCATTTGAGTTTCCTCCACTTGCATTTTCGGCCAGATTTGGGCTTGAGGCAGTGTAGATGGATGAGGTCGACTAACGACTATGGCTGCACCTTTGAGTTTGTTCTGGAAAGGCTAGAGATCATACTTTGACTATCCATTTGGGATGTTGTTGCTGATGCATTCAGTCGGAAGTTGAGAGCTTCAGTGTTTCATATGTGTGTGGCTCGAGTTTCCGTGTTAGCCGAGTTACGAGCTATGAGAACTGAGTTTGAGTGTGATGGTGTTGAAGCTCATTGTTTTGCGTGCATTGGCATTGGTGATACGAGAATGTATCAGATACTCCGAGTTTACTACTTGTGACGCAACATGAAGAACAATGTAGCAGCGTGTGCACGCAGATGCCATATTTGTCGATTGGCGATGGCTTGGAGGCAGAGACTTGCCGAGAGGTATCAGCCATTTGAGATTTCCGGTTCGACATGGCGCTTGTTGCTATGATTGTGTGTGTTTGTATGCACTTTGGTTTGTGATACCAGTTGTTTGGCCTTTGTGGATCATTTGACGAACTCAGTACATTTCCTTGTACTTTCGGAGATGATTTCAGTGGCAGGCTGGTATAGCTATGTTTGGTGGAGATTGTCCATTTTCGTGATGTACCTATGTCCCGGTTCGCTGACCGAGATAATCAGCTACAACAGAGTATTGGCAAGGTTTGCAGCGAGCATTGGGGACCAGATTACAAGTTAGTACCGGATCTTATCCTCGGTTTGGCGGGCGATCTTTGAGGACTATTCAGACCTTGGAGGGCATATTGTGGACCTCGGTATTGCAGTTCCAGAGGATTTGGGACCAGCAGTTTCACTTGTTCGAGATTGCTTGCAGTACTAGTTTGTTGACCACTATGATTTTGATGTTGCATGATGTCGTTTTGAGGAACGATGTTGCACTCCATTGTGTTGGAGCGAGTTTGGTTTAAGTTGACATGTGATTCTGATTTTGTGGAATGTGCTACCACAGATTGTCAGATTAGCGGAAATGGGGTTGATAATTGCTCGAGTCCGATGTTTGAGCTATGTTGTTATGAGTGTGTGAGTTATGTTGATGTGTGTAAATTGAGTTGTGATACTTTCAAATATTTAAAGTTCCATGATTACGTTCCACTTGTTGTGAACGATGTTTTATTCATTAGGATGCCTCCTGACGTGCTTTCCGTGTCGTTTCGGTTGTGGATCCTGTTGAGGATCAATCGACGCGCGATTTGCCAGAGAACTGTGGATTTGGATGAGTACTCTGAGTTCAGAGATTTGTGTGGCACGGTTTGCCTGGTTGTGTGTGTATGAGCGTCTACATATGGCCTCAGAGCAGAGAATTGTGGCAGTGATGTTTGCCTGAGTCAGATTGTTGTATTTGGTGGGCTGATATTGTGTGAGCTCATGTTGTGACTCTATGGCCTACATTCAGAGTGTTGTTTATACGGTAATGGTTATCAGGCTACCCAGCAATCGAATGTGGTGTGTTTACCCACCTGAGGCAGAGATGCATTGTCCACATGTTTGTCCCTGTTTGCATGCGTTATGTGGCTTCAGAGGAAGCGGTGCACGAGGTTCGAGATGAGTTTGAACCTGAGCATCAGAGAGAGTCTGATTGATGTGCCTCGAGATAACCGTGAGGAGCTTAGTGTGTTGCACTCAATGACGAGGCTGTCGAGAAGGAAATGTGTACGCGGTTTCCGATGTGATGGTTTGAGGAAAGTGGACTTAGTCGAGATTTTGATGAGGTTGAGTTCCGACATTTCGGGATCAGTGATTTCATCAGGCTGTGGCCTTATCGATTATGTTGTGGGTCATCAGATCAAAGCAGAGGATCCGTTTGTCGATGGCGGAGATCACAGAGTAGCGGACTTGCTTCTGTGGCATGAGTTTGGGTGATTGTTGGTGATCTTTTCACACAGCAGGTGTTGCGGTGATTTGTGTTCGAGGAGTACTTTCAGTTGCTATTTCGGTGACCAGGAGGGTCACGTTGCGAGGGAGCGCCCTCAGCCAGCTGTGTTAGCGGTTCAACAACTCGGAGTTTACGAGGAAATTATGATGCTGTTTCTGGAGCTTGATCAACCCAGATTTCTAGACGAGCCATTCAGAAGGTCGCAATTGACGCGGGCGACTAGTTGGGCATGTTGGAGTTCGTGCCATGACCTTGTTTGAGGACAGACTTTTCTCCGAGGTTACTATTGCTTGATATCCACGGCTATTGTACATGCATTTCTACTTCCGAGTTTTTGGAGAGTGTTGTATCCATCCGGAGGTCGCAAAATCCTTGTTGGAGGATATGGCTTGGCCGCAGATCTGTTATAGTTGGACATCGTGGTTGTGATGTGATTGTGAGTATGGACTTACTGACGATGCATTTAGCTGTGTTCGAGTACCTCGAGAAGGAGGTTGTGTTTCGGCGACCAGGTATCCCAGAGATACTGTTTCGTGGTGATGGTCGAGCGGATGGTGGAGATGAGTTGTGTGGTTTGCTTTGCTTATGTTGTGGATACTGCGGTTGCTGTGCCCGTTATTGGTGATGTTGAGGTGGTTCCCGAGTTTCCAGGTGTGTTCGGGAGGAGTTACCAGGTGTTCCTCCAGTTCGGGAGACTGACTACACCATTGAGCTTGTACCGGGCGCTGGACTCATGTTACTGGCATTTTGTTGTTCAGAGCCAGCAGAGCTGATGGAGCTACAGTTTTGACTCCAAGAGTTGATGGAGGAGGTTTCAGGAGATTTCTTACGACCCCGCATATTTGCGTGGTGTGCTCTGGCACTGTTTGTGAGGACATAGGATGATTTGACGAGGTGGTGTATGGACTACCGGAAACCTGATTTTCTTCAGAGGAGAGCGAGTATCCTCCGCTTCGGATTGACGAGTGGTTTAATCAGCTTGTGAGAGCTTCAGTCTTGTCGAAGATTGATTTCGGATCCGGATACCATCAGTTGTGGATCGGTGAGTCAGATGTGGCTATGTTGGCTTTCGGATCTCAGTGCGAGCATCAGGAGTTTTTGGTCACGCCATTGGTTGACCAATGTTCCGTAGTTTTGCGGACTTGATGGACCAGGTGTTCAGACGGTTTCTGGACGAGTTTGCGGTCATGTTCGTCGGCAATATTCTGATTCACTCCAGGAGTGTGGACCAGCACCTGAAGCAATTGTGAGCGGTTTTGCGGACTTCGCGAGGTGATCAGCTATTTGCGAAGTTCAGCCAGTGTGAGTTTTGGCCGATTAGCGTGAAGATTTTGGACTGTGTGATGTTATCCGGGGGAGTCGGCGTGGATCTTGACCAGTTAGAAGCCGTGTTGATTTAGGGATTGCCCTACCATGGTACCAGAGATCGGGAGTCTCTTGGGTTTGGCAGGCTTGTACCGACGGCTTTGTACAGGATTTTCCCCGGGTTGCCACTTCACTTTCCGGATTGACGAAGGAAGTGTCAAGTTCGAGTGGTTCGATGCACGCGAGGAGAGTTACTTACTCCTGCAGGATTGTTGACCGTTGCTTCGGTTTTGACATTACCTGATGATCGTGATGAGTTCGTGGGTTATGGCAATGCATCGAGGTTTGGATTTGGTTGTGTATTGATGCTGTGTAGCAGAGCGGTGGCTCATGGTTCCAGGCAGTGGAACTTTGAGTAGTTACGTATCCTGTGTATGATTTGGGTGTAGCTGTCCTTATGTTAGCATCGGAGAGTTCGAGACACTACTGTTATGGCGTGCAGCTCAGTGTAGGACGTGCACTGATCATTTGAGTTTCCTCCACTTGCATTTTCGGCCAGATTTGGGCTTGAGGCAGTGTAGATGGATGAGGTCGACTAACGACTATGGCTGCACCTTTGAGTTTGTTCTGGAAAGGCTAGAGATCATACTTTGACTATCCATTTGGGATGTTGTTGCTGATGCATTCAGTCGGAAGTTGAGAGCTTCAGTGTTTCATATGTGTGTGGCTCGAGTTTCCGTGTTAGCCGAGTTACGAGCTATGAGAACTGAGTTTGAGTGTGATGGTGTTGAAGCTCATTGTTTTGCGTGCATTGGCATTGGTGATACGAGAATGTATCAGATACTCCGAGTTTACTACTTGTGACGCAACATGAAGAACAATGTAGCAGCGTGTGCACGCAGATGCCATATTTGTCGATTGGCGATGGCTTGGAGGCAGAGACTTGCCGAGAGGTATCAGCCATTTGAGATTTCCGGTTCGACATGGCGCTTGTTGCTATGATTGTGTGTGTTTGTATGCACTTTGGTTTGTGATACCAGTTGTTTGGCCTTTGTGGATCATTTGACGAACTCAGTACATTTCCTTGTACTTTCGGAGATGATTTCAGTGGCAGGCTGGTATAGCTATGTTTGGTGGAGATTGTCCATTTTCGTGATGTACCTATGTCCCGGTTCGCTGACCGAGATAATCAGCTACAACAGAGTATTGGCAAGGTTTGCAGCGAGCATTGGGGACCAGATTACAAGTTAGTACCGGATCTTATCCTCGGTTTGGCGGGCGATCTTTGAGGACTATTCAGACCTTGGAGGGCATATTGTGGACCTCGGTATTGCAGTTCCAGAGGATTTGGGACCAGCAGTTTCACTTGTTCGAGATTGCTTGCAGTACTAGTTTGTTGACCACTATGATTTTGATGTTGCATGATGTCGTTTTGAGGAACGATGTTGCACTCCATTGTGTTGGAGCGAGTTTGGTTTAAGTTGACATGTGATTCTGATTTTGTGGAATGTGCTACCACAGATTGTCAGATTAGCGGAAATGGGGTTGATAATTGCTCGAGTCCGATGTTTGAGCTATGTTGTTATGAGTGTGTGAGTTATGTTGATGTGTGTAAATTGAGTTGTGATTTGCCATATTGTTTTGATCCAGATGTGGTCATATGCGAGTTTGTGTTGTGCCGTATAGTTCGGCATCGCCTACAGCGTTGGTTTTTGTGTGTGTTGTGTTGTATTCCGTGTGGCGGAACTACATTTCAAGTTTGTTACGTGTTGTGTACCCTACCTGTTCCTTATGTAGGAACACTTGGCGCTTGTGTAGAGCCAGTTCAGATTTGTGATTTGAGGGTACATGGATTTCAGCACGGAGTTATCTTCTATTGTGGAGTTTGTTATCAGATGTCAGAGTTGTTCAGTTGACGTAGCAATTGGGCAGTTGAGCAGTATGCAGAGGCAGTGCTCCTACTTTTAGTCGGCAGACTCAGAAATTTCGAGGTTGAATTTTTTTTAAGGGGGGTGGATTTGTGACGACCCGGACCAGAATCAGCAGTGAAATTAGATTAATCTACGAGCTTGCGCGTAGTCGCAGATTGCCGACAGTTGTTTGAGTCGCCGGGTTTGATAACGACTTAATTATTGGCCGAGGATTGGAGCTGAGTCTCTTCTTGAGAGTCGTTGTACGTGTGATTTCGAGTTCGTGGGCGTTTCCGGATCGTTATTTGGACGACCGGGGAATTAATTATGAATATTTGAAGTTTCAACGGAATTGGATTATAATGGCGAACTACTTAACGACTAAATTACCGGACGAGAATTTGGTTTCGGTTCCTTCACAGAAGTTGTTGAGAATTTAATTTCGAGCTCGTGGAAACTTTCGGAGCATTATTTTGAGTTACGGAGATTAAGTTATGATTATTTCCGATTGTTGATTGTTTAGTCGGATTATGCATGTGTTTGGGCTGAATAGTTGACTTTTTATCGGATTGGTAGATGTGTTTGACTTTGGGTGATAATTGAAGATCATGTCGAGTCGAGTTTATTGCCGCAAGAATTATTGGAATCGGAGTTACGACGCGAAAGTTACGGATAATTAAAGTTTGTCGTAAATCTAATTTTGGAAGTTTCCATTTTGGGCAAGTATAAATAGGAGGTTTCCCCTTTGGGAAAGAAAAAGACTGAAATTATTATGTTGACCATGTTGACTTGGTTTGACCGAAGGGGAGGTGATGGTCACGACGGTGACCGGCGGCCACGACGGTGGCTCGCCGTCCGGCCACCCTAGGCCACGGGTTTGGTTCCCTTTGCTTCGTCTCAGCCTCCCGAGTTCATTTCCAGCCTCTCTCCACGGCGTGGCTCGCCAGAAACGCATGAATTTTCCGGCCAAAATTTCAAGAAACTTGGGGTTTTGGGGTGATTCACTTCTGGCCGATTTGAGCTATAAAATGGAGTGGGCTTTGAAGCTCTCCTCACCATGATTCTAACCATATAGGTATGGTGTTCTAATTCGATTTGTGGATGGAGAATTTTGGATTGGAAAATTTGGTACCAATTCGGTTTTGTGTGAAATTGAGCTAGTTAGATATTGAATTGGCCTTTGTTGCAGTTGACAAAGTTGCTCAGTGGATGATTTTGCATGGAATAGGGGTTGCTCCGCCGAGAAATTTTACGGTTGGTGGCGGCGCCGCCGTGGACGGCGGTCAACGCGGCGGTCAACGGTCAAAGTTTGACTTTTTGGAGTTTTCGACAAGTTGCATGTCATTTCACTGGAAATCGTGCCCCGATGGCAGTGGAGTGGTTCGTTTCTCGATTTGAGCGTCCGAACTTACAGCGTGGTATTGAGGTGTGATTTCCGGATTTTCGACAGTTTGTCGTGATCGGATTATGTGTTTCCGAGAACGGTGGTTTCTCGTGATTTGTCTTGTTTTGTCGAGTTATGATTTTGAGGAATGGTTATTGTGATTATTCAGGGGTTCGTGATCGTTGTTTTGGCGATGTACTTTCCGCCGGATCACGGGTTAACGCGAACTGCGTTACGCTAGCGTGTGAGTGGACAAGTTTATGTTTTCACAGTTGATTTGCGAGTTCGTGGATTTTATGATTTTCATATTTACTTTATACGATATTGTGATATGTATTGTTTTCGGAGGTATTGTTTTATATTTATTGGTGATGGCATTACTGCATCGATGCTTCGACTACTCGGCTGATCACCGGTAGTCCACCAGAGTTGAGAGGTCCTCTGGGCAGGGTTGAGAGGTCCCCTGTATGCCACCAGGGTTGAGAGGTTCCCTGGCCTATCACCGTCGGGTTTGAGCGATTCACCTGACGTCGGGTTTGAGAGGTCGCCCGACAACCTCCATATCACTACTAGAAAAAGTATTTTAGACATCGCAGCTTTAACATCGGTTGGAAAAACACCTGATGTAAAAAAGTTTTTAGACATCAGATTTTTAAAAACCGATGTCATTTGTATAATTTACATCGGTTTTAAGTCAGACTGATGTTAGGTATCCCATTATTGGTTTTTGAAAACGCGAAAAAAAACCTAAGTGTCGGGCGGGTTATGTTGGAGGGAAAAAAAATTTCATTCCCTCCCAAAACTTAGGGTTCTATTATTTGGTTTTTTTCGACCTCCCTCTCTCTCACAAACCAATTCAGTGAACTCACTTCCTCTCTCACTTCCTCTCACCTAAATCTCCTCCGACGCCGCTCTCCTCCTCCTCCGACGCCGTTCTTCTCCTCCTCCTCCGTAGCTTTCCGACCAGGACCCCGCTCTCCGACGAAGAACTCGAGCCGTTATTCGATTACAGCCGCGTACAGCCTATCAATGTAATCTACCTCGACGACGGTGAGCTCTCTCTCTCTCTCTCATTTGAATATGTAACGAGCTAAATCGAAACTTTGTGTGATCTCGTTTAATTCGAATTTCTCGAATCGGAGACGAGAAGTTAGCGGCAGCGGCGGCGAATTGTCCGCCGAGAAAGAGGAAGAAGGTTTTGGATTCGGCGGTGAGTAATAGTAAGTAGCTCAGTGATTGATTTTGAAATTTTGGATTTTATTGAGTTTTGAATTGAGATTTTTGGAGTTTTGAATTGGAGTTAGGTTAAGGAAGTTGGTGACAGTGTCGAGGTTACAGTGATTGGTGAAGACGAAGAGGACTGGTTCCTTCCTCCGCCTAAAGACGAAGAGAACTTGGGTAGGTGCAGGTTGTTGTGTTATTATTCACTACTATGTTGTATAAATGTATAGTGTTGTGGGCATTAAGTGAAATCGATGATCTTGCTCTGGGTTTTGTTTCTTAATTTTAGATGCAACTATGTTTGGATATTGGTAAACCCGAGATAAGCAAAAGGCTAATAGTTAAAGATCGAAACTTTAATGAGCAAACTCGAATACGATACTGTGATGGTCTATTTCTGGTTTAGTTCAGTTAACGGAGTGATGGACTTTAAGGATGGCTCAAATATTTTCAATGTGACTGCATTCCTTGTGTGATTTACTGTTTTTTGGTTTGACACTTCTCATTAAATACAAGCTTTCATACTGTTAGTGTGGACATATTACATATTTCAGTTTAATGCTTGCGGATATGTTGAATCATTGCCCAACAAGCAATATTCTGGTTATTGTTTCTGCAAGGGTGTGACTTGCTTTATGAGTAATATGTAGTGGCGTAATATATTTTGGGTTATGGGTCTGCAGATGTGTTGAGGGACGACCTTAAAAACAATGTTCCAGATACCATTTTTACAAAGCTTGGGATGCAACTCCACAGACAAGATCAGCACCCGCTTGGCATTCTGAAGAATGCGATATACGAATACTTTGACACTAATTACTCATACAAGTTTGATAAGTTTGATGACCTTTGCCCACTGGTATCTGTTAAAGAGGTATGAGTATGACATTAATTTTTCAAAGGAAACCTATGATGTCTCAAATTTGTAGTTCTAGTGCAGTGTATGATTTATATGGCGAAGAACATAATAGAGTGAAGAATACATCCAATCTTTCATTTTTTTTAGATACCAATATTTCAGTTTTAAGTTGACAATAAGAGTTGGAGAGTGTGCATCTATACTCTTTCATGAGAATCATATATTTATTGAAAGACAAAGCTGCATTACATTAGATAGACATTTATGTACCTTGTCACTCAATTCCTAACAACAATTCCATTCTTTCAGAATTTTGATGATGTATTAGTTCCTCCTGATCATGTAAGTTGAAGTTATAACGATACTTACTATGTGGACTCTCAAACTGTTTTGAGGTGCCATACAAGTGCTCATCAGGCAGAGTTATTGAGAAGAGGATACACTCACTTCCTTGTAACTGGAGATGTGTACCGTAGAGATTCCATTGACTCAACTCATTACCCTGTGTTCCATCAGGTTTTGTATCCTTAATGCATGCTGAGACTACATTGCTGATTACCTTATGGAATCTTGCCTTATAATTAAATATTTTTCTGCCCTTTTTAGATGGAAGGTGTTCGTGTTTTTTCTCCGGAAGATTGGGCAACATCTGGGACAGATGGAACATCTTATGTAGCTGAGGATTTAAAGAAATGTCTTGAGGGCTTGGCACGCCACTTATTTGGTAAAAGAAGCCTGACTAATACGTAATATTCGGAACAGTGTTCTCATGATTTCTTATGACTGATTTTGGGGTGCTATTTATGTGTTATAGCATCCAAAATGTAGTGTGTATAAGTCACAATATGAAAACTAGTTCTTTCAAACCCTCAACAACACAACAGATACTTATATAGACGCAATTCTTATGTAATAACAAGGGACAACTTCCCATAAAGTTAGGAAGTATATCAGATTTCATTCTTGTTAATATTCCTGATGAGGCTTTATTTCAGTGAAATTTCTGGTGACTTGTTAATTTACTTATGTTCGAACCTTCAATTGATGATGTTTCTGTTTTCAGGTTCTGTGGAGATGCGCTGGGTTGATACATACTTTCCATTTACAGAGCCATCATTTGAACTAGAGATCTTCTTTCAGGTACGATATAGATACCAATCATTTTAGTGTTTGGAGCTTTGAATTTTTTAACGCAACATTTACCTTTATCTTGTTATCATTATGTTAGAGGTTCTTTTGCTTCATTGCTCGGAACAACAGCTTAGTGAAAATTATACATAATACAAGCATGTGTCTTAAAATCCACGGATTCATGTAGGTCAAGATGAAGTAAAACAGTCAATTGCTGTGACATCTAGGAAGACTGATGTGACACTTAACAAGTAGATAAAGAACCATAGAACTACTGCACTTCCTAATTGCATGTATAAGAAGGTAGAATCGGAAGCAACCCCTCCTTGGGTATGTATCACTTTAGCTGCTAGTATGAAAGTCATTATACACACTGTTCCTTTTAATATCATACTATTAGTTTAAATTAAGATTCATGAATTTATTGCAGTTGTACCGTCTTATTCTCCACAGATACTGGATGAAGGAGTTATACCGGTTACCCAACATGATTCCTGGAATGAATGCTATTAGACTACACATGCTATGTGAGTTTCGAAGAGAAATGCATGTTGTTGAAATCAGATTGGGTGTGAAATGATGTAGGTTGATAATAGAGCAGTAAAGTCCTTGGCACCATACACTACAAAGTTCATGAAACTGCTGACATTTGCTCTCAAGATAGGAGCTCATTTAGCTGCTGGAATGGGTGAAATGATACCCGTGGGCTGCGAGGCTTTTGTCTTTTGAAGGTACAACTTTGAAGTATCTCTGTGCAGCCTATGCTAAACTTCTAATTGAAAGTTTGATGTTACTCTGTTACTTTAGTTAGCAGAGCTATATGTTAAAGCATGAAACTTTAGGTTGCTGGAAACTGAAGAGTCCATGTAGACATGCAGACAATGCAGCTATGATTGTCTTGTCTTCACTGTTTTTGTTGTTGTGTTCTTATGAATTTTTCTTTGTAAGTTCTTTAAAGTTTTAATTTGCCTAGGATCAAAATCAGGAGCAATTGAGTAATTATTGTCATTTAGTTAGTTTGTATGTAGTTGCCAGTCTCTGTCTCATGTTAGTGTTTACAGAAATTACAGTTTACTTAATTAGTGTTTACTTAGTGTTAATGTTGGTTAAACAGATGATGAATGGTTAATCTGCCTTGCTGCTTTCATTTGCTATTTGCATAATTGTACCTTAACAGTGAATACTACTTTCATTTGCTGGTTTGCATAATTGTTGTGCTGCCCTTGCTTATTTTATTAATTTGTACTTGTTGTTCGACAATGGGCAGGAAAAAAGAGGAAGCCATATGATCAGTCAGGATGGCTAGCGCAGCAATTTTTTGGATGGTGGCGCGCCGGAGTAGATATATAGCTAGGGAACTGATCAGGATAGCTAGCATGGTTATATGTCTCAATATTTTGATGATGGATAGGATAGCAATCCATCTTTTGAAACAACTTGAATTTGGCAGCACTGTAACTTGAATTTGGGGCTGTAAGAGAGAATCATTCTCATTAATTTAAGCCAATTAGTTCCTCCTATTTGTCTTAGAGAGAATTAGAAATCGTTATAACTAATGCATAAGATGAGAACTGGACATCAAAAACAACCCAAAATCTGATGTCAAATAAAATTTTCAACATCAGGTACAAAGCCAAAATCTGATGTATAAGATGAGAGCTGGAAACCAAAAACAACCCAAAATCTGATGTCAAATATAGTTTTTAACATTAGGTACAAACTCAACATCTGATGTCAAAAACGATATTTAACATCAGGTACAAAAACAAAATCTGATGTCAAAACATACATCTTACATCGGTTATAAATGGAATATCGATGTAAAGGTAATAAATTGTAATGTAGACTTCGATTTCATTGGGTCTTTCACTCTAAATATGAATGTTTGAAAGTACCTACACACACTGGAATAGTGAGATATACATAAGCAACCGATGTCTATTGTAACCTTTGACATCGGTTCCTAACCGATGTCCCATTTTTCCGATCTTTTACATCACCCACTAAGACATCGGTCTGGTATGATTTTTTACATCGGTTCTGAACCGATGTCTGAAATACTTTTTCTAGTAGTGTATGTATATGTTTTCCGAACTTGCACTGTTTTATATTGATTATGTATATAACTGGTGAAAGACATATGTTTATTTTCGTCCACTCACTCTAACGTTTTTATTTGCCTTTCCCCTGAGCTTTTCGGTTTTCGTGCCCAGTTTGCAGTTCGGACTCTGGTGTCGCACGTCGTGGTCGGAGGCATAGTACTCGAGCTACCTTGTTTCTTTCAGTAGGTTTATTGTTCTACCTACTGTGGTATACTTATATGTTTATACATTAGAGGTCGCTCTGAGTTATCTGTTGTTTATATTATACGATTTTACTCCGGATTTCAGTAAAGTATAGATATATTTATTATTTTACTTTACTGTTGATATATTGAGAAATCCGGATGGGATTGGTGCCCACGGTTTGATTTTTGTGGCATAGGATGAAGTGTATTTTCCGCGTGCAGGTAATGGCAATTCTACGTTAGTAGCGAAACTCTGCCAAAATTTCTACGGTTTTTGTTGGTTCGTGTTTTCGAAGGGGTTTGATTCCGGTTTAGGGAGCTAAACCGGGGTTGGGTTCTTTCAAAAACTAAAATTTAAACTTTTATTAAAACAACATATCTAGAGACTACACAAATAAAGAAAACTGGTTTGACGCTAGAACTACTATATATTCAAAACATGATTTACTCACTAAGCTATAAGCCCGTAGGATCATCCGCGGATCCTACGGTGGCATACTGCTATGCCTCGAACTGTGTTTGCACCTGACCTCCAATGAAACTCTGCAAATCTAGGCATTTGAAATCAAAGGGCCTAGGGAAGGACGTTTCAAAAATAGGAAACTATTAGAGTGAGTGAACAAAAATCAAAATAATGTAAGAATAAATATTATTTATGCCATTTCGCTGAATTTTAGTGAAAAACTAGTATGCGAGTACTTATTAATCATAATTTAAAATAGAAAAGCTGAGATCAAGCACGAGATTGACTTAAAACTCAAATGTCTGGACGCAGGATATAAAATCTATTGGTTTAGAGGTGAATCTGAATTGAGTGTCTGAAACTGCATCTTTAACAATAATGATGACTGATGTATTTACATCTCTAGCCATCAGAATTGATGATTGGCTAACTAAAAACTGAATTTGGAATAAATAACCAACTGAGGATGACTAAGGTATTCGACGTCTCTAGTCATCTGAAACTGAGTCAACTAACTGAGAAATGAATATGAAATGAAATCATCTAAAAGGAATGACCGAGGTATCTGACATCTCTCATATTTGAGTGTTGTTTAGGAGCCTAGCATCATGACGACACACGCGTAACCGTCATGACTCAAGCAATAAGGAGGCGATGATGACTAGTAGTGAACTACAACCTCAGTCACCCCTATTATCTGGTAGTGAACTACAACCATAGATAAAGCATCAGTAGTGAACTACATACCTAAGGGCCAGTCAAGTAGCATATATGCGTATATATAAAAATCTCTGATATAAATATATAGCCTCCGTGATTACCTACTCATCTCCCAATAAGACACTAGAAATGAACTGATGAACTGACATGTCAAGTGGAAGAAATAATTGAGCTAGAAATATCAAGTTTAAGCCATAGATGTAAATAGTAGCAGAACTCAAAATCATAAACATGCAACAAGAGAAGCTTGAATTAACTGAACTGACACATCGAATGAAAGTGCTATTTGAACAGGAACCTACAGAACTAAACCATAAACATGGGTATAAACAATACTCAAAATCATAAACATAAAATGTGAGAAGTTGAACTAACGAAACTAACTTCAGCTGAATTAAGGTAAAAGGAGTCGAGGATGTAACTGTTATGAGTTTCAAGCTAGTATAGCGTAAAATGTAAAAGCATAAGCACTGAAAGGAAACTAACATCGACGATATAATTGAACGTATTACTCGCATATGCAACTGTGCAAAGAAAATGCCTACTAACCTTGATTTCCAGAAAAATAGTCGTCGATCCACTAACTAGAAATCGTATTTGGCGCTCCTAAAGCCAACTTGATACGCGCAAAACATGCATTCACGATAACACAAAGTCGACCCTAAAAACATCGATTACGCGCATTGCAATTTAAACCCTTCTTTTGTCATTTATAATATCGGCGAGTAGGGATCGTTCTTTATCCGGGGAATTAAGGGCGCATGCATGGTTTCGTTAATAAGCGGAAATGTAAATGTTTGGGGGGATTGGAAATTGGTTGTTTTAATCTACGAAATTAAAGTACACAACATGCAAACACAACTAAACTCTTAGGCATCTAACATGTTTTACTCATAGACAAGTTTCAACAATCAAGAAACTTAAAGTCTAATTATGCTTGCTAAAAATAAGAAGTTACACTACTAATTACATGTGATCATCTCATCTTATTAGCCTACCCTTTTCATGCATCAAACCTTTTTGTAAGTTACGAAATTCATAACTTCTAACTAAATACACATGCTTAATAATTGAGTAGGAATGCAACTTAGCGTATAAACATCCTAAACAACATACGATCATCGAAACATGCGAAAGAGAGGGACTTAGCGTATTTTCTAACACATGCATTCGAAGCTTTAAGATTGTATCAAACATGCATAAAAGGCTAGAAATCATAAACACATGCATATTACAAATCTGTTTAAACACATAAAACACAAATCTAAACTTGTTCTTCATTTGATACACAAATCTAAACTTGTTATTCCAATACATCAAAAGATTCAAATACAAAGCTAAAGAAATGAAAGTGAAGATCATGGTTACACTTTTTGTCTTGAGTGCTTGATGAACTACGGTGGAGATGGCTTTCCTTCACAAGGGACTTAGCGTATTGTGAGGGATGGAGGATGAATGCTTCGGCTTGGAATGGAGGAGATGGATGCTTCGGCTTTGTGTGAACCTTCAAGTGTTTAATGGTGGAGGAGTATTTGTGTAGAGCTTTGGCTTAGTAAAATGAGTGATGATCTGTTTTATGGCTGCCTCCTTGGCTTTTATAGGCAAGGGATGTTGCTCTTCTCTCTTCCACCTTGCCTCTTTCATTAAATGCAAGTAATTATCACCATGGCAAGTCACTCCCTTAGTCACCAAGTGTGATCATCAAAAAGCAAGAGTCACCATGGCAAGTCACCATTTGTGAACCCTAAGCAAGAGTCACCATGGCAAGTCACACACTTAGTCATCTTTTGTGATGATCACAAGCTTAGTCACTAAGCCTTGTCACCAAGCTTGATAACTTTGACTTTTCATCTTCCCCAAGTTGCTTCCATGCCAAAATTAATGGGCTTGGGCTGGTTTTTGGGCCAAAACAAACTTTGAGAAATGGGCCCAAAAAATGCTTTTTGGGCCAGCCCATTCCCGGTTGTCCAAAATCGCAAAAATCGCAAAATCGCCGAAATTCCTCCGAATTGCGTCGTTATTCATCTCCACCGTAAATATCTTCAAAATAACAAATTAAATAAGAAAAACATAAAAACTAAGATTATAACATAGCTAAACGTAAAGGGAAATGCGTTTAAGAAACGAGCATAAAATGCGTATATCAAATTCCCCCACACTTAGACTTTGCTAGTCCCTTAGCAAACACTAAGTTAAACTAAGACTCCCTAAGAATTTAAAACAAAGGAAAGAACATAACTAAGCCCTTAGCTAAAATTTGTCTCAGAATTTGCATAAGTATATGGCGATGGCTCACATGAATTTCAACTTGTATGCTCAACGAATTCAAGAGATAATTGGGATATAATTATGTAATGAACAAATAAGACATAGAAAAAACAATGGTTATGTTATAGCTGTGCATGCTTTGAATAAAGGTTTAATCAACTTACAAGGATGCACTCATCATATTTTTCACTCATGAAAAGGGTTCACTTAAAGTGTATATGAATTGAAATGAAAACCACATGAATGAAGTTAATTACTTGCACAAATGAACCAAAACCATAAGCTTACTCATGCAACTTACTCTACTAATTGAAAGCTACTCATTTTAAGGATCATAAAGGACTTTTAGTGAGGTTGTAATGGGGTTAAGGCTAAGGCATTCGAAATTTAGATATGTGGTGATAAAAACGTTCCAACGACTTAGTCTAGCACCATATTCGTCCTCCATCTCCACTCGAATGTTACCATGTATACTTCAATTTAAACTACCCTTTGAGCTTTTCGGACAGGACAAAGGCCATATTTGTTCTATTTTTGGGCCTTCAATTTGTCGTAATCTCCAAATCCGCAAATAAGGGGGACGTTAATCCAATTGGTTTCTACTTTAGAACACAACATATTCCCATGAGAGATAATAATAATATTTTTTTCTTTTCATTCTCTCAAATATAATTTTTTTTCTTTTCTTTTTGGCAATCTCATACTTTTTTAGCTATTTGGACAAGTCTTTCCCCTTACTCACATTAACTCTTTTAATCTTTCCTACCAAACCATAATCTTATGTGCTAGTTTCGAAAAATTCTCACCAAGTTTCCGGAACAAGGGTAAGGATATTCTATACTAGGGTAAGTGTTTAGGTATATATGGTGATGAAAGAAAAGCTTAACGTGGGCTCAATTGGTTTATCTAGGGGTGTCGCAACTCATGCGTACAAATGGGATACATGGATATTTGGCGAAGTGGTGGAAAATCCTAAATGCCTTTAATCATTTCCAAAATCAAAGTATGTATCAACTTAAAAGCTTTGCAAATTGACATGAGTAAGTTCTAGTATTCTCTAGTTCATTAAAATCTATGGCAAGCAATCAAATGAGGCATATATAAGCTAGTAGCTACGAAATGGATGTATATTCACTCGAATAAAGAACAGATAGCTCAAAAGCTCACATAGGGTTCATATGATTAAAAATTTATTCAAGCATGCGATTTCTGTACCATGTTTTGCAATTCATATCTACTACATGTTAAAAACATAAAGAATATCTCAATTAGCACAAGAATTCGATGCATGTGATTCATACGCCATATGTGTTCGTATCGATCAAATTTCATCATTGACTAGTTAAGGGCGTCCTAAAGACTCTGAAAAACACTAATTTAGACACAATTAAATTGTAAACCCTTCCCCCACACTTAAACTCTACATTGCCCTCAATGTACTAAAGTAGAAGTATAGAATAAAAATGGAGTATAGGATCTACGAAAATTTTAATCTAATACGCAAAAAGCCATTAAATTAATTAAAAGGGGAGAAGAAAACAAATCTGTTGTCTCCCTATTGGGTTGCCTCCCAATGAGCGCTCGTTTTACGTCGTTAGCTTTGGACGTGATGCATCATTTTGTTTTTGAAATGGCCGGTTCTTGGAGTTGCATCTCCTCCACGGTGTGCTCCGCAAATGCCTCAAAATAGGGCTTCAAGCGATGGCCATTTACTTTGAACTCACTACTTTTGTCGATAGATCGAATGAGAACTGCTCCATGAGGTAGAACTTGAGAAACTATGAATGGACCCATCCATCGAGAGCGAAGCTTTCCCGGAAAGAGCTTAAGTCTTGAATTGAAAAGCAATACTTTCTGCCCAGCTTCAAAACTCTTCCCGCGAATCATCTGATCATGGATCTTTTTCGTCTTCTCTTTGTAAATCCACGCATTGTCGAAAGCATCATTTCTGATTTCTTCAAGTTCACAAAGTTGAAGCTTCCGATGCAAGCCTGCTGCATCTCGATCGATGTTGAATTTCTTCACGGCCCACCATGCCTTGTGCTCCAATTCAACCGGAAGATGGCACGCCTTTCCATAAATTAATCGGAATGGTGACATACCAATGGGGGTCTTGTAGGCAGTCCTGTAAGCCCACAATGCATCGTCTAAGCATTGACTCCAATCTTTCCGGTTTGGGCGGACGGTTCGCTCCAAAATCTTCTTGATCTCAAGGTTGGAAACTTCAGCCATTCCATTTGTTTGAGGGTGGTATGGTGTGGAAACCTTGTGTTTTACGCCATACTTCCTCATCAGTGCTTCCACCGTGCGGTTGCAAAAGTGACTTCCTCCATCGCTGATTAGAACGCGTGGCATTCCAAATCTACTGAAAATGTTAGTTCGTAGGAAATCTGCAACAACTCGCGAATCATTAGTACGGGTGGCCTTTGCCTCCACCCATTTAGAAACATAATCTACTGCGAGTAAGATATAAGTAAAACCATTGGAGGGAGGAAATGGTCCCATAAAATCAATACCCCACACATCAAAAATTTCAACATTAAATATGTAGTGTTGTGGCATTTTATCTCTAGGGCCTAAATTACCGAATCTCTGGCACTTATCACATGCAGCACAATATGCATGAGCATCGCGAAATAAACTAGGCCAAAAGAAACCGCAATCTAAAATCTTAAGGGCTGTCCTCCTAGAACCAAAGTTTCCCCACATGCTTCATTGTGACAAAAGTCTAGAATGGGCTTAAACTCACTATCCGGGATACATCTCCTAATTACTAAATCGGAGCATTGTTTCCATAAATAAGGCTCATCCCAGATAAAGGTTCTAGCATTATGCTTAAGTTTGTCACGTTGAAATTTATGCATGGTAGACGGAAACTCACCGGTAACTAAGTAATTTACGATATCTGCATACCATGGAGTTTCCGGAACAGTTACCTCAATTCCGAAGAGTTTTTCATCCGGAAAAGTGTCCTCAATTTCAACAGCCTCATTCTCACCGATCAAGCGTGATAGGTGGTCAGCGACAACATTTTCTACTCCCTTCTTATCCTTGATTTCGACGTTGAATTCTTGGAGTAGAAGTATCCATCTTATAAGCCGTGGTTTTGCGTCCTTCTTTAGCATTAGATACTTCAAAGCTGCATGATCAGTATACACAGTTACTTTAGTTTGAAGTAAATAAGACCGAAATTTATCTAAAGCAAAAACCACTGCAAGAAACTCCTTCTCGGTGGTGGCATAATTTCTTTGCGCTTCATCAAGCGTCCGAGAGGCGTAATAGATTACGCAAGGCTTCTTGTCCTTCCGCTGACCCAAGACGGCTCCTACGGCATAATCCGAGGCGTCGCACATGAGTTCAAATGGCAGAGACCAATCAGGGCTGCATAAAATAGGAGCGCTCGTGAGAAGCTCCTTCAACTTGTTGAAGGCAGCGTTGCATTCTTCATCAAAGACGAACGGGGTCTCCTTTTGCAGCAGTTTACACAAAGGGCGCGAGATGTGGGAAAAGTCTTTGATAAACCTGCGATAAAATCCTGCGTGTCCAAGAAATGAACGAATCTCTCTAACCGAAGTTGGAGAGGGTAAGTGACGCACAAGATCTACTTTAGATTTATCAACTTCTAACCCTTTTTCCGAAATAATATGACCTAACACTATCCCTTGCGTAACCATAAAATGGCACTTCTCCCAATTAAGCACCAAGTTCGTTTCAACGCATCTTTGTAAAATTGTTTCTAAATTGTTTAAGCATGCATCAAAATCACTCCCAAATACACTAAAGTCGTCCATGAATACTTCAATAATTTTTTCAATGTACTCGGAGAAAATTGAGAGCATGCAACGTTGAAATGTACCTGGTGCGTTACACAGTCCAAATGGCATGCGGCGATAGGCAAACGTTCCGAAAGGGCACGTGAACGTTGTCTTTTCTTGATCCTCCTCCGCAATGCTAATTTGGTTGTAGCCGGAATATCCGTCGAGAAAACAATAAAATGCATGGCCGGCTAATCTTTCCAGCATTTGGTCGATGAATGGTAAGGGAAAATGATCCTTGCGGGATGCAGCGTTTAGCTTCCGGTAATCAATGCACACTCGGTGTCCAGTGATCGTCCGTTGTGGCACAAGTTCATTTTCCAGATTCTCGATGACGGTGATTCCCGATTTCTTAGGTACAACCTGCACTGGGGAAACCCAACGGCTATCAGAAATAGGGTAAATAACTCCACAGTCCATGAGTTTAATTACCTCCTTTTTTACCACCTCCATCATCGGAGGGTGGAGCCGACGTTGCGCTTCCCGCGTAGGTTTGGTGCCTTCTTCAAGGAAAATTCTATGCACACAGGTTGCTGGATTTATTCCCTTGATGTCCGCGAGTGTCCAGCCTATTGCGGGTTTGTACCTCTTGAGCACACTCACGAGCTTCTCCTCCTGCTCCTCTTCTAGCGCGGACGAAATAATGACCGGTAAAGTTTCATTCTCGCCCAAGTACGCATACTTCAGATGGTCCGGTAGTAGCTTGAGTTCTAAAACTGGAGCTTCTACGATGGAAGGAACCATTTTATTAGTACCAAAAGTAATTGGTAAAGGAGGAGAAAAACTTACTTTTCGTGGTGCGGCATTTAGGGCCATGGCCATATCTTGAATTCGAGGTTCAAGCTCTTGTAAGGCCTCGAGAAGGGCGTCTTCCCCGAGTTGGATGGCCATGTCGAGTTCATCCTCATTGATGGTGTCGAGGTAGCCTTGTGCTAAGGTATCCACGGGATCATATGTCGAAATGGCAGCTACGCCCGACATTGGAAACTTCATCCCGTCCAGGATGTTGAACTCGATTCTTTCTCCATCAATCTCCATGGAGAAAGTGCCTTGAAACACATCGATCTTCGTTCTCGCAGTCCGCATGAAAGGTCGCCCAAGCAGCAGTGGCGTGGTGTTCAAAGGACTCTCCTCCATGTCAACGATATAAAAATCCGCTGGAAAAATCAGGTTGTTGACTTGCACAAGAACGTCTTCTACGTATCCCCTCGGATACTTGTGGGTGCGATCGGCTAACTGGATGACAACACCATCTTGCTTGAGATCTCCAAGCTCCATCGATTCGAAAAGATAGTAAGGCATGACGTTGATGGAAGCTCCTAGATCAAGCATTACGTCTTCGAAGTGGGTGTCACCGATTACGCAAGGAACTGCAAAGCTCCCTGGGTCCTTCAGTTTTGGGGGTAGCCGACGCTGCAAAACCGCCGAAACGGTTGCGTTCACCTTCACAACCTCCTTCTCTCGAGTTTGCCTCCTCTGTGTGCATAATTCTTTGAGAAACTTCGCGTATATCGGCACCTGTTTTATGCACTCGATCAAGGGCAAATTCACTTGCACCTTTCGGAAGATGTCCAAAATATCTTCATATTGGGCATCCTTCTTCTTTGATTTTGACAATCTGCTAGGGAAAGGTGCAACAGCAAACGGAGAATTAGTAATAACCGTATTTGAAGGAATATGGTTTTTACCTTTGATTGGGGTAGGATGTGGAGGTGATTGTGCCTTGGTGACATTAGGCGTCACCTTCTTTTTCTCGGCCTCTTGAATTGCCGGATCGATCTCATCTTCTTCTTCGTTGGTGATGTCCTCAATGGTGACTTCATCAAGATGAGATCGCTTGGTCTTTGGTTCCTCAAGTATCTTCCCACTCCTTGTGACTATAGCATTCACGTTTCTTTGATTAGGAGTGGTTTGAGGTGGAAGCCGACCGGTTTCTTTGATTTGGCCCATGAAATCAATAAGTTGGCCAAGCTGCTTCTTCACTTCGGTGATGTCTCGGCCATGAGAATCCAATGTTTCCTTTGTCTTCGATTGTCCGTCGAGGAGAACTTGAGTGGAGGCCGAAAGTTGCGACAACATCTTGTCGTAATCCGGATTGGTGAAGGTTTGAGATGACGAACCATGCTGCATCGGTGGCCTTGGTTGAAATGGAGGGCGTTGGTAGCTTTGTTGAGGTGCTGGAGGGTTCAAAGTTCCCTCGTTGCTGCTCCATCTAAAACCCGGATGATCACGGTTGACATAGTTGTTGTAATTGTTATACCGTTGTCCTCCCTGATATTCGCCGATGGCGTTAGCGTGCTCCGGCTCGCTAGCTTGATCCGGCACCTGAGGGCATTAGTCATTGTGGTGACCTTGTGATTGACATATGCCGCAAACAGGCCGTTGAGTTGCCCTAGCTCTTGTCGTCTCGAGATCTAAAACCTTCTCTAGCATATGAGCTAGTTTGTCGTATTTTTCGTCCGCGTCGGGTTTAGAACTCGCTTCACCGACTGCTCGTCTGTTTGACATTCCGTATTGTGCATCATTATTCGCCCGATTCTCGAGAAGAGTTATGGCGTCGATTTCGGTTAAGTCCATGAATGCACCGGTAGCTGCTACATCCAGCAATTCCCTATCGATCGGCTTGAGACCATCGTAAAAGTAATTCATGAGATTGGTCTCGGAAAATCCATGCGATGGGCAAGTGGCACACAAAACCTTGAATCGGTCGTAATATTGGCCGAAGGTCTCGTCTTGTTTCTGTGTGATGCCAGTGATTTGCTTTCTCAAGATGGTGATTTTTGAGGCCGGGAAGTACTTTGCTAGGAACATGTCCGCAAGTTG
Organism: Geum urbanum; assembly: GCA_946800695.1. Classification (NCBI taxonomy): domain Eukaryota; kingdom Viridiplantae; phylum Streptophyta; class Magnoliopsida; order Rosales; family Rosaceae; genus Geum; species Geum urbanum. Next base: position 10,342,368 of record OX327015.1, read on the forward strand.
CTTCCATGAAGTGATATGGTTCGGCGGTAGTTCCATAAGCCAAGACTCGGCCCTGTCGACTAGGGTGAATGGAAATGCCTTCAGCTTGAAGAGCTCCGTATCAGCATCAGCTGGCTTCATGCTGTTACAAACAAATTGGAATTGTTTGAGATGCTTGTTCGGATCTTCGTTGGAAAGTCCGTGAAAAATGGGTAGTCGGTGGAGGAAACCACTCTTCAGCTCGACTTCTTTCATGTTTTCCCCCGGTGGTGGAAAAGCAATGCTCGAAGGCCCGCTGCTCCATTCTGTTGAGCAGGTGCGCTGACGAAGAGATTGTCCTGCATTGGCCATGTTGATTTCTTGTGCTTCTGCTTCTGAATTGTGGTCGGTTGATGAGGCTAAAGTATGGTCGGTTGATGAATGTGAAGACTCGGAACCTTCCTCGATGATGGGATGATCCAGGATGTCTGTTTGAGCTTTAAGTCTCGCTATTCTCTCTGCGATCTCCTCAAACTTTGTTCTAGATGGTCCAGGATTCTGATCGGACATTCATTAGCCTGAGCATCCACCAAAGACCAAGTGTTAGTATCAACAAAGAATTTGAGATGAATATAGGAATACTAACCAAAATTGTAAGACATATTTAGAAAACAAAGCAATAACAAATAATAAAACTATCAAAGTATACTATAAATACTCACAAATACTTAAAAACTACTAAAACACACAAAATTTATAATAGTTAAGACACTAGGTGTAATTTACTAAGTAATGCAAATGAATTAATCAATTTTAGGGCTATGCAAAAGAATGTAATAAACTTAAAACATACGTTTTCTGCAAATTAACACTATATAATGCTAAACCCAAGAATTTAGTTAGAACGTATATAAACAAAGTTCAAATACAAGCAAACAATAATTCACATCGAATTTATGCACCACACGCATTTTTTTCTTCAATAAAATGCATTAAACAACAATCCTACGTGAAAGATGGAGTGTATGCATAAGAGAAAACGTTAGAACCTGCAGAAAACACACGAGTTACGTGCTAAAAAAATGAATGCAAAGAATGACCTCTTCTTCGATCTTATGTCCCTAACTTCACTTAGGTTAGGGTACTCGGTAGTGAAATCCGCGTATCATAAAGCCTAAAAAGAGGTTATGCAAGCTAAGTAACGGTTGTTAGTCCTTTACAGTTTTTAATGCACATATAAACACAAAAATTTGACTAAGTTTTATTTATTTCCTTTGGCCCCGATGGTACGTGGTGCAGAGGCTCTCGACTGTGCAATGGGTCTCGTTCATCCGAAGATGAAGTCTGATTCCAGGAGGTCTAAGCATGCATAATCCGATATACCATCTATTTAAAGGATTATGTCGTATTAAGTTCATGTATTTATCCGTATTCATATGCACTTATGATTTACAGAGAGTACGCGAAATGATCATTCGGTAAATTTCTTGGACGTGCGGCCCGCGCGAAAATATATACCGACTACAATTCAGCTTAGTTACGTTTAGAAATGGTTAGTAGGAATAGAGATAACGCGAGAGGTAAGGACTAATATTTAGAACAACCCGAGGCTTACTCGTAAGAGTATATACTCCAATGTTGTTCCTAGAAACACCCCGAGGCTAACCAGTTATGGTATATACTCCAATGGTGTTCTATTGCTTAGATCCGAAACCCGACACCAATCATAAACCCATTCACCATATCCAACAATCAGCCAAATTTGTGAGATAGTATATAATCTCAAGTTCTTAGTAAACTCCGCCCACAACCTCGTGCCCATAACTTCACTTAGGTTATGGCGTGTGGTGATGAAATCCACACATCACGAAGGGTTAAGGAGATAAACCAGAAAAAGAGGCACCACATATTCCAAAGAACGAAACCTTATAACCAATACTCGTGCTCAATGTAAATCAATTTAAGTACGTCTACGTTTTGATTGCGCCTATGATTTAAAAGGAATACACGACTTAGTTATTGAATAAATCTCTTGTCCGTGCGGCCCGCGCGAAAATGTATACCAACTATCGTTAATCCTCGTAATTGTTGGAAATGACCAGTTGGGATAGATGTAACGCGAGAGGTGAGAACTAATTTCTGGGAACAACCTGAGGCTAACTCGTAAGAGTATATACTCCATTGTTGTTCTTAGAAACACCCCGAGGCTTACTCGTAAGAGTATATACTCCATTGGTGTTCTGTTTTCTTAGTTCAAAACCCGTCACCATTCATAACCCTTCTAGACATCATAACCAGCTCTTACTTGAAATCACAAGATAGTATACAATCTCAAGTGTTTGTAAACTCCGCCCACAACCTCATGCCCATAACTTCACTTAGGTTATGGCGTGTGGTGATGAAATCCACACATCACGAAGGGTTAAGGAGATAGACAAACAAAAGAGGCACCACCTATTCCATAGAGATTTATTTAATAACTAAGTACTAGTACTCAAATTAAATCAAAGACTATCCTTTAACATGAAAATAAATTATGCAAGTGTAAAAAAACTAAGTATCAATAAATTCGTCTAAGTGAAAGTATGCATTGTAAACATGTATGTAAATTTCTTTAAGTATAAACAAGAATGAACAAGTATGTACTTCGAAAATTTAGACATGCTTTTAATCACAAATGTACAACGAAATCATACAAAAAACATTCTAACTCCCCGGCAACGGCGCCAAAAATTGATACGCGCAAAACATGTATTCACGATAACACAAAGTCGACCCTAAAAACATCGATTACGCGCATTGCAATTTAAACCCTTCTTTTGTCATTTATAATATCGGCGAGTAGGGATCGTTCTTTATCCGGGGAATTAAGGGCGCATGCATGGTTTCGTTAATAAGCGGAAATGTAAATGTTTGGGGGGGGGGAAATTGGTTGTTTTAATCTACGAAATTAAAGTACACAACATGCAAACACAACTAAACTCTTAGGCATCTAACATGTTTTACTCATAGACAAGTTTCAACAATCAAGAAACTTAAAGTCTAATTATGCTTGCTAAAAATAAGAAGTTACACTACTAATTACATGTGATCATCTCACCTTATTAGCCTACCCTTTTCATGCATCAAACCTTTTTGTAAGTTACGAAATTCATAACTTCTAACTAAATACACATGCTTAATAATTGAGTAGGAATGCAACTTAGCGTATAAACATCCTAAACAACATACGATCATCGAAACATGCGAAAGAGAGGGACTTAGCGTATTTTCTAACACATGCATTCGAAGCTTTAAGATTGTATCAAACATGCATAAAAGGCTAGAAATCATAAACACATGCATATTACAAATCTGTTTAAACACATAAAACACAAATCTAAACTTGTTCTTCATTTGATACACAAATCTAAACTTGTTATTCCAATACATCAAAAGATTCAAATACAAAGCTAAAGAAATGAAAGTGAAGATCATGGTTACACTTTTTGTCTTGAGTGCTTGATGAACTACGGTGGAGATGGCTTTCCTTCACAAGGGACTTAGCGTATTGTGAGGGATGGAGGATGAATGCTTCGGCTTGGAATGGAGGAGATGGATGCTTCGGCTTTGTGTGAACCTTCAAGTGTTTAATGGTGGAGGAGTATTTGTGTAGAGCTTTGGCTTAGTAAAATGAGTGATGATCTGTTTTATGGCTGCCTCCTTGGCTTTTATAGGCAAGGGATGTTGCTCTTCTCTCTTCCACCTTGCCTCTTTCATTAAATGCAAGTAATTATCACCATGGCAAGTCACTCCCTTAGTCACCAAGTGTGATCATCAAAAAGCAAGAGTCACCATGGCAAGTCACCATTTGTGAACCCTAAGCAAGAGTCACCATGGCAAGTCACACACTTAGTCATCTTTTGTGATGATCACAAGCTTAGTCACTAAGCCTTGTCACCAAGCTTGATAACTTTGACTTTTCCTCTTCCCCAAGTTGCTTCCATGCCAAAATTAATGGGCTTGGGCTGGTTTTTGGGCCAAAACAAACTTTGAGAAATGGGCCCAAAAAATGCTTTTTGGGCCAGCCCATTCCCGGTTGTCCAAAATCGCAAAAATCGCAAAATCGCCGAAATTCCTCCGAATTGCGTCGTTATTCATCTCCACCGTAAATATCTTCAAAATAACAAATTAAATAAGAAAAACATAAAAACTAAGATTATAACATAGCTAAACGTAAAGGGAAATGCGTTTAAGAAACGAGCATAAAATGCGTATATCACAACTGGTGGTCAAAATTAAACAATAATACACCATTATTGTACGGCTGATTTAAAGAGACTAAGACCAGATGAAACATCCATCCAAAATCGTATCAATTTTCAATAATCATGAATTTTCACTTACTCGTCCTTGTACTCGACAAATCACATGATCACTCTCATTATTCATGTCGTGCTACACGAGCTCAAAAGAAAGTTTGTATCTACTCCTATGCAAAAGCCCAAGCATTAAGAAAATCTGTCAAAATATACAAAACTATGGGATAAACAATTATAAATTAGCTTTGGAAACTCCTCGTGACAAAAATGATTTTCTTGTCGTCGGAGTTCGGTCGTGTACGGCGACGCATGGGGTCCATACGCCACCACAGGCAGTGGCCGCAACCCACCAACTCCGATTAGGTTCATCTGCAAGTCAAATTGAAGATCTTAACAAGGTCAACAACATTCATCAAAGCCACAATGTCAAAAACTGGCCGGAAAATATAGAAAACTACCTTGGAAGTTCAAAACCCTCACCGGGATTTCAAGTCAACTGGTCGGCGTGAAAGGACCCGACCCCGATTTAGTTTCCTAAACCAGAATCAGACCCCTTCTGAAAACATGAATTTTCAAAAATCATAAAAATTTCGGCAGAGTTACTCTATATCGCGTAGTTACCATTAACCTGCAGCGGAAAATACACTTCATTCTATGCCACAAAAGCCAAACCGTGGGCACCAATCTCATCCAGATTTCGCAAAAACATATCATAACGTAAATCAATACACAAAATGGTAGCTTTACAGAAATCCGGGAAAATCATGTGAAAATGTAAACACAATAGTATTCAGAGCGACCTCTAGTATATACATATATACACAACAATAGGCCAAACTAGAAACCTACTGAGAAATGAAAAGTGGCTCGAACACTAAGCCTCCAACCTCAACGTGCGACACCTAAATCCAAACTGCAAACTAGACATTGAAAACAAAGAGCCCAGGGAATAACAACGATGAAGATTTGTTGCAATATGTGAAGAGAGAGTTATCAAAGAAATTAGATAATGACTGATTGCTATGAACTAACAGTTTCATATGTTAAATAGAGTAAATGGGTAATAGGTAATAGATGTTGAATTAGGAGACAGTAGTTATTATTATGGCCATAGATGTTATAGTATTATAGTAAACAACGTCGTTACACCACTGTTTATTCGTTCATTTAAGACTTAATCTTTTATATTTTTGGGCCTCACTTTCAACTTTAACTTGTTTATTCATTTCACTCTCATTGGTTTACTTATCCCGTGCACACTGTTGCTAACTCTTTTCGTTTCATTGAATTGGGTTTACTTATTGATTGAATTGGTTAGTTAGTTTTCTCTCTAACTACTTATTTCGATAATAAATTTTTAGGATCAAGGAACTTCAGGTCTTAGATATCAAGTTTCTATATGGTTGTTCAATACCCACAATTTTGTGTCAATTCATGTTTGGTTTGTAAGATTGAGAATACAGGATGATTGTAAATGTTAGTAGATCTACCATGGCAACGTGTTTGGTTGCTTGCTGATAACTGAAAATGAAATGTGTTTTGACTTTGGATCTAACTGTGGGATTCTCTCTGGCGTTCTTTAGAGTTATTGTTTCAAGTGTGTGGGTAGTTGGGCGTAAGCTTCTAAGGAATAGATGATCATTTTAACTTGAGCACTATTGTCATTGTGTGTGAATTTCAGTGTATTTTACTCAATATTTCTACATTGAGTTAGCAAGTACTGTACATGCCAGGGTAATTGTCATTTTAGTTATATAATGCTTATCAAATTAGACCATTGATGCACTATATTTTGTATATAAAACCATTGCACTGATTTGCTCAAATTATTTCTTTTTAGTGTCGCTCGGCTGGGTACTTGGGGTCTTTCACTGCAGCCTGTCTCTATTTCACATCTGTCCATCTCTCGATTCGCTGTATCAAAGTATCTTCTTCTCTCTCGCCTCAATTAACCACCACTGCTGTGACGTTGCTTCAGTATGCAACTCACTCCATCACTTCTATTGACTTCTAATTACCTACTTCTTACTCTTAGTTATATATATATATAGACACATATATCTTAAGTTTATTTTTTAAGAAGCTGTTAACTTACAAGGAAAATTAGGTCTCCTCAACTAAAGTAAATACTTAAACTTCTGACCAAGAGAGTTGATTTAGCCTCCAAACACCCAATTTCAGACTATTTAGGTAGATTTACATGCCCATTTGTGGCTTTTGTTTGCTCACACTATTTATTAGGTGTGACCATGATTTGAAATTTGGCTACATGCCCATTTCAGACATGTAGTTGATTTTGTGATTATATTAATAGATTTGGATGTTGCTACGCTGATCTCTGATATATATTAATGTATATGCTTATATATATAAACGGATGATATGTACATATTGATATAGCAGCATTGCAATTCAATCGCCGACCCATCTCACCATACTATGAAATTCAATATATATTAGTATATACATGTACTTACTCGATGAAAACAATTTCAAGGTTACAATAGCCTCTTTATCATTTAATTTCTATCTTCCTATAAAACATGGATGTTGTGTTCAAATTGTTTTTTTTTTGGATAATTGAGTTTTTTTTTCCGGATTACTGTTATGAATTTTGGTTTCATTTTTCAGATCATTTGTTGGTGATTGTACTCAAATTGAGTAGCACTGAAGTGTTGTACGATTTCTAATCATGATTCTCCATTTCAATCTCTCTAAGCATATTGCGGGATTGATTAGGTGCTGGGTTTTTATTTTTGTGGTAAAGTCTCTCAATCACAATCTCTCAGTTCATTTGGGTACTAGATTTTTTAAACATAAAGCTTTTGTTTGTCCGGATTCTTAACAATGATTAAGAACCATGTATGATCAATCTTTCATGTTCATGGTCTCCATTTATATATACATACAGAACTAGCCTTATCTTTTATAGTGAGTTATTTTCTTTTTGTTTCTTCTATTATTTCGTATGATAGTAAGTATATAAAAAATATTAATGGATATATTTTGTGTGCTAAAAGAGGAATTGGAGTTGAGTAAATGTCACAATGGTAATGATTTTCTTTTTTTGACATTTGATCTGTATAGTTATGTAATGAACTTTTTCTTTTAAAAATTAAGGCTTCCTCTTTTAAGGAGAACTAACTTTCAAGATTTTTTCTTTTTAGATAAAGGGAGAATTTTGCTTGGTAAATCTTAATTTTATGTTCCCTTTCCGTCGTGTTATGCATTGGCTGATTAAAGTAATATATTTGTATTTTATATATATATGTATGTCATCTAGAAGTATTTTCTTTGATTCATGTAGATTTTTTAATTTATTATGTTTTCTGATAGTTCAGGCAGATTAGTGTTCAAATTGGTTCTTGAAGGCTCAAGTGTCACCAACATCGAGTGCTCGATCTGATTGGTAAACTCTTAGGTCTCTCACACTCTCACCCATTTCACCTTTCTTGATTTCTCTTTTGTGTCGCAATTGAAGACATCATAAAAAAGTTTCGTTGTTGGGCTTATCCCAAATATAGCATACTATGAAAAACGTATCTCGTCAGTTCTTTAGAACTAAAATGGTTAATTGTTATAGATAACTATGGAGTTGGTATGTTGTAAATATATGAAGTGCTTGGTGTCGGTTCAACCATTCATTGCATAATCTATATCACCAAATGAATCATACTAGAATAGATTTATATATTTATTTACATATATTATATTTATTACAGTAAGTCAAGTATTGTCCTTAATTTATTTTTTGTCCATCATTCATGGTTTCAACATTTTTAATGCATCTCATCAGACAATGTAAATGAATCAATTTTGAATTCTTATGTTTTTTGTGCTCTTTTATTTATGCAGATTGGAATCTCTAGGGCCTGAATACTATTCAGTTTTGTTGATTATTTCTTCATAATTTGGACGAGTACGTCTACTGCTTTCTACTTTTTGTTGTTGCTAGTTTTTATTTATGGTGACCTTATTACGTATTAAATATGTAAATGTTGAATAATTATGTGTAGTTTTGTGACAAAATTATTTTAGGTTTATGTATTTGAAAATTGCTTCTTTTCTGTCTTACGTGGTGGCTCATTCAATCTGCAAATATTGAAAACTTGCTTGGTGAATATTAAGTTTGAAATAAAGAAGAAAGGGAAAACCTCGCGTGGAAATTTTTTTTATTGCTTCGTTTGTTTAAGTATTAATAACTAGTTTTATCATCTTTTCGTGAAATTTCTGATAAGTTGTATGCTTTAGTTTCTTGGATTATTAAGGTCGATCATATACTCAAAACTTTCGTCTTGGGAATGAACTATCAAGTTAATTAATAGTTGGGAAAGTAGTTAGAAGCTAGATACTTAGCTAATTATACTGCTGTTAGAGCTTCTTTCTTTTATACTTTTGTACTCTCTACTTAGCTAATTATACAGGTAGGTCAAAATCACACATTTATATTTCTGTGTTACACATTGGTTGATTAAAGTAGTATTTCATCGAGAGGTATTTTCTTTGATTCAAATAGATTTTCTATTTTCTTATGTTTTCTAATAATTCAGGCAGATTGGTGTTCAAATTAGTTCGTGAAGGCTCAAGTGTCACCAACATCGAGTGCTCGATCTGATTGGTAAACTCTTAGATCTCTCACACTCTCACCCACTTCATCTTTTTTTATTTCTCTTTTGTGTCATAATTGAAGACATCATGAAAAATTTTATTTGTTAGGTTTATTCAAAATATGGGATACTATGAAAAATGTATCCCATCTGTTCATTGGAACTAAAATGGTTAATAGTTATTTAGATAACTCTGGAGTTGGTATGTTGTAAATATATGAAGTACTTGGTGCCAGTTCACCATTCATTACATAAACCATATCAGCAAATGAATCACACTAGAATAGATTTATTTATTTATTTACCTAAGTTATGCTAATTACAGTAAGTCAAGTATTGTCTTTTATTCATTATTTTGTCCATTATTCATGGTTTGAACATTTTTAATGCATCTTATTATATATGAATGAGTCAATAAGTCAGACAATGTAAATGAGTATTTGGTAGATGCCTTTTTATGGGGTTTTGTTTGGTTTTTTGGGTGTTTGCGAGTAGTGAGGAGTATATGATATCAAGTTATCTGTAACTTGGTATGAACTGATGGAGTACTTTGATTGGAGTTTGTGTAATAGCTTTTGATTCTTTTATGTACTTATGTTATGAACCAATTATCTTAACTTCGACAACTGTTTACAAAATTTTGAGCTTTTGGTGTTCTTAGTTTTGAGTTGTTATATTTTTTGTGCTCTTTTGTTTATGCAAATTGGGATCTCCAGAGCCTGAAAACTATTCAGTTCCTTGATTGCTTCTTCATAATTTGAACGAGTATGTCTATACCTTTCTACTTTTGTGGTTGTTATGAGTTTCTATTTATGGTGACCTTATCACGTATTACATCTGCAAATATTGAATGATTAGATGTAGCTTTGTGACACAAGATTATTTTAGGTTTTTATATTTGGAAGTTGCTTCTTTTCTGTCTTATATGTAGAAAGTTGCTTCTTTGCTTCTTTAGGAAATATGCAGTGTCTGTGGTCAATTTTTCATTTTTAGTTTCGATTTGTTCATTGTTGCTGTTTGAGTAAATTTTGTTGCTTTTTGAGTAAATTTGGTTGATAGTTTAGAATGTGACTATGTGATGCAAACATGCAAAGTAGATAATTTTAAAATAGTTGAACTTGTTGGTGTTTACATCGTCCACTTGCTATATTTTTGGTTCTTACTCTCAATCATAACACTCAAAGTTTATATCATTATAACTCATTCATCGCTTTGATTGACGTTATAGGTACGCCGTCTAAAAGAGATTGAAGCACTATGTTGAAGAGGAAAGCTCCAAATTAACTTTATGACGAAATATGTCAACAATCTTTAGGGTGCAATGAAACAGTATCGCCGTGGAGATATTTTTAGAACGTGGAACCTTACGGATCTAATTCAGGCCTTTCAAATAAAAGACGCAGTTTGATCAGTGGTCCAACTAATTTTCGATGCTTGGGTATGAACAAACAATTTCTCTTTCATTGAATCAATATAGTTTGCAAATTTTTGTTAGAATAATGTCTCATATGGTAGTTGTGTTTCTTTTGATGTGAAGGTAAAAGTATGTGTGACAACCCGAACCAAAATCTATGTATTAATCAGCACGAAATTGAATTATTGTAGATTAATTGCGTAATGGAGTTTGTTAACGACTTTGTCATCAGGCAAGAATTTGTGTTGACTTCCCTCACAAGAATTGTAGACTATTTAATTCCGAGCTCGTGAGAATTTTTGGAGAATTTTTTAATGATAAGCGAGCAATGTTTTATTGAGTTTTGAAGTCGGTTGGTGAAAATATTTAAAAGTGTTATTTTTAATTGTTGATTTAATTGTGACCGTCCGATCTTGATCAGATTTGTTTTGAACCGTTGATTTGGGCATGTATGTGTACGATATATATACGATATTAATACGAGATAAAATTAGAAAGTTTCCATTTTGGGAAAATGCCGTTGACCCACGTTGACCATGGGTCAAGTCGACCCGTTTTGGTCACGGAACTTGTCGCCGGTGGTGAGCTCAATTCCGGCCATATTTGACAGTGGTTCCTTCATAAAAATAGTTGGGCTCGGTCTCCTCTTCAATTTGGTAGGTAGATCATCGAATTTGGTGGCCGGAGGAGGAAGATTCAACGGGATGAAGATTAGAGTTTTCCGACAGTTTTCGGCGGTGGACGGAGGCGGCGTTACCGACAGCGATGGATGTTGAAATATTAGGAGTTCTGTAGCCCATGGAAGGGTGAGTTTAACCCAAGTGGTCTTGACCCTTGTCGTGGCCGGTGTTGGCCGATCGGAGGAAATAATTCCAACGAGTTTTTTGAACTTTACAGTGAGTTTTGGACCTTTTCCGGTTAAAATTGGGCTTAGCATTGAACTACAAAGTTGTTGGAAATGTTTCAAATCCATATATAGGTCGAAGATTTCTGGACCGGTTGGAATTCCAGCGGTCGGTGGCGGCAGCGGCCCCACGCCCCACCATGCGCGGCGGAGCTCTGGCGAGGTGGATTTTTGACAAAGTTTTATGTCGTTTCGCTCGTTTTCATGTGTCGAATGCAATGGTGAGGTTTTTGGGTCAAGTTGAGTGTTTTATTTTGGCACGAGGGGTGTTTGGGTATATTTTGGGAATTTTGTTCTCCTCGTCGATATTTTGAGAGATACTGAAAAGACCCAACCCCGATTTAGTTTCCTAAACCAGAATCAAACCCTTTCTGAAAACACGAACAAACAAAAACCATAAAAATTTCGACAGAGTAACGCTACTAACACGGAATTGCCATTACCTGCACCCGGAAAATAACACTTCATCCTATGCCACGAAAATCAAACCGTGGGCACCAATCCCATCCAGATTTCTCAATATCATAACTGTAATGTAAAGTAATCAATAAAACTATACTTTACAGAAATCCGGAAAAAAATCGTATAAAATATATAACATCAAAATGCTCAGAGCGACTTCTAGTATATATATACAAATAGTAGGCCAAACTAAGAACCTACCATAAAAGAAATATCGCTCGAATACTATGCCTCTGACTGCGACGTGCGACACCAGAATCCGAACTGCAAACTGGGCACAAAAACCGAAAAGTCCAGGGGAAAGACATAAAAATCGTTAGAGTGAGTGCACGAAAATAAATGTCTTTCGCCGAATAATATATGTTATAAAAACATATGCGAGTCTAAATAAATGAATATGACATAGTACATGAAGGAGACTCCAATTCCTCACGCGTACGGAGCATGCAGCGTAAAACTCTGCGGGGTCACTCATGGACACGTCCGCACTAATACAGTCAGAATCATGGGATCCCAGACCCACACGTGATTCTAGCCAGAAAGGCCTCAGGTCAGATGTCTGCCCCCCCTAGTAAAGACCTCGAGTCAGGGGTCATAGCCTCCCCCGGCAAACATCATCGGGGATCAGCCGGGATGCAAGTGTATCGATACAACAATATATACTGTGGCTGTACGTACTCTGTGTAAACCAAATCATAAATAGTTCGATGCAAGTGTATAAAGCAATATGTAAATGCATATACGTAATGTATAATTGTATAGGCATAATCGTATAACACATGCTCATATAAATCATAATCTCATATGCATGCTCCATGCTCGTAAAACGTGTATTAAAGACTCGCGGCTAATCAGTGAAAAGAAATTGCCCACTCACAGGTGAGCGTAATGGAATACGTGAAAATCCCGTGATCCGGCGGAAAATTTCTCGCCAAACGAACGATCACGAACCCCTGGATAATCATAAAATCCACTGCTCAAAATCATAATTCGAAACCTCAAATCATATCACGAGAAACAACCGTTCTCGGAAACATATAATTCAATATCGACGAAATCGTCAAAATTCGATAATCACATCACAAAATCTCGCTATAATTTCTGATACTCAATTTGTGACGACCCGGACCAGAATCAGCGGTATGATCAGCTATATACGTGAGCTATTGTGTAGTCGCAGAGTTTCGACAGCATTTGAAACCGCCAGCTTTGTTAACGACTAAATTATTGGCCGAGAATTGGAGCTGGGTCTCTTCTCCAGAGTCGTTGTACGTGTGATTACGAGTTCGTGGGCGGTTCCGGATCGTTATTTGGACGACCGAGGAATTAGTTATGAATATTTGAAGTTTCGACGGAAACGGATTTAAATGGCGGGTTTGTTCGCGACTAAATTACCGGACGAGAATTTGGTTTCAGCTTCTTCACGGAAGTTGTTCAGAATTTAATTTCGAGTCCGTGAGAACTTCCGGAGCATGATTTGGAGTTACGAGGAATTAGTTGCAAATTTTGCCGTTTGTTGATTATTTAGTCGATTTAATGTGTGTTGCTTCGAAGGGTTGACTTTTTATCCGTTTGGTTGATGTGTTTGACTTCGGGTGATTATTGAAGAACATGTCGAGATGAGTTTGTGGCCGCGAGAATTATCGGAATCGAAATTACGACGAGGAAGTTACGGGTGTTCAAAGTTTGCCGAAAAGGATAATTATGAACTTTCTATTTTGGGCAGGTATAAATAGGAGATTTCCCCTTTGGGAAAGTCAAAGTTGCAATTAATGAGTTGACTTGGTTGACATTGTTTGACCGTGGAGGAGGAGCATGGCGCGACGGTGGCTCGGCCTCGCTGGCGGCGAGCTTGCTCCGGCCACCTCCGGCCTCGGGCTTAGGCTCGTTCCCTTTGCCTTGGAGCCCTCGACGTGTTCCCGGCCACCTCCCACGGCGTGGGTCACCGGAAGGAGGAAGAAAACCGGCCAAAGTTCAAGGTTTTTGGGTTTAATGGTGACTTTTGTTTCGGACCGAATTGAACTTCAAGAGGTACTGGGTTTTGTAGCCCTCTTCATTGTGATTCTAACCATATTAACATGGTGTTCTAATTCGATTTGAGTGTGGAGAATTTTGAGATTGAAATTTGTGGAACAATTCGGTTTTTCGTGAAATTGGGTGAGTTAGAGTTTGAATTGGACTTTGTTGCAGTTATAAAAGTTGCTCAGTGGGTGATTTTGCATGGAATAGGGGTTGCTCCGCCGGAAAATTTTTAGGTTGAAGGTGGCGCCGCCGTGGGCGGTGGTCAACGCGGCGGTCAACGGCGGTCCAGTTTGACTTTTTCTAGTTTTCGACAAGTTGCATGTCATTTGACTCGAAATCGCGCCCCGATCGCTGTGGGGAGGTTTGTTTTTCGAGTTGAGCGTCCGAATGTAAAACGAGGTATTGAGGTGGTATATATGGATTTTCGACGATTCGTCGTATTCGAATTGTGTTTTTCCGAGAACGGTGGTTTCTCGTGGTTTGATTTGTATTGTCGGATCATGACATTGAGTATTGGATTTTGTGAATAATCAGGTGTTCGTGATCATTTGTTTGGCGATGGATATTCCGCCGGATCACGGGTTAACGCGATACGCGTTACGCCAGTCTGTGAGTGGACATTTCTTTTCACGGATTATTTGCGAGTCTTGATATACGTTTTATGAACTTGAGCATGCATATGAGATTTCGGATTACATGAGCATGTGTTTTACGATTATACTTATACGGATATACGTATACGAGTATATATATACTTATATGCTGTTCATGCATTTGCATCGAAATGTTTATGATTTGGTTTACACAGAGTACAGTCTTGGTTACGTTGTTGTATCGATACACTTGCCTCTCGGCTGATCCCCGATGGTAGGCTTTATTCCAGGGGAGGCTGTGACTCCTGACCCGAGGTCTTTACCGGGGGGAGGCAGACCTTTGACCTGAGGCCATTTCCGGCTAGAATCACGTGGAAGTCAGGGACTCCGTGGTTCTGACTGTACTAGCACGGGTGTGTCCACGAGTGACCCCGTGGGATTTTATGCATGCTCCGTATACGTGAGGAGTTAGAGTCTCCCTCGTGTACTCGGACACGTGAGGAGTTAGAGTCTCCCTTGTGTACCATTTGATTATTTATGCTTTCGACTCGCATATGTTTTTATTATATATATTACTTGGTGAAAGACATTTATTTTCGTCCACTCACTCTAACGTATTTATTGTCTTTCCCCTGGGCTTTTCGGTTTCCGTGCCCAGTTTGCAGTTCAGGCTCTGGTGTCGCACGTCGTGGTCGGAGGCATAGTGCTCGAGCTACCTTATTTCTTCCAGTAGGTTTATTGTTCTACCTACTGTGGTATACTTATATGTTTATACGATAGAGGTCGCTCTGAGAAATCTGTTGTTATGTTATACGATTTTACTCCGGATTTCAGTAAAGTATGTATATATTTATTGTTTTACTTTACTGTTGAGATATTGAGAAATCCGGATGGGATTGGTGCCCACGGTTTGATTTTTGTGCCATAGGATGAAGTGTATTTTCCGCGTGCAGGTAATGGTAATTCCACGCTAGTGACGAAACTCTGCCCAAATTTCGAAAAGTTTTTGTTGGTTCGTGTTTTCGGAAGGGTTTGATTCCGATTTAGGAAGCTAAATCGGGGTTGGGTCCTTTCAGCTTGGTATCAGAGCATTAGGTTATAGGTTCTGTAGACTTCTGTAGTCGTGTTTACTAAGGATATTTGAGAATGTACAGCATGTCTGGAATGGTGACCCGACCGGCCGGCGGATAATCATCAAATTCCGGGTGTTGTATGCTTTCAAATATTTGAAGTTCCATGATTACGTTCCACTTGTTGTGAACGATATTTTATTCATTAGGATGCCTCCTGACGTGCTTTCCATGTCGTTTCGGTTGTGGATCCTATTGGGGAACAATCGACGCGCGATTTGCCAGAGAACAGTGGATTCAGATAAGTATTCAGAGTTTAGTGAATTGTGTGGCACGGTTTGCCTGGGGATGTGTATATGAGCGTCTATATGTTGCCTCAGAGCTGGGATTTGTGGCAGTGATGTCTGCCTGAGTCAGATCATTGTGTTTGGTGGGCTGGTATTGTGTGAGTTCCGGCTGCGACTCCACGACCTACATTTAGGGTGTGGTATTTATGGTAATGGCTTTGTCAGGCTATCCAACAAGTGTTATGTGGAGTGTTTACCCACCTGAGGCAGAGATGCATTGTTTTTATGTTGTTACGGTTTGCACGAGTTATGTGGCTTCAGAGGAAGCAGTGCACAAGGTTCGAGATGAGTTTGAACCTGAGCATCAGAGAGATTCTGATTGATGTGCCTCGAGACATCCATGAGGAGCTTAGTGGCGAGGCTATTGTGAGGGAAATATGTGCGCGGGTTTCGATGTGATGGTTTGAGGAAAGTGGACTTAGTCGAGATGTTGATGAGGTCGAGTTCAGACACTTCGGGATCAGTGATTTCATCAGGTTGTGGCCTTTTCGATTATGTTGTGGGTCATCAGATCGAGCAGAGGATCCGTTTGACACTGGCAGAGATCACAGAGTAGCGGACTTGCTCATGTGGCATGAGTTGGGTGATTGTTGGTGATCCTTTCACGCAGCAGGTGTTGCGGTGATTTGTGTTCGAGGGGCAATTTCAGTTGCTGTTTCGGTGGCCAGGAGGGTTACGTTACGAGGGAGCGCCTTAGCCAGCTGATCTAGCGGTTCGGTAGCCCAGAGTTTACGAGGAGATCCTCATGTTATTCCTGTGGACTGACCAATGTACCCTTTTGACGAGTTTTTCAGCAAGTCGCATGTGACGTGGGCGACTAGTTGGACATGTTGGAGTTCGTACTATAACTTTGTTTGAGGACAGACTTTTCTCCGGAGGTTGTGAGATCCTTGTTGGAGGATATGGGTTAGTCGCGGATCTGTTATAGCTGGACATTGTGGTTTTGGAGTGCTTGTGAGCATGGACTTACTGACGACGCATTTGGCGATGTTTGAGTGCCTCGAGGAGGAGGTTATGTTCGATGACCAGATTTTCCTGAGATGCTGTTTCTTGGTGATGGTCGAGCGGTTTGAGGAAACGAGTTGTGTTGTTGCTTAGTTTATGATGTGGATACTATAGTTGCTGTGCTCGACATTAGTCATATTGAGGTGGTTTCCGAGTTTCCAGGCGTGCTCTGGAGGAGTTACCAGGTATTCCTCCAGTTCGAGAGACTGATTACACTATCGAGCTTGTACCAGACGCTGGACTCATTTTACCGACGTCTTGTCGTTTTGAGCCAGCGGAGCTGATGGAGCTACAGTTTTGACTCCAGGAGATGCTGGAAGAGATTTCAGGAGACTTTGTGCGACCCCGCATATTTGCGTGGGGTGCTCCTGTATTGTTGATGTGGTTGTTGGATGATTCAACATGGTGGTGCATTGACTACCAGAAGCTTGATTTGCTTCAGAGGAGAGTGAGTATCCTTCGCTTCGGACTGGCGAGTGGTTTGATCAGCTTGCGAGAGCTTCAGTTGTGTTGAAGATTGATTATGGGTTCGGATACCATCAGTTGAGGTTTGATGAGTCAGTTGTGGCTAGGACGACTTTCGGATCATGGTACGGGCATCAGGAGCTTTTGATCACGCTGTTTGGTTGACCAATGTCCCGTAGGTCGTGTGGACTTGATGGACCAGGTGTTCAGACGGTTTCTGGACGAGTTGCGACCATGTTCGTCGACAACTTCCTGATGTACTCCAGGAGTGTGGACCAGTACCTGATGCAATTGCGAGCGATTTTGCGGACTTCGCGAGGTGATCAGTTATTTGCGAAGTTCGGCCAGTGTGAGTTTTGGCTGATTAGCATGAAGATTTTGAGCTGTGTGATGCTATCCGAGTGAGTGATGTGGATCCTGACCAGATTGAAGCCATGTTGATTTGGGGTTGCCCTACCATTGTGCCAGAGATCAGGGGTCTCTTGGGTTGGCAGGCTATTACCGACGGCTTGTACAGGATTTTCCTGGATTGCCACTTCACTTTCCGGAATGACGGAGAAGGTGTCAAGTTCGTGTGGTTCGATGCACGTGAGGAGAGTTACTTACTCCTGCAGGGTGGTTGATTGTTGTTTCAGTTTTGACCTTACCTGACGATCGTGATGAGTTCGTGGGTTATGGCGATGCATCGAGGTTTGGATTTGGTTGTGTTTTGATGCTGTGTAGCAGAGCGGTGGCTCATGGTTCCAGGCAGTGGAACTTTGTGTAGTTACGTATCCTGTGTATGATTTGGGTGTAGCTGTCCTTATGTTAGCATCGGAGAGTTCGAGACACTACTATTATGGTGTGCAGCTCAGTGTAGGACGTGCATTGATCATTTGAGTTTCATCCACTTGCATTTTCGGCCAGATTTGGGCTTGAGGCAGTGTCGATGGATGGAGTCGACTCACGACTATGGCTGTACATTTGAGCTTGTTCGGGAAAGGCTTGAGGATGTACTTTGATCATCCGTCTGGGATGTTGTTGCTGATGCATTCAGTTGAGAATCAGGAGCTTCAGTATTTCATGTGAGTATGGCTCGAGTTTCCGTGTTAGCCGGGTTATGCGCTATGGAGACTGAGTTCGTGTATGATGATGTTGAAGCTTATTGTTTTGCGTGCGTTTGGCACTAGTGATGCGGAGATGTATCTGATACTTCGAGTTTACCACTCGTGACGCTACATGAAGAACAATATAGCAGCTTGTTTGTGCAGATGCCACATTTGTCGACTTGCCGAGATGTGTTAGCCATTTGAAATTTCTGGTTTGATGTGGCGATTGTTGCTGTGTTTGTGTGTGTTTGTATGCGTTTTGGTTGTGGTACCAGTTGTCAGGCCATTGTGGACCGTTTGATGAACTTGGTACATTTCCTTGTACTCTCGGTGATGATTTTAGTGGCAGGAAGTCATGGCTGTGTTTGATGGAGGTTATCCATGTACGTGGTGTACCTGTGTCCCAGTTCGCCGATCGAGGTAGTCAGCTACAACTGAGTGTTGGCGAGCTTTGCAACGAGCATTGGGGACCAGATTATGGTTTGGTATCAGTTTTTATCCTCGGATTGGTGGGCGATCTTTGAGGATTATTCAGGCCTTGGAGGGCATGTTGTGGACCTTGGTATTGCAGTTCCGGAGGATTCGGGACCAGCAGTTTCAGCGGTTTGAGTTTGCTTGCAGTACCAGTTTGTGAACCACTGTGGTTTTGAGGTTGTTTGATGTTGATTTGAGGTGTGTTGTTGTACTCCATTGTGTTGGAGTGAGTTTGATTTGGTTGAGTTTGAGTTGATGTTTGATTCTGATTTTGTGGAGTGTATTACCACAGACTGTCGGATTAGCGGAAATGAGTTGATTATTGCCGAGTTCGATGTTTGAGTTGTGTTGATACGAGTATGCTTAGTTGTGAATTGACACGTTGTTTTGATTTGTATGTGGCCATAGGCAAGTTTGTGTTATGCCGTGTGGGTCGGCATCGCCTATAGTGTTGGCTTTTATGTGTGTTGTGTTCCGTGTGGCGGAACTGTGTTTCAGGTTTGCTATGTGTGGTGTACCCTATCTGTTCCTTATGTAGGAACACTTGGCGATTATGTGAGCCAGTTTAGATTTGTGATTTGAGGGTACAGGGATTTCAGCACGGAGCTATCTCTTATTATGGAGTTTGCGATCAGAGTTGTTCAGTCGACATTGTCGCTGGAGAGTTGAGCAGTATGCAGAGGCAGTGCTCCTACCTCGTAGTTGGCAGACTCAAAAATTTCGAGGTCAAAATTTTTCTAAGGGGGGTGGATTTGTGACGACCCGGACCAGAATCAGCGGTATGATCAGCTATATACGTGAGCTATTGTGTAGTCGCAGAGTTTCGACAGCATTTGAAACCGCCAGCTTTGTTAACGACTAAATTATTGGCCGAGAATTGGAGCTGGGTCTCTTCTCGAGAGTCATTGTACATGTGATTACGAGTTCGTGGGCGGTTCCGGATCGTTATTTGGACGACCGAGGAATTAGTTATGAATATTTGAAGTTTCGACGGAAACGGATTTAAATGGCGGTTTTGTTCGTGAGTAAATTACCGGACGAGAATTTGGTTTCAGCTTCTTCACGGAAGTTGTTTAGAATTTAATTTCGAGTCCGTGAGAACTTCCGGAGCATGATTTGGAGTTACGAGGAATTAGTTGCGAATTTTTCCGTTTGTTGATTATTTAGTCGATTTAATGTGTGTTGCTTCGAAGGGTTGACTTTTTATCCATTTGGTTGATGTGTTTGACTTCGGGTGATTATTGAAGAACATGTCGAGATGAGTTTGTGGCCGCGAGAATTATCGGAATCGGAATTACGACGAGGAAGTTACGGGTGTTCAAAGTTTGCCGAAAAGGATAATTATGAACTTTCTATTTTGGGCAGGTATAAATAGGAGGTTTCCCCTTTGGGAAATTCAAAGTTGCAATTAATGAGTTGACTTGGTTGACTTTGTTTGACCGTGGAGGAGGAGCATGGCGCGACGGTGGCTCGGCCTCGCCGGCGGCGAGCTTGCTCCGGCCACCTCCGGCCTCGGGCTTAGGCTCGTTCCCTTCTCCTTGGAGCCCTCGACGTGTTCCCGGCCACCTCCCACGGCGTGGGTCACCGGAAGGAGGAAGAAAACCGGCCAAAGTTCAAGGTTTTTGGGTTTAATGGTGACTTTTGTTTCGGACCGAATTGAACTTCAAGAGGTACTGGGTTTTGTAGCCCTCTTCATTGTGATTCTAACCATATTAACATGGTGTTCTAATTCGATTTGAGTGTGGAGAATTTTGAGATTGAAATTTGTGGAACAATTCGGTTTTTCGTGAAATTGGGTGAGTTAGAGTTTGAATTGGACTTTGTTGCAGTTATAAAAGTTGCTCAGTGGGTGATTTTGCATGGAATAGGGGTTGCTCCGCCGGAAAATTTTCAGGTTGAAGGTGGCGCCGCCGTGGGCGGTGGTCAACGGCGGTCCAGTTTGACTTTTTCTAGTTTTCGACAAGTTGCATGTCATTTGACTCGAAATCGCGCCCCGATCGCTGTGGGGAGGTTCGTTTTTCGAGTTGAGCGTCCGAATGTAAAACGAGGTATTGAGGTGGTATATATGGATTTTCGACGATTCGTCGTATTCGAATTGTGTTTTTCCGAGAACGGTGGTTTCTCGTGGTTTGATTTGTATTGTCGGATCATGACATTGAGTATTGGATTTTGTGAATAATCAGGTGTTCGTGATCATTTGTTTGGCGATGGATATTCCGCCGGATCACGGGTTAACGCGATACGCGTTACGCCAGTCTGTGAGTGGACATTTCTTTTCACGGATTATTTGCGAGTCTTGATATACGTTTTATGAACTTGAGCATGCATATGAGATTTCGGATTACATGAGCATGTGTTTTACGATTATACGATTATACTTATACGGATATACGTATACGAGTATATATATACTTATATGCTGTTCATGCATTTGCATCGAAATGTTTATGATTTGGTTTACACAGAGTACAGTCTTGGTTACGTTGTTGTATCGATACACTTGCCTCTCGGCTGATCCCCGATGGTAGGCTTTATTCCAGGGGAGGCTGTGACTCCTGACCCGAGGTCTTTACCGGGGGGAGGCAGACCTTTGACCTGAGGCCATTTCCGGCTAGAATCACGTGGAAGTCAAGGACTCCGTGGTTCTGACTGTACTAGCACGGGTGTGTCCACGAGTGACCCCGTGGGATTTTATGCATGCTCCGTATACGTGAGGAGTTAGAGTCTCCCTCGTGTACTCGGACACGTGAGGAGTTAGAGTCTCCCTTGTGTACCATTTGATTATTTATGCTTTCGACTCGCATATGTTTTTATTATATATATATTACTTGGTGAAAGACATTTATTTTCGTCCACTCACTCTAACGTATTTATTGTCTTTCCCCTGGGCTTTTCGGTTTCCGTGCCCAGTTTGCAGTTCAGGCTCTGGTGTCGCACGTCGTGGTCGGAGGCATAGTGCTCGAGCTACCTTATTTCTTCCAGTAGGTTTATTGTTCTACCTACTGTGGTATACTTATATGTTTATACGATAGAGGTCGCTCTGAGAAATCTGTTGTTATGTTATACGATTTTACTCCGGATTTCAGTAAAGTATGTATATATTTATTGTTTTACTTTACTGTTGAGATATTGAGAAATCCGGATGGGATTGGTGCCCACGGTTTGATTTTTGTGCCATAGGATGAAATGTATTTTCCGCGTGCAGGTAATGGTAATTCCACGCTAGTAACGAAACTCTGCCCAAATTTCGAAAAGTTTTTGTTGGTTCGTGTTTTCGGAAGGGTTTGATTCCGATTTAGGAAGCTAAATCGGGGTTGGGTCCTTTCACAATTCGAAAAACAAACCTCACCACTGCGATCAGTGCGCGATTCCGAGCGAAACGACATATAACTCGTCGAAAAACACGTCGCCGGAAAAGTCGCCACCGGGGAATTCAAACTTGCCCAAAAAAATTCAAGCTACACGTGGATTTGAAGATCTCGACATTTCCAACAACTTTTTAGTTCAAAGTTAATGCCAATTTTGATCGGAAAACCTCCAAAATTCAACTCAAAGTTCCAAACCCTTACCGGAACTTCAAACCGATCGATCTCCCTCCTCCGGGCACGGCAACCTTCAAGACCACTTCCAATAGCTTCCTCTCCTCGAGGCTAACAAAACCCCTCAAAGGACCACCTCCCACTTGGCCGGAAACGTCGCTTCCGACCATCGCCGAATCCGCCGGAAAAACCACGATATTTGCCGATTCGATTCTCTCTCCTCCGGCCACCCCACAGGTCGATCCACCTACCAAATTGAAGTGGAACTCGAGCCCAACAAGTTTCGTGAAGGGTCCCCGGCCAATCGTGGCCGGAAAATAGCTCAATTCCGGCGAAAACCGAACGGCACCAACACACCCAAAACGGGTCGCCCATGACCCGCGGTCAACGCGGGTCAACCCAGGTTTCTATTTCTGGAAACTTTCCCAAATCGGCATGTATCGCTTCCATATTTATACCGTACGCGTATCGAACCCCAAACGGATAAATACGACAATATCCGATGCCCAAAAATATTCACAACTTATTCCTCGCAACACGGAAAAATCGTCTGGAAGTTCCCACGAGGTCGAAATTAAATTCTCTACAACTTCCGCGAAGGATCTCAACTCAAATTCTTGCCCGAAAATTTAGTCGCTAACGAAGCCGCCATATTAATCAATTACGTCAAAATCGCGACTAATCGTGAAACTCGCAAATCAAGTCCATAAGCATTCCATTTACGGTTTGGGTCGATCAACAGTCCAAAATGGATCACAAACGCGATTCGGATAGACTCGAATACGAATGGATAAACCGAACGGCACCAACACACCCAAAACGGGTCGCCCATGACCCGCGGTCAACGCGGGTCAACCCAGGTTTCTATTTCTGGAAACTTTCCCAAATCGGCATGTATCTCTTCCATATTTATACCGTACGCGTATCGAACCCCAAACGGATAAATACGACAATATCCGATGCCCAAAAATATTCACAACTTATTCCTCGCAACACGGAAAAATCGTCTGGAAGTTCCCACGAGGTCGAAATTAAATTCTCTACAACTTCCGCGAAGGATCTCAACTCAAATTCTTGCCCGAAAATTTAGTCGCTAACGAAGCCGCCATATTAATCAATTACGTCAAAATCGCGACTAATCGTGAAACTCGCAAATCAAGTCCATAAGCATTCCATTTACGGTTTGGGTCGATCAACAGTCCAAAATGGATCACAAACGCGATTCGGATAGACTCGAATACGAATGGATAAACTCGACGATATTCCGAAATTTCAAATATTCATATTATATTCCTCGGTCGTTGAAATAATAATCCGGAACCGGCCACGAACTCGAAATCACGCGTACAACAACTCTCAAGAAGAGACTCAACTCAAATTCTCGGCCAATAATTAAGTTGTGATCAAGACCGGCAATTTAAGGAATTTACGGAAAACTGCGATTACACGTAAGCTCGTGGATTAAGCCGATTACACTACTGATTCTGTTCCGGGTCGTCACAAATACGATTTTTGAGAACGCGAGGTTCTTGACATATTTGCTCCGTATGTTAAAAAGTCACTATTTATTGATCGTATTCTGTTATTCAGGTGATCGTGATCGAGTGTTTGTAGAGGGATCTTCCGCCGGAACTCAGAGTTAGCTTCGTACTGTGAGTGGACATTTTATTTTCACAGTTGATTTGCGAGTCTTGATTTATGCATTCTATGAGTATGCATTTATGATTATGCATTTACGTTATGCATTTATGATTATGCATTTTATGAGCATACATTGGTTTGGAGGCATATGTGACTTGTTTTTTTACACTGAGTATGGATATATGGATGCATTGATGCTATAGCCTCTCTGCTAATCCCCGAGATACTCCGGGAGGGTTACGTCTATATGAGCACCTGACCCGTGATCCATAGTACCTGGGAGAGTTACGTCTTTATGAGCACTTGGCTCAGGCGTGTTGTAACTTTGAGGAAAATGTACTCAAGTTACTTCCTCCACACACACAGTACCCAAGAGAGTTACGTCTTTATGGGCACTTGACCTAGGTTTTTTTTTTGACTCGCATGATTTTATATGCATTTATTGTGAAAAGTATGTTGGATTTATTTATACGGCATATTATGATTTACGTCAGGGAATACGTACCTGATCAAGATTTTCATATACATTGATTCACATTTGTTTTATGAGCATGTATATATATATATATGGTGAAAGACATTTTATTTTCGTCCACCCACTCTAATGATTTTAATTGTCTTTCCCTGGGCTTTTCAGTTTCCTTTGCCCAGTTTGCAATTTGAGTTCTGTTGTCGCACGTCGCGGTTAGAGACGTAGAATTCGAGCTACCTTTCTTTTCTAGTAGGTTTCAAGTTTGGCCTACTATTTGTATATATGTATATAGAGGTCGCTATGAATATAAGTTGTCTTTTCAAGTGTTTGTCCGGATTTATATATCATATATGATTTCTTTTATGCATTACGTTATGTTTTTGAGAAATCCGGATGAGATATGGCGCCTACAGTTTGGCTTTTGTGGATGGAGAAGTGTATTTTCTGCTGCAGGTTATATGGTATCACGCATTATAGAGTAAACTCTGTCAAAATAGTTTCTTGAAAGGTCACGTTTTTAGAAGGGGTTTGATTCTGGTTTAGGCAGCTAAATCGAGGCGGGTCCTTTCAGTATGCAATCAACAGTACTAACTGAAGAAAGTAGAGATGAAGAAGATGGTGTTAATGTTATAGCTATAGATGTTGGTGATGAAGATATATTAGGTACTCAGTAATTTATATAAAAATAATTCTGGTTCTTTGTTTACACATTTCATGTACATTGTAATTTGTATAAAAATAACTTTTTTTTTGTTTGACAGGAAATAGAATCTCATATCCATCTATATTTGGTCAAGCATCGTACCAAATGAGTCATCGAGGTGAATAATGATTTACATTTGTTTTTCATTGATCAATATTGTAGTAATTTTTTATCGTTGTTATAAACTAATTGTTATTACAGATGTGATTTTAAGTTATAAGGATTCAAGCGACGATTCTTACATGTGTAATCATTGCAATGCTCATTTTTGGCAAGGTGAGGCTTTAAAGAAAAAAAAATCAAAAATTAATTTGTTTATACGAATTTTTGTGAAAAAAGGACAAGTAAAACTTCCAATATCAAATCCAACTCCAACTTTTCTTGAACAATTATTGAATCCAAACAATGGTCGTGAAAGTAGACTTTTTGGTGAAAATATTCGGGTTTACAATGCCATGTTTGCTTTTACTTCTATAGGTGCAAAAATTAATTACAAGATAAATAATGGCATAGCTCTTTATGTATTCAAAATTTGTGGACAAGTGCATCATTTGATGAGATCAATGTTACCTTCTGCAAATAAATGTCCCAAGTTTGCTCAATTATATGTTTATGACATGGAAAATGAGATTTCAGATCGCATTAATGCCATTGTCCCGAATAATACAAATCAAAATATTGATGCTGGTATTGTTGAAAAATTAGTAAATATGGTTGACGATGTTAATGAATTAGACAAAAAAATTAGATTAGTAAGAGATCAATTTAAAAATGTTTCGTTGCCTAATTATAATATGACTCTACTTCATCGTTAGTCTACAGATGGTAAGGAATACGAATTACCAAGTACTTCTGAAATTGTCGGTTTAATTGTTGATGATATTGGAGAATTTAATTCTAACAGAGATATCATTATTCGATCGGTTGATTGACATTTGAAGCGAATATCAAAGATACATCCGAAGTTAATGTCATTGCAATATCTAGTACTTTTTTCGTATGGTGAGGATGGATTCTAAGCAGATATGTTGTTAGAGTGTACGAAAATAAAGCGTCTGAGAAAAAGAACAAAATTGACAATGACCAAATTTATCTGTTATCAAATCCATGATCGAGAAAATGATTCAGACATTTTGTTAAAAGGCGGAAGATTATTTCAACAATATTTAGTTGATGCATATGCGACAGTTGAGGAAAATCGCTTAGAATATATAAGGAATCATAAACCATTATTGAAATGTGAACAATGGAATCAATTATCTAGTCTTGCTTCAAATGGTGTTACTCAATGTTCTAATGTGGAAAAAATAATTTTTCTTTCAGGTATTCACACTGGCAGTCCTAGAGATATGTTAAATAACTATCAAGATACCATGACAATTTCTAGATATTACGGCAATCCGGATTTGTTTATAACTTTTACTTGCAATGTTAAATAGTCAGAAATTGTGAGATATTTTGAGAAAAGACCCGGGTACAATGCGGAAGACAGACCAGATATTGTTTCTTAGATTTTTAAAATTAAATTGGATGATATGATAGAGTTCATTAAATCCGGAGAATCTTTTGGAGATTTGATGCACATGTTTGTACAATTGAATTTCAAAAACGAGGATTGCCTCATGCTCATTTACTATTTTGGTTTCGAAGACCATACAAGTGTTACACATCAACAAATATAGATTCTATTATTTCTGCTAAATTACCAGATACAAATATTTGTCTAGAAATTTTTTGAAATATTTAGCCAATTTATGATACACGGTCCTTGCGGTCAATTAAATTCAAATTCTTCGTGCATGAGAGATGAAAAATATACAAAATATTTTCCAAATGTACACAATTTTTCACACAATTAGGGCTCCTCACTATAGAAGACGTGCTGATGATTCAAAGTTTGTAAATAAAAACAGAATTCATATTGGTACTAATTTTGTTGTTCCATACAATCCCATTTTGTTGTTGAGGTATAATGATCACATAAATGTTGAATCGTGTTCTCAGTTTATGTTAACACAATACTTATTTAAATATATAAATAAAGATCCAGATAGAGCATGAGTGATGGTTCGTGACAATGTAAATGATAAAATTCAAAATTATTTAAATTGTCGATATTTAACTCCCCACGAATCTGTGTGGTGATTGTTTAAATTCTCCACTCATACAAGATATCCTAGCCTGCAATGTAATACTTAAAAATTCATTTGTCGAACGAGCAAAGCATTTTCTTTTATGAAGGTCAATATGTTGAACAAGTTGTGGAAAAATCCAGATGCGGAACGTACCATGCTGACTGCTTGGTTTGATGCGAACACTTTTTAAAAGGATGTGGTTAAATTAATTTATGCTTAATTTCCTTCTCGGTTGTTTGGGACAGTGATAGCAAAACATGGCATCCAAGAAAAAGACGATATGACGTTTTTGGCAGAATTGCACACGTACCACCACTTGCAGATGAATTATTTTACCTACGAATGCTACTAAATATTCAAAAAGGGTGTCGCAATTTCGATTGGATCAAAACAGTCAATGGAATTGCATATGCCACTTTTTAGGAAACATGTCGAGCATTGAGATTGCTAGATGATGATAAAGAATGGAATGATGCACTAGTTGAATCTGCATTTGTTGTGACTTTTTCTGAGATTAGACAATTATTTGTTACCATTATTCTTTTTTGTAATGTCTCAAATCTGTGAGCTCTACTCGATGCACATTGGAGGAGCATGTCTGATGATATCTTATACAAAATTCGATCGAAATTCAACATGCCCAACCATACCATACCTGAGGATGATTTTAAAAATAGCGTTTTATACGAACTTGAAAAATTCTTTAGCATGGCATCTAGTTCATTGAAAGAACATCATTTGTCGATGCCAAAAACAGAAAAGATACAAGAGTTGAGAAATAAATTAATGAGAGAGGAATTGGAATTTGATTGTGAGACACTTAAATGTGAACATTGTGAATTGGTTACTAAATTGAATTCGTGTCAGAAAATTATATACGGTGAAGTGATTGAAGCCGTGGAACAGAAAACTGAAAAATTATTTTTTGTGTATGGTAGTGGCAAAACAGGAAAAACCTTTTTGTGGAATACTATAATTTCTAAACTGAGATCTGAAGGAAAAATTGTTTTGGTCGTTGCTTTGTCAAGAATTGCTTCTCTATTACTTCCAAAAGGCAGAACGAAGCATTCACGTTTTAAAATAAAGCTTGTTATAGAGAAAGATTTAAAGTGTTCGATAAATAAGCAAACACATCTTACAGAATTAATTGAAAAGATAGATCTAATCATTTGGGATGAAACTCTAATGTGCAATAAAGGTTGTATGGAATCACTAGATAAAACTTTTCGGGATATTTTGTCAGCGAACTCTGATGATCGAAAGACATAAATACCATGCGGAGGTAAATCAATTTTATTTGGCAAGGATTTTAGACAGACTTTACCCATTATAGAAGGAGGAAGCAAATGAGATATTATTGATGCATCTTTAAATAATTCATATCTATGGCCATATCTTAAAGTTTTTTGTTTAACAGAAAACATGAGATTATCGTCTGTCGGATTGACGACCACAGAAAAAGATGATATTCAAAATTTTGTAGAATGGATACTACAGATAGGAGAGGGTCGATTATAGTCAAATTTTCCAACAAATGACCCTGACACATCTTGGATTCATATTCCTGAAGATTTACTCACTGATTCAACTTTATATCCTATCAAATCATTTTTTACGGCTACTTATCCAAATTTTGATTGTAAATACAATGATACATGTTATTTGAGAGAGCGTTTCATCGCCACGCCAAGAAATGCAAATGTACATGAAATAAATAGATATGCTTTAAATTTGTTGCCTGATATACGCATTTTATGCTCGATTCTTAACGTATTTCCCTTTACGTTTAGTTATGTTATAATCTTAGTTTTTATGTTTTTTTATTTAATTTTTTATTTTTAGGTTATTTACGGTGGAGATGAATAACGGCGCGATTTGGAGGAATTTCGGCGATTTTGCGATTTTTGCGATTTCGGACCACCGGGAATGGGCCGGCCCATAAAGCATTTTGTGGGCCCATTTGTCAAAGTTTGTTTCAGCCCAAAATCAAGCCCAAGCCCATTAAATTCTGTAAGCAAGCCACTTGGTGAAGAGGAAAAGTCAAGTTTGGCAAGCTTTGTGACTAGGCTTGGTGACTAAGCTTGTGATCATCACAAAGGGTGACTAGGCTTGGTGACTAAGCTTGTGATCATCACAAATGGTGACTAAGGGTGTGACTAGCCTAGGTGACTCTTGCTTGTGATGATCACAAATGGTGACTAAGGGTGTGACTTGCCATGGTGACTAAGGGTGCATTTAATGAAGAGGCAAGGTGGAAGAGAGAGGTAGGCAATTCCTTTGCCTATATATAAGAGGGAGGCCAGCCATAATACAGATCATCACACAATTTCACAAGCCAAAGCTCTATACAATTCACCTCTCTTCCATACATAACCAAGGTTCTTCCAAAGTCGTAGCTCTCCACCACCTCCGGATCAAGAACGTAGAGTGCGTCATTCGTGTTCTTGAGAATCACCGCTTGAAGTTGGTGCGTCACCTTTCTAAAAGTGTAACCATGTACTCTAAACTCCATCTTTGTCTTTGTAATAATTTTGGTTATGTAATGAAAGAATTTCTCCATGTTCTTCTCTTATTTCGATTCTTCCATGTGTTTTTAATTTTATTAGTTTGGATGCATGTGCTAGCTTTAAGTTCTTAATGCTTTGAGTATGTTTTAGGATAGGGTGCGTCACCAATCTTCCTAAAATATATCTCAATGATTTCGGCAAAGTAGCAATTGTTTTAAGGTGTTATGCGTCATAGCATTCTTATTCAACCAAAGCATGTGTATGTATCTCGACTAAAATTAAGGATTTTGTAGATGATAAATAAGGTAAACGCCTAAGAGTAGGCTAGGTGAGTGAAATAAGTTGATCACTTGTAATTAGTAATCTAGCTTCTTATTTTTTTGTAAGCATAATTAGAATTTAAGGTTTCTTGATTGTTAAACTTGTCTATGAGTAAAACATGTTAGAAGTCTAGGAGTTCTTGTTGTGTTTGCATGTTTTGTACCTTAAATTCGTAGGACATTAATCAACCAATTTTCAATCCCCCCAAACCTTTAGATTTTCGCTTATTAATGAAACCATGCATACGCCCTTTAATTCCCCGGATAGAACGATCCCTACTCGCCAATATTATAATGACAAAATAAGGGTTTTAAATTGTATATGTGTGGACAATGTTTTTAGTGTCTACTTTGTGTTAACATTTAAAACATGTTTCGCGCGTATCATTGCCTAGGGATAAAAAAATATATTTTAGTTCCGATTCAATTTCATTCAATTCTGCTACTTACAGTGAAAACAATCTTTTGTATCCTATATAATTTTTGAATAAACTTGAATTTAGCGGTCTACCATCACACGAACTTATAGTGAAGATTGGAATGCTAATTATGTTATTAAGAAATTTAAATCAAATACAGAGTTTATGCAATGAAACACGGTTGATTGTAACTAATTTGTTTGAGAAAGTAAATAGAGACAAAAATACTGACAGGGACTAATATTGGGGAAAAACTTTATATTCCAAGGATTGTGTTGATTGCAAATAAAACTAAGTGGTCATTCACATTCAAGAGACGACAGTTTCCTGTCTGAGCATGTTATGCAATGACAATCAACAAAAGTCAGGGTTAATCGTTAAACCAAGTCGGAATATATTTGACCGAACCAATTTTTAGTCCCGGACAATTATATATTGCATTATCAAGTTACATCGAAAAAAAGCTTAAA
The DNA here is from genome assembly GCA_946800695.1 of Geum urbanum. Lineage (NCBI taxonomy): Eukaryota > Viridiplantae > Streptophyta > Magnoliopsida > Rosales > Rosaceae > Geum > Geum urbanum. The sequence goes on from OX327015.1 coordinate 10,373,284, forward strand.
AATTATGATAAATAATGGTAACGAAATACCGAATAATTATACGAAAAATATAGTTTATAAGGATGAAAAGACCCAACCCCGATTTAGTTTCCTAAACCGGAATCGAACTCCTTCTGAAAACACGAACTTGCAAAAACCACAGAAATTTCGGCAGAGTTTCACTAAATCGTGGAATTACCATTAACCTGCACCGGAAAAACACACTTCATCCTATGTCACAAAGCCAAACCGTGGGCACCAATCCCATCCGGATTTCTCAATATCATATCATTATGTAAAGTAATAAACAAAAGCTACAACTTTACAAAAATCCAGGGAAAATCATATGAAAATATAAACGTTAGAGTATTCAGAGCGACCTCTAGTATATATACATAAATATACAACAGTAGGCTAAACAAGAAACCTACTGAAAAAGAAAAGTAGCTCGAATACTAAGCCTCCGACTGCAACGTGCGACACCAGAATCCGAACTGCAAACTGGGCACGGAAACCGAAAAGCCCAGGGGAAAGGCAAATAAAATCGTTAGAGTGAGTAGACGAAAATAATCATATGCCTTTCACCATTTATATAACATAAAAACATGTGAGTTCTTAAAATAAATGGAGGTGTCAGGAGAATTTCTCAAGCCTAGTGGGCACATCAGGGGAATCTCTTAACCCTGGAACTGGACTACCGGTGATCAGCCGAGTAGCCAATGCATCGATGATAAGTAAATGTCATCACCATAAAACATAAAACAATACCTCCAAAACAATAATTAATCTCAATACCGTACTGGAAATAAATACTGAAAGCAAGAACTCGCTACGACAGTGTAAATAAATGTCCACTCATAGATAAGCACAACGTGCAAACGCACTAATCCTGAGATCCAGCGGAAGATCCTTCGCTCAATGTACTATCTCGATCCCCTGCATAATCACAAAACATCACTGATCAAAATCACAATTTATTACTCTAAACCACACCTCGGAAACCAACCATTTCCGGAAACATATAACTCGGATACAAATAATCATTGAAAACCCCCAAATACTCCACATAAACCCTCGACTTAAAATCCACTACTCAAATTCACTCGAAAACCTCAAGGCTATGATCAGGGCGCGATTACGAGCAAAACGAAAAAAAACTTGTTAAATTCCAAAAAGTCAATGCGTCGCCGGAGTTCCGCCGTTGACTGCCGGCGGCGGCGGCGGCGCGCTATCACCGGAGGAATTTTCCAGCGACCAGAACCCCAAAATATTCCTCTCCTCAAGCCAAGCCTCTTTCCTCAAAGGGTCACCACCCTCGGAAACCAACCATTTCCGGAAACATATAACTCGGATACAAATAATCATTGAAAACCCCCAAATACTCCACATAAACCCTCGACTTAAAATCCACTACTCAAATTCACTCGAAAACCTCAAGGCTATGATCAGGGCGCGATTACGACCAAAACGAAAAAAAACTTGTTAAATTCCAAAAAGTCAATGCGTCGCCGGAGTTCCGCCGTTGACTGCCGGCGGCGGCGGCGGCGCGCTATCACCGGAGGAATTTTCCAGCGACCAGAACCCCAAAATATTCCTCTCCTCAAGCCAAGCCTCTTTCCTCAAAGGGTCACCACCGTCCAGCCACCACCGTGGCCGGAAATCGCCTCGAAAGCCACTAAAGTTTCAAACCGGCAGGAAAATTTCTCTGGCGAAATCCTCCACCGTGGGGCCACCTCAGCCTCCCATCTTCAAGGGACTTCATCCCCAATACAAACCCAACCATTTCCACCTAAAATCCCCCTCGAAAAGCTGTCGGAAAACACATCACCATTAAACCCGATTCCGGCGAGTTTCAAGCTCAAAATCAATCAACCAAACCTCAACCAAATCTCACAATATACACATTAATCGAAAACTGAAAGGACCCAACCCCGATTTAGCTTCCTAAATCGGAATCAAACCCCTTCGAAAACACGAACCAACAAAAACTTTTCGAAATTTGGCAGAGTTTCGTTACTAGCGTGGAATTACCATTACCTGCACGCGGAAAATACACTTCATCCTATGCCACAAAAAGCAAACCGTGGGCACCAATCCCATCCGGATTTCTCAATATATCAACAATAAAGTAAATCATTAAATATATATACTTTACTGAAATCCGGTGTAAAATCGTATAACGTATTCAATAGGAAGCTCAGAGCGACATCTAATACATAATCATATACGCATACCACAGTAGGTAGAACAATAAACCTACTGGATGAAACAAAGTAGCTCGAGCACTATGCCTCCGACCACGACGTGCAACACCAGAGCCTGAACTGCAAACTGGGCACGGAAACCGAAAAGCCCAGGGAAAAGACATAAAACACGTTAGAGTGAGTGGACGAAAATAAATGTCTTTCACCAAGTAATATATATGTTTAAAATAACATATGCGAGTCCAGGTAAATAAAAATAATATAGTACACGAGGTAAAACTCATACTCCTCCAGTGTACTGAGCATGCAAGTAAAATCCCACGGGGTCACTCATGGACTCCTCCGTGCTAGTACAGTCTGAACCACGGAGTCCTTGACTACCACGTGATTCTAAGCCAGAAATGGCCTCGGTTCCGGGGAATACGCCCCTCACCGGTCTGGTTGGGGAAACGCCCCTCCAGGCGGCCCTCCGTCGGGGATCAGCCGACGAGGCAAGGTGTATCGATACAACAACGTAACTGAGACTGTACTCTGTGAAAACCAAATCACAAGCAAATCGATGCAAATGCATGAAACAACATATAAGTGTATGTATATTCGTATACGTATATCCGTATAAATATAATCGTATAATCGTAAACACATGCTCATATAATCATAATCTCGTATGAAATCTCATGCTCGTAAATTCATAATCATGATGCATGCTCAAGTTCGTAAAACATATCGGAGCGCGATTTCGAGTCAAATGACATGCAACTTGTCGAAAACTACAAAAAGTCAAACTGGACCGCCGTTGACCGCCGCGTTGACCGCCGCCCGTGGCGGCGCCGCCACTGACCGGAAGATTTCTCGGCAGAGCAACCCATATTCCATGCAAAACCACCCACTGAGCAACTTTGTCAACTACAACAAAGGCCAATTCTCACTCTAACTCATCCAATTTCATGATAAACCGAAATGAAACACAAAATTCAAACCCAAAATTCTCCATGCTCAAATCAAATTAGAACACCATGTTTATATGGTTAGAATCACCTTGAAGAAGGCTACAAAACCCAGTACCTCTTGAAGTTCAATTCGGCCGAAATCGGGATTCACCATTAAACCCAAAAACCTTGAACTTTGGTTCCAAATATCTCTCTCCACCGTGAGCTCCACCACAAGAGGCGGTCGGCACAAGGATGGGGGCACCGAGACGAGTAGAACTAGCCCTAGGCCGAGGCCTAGGGTGGCCGGAAGCCAACACCACCGTGGAGCACCGCCGAGTGCATCGCCATTTCTTCCTCCACCGAGTTGACTCAGTCAACTCGGTCAACCTCTCAAAATGGTAAGTCTTCCCCTTGCCCAAAATAGCAGGTTTCTATTTATAGCCTTTCCCAAAACGGAAACTTCATGTTTATCCATTTCGACGAACTTTAAACACGCGTAACTTTCTCGTCGTATATCCGATTCCGATAATTCTCGCGGCCACAATCTCGTCTCGACATATTCTTCAATAATCACCCAAAGTCAAACACATCGGCCAAACGGATAAAAAGTCAACCCTTCAAAGCAACACATAATTAAATCAACCAAACAATCAACAATCGGCAAAATTCGCAACTTAAACTCCGTAACTCAAAATCATGCTCCGGAAGTTTCCACAAACTCAAAATTAAATTCTAAACAACTTCCGTGAAGAAACCGAAGCCAAATTCTCGACCGGTAATTTAGTCGCTAAGTAGCTCACCATATTAATCCGTTTCTGTCGAAACTTCAAATATTCATAACTAATTCCTCGGTCGTCCAAATAACGATCCAGAAGCGCCCACGGACTCGTAATCACACATACAACGACTCTCGAGAAGAGACTCAGCTCAAATTCTCGGCCAATAATTAAGTCGTTAACAAATCTGACGGTTCGAATGCTGTCGAAACTCTGCGACTACGTAGTAGCTCACGAATATAGCTGATCATACTACTGATACTAGTCCGGGTCGTCACAAAAACCCAAACAACAAGCTTGAAAACCTTACCTTCCTTTCCGGCAACCACGCCGTATTCCGGCGACCCTGTCGACGGCGAGTCACGGACTCACTGAGTCAGCCACGGGTTGACTCGGTCAACTCGGTCCAGAAAAGTCAACTCGGTCAAACATCCAATTTTCACACTTTCTCGATAACTTTACGACTATTCGGCTATTTATAGGTCACGAATCAATTCTATCCACAATACGGATAACTCAAACTCGAACGGATAAACACGACAAACTCGGCGATAATTTCAAATATTCATTTTATATTACTCAATTATCCGAAAAATCCTCGAAAAGCTCTCACGAACTCGAAATCAAATTCTCTACAATTCCCACGAACAAACCCAAATCAAATTCGTGTCCGAAAATTAAGTTGTGATCAAAACCGCATAGCCGATTAATTACGATAAACCTTAATTACTCGTGAAACTCGCAGATTAAGCCACTTACTATACCCATTCCGGTCCGGGTAGTCACAAAGGATATTTTTCAAAATATATAATATAGCCCATGATTAAATCAAATAAAAATAATCAAATTATTATTTTCCTCAATTACTTTTGGACAGTATTTTAAAGACAAAAATGTAAATAATTAGAACACAATTTTTTCCTAGAATACAAATTCATTTACTGTATACATTTCATTGTTCATAAATGAGTGTTTTAGTCATTTACCATCTCACTCATGTCTAATCTCATCACATTTATCATCGCTGCCCCCAACAAAGACTATATATTTCCTCTGCTTTTTATGTCTCTCTCTCTCTTTCTCTCTCTCACTCTTTGCATCCACGAATCAATACTCACCTCCATCACCTGGCCTCTCTCGACTATCATGGCCAGCTTCGCTTACATTTACGCCTCGTTTTACATCACCACTCTCTTCTCTCCGACTCTCATCGCAAACCCAGACCCGCGCCCAAGTCACCCGTCACCTCGACTCCTCCAAATAGTTTTCAAAAACTGACTACTTAACGATTTACTCTTTTTTTTTTTGAGTGGCCCTCGCTCTCTTATATGAAGAGGTTGGATTCGTTGAAGAAACCAACTTTGTAACAGAAGGTGGTGGTGGTTGTAGAGACCAGTAGTATCCGACTCTATCTATTGCCTGGATTGAAGTGTCGATAATGGGTTTAGAATTTGGCCAATCTACAAGGTCTTCAATTTCAGTTAGGTAAGTAACAACTCAATTCTCACTTTCTCACTTTCTTGATTTCTTCCTGATTTTTTGTCCAACAATAACTTGAGTTTTGTTCATTTGGTTAGGCCATACCAAGAGGAAGTGATTGAGAAAATCATAGCTGAAATAGACTCTCTCATTGTTATGGCCGTTGGAAGTGGCAATGAGTGTGGTAATAATTTTTTTTAGTTTAATTTGGTTTTCTTTTATCTTTGATATACTGGGTTCATTTGATATTATAAGTTAGACGCTTTACATTAATCTTAATTTGATTTCCGCAATCAGTTACTCAATTTACTGTCTAGATAGTCAAAATGGTTTCGTCCTTGGAACCAGGTTATCCCATACCTTATGATCTATATGATAGAATTGCAGAGAGATCCATTATGAGAGATTATTGTTACAATGCACTAGGAGGGGTTATAATCCATTTGCATCAGGCGTTGGATTCGAATTTAGGGTTCAAGGAGGGGTTTGATCGAGTCTTACCATTTTACTTTCTCAACTCTGTATAGGAATAAGAATGCAAAGGCTTTAAAGTGCGGTAATGAGCGATGACAACAAGTCAGATTTATTTACAATGCAATACATGAAGACAACTATGTACTATGGTATATATACATGTTGTTTTGCTTTGTGTTTTTGGAATTTTAATTTAGAAATCCGCCATTGACACCACTTGGTATAACAAAAGAACTCAACTTGAACCCAAAGAACTCCACATAAGAACTCAATATACATGTATCACTGTATGCTAGCATTTGAAGTTGTTTGGTTTTTGCAAGACCAATTTAACATTTTAGGATGAGTTAGCACATGTTGCTTATAAGCATGTAGAGAAAGGCTATCATATATAAGTGCCCAGTAGGCTGATTTTCTGATGTTGTTGAAACCAATGAGGGCAAACAACACTTACTACTGCTGATTTGTATGGAAATGATGGTGTTTATGGAAATCTATGCAGGCTGCTATTCATCAACTGAATTTTGTAGAAAGGAGTTCCCCCTTGACATCGGTGAATGGTCAGAACTCTGATTCATTTACACCAGGCAAGTCATGGTTTTCGAAATGTGAGTTATCATGGAGAGAAGGATAGCAACTTTTTTTTCTTATGTATTGATTGTGTTATTGCAGGTAAAAGCTCTGGCCATAGCTTCACAAAGCACATTGAAACCACGCAAGAATTATGGCAAGCCTTCTTCGCTAATCCAGTAGACTGGTGGGATAATAGGAAGACCAATGTACTTTATTAGATGAAGTGCTATTTTTATCTTTTGTTTGATACTTGGATACATATGTATATGCGGATTCAAAGTTATGCACAAATGAAGATCATGACCCACCAAATTTAGCAACGTGAGTTTGGAAGTTCCAGTGGCTTAAAGCTAGCACCTTACTATGTAGCCGAGATATAATTTTACTCTATCGTGCATGCATAGTTGCGTAGTTTCCCAAGTTATGAACAACATAAATTTTCCCAATTGCATATGGTTGTACTGCGTATGTCCCATATAGTTGATTGTCATCTCCTAGGAATGTTGCTCTAAAATAATTTTTACAAATTTAAGACTTTGGAATGTTACTTTTAAGAATGTTGCTGTGACAACCCGAACCAGAATTGGTATAGTAATCGGTTAATTCACGAGTTTTACGAGTAATCACTGTTTGTCGTAATTGAGCAGTTTTAGCAGCTTTATTCACGACTTAATTATCGGGCGAGAATTTGAGATGAGTCTCTTCACGAGAGTTGTAGTATGCATGATTTCGAGCTCGTAGGCGGTTTCGGATAATTGTTTCGATAACCGAGAAATATGTTATGAATATTTGAAATCGTGTGATTTAGTCGTGTTTATCCGTTTGAGTTTGAGTTATCCGAAACGTGGATGTGATTCGATTTGGACTGTCGATCATATCGAGCCGTGAGTATAAATATCGGAATAGTCAGAAAATTGTCAAAAATCACTGGTTTGAAAGTTTGACTGTCGTTTGACCAAAAGAAGACCGTTGACTCGCGTTGACCGAGGGAGAACCGCACCACCGTTGACTTTCCGTTTCCGGCTACCTCCGGCTACAATTTGGGTATGGTTAGCTTCTTCTCTTGATTTCCTATGGTTTAGGACTTGGATTTGCGTGATTTGATGAGGTATAGGTGGAGAACGAGCTCAGTGTAGTTCGTGGTGTTTGCCAGAATCGGGTGGCCATTTCCGGCCACTTTTGGGGTCGGAGGGGTTAGAGGTTTTGCTCCCCTCAACCCAAGGAAGCTTTTGGGTGAAGAGTTTTTGAAGTTAGTCGCCGTTTGGAGCTCGCCGGAAACCTCACCGGAATCCATGGATTCCGTGGGTTTCGAGGTGATTTCCGGCCGGTAGGCTTGGAATTAGAGCTTGGTGTAGAAGAGAGATGTGTTGGGCTTGAGGAGTACTTGTGATCTGGAAAGTTTGGCCGGAATCCGCCACTGTTGACGCCGCGCCTGCGGCGACGGCGGCGCTCCGACGAAAGGTTGAATTTTTGGAATTTGACAAGTTTTATGCCGTTTTACTCGTAATCGCGCCCCGAGCGTAGCCTTGAGGTTTTCGAGTTGTTTTGGATACCGGATTTTAAGTCGAGGGTTTATGTAAAGTATTTGAGGGTTTTCGACGATTATTTTGTATCCGAGTTATATGTTTCCGGAAATGGTTGGTTTTCGAGGTGTGGTATAGAGTATAGAATTATGATTTTGATCCGTGATATTTTTTGATTATTCAGGGGATCAAGATCGTACGCTTGGCGAAGGATCTTCCGCCGGATCTAGGGATTAGCGCGTTTGCACGCTGTGCTTGTCTGTGAGTGGACATTTCTTTTCACTGATTGGTTACGAGTCCTTATTATACGTTTTACGAGCATGAGCATGCATATGCGATTATGATTTATTCGAGCATGTGTTTTACGATTATGCATCGAAAAATATGCTTATATAATTATATATTACAAATTCGCATTTACATTATGTTTAATACACTTGCATGAACTATTTATGATTTGGTTTACACAGAGTACAATCACAATATATATTGTTGTATCGATACACCTGCATCCCGACTGATCCCCAAGGATGTTTACCGGGGGAGGCTGTGACCCTTGACCCGAGGCCTTTACTGGGGGAGAGGGGGGGGGGCAAACCTCTGACCTGAGGCCTTTCTGGCTAGAATCACGTGTGGGTTTGGGATCTCGTGATTCGGATTGTACTAGCACAGACGTGTCCATGAGTGACCCCGCGGGATTTTACAATGCATGCTCTGTACGCGTGAGGAGTTAGAGTCTCTCTCGTATACTATATCATATTCATTCATTTAGATTCGCATATGTTTTTATAACATATATTTTCGTCCACTCACTCTAATGGTTTATATGTCTTTCCCTGGGCTCTTTGTTTTTAATGCTCAGTTTGCAGTTCGGATTCTGGTGTCGCACGTCGCAGTCGAAGGCTTAGTATTCGAGCTACTTTTCTTTTCCAGTAGGTTTCTTGTTTAGCCTACTATTGTGTATTTATGTACATATATACTAGAGGTCGCTCTGAATACTCTGATGTTTATATTTTCATATGATTTTCCCAGATTTCTGTAAAGTACAGTTTTGCTTATTACTTTACGTTATTGATATGATATTGAGAAATCCGGATGAGATTGGTGCCCACGGTTTGGCTTTTGTGACATAGGATGAAGTGTATTTTTCGGGTGCAGGTTAATGGCAATTCCGCGTTATAGTGAAACTCTGCCGAAATTTCTATGGTTTTTGCAAGTTCGTGTTTTCAAAAGGGGTTTGATTCCGATTTAGGAAACTAAATCGGGGTTGAAGCATCACAGAGGACAATTCTCCACCACTTCCCTTAAGCAAGGGTCGGAGGAACACAAGAGGGGCGCGTGAGTGAGGCGGGTTTCTATCCAAAAAATTAGCCGCAGCATTTTCGCGTTGAATTTAAAAAGAAGAAGAAATGCATTCATTCATTATATCCAGAGCCATGGCTTCTTCCTCTTCTTCTTCTACTTTTTGTACGTATTCATCACCAGTTGCAGTCGCAGTAGCGCCACTTCTCTCCGACGATCACTTCTTCTCCTTCTCCTTTCCTGCGTCCAACTTGGACCGTCGCAGCTTCTTCCGAGTCCAAGTCCGAGCCAAGGCCAAGGCCAAAGCCATAGTAGCCTCTGATCAGTCCCAGAATCAGCATCAGCAGCAGATTTCTACTAGACAAAGAGAGCCCATGCTTCCTCCTTTCAATGTTCTAATCACCGGTTCTACTAAAGGTCACTCATTTCCTTCCTGAAATCTCCAAATTTTAGTCTTTTCTTTTTCTCCTAATCTCTAAATGTTTGATTGATTAGGTATTGGTTTTGCTCTAGCCAAAGAATTCCTCAAAGCAGGAGATAACGTTGTCATTTGCTCCAGATCAGGTATCTTATTTTTGTTTTACCTAGTTTTTTACTCCCTATATATATATTTCATAGGTAAAGTTTAAATTTTGTTTTTATGTAAATTAATCTAGCTAGTATTAGATAGAAGAAACTTCTCCATGTGTTCATCTTGTCAATTTAATATGATCTTCATTATCCTATATGTCTAAATTTGTGTGCAAGTATAAAACCTATTGGAAAAGAGATGTGACTTTGATAATGTGTTTCATGTTTACTCTTGAGTTACTAAGTGGTAGGTCTTTTTCCTCTCTTAACTGCTAACTTTTGTTCCTTTATTTTATTTTTCTATCCAAAGCTGAACGAGTTGAATCTGCTGTTCATAGCCTCAGAGAAGATTTCGGTGAGCAGCATGTATGGGTACGCAATTTGAGACTTTTTAATCATATGTTTATTTATTGTCATTTAAATTTTGTGCATGGGTTTATATTGTTGCTTTCACTTCATTCTGCTACTTTTATATACATTCCATTTCATGACAGGGTACTAAATGTGATGTTAGAGAAGGGAAAGATGTGAGAGACTTGGTGGCTTTTGCACAGAAGAACCTGAAATACATTGATATATGGGTACTGAAGTTGGAATGCAATGCTTTATATTCATTATATGCATATTGCGTAGTAACTGTTCACGACTGTCAAGACTAGCTGGCTGGTTGCTCTCTTGAGTTCAGTGTTCCAAGTGAATGCTTGTTAGATCACTATTTTAAAATCTGACTGCTACATTTTCTTTTTGAATTATCAGATACATTTGTATTGATAGAACTCGGGTACTAATCATCCAATTGCTCACGACTCTTGTTTCTGAGTTTAAAATTGACACTTATGAAATTCCAGCCTGATTTTTAAAAATTCATTCATTCGCATGGCAATTAATGATGTCACTTTCTTGAAGGTCTCTCCTGTTCATCTAATCATGTTAATGTTGAGGAAGTTTTAATCCTATCTTGTCTTATGGGGAGATTGATGCAGATTAATAATGCAGGATCAAATGCTTATAGTTTTAAACCACTGGCAGAGGCTTCAGACGAAGATCTTATGTGAGTTCTATTGTCCTAATTACATTGTCTTTGATGTTCACTATCTTTTCCTATCTGTCATAATTGTAATTCGTTGGTTCGTGATTTTGACAAATTATATGCAGTGAAGTTGTAACTACAAATACACTTGGTTTGATGATATGTTGCCGTGAGGTAGAAAGTTCTCTTCGTTTGTAAGTGGCTTGTACTGAGGTGATTCTCATACAGAATCATTGTACTGTTGTTTAGGCAATAAAGATGATGTTGGACCAGCCTCGAGGTGGTCATGTTTTCAACATTGATGGAGCTGGTTCTGATGGAAGACCAACCCCAAGGTGCTACATCAGTTTCTATTGACTTTGCATATTTATAGTCAGAATTGCAGAAACCGTTAGATCATATGATCATGGACGACCATCTTACATTTTTTTTTTGTATTTTAGGGCTTTCCTGGTAAATAACTGAATTCAAGGGCAAAACTGAACTTTTAGAAAGATCTTGCAACCCAGGATCTAGACACCAGAACATGTAGTCGAGTGTTATCCCTGTAGAGTAGAACTGTGTGAGGAATATTTCCATAATGAATATCCTAGGAATGAACTGACCTTAGTTCTTTCTTAACTTTCGGTGCAGATAAGAAATAATCACATGTGTACATACTTGCCTATTAAAGTACTCACATACGATCCTGGTACCATGACACAAAACATATTGCCCTTCCTCTATTTCAGCATTTGGAGCTGATACTTTCCCATACCTAGTAGCACTGCCACATCTGATGATAGCAGTAGAATAACCTGCCTTAATACTTCTATACGTCATATATAGTCTGAAGGGCATTAATCACTGATAGTGTTATTTAAGTAAGATGGTAATATATTCTATAGTATTGTTGAAATAAAATGTCTGTATCAAAATTTTGAGCTTATGTTTCTGTCTTTTGTATAATTCTATAGGTTTGCTGCATATGGAGCAACAAAGCGTAGTGTGGTGCATTTAACGAAATCTTTACAGGTAAACCTTGTAGATCTTTTCACACCATTAACTGATGATGTCACAGGTTTTCTTTCTTCTAGGTAATGATCAATTATCATGCATAAGTCGCATCACTACAATTTTCGTAAGGTTCTAACCAGAACTCACACCACGTTAAATCACAGTTGCAGTAACTGTCTCCCAATAGATTTTTCAGTCATTTCTCATATATTACTATAAACTGAGAAGAAGGCATGCATTACCCAGGTTGGTTTGTTCACAAAAATAGAAGTCATTCTGTAGTCTTAAGTTCAGAATGACTAATTTCTTGTTTCTAGCTAAACACCTAAAGGAAAGGTTGTACAACAGAATGTACAAATTATAGTATGTTAGGAATAGCTTTTACGTGTGAATCAATTTCTGTCAAATGTGAGTGGTAAAAGCGCAACACAGATACAATTGATGAATGCTCTCAGCATCTACCCCAAATAGGAACTGTGGTTTCTTTTTGTCATACATACTCATATGTAATGCATAGCTTAAAGTTTTTCGCAGGCAGAATTACAGATGCAAGATGTCAACCATGTCATAGTTCATAACTTGTCGGTATGTAATTAAATAATGGAATTCATTCTTCCTGTTTTATTTTTTCTTTCTGAAAAAAGAACACTTGTGTGAATCATGATATAATATTGGCTTTGCTGGTATTTGATGCTTTGTTAGTATTTCCTGCAACATAGTCTTTCACATCTTTTACCACTTTCAAGTTGGTCTCTTTGTATAGATTTGTATACAGATGACTCTTCTTAGCACGCATATTAATGAAGGATCAAATTTTGAGCCACTATACTGGTCTTCCAAAGTCAGAGCCATTAAATTGTTAGAATAGCATTACCCAAATCAGAAGCTGTTCAGCCAAAACAATATTTTGAACAATACAGGTTTCTTAAAGCAATATAAAATCATGATTGTTACAATGAGGAATTTAGTAAGATCTATCATACACTGAATATTTAGACAAAAGAGAATTGGTTCGTGTAGTATATACATTTTTCTGCAACTATCATCTCATGTTGCCAGTACGATAACCAAGTAATTTTTCAGAGAGCTGTGAATCTACTTTCTTAAATGATAAATATTATTTCAATCTTGACTTGAGTCACTGTTGTTTGTTTTGCAGCCAGGAATGGTTACAACTGATCTTCTTATGTCTGGTGCAACTACGAAGCAGGTTCTGTAATCCTAAGAGAACATGTTTCTTAATCATCTTATGCATGGTTAGTGATCAAATTTTATAAATTGTGGCTGCAGGCAAAGTTTTTCATTAATGTTTTGGCAGAACCAGCTGAAGTGGTAAGAATTTGTTCATCATCCAGGAGTATAGGTGCAACAATCCTCTTTATTGCTTCTGTTTTACCCTTAGATGGTTTGTGATCATTCACAAAATATTTGGTCCTTTTTGGTCATAAACTACCGTGGCCACCAGTAGGTCATAACTTCATTTCAAAATAGTGGTTTCTATGTGGATTAAGTGTGGCTTGTTTCTTTGCGTATATATCTTACTCGTGGGTTGGACATGGATGTCATAGGTTGCCGAGTATCTTGTTCCAAGTATAAGATCTATCCCTACCAATGGATCTATGAAGCCTACATACATCCGTTTCCTAACTGGGATGAAAGCTTATTCCCAGATCTTCTCAGTTAAGTAGTCGACAATATAAGAAATCAGTTTTTCAATAAATAAGATTTACCCAGCAATTTTTCTGGTCATTGTTTTAATTTGGTTAACATGATTCACAGAGGTTTGCTTTCGGTGCAAGGAGGAACAGATATGTGGTTGAAGATTGAATAACTTTTCAAGTGTAAATCCTTTTATCCGCTACAGGATACAGAAAAGAAAAAAGGCCTTCACTGTAATATGTCTAGTGTAGACTTCACTGCTACTGCAAGCTTAGGAATTGTAATTTGCAGATTACAGAATACAATGTGTCAGACAAATGATGTCGTAAATTGTTCATTCTTTATCCGACATTTATGTTTATTATTTATAAAATGGTCTCTTCCTTGGTAATTGTTTATGCTTCGCAATGTTTATATTTGATTCCATTTAGCAATCACATGCAAATGCATACCACATGTAGGCTCACTCGTGACTATGTCGTCGACACAGATAAACATTTGTTTTGTAGCTACAGCTCTCCCTTCTTGAGGAATGAAATGGCCCAATAAGAAAATGGGTCTTTTGGAGCTATGCTATTAGTGTGGCATCTTTTCCCTCTTTCTAATGTGCACCAAACAAACAATACACGTCCTGTGACTCCTCCCGTGAACCCTTTAGATTTGCATCAGAGTCTGTTTTCATTCTTTATTCATTGGAATTATGGTTTACTTTCCTCAATTTTCGTTCTTTATGATTTCCTTCATCAAGTCAGTTATCAAAGAATAGATTGGCGATTCATTTGCCAGGTGGAGGTTATGTGTGAGCTTCCCTTACCGAAAGACAACTGTATCTATGTTTCCGAGAGACACCCTATGCATTTTGTTGTGTGTCACTACTGCATAACCTACTTTTGGCTTTGGACCATCTAATTTTGTGAAGTGCATGAAAAAGAGAACCATACTACTTGAAGGCTTGCAGCCAAGCCACCTAGTCAGTTATGGCTCTGTGAGGCCTTGGGTGGGTAGTTGAGTTTAAGTTTTCACAAATCTAATAATTGAACTGGGAAATTTGCCTAGAAGAAGACGAATAAACCAAAGCAACTTTTATTACACAAAGTTTGATTGCAAATTATTCATATAAATTCTGAGTGGCTCGTTTCTTCATTGAGCTTTTGGTAATGGCAAGTTGTTCACTTGTTCTCTTCATGTTGATAGTTTTGCTCTGTTTCCATCACTCAAAGCAGCAGCAATCCCAGTGGCAGAACCTTGCAGAAATCCACAAGCTTCTCAACTACCCATCAGCTCTAAGAAGCTTCAAGTACAGCAGAAGAGGCAGAGGTATATGCAGCATTGAACCAACTCCATCTTTCACTCTAACATGTTATCAGGGAAGCATAACTCAGCTTCACATCACTGGTAACACAAATGACTTCCCTCCACTCCCTCACGACTTCTCATCACAATCTTTCTTTGCCACTATCGCTAATGTTTCAACCTTGAAAGTACTTTCTCTGGCTTCTCTTGGTTTATGGGGTCCAATCCCTCCATCTATTGCTCAGTTATCTTCACTTGAGATACTCAATGTGAGCACAAACTACTTGAGTGGCACAATTCCAGTTGAGATTTCATCCCTCAGAAACCTCCAGACTCTCATACTTGACCACAACAAGTTCACTGGTCAAGTCCCATCTTGGCTATCCTCACTCTCACTCTTGTCTGTTGTCAGTTTGAAGAACAATTCTTTAAATGGGTCTCTCCCATATTCTTTCTCATCTTTGCAGACACTCAGAGTTGTGTCTCTCTCTCACAACTACTTGTCCGGGGAGGTTCCTGACCTTACCAACTTGACAAATTTGCAGCTTCTTGATTTGGAAGACAACTACTTTGGCCCACATTTTCCCACTTTGCCTAACAAACTAGTCACACTTGTGCTCAGGAAGAACAAGTTTCGGTTGGGAATCCAGACCACATTAGGATCCTCCTTCTCGTCTTGGTACCAGCTTCAGAAGCTTGACATCTCATTGAATAGATTTGTAGGACCATTCGTGCCGGCATTGTTGAAGTTGCCTTCGATTAGTTATCTTGACATTGGTGGCAACAAGCTCACCGGATTACTCTCCAAGAACATATCTTGCAATCCTGACCTTGCTTTTGTCAATTTGTCCTCAAATCTTTTGACAGGGGAGTTGCCTTCTTGTCTTGAGAAGAGCAGGAGCAGGAGCAGGGTTGTTGTGTATTCTCACAATTGCTTAGCAAATGGCGGAAATCAGGAGCAGCACCCTTCTAACTTGTGCCACAATCAAGCTTTGGCTGTGCAAATTCCGCCGAATAAGCAAGAGGAGCATAAGACAAGGCATAATGCCAGACAAGTTATTGCATCAAGTGTAGTGGGTGGCATTGTGGGTGCACTGCTAGTGCTTGGTCTAGTTTTCGTGGCGGTTAAGAGGTCTTACGGCTTTAACCAAACTAGTAAAAACTCTCAAACAAGGTTCATTACAGACAATGCCTCTACTGTGAACACAGCTAAGCTTCTCTCAGATGCAAGTAAGTTCATTTTTGTTCTGCTTTCTTCATCTTTGCAGACTTCATAGCTCTTTTTCGGAATGTAAGAGCTTGATATCGGAATTTTTGGCTTAATTTGCAGAATACATATCAGAAACAATGAAGATGGGTGCAAACCTTCCTGCTTACAGAACTTTTTCTTTGGAGGAGCTCAAGGAAGCTACTAATAACTTTGATGATTCAACATTACTAGGTGAAGGTTCACACGGACAGGTACGGTGCATTCTCAATGTTTCCTACTTACTTCTTCATTGAGTCCATTTATTTTATCAACATCAAGTGCAATGTTCTCTACTTAATCATGTGTGTTTTGCTGCCACAATGGCATCGATCAGGTTTATAGAGGGAAACTTCCTGATGGAACACTTGTGGCTATAAGAGGCTTGAAAATGAGAAAGAGACATAACCCGCAGGTCTATACACACCTTATTGAGCTGATTTCTAAAATGAGACATACTCATTTGGTTAGCGCTCTCGGACATTGCTTGGAGCTCCATTCAGATGATTCAAGTGTCGGTAGAATATTTCTGATATCTGAGTTTGTTCCGAATGGAACTTTAAGAGACTGCATCTCTGGTAAAGCACATACATACATAAAGTATGCATTCATAATTACCAAAGCTGTATAGTACTTTATAATGATTATAACACTGAAAAGATAAAAGAATGCATGCTATCACAGCATCACTAGCAGCTAGTACGTATTTTCCCTAAAACTTGGTTTAATTTTCGGAAGCACCTCCAGGACGAAAGCTGACTTGGCCACAGAGAATAGTTGCTGCAATCGGAGTTGCAAAGGGCATTCAGTTTCTGCATACAGGGACTGTTCCCGGTGTAAATTCTATTAATCTGAAGATTAAAAATGTCTTGATGGATCAGAATCATCATGTGAAAATAAGTAGATATAGCGTCGCGCTTTTAACTGAAAACAGGGGAATGGTAAGGGCTAAAACACTTGATGCATGTACTGAATGAGTTTCTATGTCATTATGTCTTCGATCTGCATTTAACTTGTGCTTTCTTTAATCCTTCAGGTGGGCGCTACAGCTTCTTCTGCATTTTCAAAAGGAAGCCTTCAGCCAAGGTAGGAGGAGTACGTTGTGTTTGTCAATTAATAATAGTAAACTTAAGTCACATTAGCTTCTTTTGTATGTACCTCCCTCTTTAATTAGTTCTTTATTTACATTGTGTATAGTTGCTAACTGGAAATGTCTATCTGACCAATTGTCTATGTGTATTTCAGGATCAAATATGAGTGCGAGAACGATATTTATGATTTTGGAGTAATCTTGCTAGAAATCATTCTTGGGAGGCCCATCATGTTTCAGAATGAAGTTGGTGTCTTGAAAGACCTTGTGAGTGTTTTTTGTTACAATAATGGGGTCCTTTATTTCACTCTAAAGACTAGATTTCCGGCCAACTAAAGCAGCTAGCTACATTGTTTGGTTTTGCACAGTTACGAGTAAGCTTAACAGTCGATGACACAGCTCGAAGGAGCATTGTTGATCCGGCAGTGCATAAGGAGTGTTCAGATGAATCATTGAAGACAATGATGGAGATATGTGTGAGGTCCCTGTGGAATGAGCCAGCTGATAGGCCTTCGGTGGAAGACATTCTCTGGAATTTGCGGTTTGCAGCACAACTTCAGGATTCAGCATCCAGTGTAGAGGATTTACCTGTTTCATCATCCCATTCCCACAAGTCTAGCCTAGAGATCGAATGAACGTCGACACAATTGTTAATCCTATCCCCTGTGAAGTAAAGTAGTAGCTCGTTAACCTTTTGTGTTATATGCACTTTAGCTGTACCAATACAGTACAAGAAATGTAGCACCCCCTACCTATCTATAGACTTTAATTCTTCTTCTTTTTTTTAACATTTTATATCTGATTTTTAATTTTCCTGTGAGAACAAAGACACCCTCCAATCAGTCAAGCGATTTCTACACCCAGAGAATATATTGAAATTCAACTTTAATCATGGTGTATGAATGCCTTTCCTCTAATATTTTTTTGAAAGGGAAGATGCCGGTCATTTTATAGATGCTACGAAGGATTACAAACAGCAGCCATGAAGTTGATCATAATAAGAGAGACAGTCCCACACCATTTACATGAAATGGAAACCCCCAAACCATGCTTAGCTACTAGGTGAGCAACACCATTGGCTTCCCTAGGAACATGATGTAATCGACAATTAGGCAAAGTAGCTAGTAACTCTACAATATCATCAACTATGTGACCATACCTCGATGTATTCCCTCCACCGGCTTGGACAATACCAATGAGGCTCAGGCAATCAGTTTCAAAAATCACGGGAGCTAACTCATGCATGCTCTATGACTAATTCACAGGCCATTCTAAGGGCTAATGCTTCACTCACTTCAGGAGAAGATGCACGAGTAACTCGAAAACAACCTCCCCCCACAAGAGCCCCTTGATCATCACGAATGACAGCCCCCAGTCCTCCTATCTTGGTTGCCTCATTCCTAGCACCATCACAGTTCACTTTGAACCACCCAACATGAGGTCGCTGCCAATATACTCTTGGTCGACTCACTTTAACCTGTCTAGGATTGACAGCCTTGTATTGTGATAGATATTAAATGGTTGTTAACAAGAACCTGTCCACAAACAAGCATTACGCTCCTTCCACGCTACCCATAACAACATAAAGAAGAGCTCTAATTCATGGGCTGAAAGTAATTGAACACACTCCTCTAACCATTCTCTAGTTGAGAAAGTTACATGGATACCCAACACTTTAGCCAAATCAATGGATGATGCCCTCAGTAAGGATCGCACATAAGAACACTCTCTACTAAAATGAGTAGATGTTTCACCCTGCGACCGACAAAGCAGACGAGAACCTTCCACTAAGACTCTTTTACCTCACAAATTTTTCAGACGTAGCAAGGATACCACATCCCAAAACGCCACACAAAGACTTTGACATTACTGGGTATTTGACATTTCCAAATTTTCTTCCACATTGAAACTGGATGAACAGTAGATGTAGATGATAACATCTCACGAGCAACTTGATATGCACTCTTTGTAGTGTACATACCTTTCTCGTTAAAGTACCAAATAAGCCTGTCGGGAACCACTCTTTGACTCAAATGGATGGTCATGATAAGTCGAGCCTCCTCAGGATCAAATTCAAACAAAATCAGATTCTCATTCCACATTTGAGTTGGAGTAATCAATTCCTTAACCCAAACCCTACCAGATTGACCACGTATAACTGGCCGAAAAGAGGAAGACCTATAAATCCAAGGGTCCTCCTAAATACGAATGGAATAACCATCTCCCACCTGCCCATTTCTTCCCACGATTTAACACTTGTCAGGCTTCAAAAATCCCTCTCCAGCAAGAAGATGGAGAAGAAGTTAATCCTGCATTCCAAAAATCAGCATCAGAAAAGTACTTTGCTCTATACAAACGAGCAAATAAAGTGTTCGGATGACTAATCATTCTCCATCCTTGCTTGCCTAGCAGAGCCAAATTATGAGCATACAAATCACGAAAACTCATTCCTCCCTCTTCTTTGGTTTACACAATTGATCCCAGGACAACCAATGTATCTTTTTATTCTCATCTATACTCCCCCACCAGAATTTAGCACATTTTTGCTGAAGAGAGTCACAAAAATTCCTCAGAAGGAGGAATCAAGCAACTCATGGTATACATAGGAAGAGCTTGAGCAACAACCCGAATAAGCAAATCCTTACCTACACCACTCAGAATCTTTCCTTGCCAACCCTTCAGCTTCTTACTTAACTGTTCCTTAATATAAGAAAAGGCCGCAGTGCGATTCCTCCCCAAATACGTAGGAAGACCTAAGTACTTATCATGCTTTGCTACAATTTCAACTCTAAGCAATTCAGCCATGTCATGCTTTATTCCCTCGTCTAACTTTTTGCTAAAAACAATACTGCTCTTAGAAAAATTGACACTCTACCCAGATGCCTTTTCATAATCTTTGAGCACTGCTTTAATAGTAGTACACTCCTCCATCGTAGCCCTGCCAAATAGTAGATTGTCATCTGCAAATAACAAAAAGTGAATCACGGGAGCATCTTGGCAGATCTGTACTCCTCCTAAGCGTCCTTGTCGAAACCGAGACTTAAGAAGAGCTGAAAACACCTCTGCACAGAGAATATAAGTATATTGAGATAGATTTAACTTCAATCAACGACGACATGCGTTGCGCTTATAAGTTTCGACCAACTCTTGTTTTTATTATTATGAAATACTAGAAAAAAGGCACACGCACTGTATGCATGATAGATAAAAATAAAATAATTTTTTGAAAAATTTAAATCCAATTTAAGAAGATGAAAGATACCGTAAATTAATCCAAAAAAACGGGAGGAAGTTATTTGAGAGAAGACATAGGAGAAAAAAGGATTTTATTTATTTTTATTTTTTAACTCTTTCGCCCTTTCTTTATTAAACTCTAATACATTGAACCTATATTTTATTAGGGATCTCTTTTGGCATTTTGAATGTTTGACCATAAACTGATTAGTAACTGTAAAAGCTCTATCTCTTTTAATATATAGAGATTAAATAATATTTTTGTGATGTATTGAAGCTATTTTGTATAAATTTAATAGGAATGTACACCTAAGGTCACTTAGATTACACATAAGATTCATTGTATAAGTTTTACACACATAAGGTCATTATACCTTCCTTAAAAAAATTAGTTTCCAAAATTACCCCTCATATATAAACTATCTACTGATTTCAAATTGAATTCAAACCAAAACGTCAAACGTAGAGAGAGGGAGAGAGAGCCGCGCGATGGCCTGGAGAGAGAGCCGCATAATGACCTAGAGAGAGAGAGAGAGCTCCAAAACAAATTCTATTCTCTCCATCAGCTCTGTGTTTGTGTGTATGTGTGTTAGAGAGAGAGAGAGAGAGAGAGAGAGAGAGAGAGAGAGAGAGAGAGAGAGAGAGGAGATTCTGGTGAAATCTGTGAGAAGAAGTTTTTGCGAATCGGAGGATTCCGGTGATAAAAGCTTGGGTAAGGCTTTGATTCTGTTCACATGTAGATGTTTTGTGCTTTGTTTTGTTTGATTAATATTTTTGATTGATGTGTTGTTTGATTCGATTCCGGTGATAAACCGATTTTGAATTTCGATTTTTTTATTTTGATTTTGGTACTTTGGATTATGTATGGTGCATTGTAGTGATATTATTGTATGTTTTCCCTTTTGATTTATGTGTTTGTATGTAATTGATGTGGTTGATTTGTTTGTTTTTGATATTTCCTATAAATTATGAGATGTTACAGACTATGAGTACTACCTCTGTTGAGTGAATACACTACTTTATCCTATTAAACACACTAGTTAGTTGTTCTGTGTGTGTTTTGACTTGATAGTACTACCTCTGTTGAGTGAATACACTACTGCATCCCATTGAACACACTAGTTAGTTGTTCTGTGTGTGTTTTGACTTTATAGTACTACCTCTATTGAGTGAGTACACTACTGCATCCCATTGAACACACTAGTTAGTTGTTCTGTGTGTGTTTTGACTTGATAGTACTACCTCTATTGAGTGAGTACACTACTGCATCCCATTGAACACACTAGTTAGCTGTTTTGTGTGTTCTGTGTGTGTTTAGACTTGATAGTACTACCTCTGTTGAGTGAATACACTACTGCATCCTATTGAACACACTAGTTAGTTCTTTTGTGTATGTGTTCTGTGTGTGTTTAGACTTGATAGTACTACCTCTGTTGAGTGAATACACTACTGCATCCTATTGAACACACTAGTTAGTTCTTTTGTGTGTGTTTGGACTTGATAGTACTATTAGTGTTGAGTGAATACACTACTGATAACTATTAAGGATACTACTTTTGTTTTGTAAGCATTTTTTGTTTGATTTACAGATTGGTAGCCATGGATTTAGATTTGTATGCGAAGTGCACCAACAACAACCATACAATCATGTTCGATCTTATGCCTACTAAAACTTTCATTGACGTGGTGTGTGACGACCCGAACCAGAATCAGTAGAGTAATCAGCACGATTCACGAGGTTGTGCGTAATCACTGTTTATCGATTATTGTGTGGTTTGCCGGTTTCATTTACGACTTAATTATCGGCCGAGAATTTGAGTTGAGTCTCTTCTCGAGAGTTGTAGTACACGTGATTTCGAGTTCGTGTGTGGTTCCGGATGATTTTTCCGATGACCGAGGAATATAATATGATTATTTGAAGTTTCGGTTTATCGACGAGTTTATCCGTTCGTATCCGAATCGTAATGGTTATCTGTTTTGGATGGTTGATCGTCCTGAGACGCGAGTATAAATATCGAAAATAGTCGAAAACACTGTTTGGGAAGTTTGACCGTCGTTGACCGAGAGTTGACCGTTGACTTTCGTTGACCGGAGGAGAAAAACGGACCGTTTGGCTTCCGTTGCCGGACCGGCTGATTCTGGCCATTTCAGTCCACGACCCTTGAAGGTAAAATGTTCTCCTCGTGATTCTAAACAGTTTAGAACTTGGAATTGTTTGATTTGGTTGAGATCTGAGGGAGAAATGTTGATCTGAAATGTTGGGGTTTTTGGCCGGAATCGGCCTCGACGGAGGGAGGTGCTCCGGTGACTTTCCGGGGTGGATCTTTGGTGAGTTTTTTTGGGTTTTAGATTGTGAACATTTCCCCTTTGGTTTGGAGGGACGAGGTAGCGTGACGGCGCCGGAATCGGTCCGGGAAGTTTTCCGGCCGGTTTGGACCACCGTGGCTTTCGAGCTGAATTCCGGCCACGGTGGTGGTTGGATGGTGGTGGTCCCTTTGTTAAAGATGTTCGCCTTGTTGTGGAGATCATTGTGGCAGCTCGGTCTCCGGGAAAATTCTCCGGTTGAAGGCGCGCCGCCGCCGCCGGCGGCGGTCAATGCCGGAGCTCCGGCGACCAGTTGACTTTTTGGATTTCGATGTTTTTAATGTCATTTTTCTCATAATCGCGCCCCGATGGTCGCCTTGAGGTTTTCGAGTTGATTTGGGTATCGAATTTTCAGTCGAGGGTTTCTAGTGGAGATTTTGGGAATTTCGTTAATTATTTTGCACAGTATTATATGTTTCCGGGAACGGTTGGTTTCCGCGATGTGGTACAGTGTTGTGGATTATGATTTTGATCAGATATATTTTATGACTATTCAGGGGATCGAGATCGTGCTTCGGGCGAGGGATATTCCGCCGGACCACGTGATTAGCGTGAGTGCGCGTTTTGCTCACCTGTGAGTGGACAGTTTCTTTTCACTGATAATCGCGAGTCTTTATATACGTTTTACGAGCATGGGCATGCATATGAGATTATGGTTTATATGACATGTGTTATACGATTATACTTATACCAGTATATATTACGTATATGCATTTATTTATTACATTATACATTTGCATCGAAATATTTATGATTTGGTTTACACAGAGTACAGTCTCAGTATATGTTGTTGTATCGATACACTTGCATCCCGGCTGATCCCCGAGGATGTTTACCGGGGGAGGCTGTGACCCCTGACCCGAGGCCTTTACCGAGGGGGGGGGGGGGCAGACCTTTGACTTGAGGCCTTTCTGGCTAGAATCACGTGTGGGTCTGGGATCCCGTGATTCGGACTGTACTAGCACAGATGTGTCCATGAGAGACCTCGTTGGATTTTTACATGCATGCTCAGTACGCTGGAGGAGTATGAGTTTACCTCGTGTACGAAAAATAACTTTTTTGTCCCTCAAAAGTTATTTGTCGTACACTCATACATGTATTGTCATACACTCATACATGTATTGTTATTTGTCTCTCAGTACGCGACAGAATTGTTGCACAATGTTCTCAGAAGGAAGGCGGCTGTCCCTCAAAAGTTCGTGCTCTAAGATGTACGACAAATAACTTTTTTGTCATTCGAGAGCTCAATAACACTCATAAATGTACTGCTGGTATTCGAGACCAAAGGGGTAAGCATCTTGGTTCTCATGCCATCAAGTCCATTGTTTGTTCTGAGTTAAAGTCCGATCCTTCTGTAAAGCTGAGAGAAATAATGTCAACATTGCAAAATTCTTATTGCTTGCATGTGTCCTATCGCAAGGCTTGGTATGCAAGAGAGTTGGATGCACGTTCTGTACAGGGCAACGAAGGTGACTCCTACTCTAAGTTGTCGTGATATCGTGAGTAGGTGTTGGCTACCAACCTTGGTTCTCATTGCATCTTGGAGGTGAATCCTCTCACTAGACGTTTTGAAGGCTTCTTCTTATGTTTTGGTGGCTGTATTAAGGGGGTTGTGTCATGCGTGCCTATTTTGTTTATTGATGCTGCTCATCTTAAGAGAAAGTACAAGGGATACATGCTTTGTGCCATTGGAAAGAACAGTAACGAAGGTTAGTTTTTCAGTTTCTGGATATTGTGTGAAACTAGTAACAGTAGTACTTTCTGAAAACTACAGTAGTACATGCATCAAAGTTTTAGTTAGCAGGCATCAAGTCCCAGTAGAGTAGTACTTTCCAACAACTTGAGTAGTACTTTGAACAAACTGTTGTAGTATTTTCCATGTGATAGCATAATTATCCAAGTGTTTTTTTTTCTAACTCCATCTCTTAACAATTTGCAGAATTCTACCATTTTGCATTTGCTGTTGTAGATTTTGAAAATAAAGCCAATTGGATTTGGTTTGTCGATCATCTCTACATTATTTTGTCGCCACAAGCAAGGACTATTTGTGACGACCCGAACCAGAATTGGTAGAGTAATCAGCGTAATCCACGAGTTAGTATGTAATCACAGTTTTTCGTTAATTGTGTGGTTTGCCGGTTTTGTTTGCGACTTAATTATCGCCCAGGAATTTGAGTTGAGTCTCTTCTCGAGAGTTGTTGTACACGTGATTTCGAGTTCGTGGGCGGTTCCGGATGATTTTTCTGATGACCGAGGAATATAATATGATTATTCGAAATTTCAGAATATCGACGAGTTTATCCGTTCGTATCGAGTTTATCCGAAACGTAATGGTTATCCATTTTGGACCGTCGATCGTCCTGAGGCGCGAGTATAAATATCGGAAATAGTCGAAAATTGTCGAAAAACACTGTTTGGGAAGTTTGACCGGTGTTGACCGAGCTGTGATCGTTGACTTTCTGTTGACCGGTTCTCCACCGCGCTTCCGCCGTCGGGTTTGACAATTACGGCCACCTCCGGCCGAGTTATTGGTATGAATCGATTCCTCTTTCAATTTCCTACAGTTTAGAACTTGGAATTGTTGAAATTGATGCCGGAATGAGGTAGAACGGAGAGGTTGAAGTTTTGGATTTTTCGGCCGGAATCGGCCTCGTTTGGGGGTGGCGCTTCGGCGACTTTCCGGGGAGGAATTTAGGTGGAAATGGTTGGTTTTTGGACAGTGATCATTTCCCCTTTGATTTCAAGGGTTGAGGTGGAGCGACGGCCCCGGAATCGGCCGGGAAAGTTTTCCGGCGATTCTTGGCCGTGGCTCTTTCGAGCTGATTTTCGGCCACGGTCGTGGCTGGATGGTGGTGGTGCCTTGAGGAAAGTTGCTCGGCTTGGGGAGGAGAACAGTTTGGGAGCTTGGTCGCCGGAAAAACTCTCCGGTTGACGGCGCGCCGCCGCTGGCGGTCAACGCCGGAGCTTCGACGACCCGTTGACTTTTTGGAATTTAGTGATTTTAATGTCGTTTTACTCGTATTCGCGCCCCGATCGTCGCTTGAGGTTTTCGAGTTGATTTGGGTATCGGATTTTCAGTCGAGGGTTTTGAGTGGAGATTTTGGGAATTTTTTCGATTATTTTGTACTGTGTTATATATTTTCGGGAATGGTTGGTTTCCGCGGTGTGGTACAGTGTTATGAGCTGTGATTTTGATCAGATATATTTGTGATTATTTAGGGGATCGAGATCGTGTTTCGGGCGAGGGATCTTTCGCCAGGCCACGTGATTAGCACGAGTGCGCACTTTGCTCGTCTGTGAGTGGACCTTTCTTTTCACTGATCGATTGCGAGTCTTTACATTATATTTTACGAGCATGAGCATATGTTTGTGATTATGACCTATACGAGCATGTGTTTTACGATTGTGCTTTATACGTATGTATGAAACTATTTATGATTTGATTTACACATAGTACAGTCACTGTTTATGTTGTTGTATCGATACACTTGCATCCCGGCTGATCCCCGAGGATGTCTACCAGGGGGAACTGTACCTTGTGACGATATATTTTCGGGTGGGTACAGATTTCTGTTCCTTGTGCCGATGTATTTTCGGGTAGGAACAGATACCCTGACCTGAGGCCTTTCTGGCTAGAATCACGTGTGGGTCTGAGATCCCGTGATTCGGACTATACTAGCACGGATGTGTTCATGAGCGACCCCGTGGGATTTTTCTATGCATGCTCTGTACGCTGGAGGAGTTTGAGTTCACCTCGTGTACTATTTAATGTTCATTCATTTTTGACTCGCATATGTTATTATAACATATATTATTCGGCGAAATACATTTATTTTCGTCCACTCACTCTAACGGTTTTCATGTCTTTTCCCTGGGCTTTTCGGTTTTCGTGCCCAGTTTGCTGTTCGGATTCCGCTGTCTCATGTCGTGGTCGGAGACTTGTTGTTCGAGCTACCTGTGTTTTCCAGTAGGTTTCTTGTTTCGCCTACTGTTGTATATTTTATATATAGATACACTAGAGGTCGCTCTGATACGTTACGGATACATGTTTTATACGGATTTTTCCCAGATTTTCTATATATTACAGTTATGTTTATTGTGTATTGTTATTAATATGATATTGAGAAATCCAGATGGGATTGGTGCCCACGGTTTGGCTTTTGTGGCATAGGATGAAGTGTTATTTTCTGGGTGCAGGTAAAGGCAATTCCGCGTTAGTAGCGTTACTCTGCCGAAATTTTAATGGTTTTTGTTGGTTCGTGTTTTCAGAAGGGGTTTGATTCCGGTTTAGGAAACTAAATCGGGGTTGAGTTCTTTCACTATTACTTTCTTCACGGATCGACATGAAGGGTTATAGGATGTTGTTGCTATGGTATTCCCTGACTCTCCTCATTCCTACTGTTACTATCACTTGAAAAAGAATGTGAAAAAATTTTATGAGAAGAAAATGGGCGTTTATGATGTGCAAACCATTAAACATGATTTAATGACTTTGGCATACTCTCCAACAGTTGCTTGTTATGAATTCAACCTTCCAAAGTTGTTGATTTCTAGCCAAGATCTTATGAGGAACTTCTTGAATACGCTGGTTTTGGAGAAGTGGTATAACGCCTTCTTCAAAGGTGATAGACATGGGGAAATGTCCAACAGCGTGGCTGAATCTTTCAATAATTGGACAAGTGAATTGCGTTGTCTTCCTAATTTTGAGTTGCAGCTGCTGACATTGGCAGATCGATTCTTTTCCTTATCCCCATGCACTTGTTGCTATACAACATGCCGGTATTGAGTCCATTTACTCTTACAGCGAGAATTTCTATGAGGTTGGAAGTTATGGGGCTGCCAATGAGTTTGGTATTAAGCCAATACCAAACATTAAGAAGTTTTACCATGCTGCTCTGAATGAACCGGCAATTGTGAAGCCTCCGTTGACAATAATCTCATTCAATCGTTTAAAGGATACTCACATGAAGTCTTTCGTCGAAGTTGGGAAGGCGCCAAGGCCAATCAGATGTGGTCGTTGTGGCGAAAAAGGAAGACACAACAGATTGACATGTACCAAAGTCATCAGCAGCTAACTAATATCTATGTTACTCACAGGTAGTATATTCACCAGTCTACAATAGTACACTCAGCCTAAATATATAATTTTTCCAACTAGTGTCTATATTAATCACAAGTAGTATTTTCACCGGTCTACAATAGTACACTCTGCCTGAACAAATATTTTTGCTGAGGCATGTCCATTTTCTTTACATACACTATATTAGCCACAAGACATAGTTGGTACGAATACAAGTCATTGGTAGTACACTTGGTCCAAATCGCTTGTATCGAGTGTTTTTTGATAAACATACAATGTGATTCTTAATTATATAATACATTCTACTTTAACGTAATTTTTTCTTGTGCGATTTTTTTAACATACTAATTCGAGTTTGTTGTTCTTCGGTTTTGTGATTTTGTGTTGGTCAATTGTGTGTTTTTGTATGTGATAACGCTTTGTGTGTGAGACCAACTACATTAGTACTATCCAAAAATAATAGTAGTACACTCATCATACAACAAAAGTAGCACTACTCTTATTAAAAATATTAATCACATTAAATCAATTTTAAACATTCATCGTAGTACTCTAGTAAGCACTACTGTTTCAGAATAGAAAGTACTACTTCACAAAAATTTAGTGTATTAACACTACTGTTGTCTGTAGTAAGCACTACTCCAAAACATTCAGTGTACTACGTACTTCAACACATGGTAAGTACTATTGGTTCACAACAGAAAGTACTACTTCACAAAAATTTAGTGTATTACTAACATTATTTCAGTCTCTACTAAGTACTACTTCAAAATATCCAGGGTACTACTTTAACACAATGCAAGTACTACTGTTTAGTAATGTCAAACCATAACAGAAAAGAAAGTGCTACATGAAACCTAACACAAAAGAAAAAACAGAAAAAACATAAAGAACTACTTAGACTTTGCTTTGTTTCTTGGGTTTCTTCTTGTAATTTTGTAATAGTAACGCGGGTCCTTTGTCGTAGTCTTCATCTTCTTGTTCTTGACAGCTTTTACCATTAAAGGAGGTGATTTTCATTTTTTTTCTTGTCCTTCTTATTTTGCGACCCCAGTTGTCGTGTTGGTGCTTGTGCCATGCTATCATTTTTGAACTTTGATCTGATCTCATATCTATCATCCTTGTTGTCCCGCATGTCATCAAATTAAAAAAAAAAAATCAAATTCTGGAATGCACAAAAGTGGGCTGCTAAAGAATACTAAAAATGAGTAGTAAATGCACTAATACACAACATACCAGGGTGATTTCGTCATCTTCGGCTTCTTCTTCACCTTCTTCTTCTTCTGCTGATGCTTCTTCTTCTTCTTCTTCTTCTTCTTCTTCTTCTTCTTCTTCTTCTTCTTCTTCTTCTTCTTCTGTTGGTTTCTGACTTTGTGTCTCTTCTTCTTATGCTTCTTCTTCTTCTTCGGATCCTTCTTCTGCTTCTACTTCTTCTCCTTCTCCTCCTCCTCTTTCAGCTTCTTCTTCCTCTTCAGATCCTCCTTGTGATTCTTCTTCTGTTTCTTTCTCATTCTGTAATAACATTGGAAACAACACATTAAGCTTTCTGGAAATTGAAATAAGAGAACAACACATTAAACTTTCTGATATCTAACATACCACACACTACCACATATTAACGTACACACTACTGCTTAACAACATATGCACTACCACTGTTTCACATATGCACTACTAATATTTCACATATGCACTACTACTATTTCATAGATGCAGTACTGCTGTTTCACAAATGCAATACTACCACTTTTAGAGATGCACTACTACCACTACTTCACAGATGCACTACTACCACTGAATCACAAATGCACTACTACACTTTCACAAATGCACTACTACTATTTCACAACCAGTATTCAGACAAGTGATATTAACTCAAGCACATGAACATATATTAGAGAGAGAAAGTTACCTCCCTTCCTAAGAAATTGGAACTTGAGAATCCAAAAGCTTAATTTTGGCTAGCTCACGTTCAAGCTCTTCATTCTTCGATTCCAATACTGCAATCTTCAAATGTGCATCTCCGAGCAGCTTTAGAGCTTGGTCTCTTTCATTCCTGGAGTTATCTTCGATGGAGGACTTTCCCTTGAACTTTGACTTCATAATCTCCAGTTTCTTGGCACATTCCTCATTTTCACATATAAACTTTTCCACCATCCCCATCAAAAAGTAATTTTGCTCTGCCATCTTCAGTTTTTGGTCGTGAAGTTTGCTGATTAGTTTTTGAGTGTCGTCAACCTCTTTTTGAGTTGGAGACGACTGCGATGCTGCCATATCTTATAGAGAGGCAATGATGTCTTCACGGTTCTCTTGGGCTCTCTTCTCCCTCTCCATCAATTCTTCTTTAGATATTTTCTCCTTGAAATTTAAAACAGAAAGCACTAAATCAGACAACAAAACACATGAAGCACTAATCTAGACAACAGAACATACTACTAGTGTTCAATGAATATACTATTAGTTCAAAACATTGAATACTTACCCACATATTGAATGAGGGAGCATCCATGTTATCTTCAAACCAAAGGAAGTTCTCCTCACTCAGTCGTACCTTTAGAATGTTGACATGCATCTTCTCATTAAGCTCCTCATCAGAGAGCTTTTGAAGCTCTTTGTGAAGCTTCATCAGCTGCCAATGCGTGAATTTAAGAGGATGGTTCTTTCTCGCTTCAACTCTTGGACAGATTTGTGTCCTCTCCTCAACCCAATACTGTTCCACAACAAATACACTATTAGAGACCAACAAACACACTATCACAGACCAACACTTAAACTATCAGAGACCAATAAAGATAGTACCATACCATTATTAGCGGGAAACAGCCCAATAGATTCAATGGACTCTTCTTTGACTTTCCAAGCCCCTTCTCTAAATGTTTCAAAAGAAGTTTGGATCAACCGTAGTTTTGAAGGCCATTCAAATCTTGAGCCAAGTTTATTGCATTCCACGAGACCATAGAAGATGAATTTGCGAAGAAAAAAGTTGACAGCAGATAAATGATCAGCCATGTTGCAATGTCCTTTGCAATGTTCTTGCCATCCTTATTCTTGTTGTCGAACGCTTCCTTTACATAATCATCAAGGTTCAAAATTGGCACATGTTGTGGAATATTGTACTTCTTCGTGAAGAGCATCTCGCTCTGTTTTCCATGCGTCGAATCCATGTCAATTTCCAACCCTGAAGCATCAATACCAGAAACAGTCCATGGGTGAATATACTTCTGTAAACAATCGCATGTACTATCACATGAAAGCAAATGCACTAACACGATAAAAAAAAGAATTATACCATCAATTGGCGGACCAAAGAGGTTATAAACATCTTCTGGTGTGAAATAATGCGCTCTCCCATAGATTATAAAAGCCCTATTTTCTACATCCCAAAAGTTTTTCATTCGTATTATGTCATCTATACACTTGTGTGTGTCTTTGGATAACATGGTGCCATGAGAAAATAGCCAGATCACCCTTCCAAAAGGTGTATTTCTGAGTAATTTCACCGTATCATCAAGCAAATCAATTTTTGTGTCGCTGCATCTGTGACGACCTGAAACAGAATTAGCAGTGAAATCAGCTTAATCCACGAAGTTGCACGTAATCACTGTTTTTCGTAAATTGATTAAATTGTCGAGTTTGATCACGACTTAATTATTGTCCGAGAATTTGAGCTGAGTCTCTTATCGAGAGTCGTTGTATGCGAGATTTCGAGTTCGTGGGCGGTTCCGGATCATTATTTGGACAACCGAGGAATAAAATATGAATATTTGATGTTTCGACGTAATCGGGTTTAAAAGGCGGCTTTCTTAACGACTAAATTACCGGACGAGAATTTGGTTTCGGATTCTTCACGGAAGTTGTTGAGAATTTAATTTCGAGCTCGTGGGAACTTCCAGAGCATTATTCCGAGTTATGAGGATTAAGTTGTGAATATTTCTAATTGTTGATTATTTAGTCGGTTAAAGTATGTGTTTGGGGGAAACGTTGACTTTTTATCGATTTGGTCGATGTATTTGACTTTGGGTGATAATTGAAGAATAAGTTGAGTCGAGTTTGTTGCCGCGAGAATTATTGAAATCGGAATTTCGACGCGAGAGTTACGGATGTTTACAGTTTGTCGAAATACGTATTTTTGGAAGTTTCTATTTTGGGAAAGTATAAAAGGAGGTTTCCCCTTTGGGAAAGTCAACAGAGGAAGCATTAATGTGTTGACCGAGTTGACCGAGTCAACTCGGTGGTGGAGGAGGCCGACGGGAAGCGTTGTGCTCCACGGCGGCGTGGTGGATTTCGGCCACTCCAAGGCACGGGATAAGTCCCGTTCGACGCGCAGTGGTCCCCTCGTGGTGGTGCCGGCTACCGTTCACGGCGTGGCTCATGGTGGAGAGAGAAATTTTGGGTGAAAGTTTGGGATTTTTGGGGTTAATTGTTGGTTTTAATTCCGGCTGAATTGAGCTACAATTTGTTATGGGCTTTGAAGCTCTCCTCTCCATGATTCTAACCATGTAAGTATGGAGTTCTAATTTTGCTTGTGTGTGGAGAATTTTGGATTTGAAATTTGTGAGACAATTCGGGTTTTCGTGAAATTGAGCTAGTTAGAGTTTGAATTGGCCCTTGTTGCAGTTATGAAAGTTGCTCAGTGGGTGATTTTGAGTGGAATAGGGGTTGCTCCGCAGAGGAATGTTCAGTTTGGGGGTGGCGCCGCCGGCGGCGGCGGTTAACGGCGGTCAAACTTTGACTTTTTGGGGTTTTCGACAAGTTGCATGTCGTTTCACTCGAAATCACGTCCCGATTGCTGTGGGGAGGTTCGTTTTTCGAATTGAGCGACCGAAATTACAGCGAGGTATTGAGGTGTAATTTTCGGATTTTCGACAGTTTGTCGTAATCAGATTACGTGTTTCCGAGAACGGTGGTTTCTCGTGATTTGACTTGAATTGTCGAGTTATGACTTTGAGTAATGGATTTTGTGAATATTCAGGAGTTCGTGATCGTTCTTTTGGCAAGGGATTTTCTACCGGATCACGGGTTAACGCGAACTGCGTTACGCTAGTCTGTGAGTAGACAATTTCTTTTCACGGATTGTTTGCGAGTCTTTATATACGTTTTACGAACTTGAGCATGCATACGAGATTTCGATTTACATGAGCATGTGTTATACGATTATGCTTATACCAGTATATATTACGTATATACACTTATATATTGTTTCATGCATTTGCATCGAACTATTTACGATTTGGTTTACACATAGTACAGTCTTAGTATATGTTGTTGTATTGATACACTCGCATCCCGGCTGATCCCCGAGGGTGCCTACCTACCAGGGGGGACTGTTTCTTGTGCCGATGTAGTTCCGGGTGGAAACAGATACCTTGACCTGAGGCCTTTCTGGCTAGAATCACGTGTGGGTCTGAGATCCCGTGATTCGGACTGTACTAGCACGGATGAGTCCATGAGCGACCCCGTGGGATTTTATGCATGCTCTGTATGCGTGAGGAGTTAGAGTCTCCCTCGTGTACCCGGACGCGTGAGGAGTTAGAGTCTCCCTCATGTACCATTTGATTATTTATACATTCCGACTCGCATATGTTTTTATAACATATATTAATTAGCGAAAGACATTTATTTTCGTCCACTCACTCTAACAGTTTCATGTCTTTCCCCTAGGCTTTTCGGTTTCCGTGTCCAGTTTGCAGTTCGGATTCTGGTGTCGCACGTCGTGGTCGGAGGCATAGTGCTCGAGCTACCTTGTTTATTCCAGTAGGTTTATTGTTCTACCTACTGTGGTATACTTAAATGATTATACATTAGAGGTCGCTCTGAGTATTCTGTTGTATATGTTATACGATTTTACTCCGGATTTTAGTAAAGTACAGATATATTTACTACTTTACATTATTGTTGATATATTGAGAAATCCGGATGAGAATGGTGCCAACGGTTTGATTTTTGTGGCATAGGATGAAGTGTATTTTTCGCGTGCAGGTACTGGTAATTCTACGTTAGTAGCGAAACTCTGCCAAAATTTCTACGGTTTTTGTTGGTTCGTGTTTTCGAAGGGGTTTGATTCCAGTTTAGGCAACTAAACTAGGGTTGGGTCCTTTCAGCATCATGTTGAAGAAGCCGCAAAATGTAGACCGATTTTGAACTTTCGACTGTTTTTTCACCACTACTTGCATTTCTTCAGCTGCGAAACAACAAAATGGACATCAAAATACTACTACAGACTACCATAGATTAACGTAGACACTATTTCTTAACACATATACTACCACTGAATCACAAATGCACTACTACTGTTTCACTGATACACTACTACTGTTTCACAGATGCACTACACTTTTAACAAATGCACTAGTACCACTGATTCAAAAATGCACTACTACTGTTTCACAAGTGCACTATTACTGTTTCACAGATGCACTATCACTGGTTCATAGATGCACTACCACTGTTTCACAAATGTACTACAATCACAACTGCACTACAATCACTGTTCTACAGATGCACTACCACTGTTCCACAAATGCACTACAATCACAAATACACTATCACTGTTCCACATATGCACCATAATCATAAATGCACTATCATTGGTTCAAAGATGCACTACCACTGTTCCACAGATGCACTACAATCACAAATACACTATCACTAGTTCACAAATGCACTATCATGTTCCACAGATGCACTACAATCACAAATACACTATCACTGTTCCATGGATGCACTAAAATCATAAATGCACTATCAATACAGTAGATCCTTATAACCTTTACCTATTTGTGTTGCTTGTTTCGACGGGATGCATTTTTTTGCAGCTGTGGGAGGAGCCAATGGCGGAGGCTAGGGTTTACATCTGCAGGAGGGCAAAACTCATAGTTAGAACTTGAACTGAACCCTAACAAATTGATGTGAAGTATGAGACACAAAATGCACACAAACATTCACAAAACAATCACTATATTTCATACAATAAAAGACACACGCAGAGAGAGAGAGAGAGAGAGAACAGCGTCGGTTTGATTCGAGGAGCAAGCTACTTCGGAGGCGAGTTCGGCGGAGTGGCGGAGACAAACAGCGACAAACGATGGAGCTCTGAAGGCACGTTTTTGATTTTTTGGGTATTTTGGGTCTGACTTTGGTCTGAAGAAGAGAGTGAGAGAGAGACCAGTTTATATAGGATGGCATTAGACGTAAATAAATTAAATGTGAGAGTTTTTTTTGTTAAATCAGATAACCTTATTTGGGTAAAAAATATTATGTGACCTTATACATAAGATTAATCTTACGTAAATAATAATTTGCCCTAAATTCAATACACCATGCTCGCAAAATTGTAGGTATTCGCAGGCATAGGTGTGTGTGTACAGTGTACTACGTTTGAATTGGTGCATCTAATATCGTAATAATAGTTAGTTTTGATTTTAGTTACCTACTATGACAACAAGAAAATGGAGATCCAGATTTATGCAATATGGCATATAAAATACCTGGAGAACTGCATACATGAAAAATCCTCAACAAGAAGATTAACTCATCAAGGGAAGACGGGCAGAAGAAACTCTATTTAGAAGTGCTATTTTGTTGTAAAATTCGTGGAACAAATGTCTAATCATTTTCTTTTAAGCTAATTACACAGATGAATCATGTGAGATACAAAAATTACATTTTAGGGACAGCAATAATCCCGCTAATCTACCTCTATCCTTCGGATGGCAAACTATGAAAATGAGGCAAACCTAGAGAAATACTCTGAAGCAGCCTAAAGAATAACATATATTACAAAAGAAAATAAGGAATGCACAAAAGGTATGACATCACCTTTACTGTCATCTCCTTTGGGGGTCTATGATTGGATTCATTTCCATTTGTACAGGGCTAGATAGCCTTGGATTGCCAAACTTCTCAGCCTCTCTTGCAATCTGAACATCACAAGGACTATAGTACTGATACAGAAACTTTACAACAAAATGAGGAATGACTGCTGTTATTATGATTGCAAGCAAACATAACCAAAATGGTCCCGTCTTCATGACTTCAAAAATGGCCCTGTTAAATTCGGCCGAGAGAAAGTTTGTAAGTATGTGATAACTTGGCATATGTATACATACTAATCTTTGCGTACAAAACAGATGAACAAACTTGAGGAGAGTTAACTCGCTAGCAAACTTTTAAAGATGGAACCATACATATTTTATTTTTCTGTGCTCAAGAGATAACTCAAGTAACTATGTAACATCCACTTTTGTGGTGTGCTTTATTGGACTATGACTGTGAGCAGTGAGCTATTTGCACCAAAATTACTGAATGATATAAGGAGTAGGAGAGGGCATATTATTTTATCCATAGAACATAATCATTCCATGCATTCCATCATGACATACAGCATGAATGATTTCCACTGCATCTTATATGGTGCGTGAACTGTATATGCATGTATGCTTGTGCAAAAAAACAAGATAAGAATATAACATTACTAAAGTAGGGGGGACATACCAGTAGCCAACCAGTGAAGGTATAGCATCAATCACAATGACACAAATCCAAGTTGCAATGATAGATCCCCAAATAGCTGCATGTGTAATCCAACTCCACCGGATGATATCCATAGCCAAGTGTAAATTAACTAATATAACCACTGAAAGAGTCCAAAGATCTCCTATACTTGAAGCATCGATGGTGCTACCCCAATATGCACACAGGGGGATAAAGAAGACAGCCAGACTTTGCCAAATTGTGTCAACCATTATTAACCAAAATAATTTTTTGTTATAGCACTCTTGTCTGTGACCAGCTCCGTATAGTTGAGGATAGCTTAGTAGGGTCATTCTACTCAGGTCCTTGTCAAGAATCCCGACAGCTATTGTTGGTACTGCAGTGTAGATTATAGAATACAAAACACTGCTCCATTCGGTGATTGCAGTTGTCAAAGTGAAACAAGAAAATAACACATACCTGCACACAATCACAAGAACATATAAGCAGCTATTACAATAAAGGAAGTATCATATTTACGGAGGTAATCAACTGATTCTTCTCTCAGTGTTCATATCATAACTGCCGCCACAAGTCAAACATATATAATAACACAAGCAATATGTGACCTAAAATTGAATCCAAAATCATTCAATTGTGTCAAGTAATCTTGAATTAGGTTGCGCGAATTAAAATGGAATCAATAATCTTCTCTAAATGACTGATCTGAAACATAGAAACCATGCTTAATCCTCTTGGTATTTTTCTCATTCTTTTGTTTCTACTTTAGAAAAGCAGACATGGTGAATTTCCAGGTTCAAGGAAAAGATAGGAATTCGGCACAATTGCCCCATCAGTCTTAACCAACTAGGCTAGGAAGTATCATGTGAATTAATGGCATGCAAGAACTGAAATTTCGTATCCAAAAACAATTTACTCACCAAAACAAAATGAGAACAAACACTGCATTCCTATAAAAGTTGTATAATATCATGTAGCCCATTCGCTGGTAATTCCAATGCCCATGTACCAACAAGAGAGGAACTAAGAATCTGAACTGTCCCATTGCAAAATCTGAAGCCATGACAGCTTGTCGACCCTCTTGGCCACTGATTCCAACTCCGACATCAGCCATTTGGATCATCGAAACATCATTAGCACCTATTAATATTACCAAAAAACATTGATCAAGACGAAATGCCAAAAAGACTTATAGGATATGTACAACATCAAAAGCAAAAGATAGTGATTTTGGTATTTGATTGACAGAATAATAATTACCATCCCCAATGGCAAGCGTCATATCAGCAGTCCTATTTTTCACAAGCGCAACAATTCCGGCTTTTTGCAGCGGAGCCACTCGGCAACAAAGCACCACAGAACACTTGTTCGCTAATTCGAATAACTGCAATACAAAATATATCAGTACATGGACATCAAAGAGTAATTTTAAAACTAATCTTGTTGGTCAGAAGGCAACTACCTTTTCTTCAAGTTCACTGTCAAGAATATAAACAAGGCTGGTACCATCGATAATTAAAGCTACATGAGTTAAACCATCTTCAGAACCACTAGGGTGTGCATCCCCAGACACGGTCATGATCTTCCTTGACATGAGTATGGCATCTTCTAAACTTCGTCGACATGACTCCATAGAGGTGCTGTTAATTATGATCTGGGTCATCGTCCTTGTCAGAAGCTTTGAGGAGTAGCCAATTGATATGGCAGTTTCTTGCTTGTCACCTGTCAAAACCCACACCTGAATCCCTGCAGTTCGTAGAGAGTCAATGGCTTCAGGCACCCCCAGTTGCAGTTTGTCTTCAATACCAGATGCACCTAAAATGATGAGATTGTTCTCTATGTTGCTAGCAACCTTGCGAAGCAGAGCAGCCCTACCAATTAAAGCAGTACTTGCAGCGTCAAAAGATGAGTGCCACTGCTCAAATTCTGAAGCAGTGAGTTCTCTCGTTCCCACAACAAGTGTTCTTAAACCCAGAGAGGAATAAGCATGAATATGAGCTTCTGTTGCGCGCATTATATTCAAGTTCAACTTTTTGTCCGTCACACTGAACATGGTTGTATCGGCACCCTTTACGAACACTTTCACAGTTTTATCAGGGCATCCCAATATAACAGACATTCTCTTCCGGTCACTATCGAATTCATGCAAACCCAGAACACTGAACCTGCACTGCCATGAGTGGGAGATTATGATTGAGAAGTTAAAATTGACACAAAAAAAATTGCTGTAATACATTCATGTTTGTGCAAAGTCACAGACATCTCGACGAGTTGTCTTGAGGAATTAGACAGCTGAAACATTACCTTTGTCTTTCTCCTTGGATATCAATAGTTATATGACCAGACGTTCTTTCAATAAGCATAAATCCATAGGCAGCAGCAGCATTAACCAATGCCTGTTCATCTGGAGACTCCCCTTGGTAATCAATCAATCTCACATTCGGTTCAGACGATTCTGTAAGAAGCGGAACAATAGTATTACAAGCTGCCAAGGCAAGGAAGAACTCATGCACAATTTTGGCTTCTTTGGTGTCATTTCTACTTCTTAATAATCGTAGAAGATTTGGGTCAGCCTTTATCTTCATCTTTGGCCTCAGAACAATTCCATCAACTGACATCATATAAAGCAAGTAAGAAGTTGGAATACAGTAAAAGAAGCAAAACAAGAATATCAATCAGAAGAGAGAAAATTCTTCAAATGGAAAAGACTTCTTACTTGAAACATTGTGCACCAATTGGTCCTTCTCCAAACTGCTTCTCCCACCATTATAATCTACTCCCCAAATGCTTGCACATTGAAATTCCATCTTGTTCTCGGTAAGTGTACCAGTTTTATCCGAGAATACATACTTAATTTGTCCTAAATCTTCATTTATATTTAAAGCTCTGCATTGGAATCTTGCATTAGAAGTCTCATCATACATTTGACTATCTTTTATCATGAAGTAAGCCTGACCAACCCTGACAAGCTCCATAGATATGTACAACGAGATGGGTATCATGATCTGGAACACAATTATAGACATGAGGAACGTGAAAACAATCTCTAACCCCCATCCGTAATAATTATAGTTTTTCACTTCCCCTTCAGAGTAGTCCTTCTTCCTGTAGAAAAGTATGTCATCCAAGTAATCATTCTTGCGCCTCAACCAAACTGCAGCACAGAAAGACACAACTGTACACAAAGCAACGAGAAACAGCGAGAGCATGATGATCTCATAGTTCATACGAGTCTCGAGACGACTCCTCTTGGAGGGCGCTCCGGAGCTGTTGAGCATAACTTTGGTCTCACGACCAGTGTACACAGCCACCCCGAGGGCCCATTGCGTATTCTTAAGCTCACAGCCTCGGAGCACAATGTTGGAGGGTCCAAGTGAGAGCCTCTTGCCATCTACTTCCATGAATGCCTGAAATCCGTAAATGTTCCTGTTGGGTGTCTCGCACTTAATGATCCCAGTAATGTTGTCCTTTTCAGGGGACTTGGAAAGAGTCTCTTGTTTCGCATACCGAGTCTTCAAATTGGACTCCCCATCTAAGTTAATAGTCTGCACAAAAGCAACCCCAGTAGGGTCACTAGTCGATAACAGCACCATATCACAAGGAATACCCTCGTTGGCTTCGATCCTAATGATGTCTCCAACGCTCACATGCTTCCATTTCTTCGGCCTAAACTCCTTATCAACTAAAACCGAGGCTATACGATTGTTCTCAATGCGATCAGAGCGGTGCCTCCTATAGTCCTCATAAGCATCTTTCACAGCAGTAACAAGAAGCACAAAAGCCAATGGCATAATGGAAACTCCGCGGCCGAAAACAGCAAGCTGAGGGAGCTGATTGAGCACGGCAATGACTAAGAAATAGAGATAGGCTACTCTATGAAACTGTTCAAACAAATTCCTAGGCAGAAATGTGAGCACTGAATACTTTGTAGTCCTAATAGAATTGCCAGAAAACTCAAACCTCTCGAAGTTGATGTGAACCAACCTCACATCCTCGTCCTTCATTTCTCTCTGAGACTGAGACTGAGACCGAGCTTCCGAATCAGCTCTTCCGGAGCCATGCCGTACGGACGGTTTGGACTGAAATGAAGAAGAAGAAGAAGCGCTTCGCAGAGAAGGCGAAGAGTTGAAGGAGTTTTGGTTTTCCATGGCGACGAGTGAGTCGTGGGTACTGGGTGTTCTGGGAGATGGGATCAAAAGAGGCCGATTTGAGGTCATCGAAAAAGATCAAGATGAGATCGCAATTGGGTAAACATGAATATGATATTGGGTACTGGTGTATATACAAAATGATGATGATGATGATGATAATGATGATGATGATGATGATGATGGAGATAGAAGAGAGATTTGATGATATGAGCCAAGAAAAGAGAAATGGAGAAAAGAGGTCGAAGATTGCAAGAAATTGGGAGCCAAGTCGTACATGGATGGCGTCCGCGATGACCAACTACATATTAATAGGATTCAAAATTGAAGAACAATCGTGGGATGTTGCGATTGGAGACATAGGGGAGAAGAAAGAGCTGTGCTCTTGCTGTTGGTTTGGCTCTTTGATTTTTGAAACCTTCTAGAAGAAAAGGAAAGCTTTCTTCTTCTTCCTTCGTCTCTATTTCGCCAGATATTATTACTTTATTTCATTTAATTGCTGCTAGCATTGAATTTCCAGTTCTTGAATACCCCACCCTAATCTCAGGCCGGCCTGCTTTCTCATTCATTTTTGGAAAAATTCTCATTAACCACTAAAAAGTCTCCCAAATTTCCACTAACCAACTGACTCTCGGAAAAACTTTCCTTTCAAAATAAATTTACTTGATTTCTTATATTTTCTTTTCAAAATTACCCAAGCCAAAACCTTCTTTGTCTCTAATCAGGCGAATCGAGTCCCCTGCCTACTTTCAAACCACCTCCTCACTCTTGTTGGAGCTTATGCTTATTCAACGTGGACACAGTAATTCTCTATGAAGACCAACAATAACATTCATTTGGTGAAATAAGTAAAAGAGATTAAATGGTTCTTGACCTGGTCTAATAAGTATCTGGTCAAATCTGTTAAGATATTTATTTGAAACTTATATCAGGTTATAGAAGGCCGGTATGTTATCACGTATTTGGATGCTACATAAGTGGGATAGTTGGTCCTTGTGAGTAGGAAACTGTTATCCTTATGTTAGTATAAAAGGGGTCCCTGAGAGAGCTCATAATCACGTTCAATACACTACACCTCACATAAAGTTGGACT
This sequence comes from Geum urbanum, assembly GCA_946800695.1. Lineage (NCBI taxonomy): Eukaryota > Viridiplantae > Streptophyta > Magnoliopsida > Rosales > Rosaceae > Geum > Geum urbanum. The sequence goes on from OX327015.1 coordinate 10,414,822, forward strand.
GGAGCATTTCTTAGAAGACCTCTTGTGCAACAAGCTGGAGCATCACTCAGAAGATTGCTTGTGCAGCAGACTAGAGATGATGAATATGAATCAAGGTATTGCTCTTAGCAGGATTGTTTCTTTTCTTTAGATTACTCAATACATGAAGATGTGTTTGTGACCTGGTTTATGACTACAGTTCAATAGTTGGTATCAGAGCACGTCATAAAAATTCACAAACCATCATTGTAATACATGAATCTTGTTTGAGTTGTGTGTGAAAATCTGGAAAAAATTTCAATCTCAAGAACCCTAATGGGCCAATGACTAACCGAGGCCCATGTTCTTGTATTTTTCAACAAGCAACCTGTATATATATGTCGCGACCCGTTTTGAAACACGCAGATCTAAATGACCCGATCCATTTTCAAGTTTTTAAAACCTTTTGGTCGTTATGAACAGAACGGTCATGTTCAGAACCCAGTTTTGGGGATTAAGGTTCTTCACTAAAAATGAATTTCGATCCTGTTGTGAATGCTTTCGTTGCGCAAATGCTTCCGTGAATCACTTGTAAGTTTAAATTAAACAGTAAAACGTATATTGTTTCACTAATCGTTGTTTTGAAGCGCTGGATTGCGTCCTGGTACGTTTTATGAACTGAAACTTGAAAATCGTACTGTTTATGAGATTGGTCATGCATATGAAACTTAGACTCTCCTGGGGAGTAGGTTGCCGCCCAGATGGAACTTAAATTTCGAATTGTTTGAAGCTACATGCATGTTTTGAATGTCTTGATGATGTTTGAATTTGATTGGATGTGCTAAATTGTTTGAAAATTGAGTGTTCTGTGTATCTATGACTAATTCTACAAAATAGCTTGCATTAGAGATTATCAAATGCATATATGTTCCTCCCAGATTTATATGTGTTCGATGAAATCTTTTAAGACAAGCATGATTGGTTTTCTGACAATTTTAGTAAACTGAAATTGAGATAACACGAAGTTACAATCACAGGTCTTGAGTTAAGATAAATTTTTAAAACATATGTTGCTACAGCAAACTGTTTTGAAGGTACTTTATCTAAAACTATCAAGTTACAGACCTAAAGGAAATGCATCTTGTATCAAAATAAGAACTGTATCATCCACAGATGTTCTAAACTACACTTGTTTTGATTTTCAAAGGTGGTTCTGAAATCTTATACATTCTTAATAATAAAGCACATTATGGTCTTTTCTTTTTGCCTACAGGTATTGAATGATCATACTGTTTGATTTTGAATATGAAATGGTTCAGTCAAAATTAAAGAATGACTTGTGCTTTGCCATACAGGTAGCCTAGTTATAAAATAAAGAGTATGCTGCATAAAATGTATTCTGAAATACATTAGAACTTGTTGTGTTGTTTGACACTTGATGAGTTCTGTAAAGACTTTGTTGATATGATTTGGTTGAAATTTTCTTTCTAAAAATCTTACATATGTATATAGCTATGTATCTTAGATTTTCTTTTCTTTTGTTTTCAGCTCCTACTCCAGTTACCTATGGTGCTATTGTTCAATTGAATGGTAGCAATTACAAGGCCTGGAGAGCTGACATAGACCTTAATCTAGCTCAGCAGAATGTAGATTGGGTTCTGGACACTGAGATCACTGAGGCTGCTGAAGAGGGAGGTGTACCTAGGCAGAAATGGTTGAGGGCTAACAAAATCTGTAAGCTGACTATTCTGAAAACCTTATCTGATGTAGTAAAGGGTGGGATACCAGATAAAGACTTAGCTAGTGAGCTCCTTACTGCAATTGCTGAGAGGTTTTATGTTAGTGATAAGGCTGAGACTAGCATGTTGCTTGATGCACTTCATGGGATGAAGTTTGAAATGTCCATGAACATAAGGGAATACATTATGAGAATGATAGAGATAGCTGCTAAGCTTACTGCCCTTAGGTGATGACATGGTAGTGCTGTTAGTCCTTAAGTCTCTTCCTAAGGAGTTTGACCAGTTGAAGACCACATATAATACACAGAAAGACAAATGGACTCTAAATGAGGTAATTGTTGTTTGTGTCCAAGAGTATGAGAGGATGAAGCCTGTCACCATCCATTTTGTCCAAACCAATGCTCAGGAAGCCACACCAGAAAACAAACCTAGTTCCTTCAAGCTTAACCCATGTAAACCTAGCTCATCCAGAAGGTTAGGAGTCCAGAGGAAATCCATGAAACGCAGTGGGGGAAAAGGAAACTTTAAGTGCTTCTTTTGCAAGCTCAAAGGGCACATGAAGAAAGACTGTGGCAAGTATAAGGCTTGGAAGGCTAAGAGAGGTAATAAATCATTAATTAGCTTTTTTGTTGAGGTAAACTTAATATGTATTCAAACTGATAGTTGGAGTTTTGACACTGGTTCACCTGTCCATGTGACAAATTCTTTACAGGGGCTGGAAAACTTGAGGAAACCAAGGGGAAGTGAGATAAAGATCCATGTGGGAGAAGGAACAGAAGTAGGCATTGAAGCTATAGGATCTGTTAGGTTGATTTTAAGGCCTGGATTTTTTATTTTTCTAGAACCAGTGTATTGTGTTCCTACTATATATGGCTAGGAATTTGATTTCAGTTTCAGCTTTGGTTAAGAACAACTATCATTTTGTAATCGATTCAGATGGAATGAAAATAAATCATGATTCAGTTTATCTTGGTGTTGCTAAGTTAATTAATGATTATTGGACCTTACCTAATACTTCCCACAAGGAAATTCTGTTGCTTGAGAGTGATATTGCTTCTGTTTCTGGAAATAAAAGGAAGTTCAATGAAAAATAAGCCTTTCTTTGGCATAGGAGACTAGGACATGTCTCTAAAGAGAGGTTAAGGTTACTGGTTAAACAAGGGATCTTGCCTGAGTTAGATTTTTCTGATTTTGTGGATTGTATTGAATGTGTGAAGGGAAAATTCTCTAAACAAACTAAAAAGGGAGCCACTAGGAGTACTAGTTTGTTGCAGCTAGTTCATACTGATATATGTGGGCCTTTTGCAGTACAAACCATATGTGGGAATAGGTATTACATAACCTTTATTGATGATTATTCAAGGTTTTGTTATGTTTACTTAATATCAGAGAAGAGTCAGGCTTTAGACAAGTTTAAGATCTTTAAGTTAGAGGCTGAAAAGGAGTTAAATGCAGAGATTAAGTGTGTCAGGAGTGATAGAGGGGGTGAATACTATGGGAGATACACTGAAACTGGGCAACACAGCATTTGCACTGTTTTTAGAAGAAAATGGGATTTTGGCTCAGTACACTACTCCTGGTACACTTGAGCAGAATGGGGTAGCAGAAAGGAGGAATAGGACTCTCATGAACATGGTGAGGAGTATGATGAGCACCTCAGGACTTCCAAGATTTTTATGGGGAGAAGCCCTTAAAACAGCAAACTACCTAACCAATAGGATTCCTACCAGATCAGTATCTGTCACTAAGACACCTTTTGAGTTATGGAAGAGTAGAAAACCTAGTGTTTATCATACTCATGTCTGGGGATGTAAGGCAGAAGCAAGACCCTATAATCCTGATGAGAACAAGCTAGATTCTAAGACTGTGTCAGCATTTTTTATAGGATATCCTGAACATTCTAAGGGTTTTAGGTTCTATTGTCCCTCACACTCACTTAGAATCATTGAAACCAATAAGGCAGTATTCTTTAATGAGGTTAGCTATGCTCATCCAGTGGAGAATTTTGAGTTTGAAGAGGTAACTGAAGCTACAGAAGCTACAGCAGCAGTGGCATCCACTTCATCTGTAATTCTGGAGCCTATTGTTCATCAAAATGACTTTGATTTAGCTCCTGCACCTAATCCAGCACCACCTCAACAGCAACAACACCCTGAACCAGTAGCTTTAAGAAGATCTCAGAGGGAAAGAAGGTCCACTTTGGACTCATTATCCACTGAATTTCAGATTTATTTGAATGAAGTGGACTATGATATTGGAGAGATTCCAGATCCTTCAACATACAAGGAGGCTATGTCTGGGGATTATTCACATGAGTGGGAGAAAGCCATGAGTTCAGAAAATGAACTCTATGCATGTGAATAAAGTATGGGATTTAGTTGAATCTTCTAAGTCACAAAAGGCCATTGGATGCAAGTGGGTTTTCAAGACTAAGCTCAATGCAGATGGCAGTGTAGAGAGGTACAAAGCAAGGCTTGTAGCAAAAGGGTTTACTCAGAAAGGAGTGGACTTCACTGAAACCTTTTCACCAGTTTCTACAAAGGATGCATTTAGAGTTATTATGGCTATGGTGGCTCATTTCAACATGGAGCTACATCAGATGGATGTCAAGACAGCATTCTTAAATGGGGAATTAGATGAAGAAATCTTCATGAAGCAGCCAGAGGGCTTTATAGAACCAGGAAGTGAACATTTGGTCTGTAAGCTCAACATATCAATATATGGATTGAAGCAGGCTTCTAGACAGTGGTACCTGAAGTTTGATTCAGTGATTAGTGATTTTGGTTTTAGTGAAAACATTGTGGATGAATGTGTCTATATGAAATCAGAAGGAGGTGATTTTATGTTCCTTATTCTTTATGTTGATGATATACTGCTAGCAAGTACCGGCCAGCATGAGAATGTTACAGAAAACCAAAGCTTTCTTGTCAAAGAAATTTGACATGAAAGACTTAGGTGAAGCCACTTATGTTCTGGGAATAGAGATTAAAAGGGACAGATCCAGGTGTCTACTTAGCTTGTCACAGGAAAGCTACATCAACAAAGTCTTAAAGAGGTTTGATATGCAAAACTGTTCAGCTGGTGTAATCCCAATGTCAAAGGGAGATAAGCTGAATAAAAATCAGTGTCCTTCTACTGAGAAGCAGAAGGAACAGATGAAGAGCAAGCCATATGCACAGCTTATAGGGAGTCTTATGTATGCACAAGTGTGCACTAGACCTGATTTATCCTATGCAGTTAGGATTTTGTCCAGATTTCAGTCCAATCCAGGAATGGAACATTGGATAGCAGGAAAGAAGATTTTGAGGTATCTTCAAGGAACAAAAGGGCACTGTTTGGTTTATAGAAGGGCTGATGATCTTGAGGTTGTTGGCTACACAGATGCAGACTTTGCTTCTTACTATCCTAGCTCAAACAAATCTACTACTGGATATGTTTGTACTATGGCAGGAGGTGCTGTTGCTTGGAAAACCATGAAGCAGACCATCATAGCCACCTCAACTATGCAAGCTGAATACATAGCTGTGTATGAAGGGGCCTGTGAAGGTTTATGGCTGAGGAACTTCTTGATTTAGACTAATATTGTTGACAGTATCAATTCCAGACCATTGAAATTGTACTGTGATAATTCTGCAGCAGTGTTTTTCAGCAAGAACAACAAAAGGTCAACCAATTCTAAGCACATAGATCTCAAGTATTACAGCATTAGAGGTAGAGTTAAGCATAGGGAGTTAGAAGTGATTAAGATTGGGACTGTGGCTCAACTAGCTGATCCTTTCACTAAACCTATTACTGTGGCAGCTTTTCAGAAACATGCATATGATATTGGGATATGTTCAAGTTTAGATGGTTAAGAAGTTCAGTGGGAGTTCTTTTAGTTTTTTTTTTCAGATTAGAAGCTCCAAATATAGACTATGATTTCAGTAAGATTACATGTGTTTATTTCCCATTCAGTTGTCACTCTTTTGTTATGCAATTTTTGAGTATTGAAATATCTCAAATATATTCAGTGACTGTTGCAATTTTGCAGTGATTTAATGCTATAATATAGTTATATGTTGTTGTCTATTTTTCTGACAATGTTAATTTCAGAATACAAGAACACATCAAGACATCTTCTTTTGAAGATGATGTTAGATTCTTGCATACAGAATCATAAGGAGGATCAAAATTACATGCTGCTATAACAGATATCAGGAAGTATGTATGTAATTACAGGTGATAAAATGTGTTTGATTGATGTTATGTGGAGTTGTTATTGCTGTGATCTTGAGAAGGTTGTATTCATCATAATGCATCTGATTTCTTGGTTCTGCATAGCAGCTACATATTTACAGATCAATGTTATGAGTTTTTGGTTGATCATTTAAATCTCATCGTGCACTAAAGATTTACTACATTCAGATTAAGTCTGTTATATGTTGTTGGAGTAATTCCTGGTCTAAGTGGGAGATTGTTGGAGCTTATTCAACGTGGACACAGTAATTCTCTATGAAGACCAACAATAACATTCATTTGGTGAAATAAGTAAAAGAGATTAAATGGTTCTTGACCTGGTCTAATAAGTATCTGGTCAAATCTGTTAAGATATTTATTTGAAACTTATATCAGGTTATAGAAGGCCTGTATGTTATCACGTATTTGGATGCTACATAAGTGGGATAGTTGGTCATTGTGAGTAGGAAACTGTTATCCTTATGTTAGTATAAAAGGGGTCCCTGAGAGAGCTCCTAATCACGTTCAATACACTACACCTCACATAAAGTTGGACTGGAGCATTTCTTAGAAGACCTTTTGTGCAACAAGCTAGAGCATCACTCAGAAGATTTCTTGTGCAGCAGACTAGAGATGATGAATATGAATCAAGGTATTGCTCTTAGCAGGATTGTTTCTTTTCTTTAGATTACTCAATACATGAAGATGTGTTTGTGATCTGGTTTATGACTACAGTTCAATATCTCTTCCACTCTCCGCCTCACCAAGCCGCCTCCTCTCCTCTCCTCGTCATCCTCCTCCAATGGTTGTTGCATCACGTGCGCCACCACCATGCCGGTAGAGTACGCGTCCCCGGCTCCCGAGAATAATTCCTTCCACCGTGAGCTCTCGTGCCTCAAGTCCTTCAATCTAGGCTCGTCGACGCAAAGTCGCTGCGTGCCAAGACTAGAGTAATCGTCTTCAAGGCAAAAGTGGCAGTGCTGACGATGGTCGGGTCTATAATCAGGTCGGGCAGGGCGTCGAGTCATGGAGCTCAGAGGAATTTAGTTCCTTTACTAGTCAACTTCCTCAGTAGCGATGACTGGGCGGCGAGGAAGGCCGCGGCAGCAGGCTTAGCCAAGCTGGAGGTTGTGGAGACAGACGCCTTGTCCGGGTAGAAAGAAAAGGCCAAGAACCCAATATCAAAGGTCAAAGCTTGAGCCTTATTGAAAAGGCCCAAATAGTTTTACATACTGTGCTCTCACAATCGCACTCCTCTCAGTCATTATAGAGGTCAATCACTCCTTCTTACAGAGAGAAGAAGCCATGAAACCTCTGCAAAGCTTAGCTCGATTTCTCTTAGCCTTGGCGATCTTCTCCCATCTCTCACTGCTTGCTCACTCCTCTTCGTTTCAAGACATCCAAATCGTTAACGTCGAGCGTAGAGTAAGCTTTTGCTTCCAATTTTGATTCAATCAAATCTCTCATTCTCATTGTGATTTTATATCCAATTCATCTTATCAATCTGGGTTTGCAGATTGACCTCAGCTCTCATATCATCAAGGTTTTCTTATCGTTAAAGGTTTGTACTTTTGTCTTTGATTTCTTTTTTGCTTATGTCGTTGATCTCATTGTGATGAAAAATGAACCCAACATGTAGAAATAGATCATTGTCTATGGTTTAGGAATAAAGTTTCGATCTTTACCATGGTTTCTGTTGGAATGTGTCACACTTCTTGTATATTTAGGAAGTGTATATTCTATAATTAAGTAGGATTCTGTAATTGATTAGGTTTCCTTCTAGGACTGTAAGTATGCTTATATATATGCCTAATTTGGGATTGATCAATATATTAGAAAATTTCCTAAACACTTGTGTTTTATTTGACTTGGTTTCAGAGCCGATATGATCCTTATTATCTGACCTGACCTCTGGCTATCTGACCTGACTTGGATTCCGTTATCTGACCTGAATCTGAGTCTTGTTCGACCCCTATGTCAAAATCTGACAACCTGAATCTGTTCTTGTTGCTGACAAAATTATCTTGTCTCGACCTGTTCAAAATCTACTTCTGTCTAATTGTGTTTCGTGGTGCTCTGATCAATTGCCTGAATTTGTTTGAAGATCTGCTTTTGTTCACTTTTGAAGAATTTGACATGGCTTTGGATATTTTGTTGTTTGAAGAACTTGTTTTCTGTAGCATGAAGAGTCAAGACCACTTGATGGGTAATGATTCTCTCGCTGAGAAACATCAAGGTAAATTTGATATTACGTTAAAAGTTTCTAACTTTACTGATGGTGATACATGGATAATTGATTCTGGTGCGTCTGACCATATGACATTTAATAAGTCTTTGTTCTCAAACATGTCTCCATCTCTCATACCTGAAGTATCTAATGCAAATGGTGTGTCTTCCCAGTTTTAGGTATATGGTCAATCCAAGTTACTCCAAGCATTGTGTTACATAATTTCCTCTATGTTCATTCTCTAACTCATCACCTGTTATCTGTCTCTACATTAAACTCAAAAAAAATGCATTGTAACCTTTTTTCCTATGTATGCCATCTTTAGGGATCTGATATCTCAGGCGATAATAGGCAAGGGAGATCTGAGGGGGAGACTATTTCACTTGGATTGCATATACAACAGAGAAACAAGAAAGTCGTCGTCATCGGTAGCCCTACCATTGAGTTCTGATCGAGTGAAGAAAATTTGGTTGTGGCATCATCGATTGGGTCATCCATCTTTTGAGGATATGAAGAAATCGAAGCCATCTCTGTTCTTGGGAATAAAAGAGTCAGCGCTCTATTGTGAAACCTGTGTGTTTGCTAAAAGTTATAAGTCTAGCTACTCTCCTAGTTCTCATTCTAGTTCAGCACTATTTGAGTTGATCCATTCTGATGTATGGGGGCCTCCAAAGAATTCCACCTTGACTGAAATCAGGTACATTATTTTGTTCATTGATGACTTTACAAGATTAACATGGGTTGTGTTGCTGAAAAAGAAGGATGTTGTGTTCTCTGCTTTTCATAGTCTCATTCAGACGCAGTATGATGCCTATGTAAAAGTATTTTGATCTGAAAATGGAGGAGAGTTTGTCAATCACTCTTTCCAAGAGTATTTTCAGCAGCATGAAATTGTTCACCAGACTATTTGTCCTCAGACACCGGAGCAGAATGGAGTTTCTAAAAGAAAGAATCGTCATCTCTTAGATATGGGAAGATCTCTCTTAATTAGTGCCAACATGCTAAAATATCTTTGGGGAGAAGCTGTATTGTGTGCCTCTCATCTCATCAATCGTCTACTATCTGCAGCTCTTCAGAATCGGATTCCATTTAAAATACTGCCTAAACATGTTGACATCTCGTCTCTTAACAAACTTCATTCTCATGTCTTTGGTTGTGTGGCATATGTTTATCTTCATAAGAATCAGAGATCTAAGTTGGAGGCTCATGCTCTGAAGTGTGTTTTTGTTAGCTATGGTACCCATCAGAAAGGTTATAAGTGTTACCATCCTCCTTCTCAAAGGTTTTATGTCACTATGGATGTCTCTTTTAGCGAAGACTTGTGTTATTTTTCTCCTTCAGCAACTCTTCGTGAAGAGGAGAAGAATGTGTTTTATGAAGATCAATTTGGAGAATCAGAAGATTGTATTTCAGTTGAAAGTGTTCCAGCCGAAAGCAGTTTTCGGCCCGTCGAGGCATTTCCTCGACCTATCGAAAATGGTATCCCAGAACAGGCAGAAGGTGGTTTTTGACCCGTCGAGGAGGAGCCTCGACCCATCGAAAATGGTTTTTGACCCGTCGAGAAGGAACCTCGACCCGTCAAAATTGGTATCCTGGATCGGGCAGAGTGCAGCCTTCGACCCGTCGAGGAAATTCCTCGACCCATCTAAAATTCCTAGACTGTTCCGAGTTCTGAAAGTGTTCAACATGTTGAACAAGTGTTTGACACGTTGAAAGGAGGTGAATTAGTCAGTGATCAGCTACCAATTATTAAAGATGTACATGCAAGTCCAGTGCCTCCTTCTCCATCAATGATCTCTCCTGACATGTCATCACCTGAGGTATATAGTAGTGTTCCTTTGTCTAGTTCTAGTGTTCTTAAAAGAGTTTTACCTGCTAGGTCAACCTCTAAAAAAATATGAACCTCTCTTATCAGCTAAAGCCACATATCCTATAGCTAATTATATGTTAACCCATAGATAGTCTAAACCCTATGTAGTCTTTGTGAATCAATTATATTCTGTATCTCTTCTTAATAAAGTGTGTTTCTACCGAATTACGCGCGGGGGCGTAAAGGGGCAGAAGCAACAAGAATAAGCTTCCTCTCTCCTTGGTGCGTCCGAACGGTGGTATTGTTCGGATGGGCGGGCTCTTCGTGTGGGTGCTTCCTTCTTCTCTCGGGCGTTCGGGTGCAGCTGTTAGAAGAATACAACAATGAAGCAGGCGGTCAGGGGTCAAGACGGGATGGCCCGCCTTCAACGCTCCGATGCCTAAGTCAGAATATGTATTGGATATAACAGTCAAGCGAACGTGCGAGCAAGTAGTGTGAATGAGTGTGTGGTGTAGAATTGATAACGATGGGTTTGAGTCGAATCAAATGGGATGATCTTACCTGTAATAAATACCTGATATATAAAGGTGGTTGAGATTGGAACCTGGTGTTGTTCTTCGATGTGGGACTGGTGGTTCCTGCTGGTGTGTGATCCGCATGTTCGGGCGAGCCCCCCACGGGCGCGTGTGCGCCCGGAGGGGGTGGGTCTGGTGAGTGAGGTTGGAGCCTTCTTGGTGTTCTTGCATGTGGTCCGGTAGGTGTTGCTAATCTGCTTAAGTGGATAAGTATGTTAATCGTACAACTAATGATGCAATACTAACAAGTCCCCCAATTCCCCAAGTCAAAGAGCACTTTCTTGACTGGGGAGTTGAAAAAGGGTGCGCGATTAACAAGAATACTTATCCGGTTGAGCAGCGGTCATGATCCTATGACCCCCCAAGTCCCCCAACTCTCCGGTCAAGAAAGGGCTCGCATGACGGAGCGGGACCCGGGTGTCCGAGCGTGTACCTGTTCGTTCGGTGGTGTACCTGTGCATGTTCTGGGCCCGGCATCCAAACTGAAATTTCTAGCTAGGACCCGCGCGCCCGTGGGTTGTTACCTGTTGGGGGTGTACCTATGGGCCCGGCCTCCAAGCAGGACGTGCTATATATGCTTGGGAGCCGCGCACCCAGATGGGGTGGGGTTTGGTTTGGAGACATTCATGGCAGAGGAGAGATACAAACATACAAGTAGAAAATAGGCAGATAAGTACATAGGCATATAGATGCATAGGTGTAGTATGATATGATGCGTAGATGTATGGTATGAGGTGTGTGTATGCAATAATGCTGTCCGTACGCCAGTTATGGGATACACTGCGTACGCCATACGTCAACGGGGATGCTGCCGCGCACGCTGTAGCGTCAACGGGGCGATCAGAACCGCCACCTACAAGTGTTGCAGCGCCCACGATCACGTACTCGTGCCGCTCATCGGCCTTAGCGCGCGCAGAGGCCTCTGCCGCCTAACCCGGGAAGATTTCGCGCCCGGAGAGGACGGACCCCATGCCCGGTCTACGCTCATCGGTCTCGGACCCTTAGGAGGAGAGGACGGACCCCACACCCCCCAGCCGGAATCCGAGTCGGCGAATCGATCGTTAACGTTACGCACACGGGGGGGGAAGAACCCCACGCCCGTGCCGCCCATCGAACGTAGCCCCGCTAAGTCGGCTTGCCTCTTTTGCGAACGGGAATGAAGGGCGCACCCACCACTCACGTCCTACACGTTGCCTATAGGGGGGGCGGACCTTTCGTCCCTACTAGGACTTAGTTTGGCACGGAGGGGAAGAACCCCACGCCCGTGTTTTGCCAATCAAGTATCGTCAGGAGAGGGGACGTATCCCATGCCTCTGCTAGGAATGAGCCGCCGCACGGAGGGGAAGAACCCCACGCCCGCGACGCCCATCGAATTGTGGTATACTCAGAGAGAGGGCGGACCTCATGCCTCTGCTAGGAATGAGCCGCCGCACGGAGGGGAAGAACCCACGCCCGCGGCGCCCATGGAGCGCGCAAGAGAGGGGGCGGACCTCATGCCTCTGGCGCTTATCCGACCTGCCTGTGTGCGAACGGGGGGACGTACCCCACACCCGTCGCCCGTTGGTTTTAGGGACTGCAAGGGGAGGACGGGCCCCTTGCCCATTCGTATAGGCAACCTGTGTCTTTTGCGTGTGGGGGGAACGTATCCCTCGCCCGTGCGCTCGATAGCCTCGGCGCCTGCAACCTGCCAGGGCCGAGCTAGTGTGTGCGGGGAGAACCCAACGCCAGTGGCGCCCGGCCGGTTTAGCGCGCCATGCCTGTTGCCGCGTAAACTGTGTTGCCCGATCATTATTGCGTACGCCCGATGGTGCTTACCTCGCTTAGTCGTGTGTTTGTAGTCTGACTTGTGTTGTACTTGGTGGTGTGTTGACTGATTGGAACGGTTGAAGTGACAGTTCGTTTGGTCTTCTCCTGGGAAACTGCTGTGATAAGTGCTGGCCGTCGTGTTTTAATGCTGCTTGTCGTCATAATGGGCCGAAGGGCAGGCGTCGCGCGTGTGGGCGCGTGAAGGGCTGCATGGTTGGCACGTGTAGCTGGTTGGGGGTCGTGCTAGGGTTGAATTGAAGGCGGGAAGATGATGGGCTTTGCACGGTTGCTGAGGAGAAGCAAGTGGACCGGGTGGTGCCACGCGTCCCAATCCAACAATGGGTGTTGCATATCGGACGGTTGGCGTTGACTGGGTGATATCGAGCGATTGGTATAAATTGGGGTATGGGGGGGGTGGTTTGTTCCAACACTTTCAAGGCCTACAAAATTTCTGCCAAAATTTCCTGTGCTCTGCTCCTCGTAGTCGTTCTGTAGTGGTGCTCTCCGTTGCCGGAATACGTTGCCGTCGTTTGTATCAAGTGATGTCATCCGAAGCCTGTGAGTCCCCCTGGGTTTGTTTTTTTTTTTTTTTTTGGTTGTGTGTTTGGGTTTTTCTGGGTTTTTCTGTTGTTCTCAAGAACAGGGCTTGTTCTTGAGGTGGGGTGGGTTAGATCTGATATCCTGTGGGTTTTGGTATTTCTGGTGTTTGTCTACTGTCTGCTTGCTAAGTGTTGGCCCGGTCGTGCATAGGGTTACATGGGCGGGAGTCCCCCAGTAAACGCGCGCTCGCAGCATTGAGCGAGGGCGTGGAGTAGTGACAAGTAGAATTTAACTGTTGCGAAAATGTTGTATCTGATGTGCTAACCTGTCTGCGCGCGCGTTTGCAGCGAAGAAGAGATTTGAAGTGAGCAAGCGCCGGATGCTTGGGTTGCTGGGTGGTCCGCCAGTTGTGGTGGTGAAAGATGAACGTGCGCCTACAACGGGCGGTGTGGGTGCCCCTGCCCAACCTGTCCAATTGCCACAAGTGGATGATCCGCTCCTGCCGGCAGGCGATGTTGCTGGAGCCGAGACGCAAGTCGAGGTAGAACGTGAGCAACAGCTGGTCGTGCTGGATGGTGATGGGACTGAGCGGGAGGATGTTCGTGCGCTGACGCCGGTGAGCCGTGCGCTCGTGGTGGTGCCTGCCCCTAGTCCGGCGGTTGTCCCAAGTCCGGGCCCAAGTGCTTGTTTTCCAGATCCTCCCCTGGACTCGGATGCGCCAAAGTCTCCCCCGCACGGGAAAAGTGGGAAACGTGCGCGGAAGAGGGCGCGGATGGAAGATTCCTCTCCCGGCCCCGCTCCTGGGACGGGCGATGAAGCTGTGGAGAGAGTGCGGCAGGTCCTGGAGAATGAGGCTGCTGCGCTCGCGGCCGCGCTGCCTTTAGTTGAGGAAGCTCCTGCTGATGGGCTGGGTGGAGTGCCTGCGCGGTGAGCTGGCACGCGTTCGTGCTGAAGCAGCCGCCCGGGTGGCGTTCCTGGAGTCTGAAGTCGAGAGGCTGTCGGGCTGTCGGGCGTATGAGAGGGCGGTGGGGCGTTCAAGGGAACGTGCCGAAGCTGAGCCAGTGGTCAGGCGGATGAGTCCTGGCGAGCAGGCTGAAGCTGAGGTGGCGGTGTCATCGGATGAGGGCGAGGAGATGGATGTGGAGACAGGGGCGGAGTAGAGTAGTTTTTCTTCCCCTTTTTTTTTTGGTTTGTAATAGAGTAGGACTTTGTAATAACTTTGAACTGAATGGAATTTCTTTACTTCCCGCCTGTGTGCCTTGATTTTTTTTTTTTGGCATCTTTGACTAACTTGTGTGAGTATGCAAAGCAAAATTACATTCGGTGGCCTATCCCCAGTCCCCCGAGTACATGGGCGGGCGGGTCAAGGACAAACGAACGCGCGAATACAGACTAACGGAAAGAGAAACAAGAAGTACAATATGATCAATGCGATAAGTAACAAAGTACTTCCCCAAAATGCTGGACGCTCAGTGGGCGGGGTGTTCTTCCGTTAGATGCGCCTGTGCAGATGATCGGGCGGTCCGTTCCTTGCCCTCAGTGGATTACTCGAAGTGTGGCCTTGCGCCGCTCGTGTGTGGATCGCTCCTCCCGATCCGTGGGTCCCAAGGCAAGGACCTCATGCCTGCCCCGAGTCTCCGAGGTTTCCTCCTGGTTGTATCCCTGGACGTGTCCGATCCCATGCTCGGTTGGGAATCTTCCCAAGAGCAGGTGCCCTGCGATGATCAGTTTTAGTTTGCAGATTCCAGGCCTCCCGAGTATGGCGTTGTAGGGGGAGGGGGTGTCCATGACGATGAAGTCCGTCCGGATTTCGCTGTGCGGGGAATTGGGTGCTCCAATCTCGACCCGCAGGTTGTCGCTCCCGATAGGATACGAGGTCTCGCCCGTGAAGCTGGCGATGCATTCGTGGTCCTGCATCATCTTGCTGGTGGGTCGGCCAAGCGCCGTGTATGCGTCGAAGTAGATTATGCTCACGGACGCCCCGTTGTCGATTAGCACCCTCTTCACAAGGAATTGATCGATGATCGCGTCGATCACGAACGGTAGGGTGCTGTCCTTCGGATTCTCCTCCTCGTCTTTCGCTGTGAAGCTGATGGTGGGCGCCTCCTTCCGTCGTGCCCTGGGCGCTCTCCCTGCCCCGATCGCCAGCACATCCCTGCTCGAGCGGTCGGGCGACGGTTGTCTCTCCTTGCGCTTGCCCCCGGATATCGTGTTGATAGTCCCACGGGTCCTGGCGCCCACCTGGCGCTGCTGTCCTTCCGCCCTGGGAGCGATCGTCCGCTCGTCCATGTCTTCGAGGGCCTTCTTCAGCATGATGCAGCTGTTGGTATGGTGGGTGGTGACGTTGTGGAACTCGCACCATACCTCCGGGAGTTGGCCGGCTGGTACCCCCGTCTTCGCCATGTTGTTCGGGGGCGGTATTCGATGTCGATGCAGGCGGAGCAAGTACTCGGGTGACTGCCCGTTGATCGTGAAGACCTCCTGTGCTGTCGGCCGGTAGCGCGGAGCTGGCGGGAAACGGGCGCCCTGCGTCTGGTTGTGGTTGTTGCCCTGGTATCCGCGGTAGAAGGGCCTCTGGTAGTTCTGCCTGTACCCGTCCCGATTCCTCTTGAAGCCCCCGGTTGGCCTCTCCCTGTCCGCCAGCCGTTGTGGTTGAGCACCTGTTGCCTCGGGTCCGCTGGAACTGGGTTCGGAGGCGGCTCCGTACACCCGCGTCTCCACCAGTGCCTTCTGCACAATCAAATCCATGATCTCGTCGTAGTCGAGATGCTCCTTCCTCACAAGTTTCTCTACGAATGGGGTGGCGAGCAGGTTGTCCATCAGGGCGACCTTGGCCACTCGCTTGTCAAGGTCCCTGCATGTGCTCGCGAGCGTCCTCCACCGGTTGATATAGCTCGACAAGCTCTTGTCCGCCCCCTGGCGGACCTTCAGGAGGATGCCCGCGGTGTTGTACCTCCCCTGGAGCCGATAGCGCCTCTGGAAACTCTCCGCCAGTTCAAGGAACGAGTGAATGGACCCTGGCGGGATCTCGTAGAACCAGCTCCGTGCCTCCTCCGCCAGTGTTTCCTGAAACAGGAAACACAAGGTTGGGTCCGAATATCGGGTCCCGTCCGTGGTGGACCGAAACTCGTCCACGTGCGCCCGTGGATCCCCGCTCCCGTCAAACCGAGCAATTTTCGTTATCTTCGCGTGGGGATCCCTTCCCCTCTCCAGTATGTGCGCTGAGAACGGGCTGACCCGGGGGGCGAACGTCCCGCCCTGACCGGCCAGCTTGTCCTTGCGCAAGCGTGAGACTTCCTCTGCCAGTTCCTCCATCCTCCGTAGGATCACGCTGTTGTTCGTCGGAGGCGTCGACTCATCCGCAGGTGAGGACGCTCGGCTGTTGTTCCTGGTGAACACGTATCGTTCCTCACTGGCGGTCTCCTGGGTTCTTTCTAGCTGCTCCACCCGCCGATCAATGAGCGCCTCCAGTCGTTCCTCCATCCTTCGGCGGGCCAGGCGCTCCTCTGCTCTCTCGAGCGCCGCCTCTTGCAGCTCCTGGACCATGCTGTTGATGCGTCCGTCGTCGTCGCTCCTGTTGGTCGTTCGTGCGTTCCGCTCCTGTGAGCCCGGCGGAGTTCCTCCTCCGGGTGTGTTGTTGCCGTCAGCCATTGGATCGAGCATGTGGACCTTTGGTTTTGGTGGTGTTTATACGAGGTTTGCAATTTGTAAGTTTCCCACAGACGGCGCCAGATGTTTCTACCGAATTACGCGCGGGGGCGTAAAGGGGCAGAAGCAACAAGAATAAGCTTCCTCTCTCCTTGGTGCGTCCGAACGGTGGTATTGTTCGGATGGGCGGGCTCTTCGTGTGGGTGCTTCCTTCTTCTCTCGGGCGTTCGGGTGCAGCTGTTAGAAGAATACAACAATGAAGCAGGCGGTCAGGGGTCAAGACGGGATGGCCCACCTTCAACGCTCCGATGCCTAAGTCAGAATATGTATTGGATATAACAGTCAAGCGAACGTGCGAGCAAGTAGTGTGAATGAGTGTGTGGTGTAGAATTGATAACGATGGGTTTGAGTCGAATCAAATGGGATGATCTTACCTGTAATAAATACCTGATATATAAAGGTGGTTGAGATTGGAACCTGGTGTTGTTCTTCGATGTGGGACTGGTGGTTCCTGCTGGTGTGTGATCCGCATGTTCGGGCGAGCCCCCCACGGGCGCGTGTGCGCCCGGAGGGGGTGGGTCTGGTGAGTGAGGTTGGAGCCTTCTTAGTGTTCTTGCATGTGGTCCGGTAGGTGTTGCTAATCTGCTTAAGTGGATAAGTATATTAATCGTACAACTAATGATGCAGTACTAACAAAGTGCATGATGCAATCAAGGAGAAGAAGTGGGCCAAAGCAATGGAAGTTGAGATGGATGCTCTCAACAAGAATGGTACTTAGGACTTGGTACCATTACCACCTGTAAAGAAGATTGTTGGGTGTATGCTGTGAAGCATAATGCAGATGGATCGGTTGACAGGTATAAGGCAAGGTTGGTTGCCAAAGGATACCTAGACATATGGAGTGGATTATGATGAGACATTTGCACCAGTAGCAAAGATTAATACTATTCGAGTCCTCATGTTTTTGGCAACATTTTGATGTGAAGAATGTCTTTCTTCATGGAGATTTGAATGAAGAAATTTACATGAATCTTCCTCGAGGATATAGTACTTCTACTGGTGAGAAAGTGGTGTGCAGATTAAAGAAGTCCTTGTATGGATTGAAGCAATCTTCAAGAGCTTGGTTTGGAAGGTTCATCACTTTCATGAAGAAGATTGAGTATAGGCAGAGCAATTCATATCACACTATGTTCCTGAAGCATCAACAAGGAAAGTTGACAGCCTTAATTATTTATGTAGATGACATGGTTGTGACAGATGATGATTGATGAGATCAAGAGATTACAAGTTCAGTTTTCTTTTGAATTTGAGATGAAGGATCTTGGAAGCTTGAAGTATTTCTTTGGTATTGAGGTAGCTCGGAACAAGAATTGCATTATATTGAGTCAAAGAAAATATGTTCTAGATCTGTTGGCAGAAACTAGTATGTTCGACTGTAAACCAGTTGATACACCTATTGAGAAAAATTACCAGCTTGCTGAATATCCTAATCAAGTTCCTACAGACAAGTCTCAGTACCAGAGGTTAGTTGGAAGATTAATTTACTTGTCACACACACTAGACCTAATTAATCTTGCTTATGCTGTTAGTGTGGTGAGCTAATATATGTACAATCCTAGTGAGGATCATATGAATGATGTGATAATAATCTTGAGATACTTGAAGTCTACTCCTGGTAAAGGTCTTGTGTTTCGTAAGCATGGAGAGGTGGAGACCAATGGGTACACTGATGTAGACTGGGCAGGCAACATTACTGACATGCGTTGCACTTCTGATTACTTTACATTTGTTTGTGGAAATTTAGTTACTTGGAGGAGCAAGAAGCAGAATCTGGTAGCTTGTTCTAGTGTAGAGGTAGAGTACAGAGGTATGGCTCAAAGGGTTTGTAAGTTGGTATGGTTGAAGTATTTACTAGCAGACTTGGGTTTCAAGCAGAAATGACCCATGCCTTTTTATTGTGATAACTCTGCGGCAGTTGAAATTACACATAATCCTGTTCCACATGATCGGATGAAGCATGCAGAGATAAATAGACACTTCATCAGGGAGAAGCTAGATGCTCGTATTATCTCATTCCCATTTGTTCATTCATATGAGCAGTTAACTGACATCCTTACCAAAGTTGTTTCGTCCAAAACTTTCAGTGACTCACTTGACAAGTTGGGCATTTAAGACTTGTACACTCCAACTTGAGGAGGAGTGTTGGAGTGAGTCACACTCCTTGTATATTTAGGAAGTGTATATTCTGTAATTAAGTAGGATTCTGTAATTGATTAGGTTTCCTTCTAGAACTGTAAGTATGCTTGTAGATATGCCCAATTCGAGATTGATCAATATAAGAAAATTTCTCAAATACTTGTGTTCTATTTGACTGTTTCGTATTGGTAAATTTGGATAAGTAAGCTTAGGTTCAATCTTTTGTGTATCAGGTTTCAATTTAGCCTTGTAGGTTCAGTCTGTAGAGTGTAGACAAACTAACATTGAATTTTGCCATTTTGGGCTCTGGCTAAAGTGGAGAATTGTTATATAGTACATTTTAGATATTAGAATTTTGGGAATTGTAGTTTTGATAAGTGTCGTTATGTTGACAAATTAGCATGCCAAATTACAACTTCATCTGCTTCAGTGACGGTGGTATTGTTGTGAATATGACTGACATGGCGCCATTGTAGTGACTTGTTGCTATATAGCATTGGTTATTGTTGTAACGACCTAAACCAAATTAGCGAGTTAATCATCATTAGTTGCGCTAATAAACGAGCTAAACATCATATATTACGTTTATTGAGATTTGTCGCAACTTAAATTTGACTTTTTATAAATTATGAATTTGGACTCGCTTTCTTCACAAAAGTTGTAGGGAAAATTATTTTGAGTTTGTCGATACTTTGAGTTGATTTTTTGGAGGTTCGAGCAATTTTCTACGAATTTAATTTAGAAGTTTAAGTGGGAAGTTAGTAAATTAAAAATCTACTATTGGATAAATATTTTGGACCGTTTGATAATCATCAAGTTCATTCTGAGCCGTTAATCTTTTGAGGGTAATTTTTTTTGAGATCCACCGAGTTGGGTAAAAACTCAACATTTCTCTTGGTACAGTTTTTTTTCTCTCTCTCTGTGATGACCCGAACCAGAACTAGTAGTGTATTCGGCACGATTCACGAGATTGGGAGTAGTCGCGGTTTTACGATATATGTGTGGTTTGTCGATTCTACTCGCGACTATATTTTCGGCCGAGAATTTGAGTTGAGTTTCTTCACGGAAGTGGTAGAGTACGTGATTTCGAACTCGTGGGCGGTTCCGGATGATTTTTCCGATAACCGAGGAATATAATGTGATTATTTGAAGTTTCAGTTTTCGACGAGTTTATCCGATTGTTTCGTGTTTATCCGAATCGTGATGGTTATCCATTTCGAATCGTCGATCAACCCGAGGCGCGAGTATAAATATCGGAAATAGTCGTAAAATTGCCGAAAACACTGTTGAAGTTTGACCGGACCGTTGACTTTCCAAAATTGGAAACTGGACCGTTGACCCGAAGTGGAAAGTTTCCCGATTGGTCTTCGTCGGCCGACCTGCATTTTCCGGCCACCTCCGGCCAAGTGAAGGGAGATCGAGATCGAGATCGTGCTTCGGGCGAGGGATCTTCCGCCGGGCCACGAGATTTGCGCGAGTGCGCGTTACACGAGTCTGTGAGTGGATAATTTCTTTTCACGGATTGATTGCGAGTCTTTATATACGTTTGACGAGCTTGAGCATGCATGCGAGATTTCGGTTTACATGAGCATGTGTTATACGATTATGCTTATACCAGTATACATTACGTATATGCACTTACATATTGTTTCATGCATTTGCATCGAACTATTTACGATTTGGTTTACACAGAGTACAGTCTTTATATATGTTGTTGTATCGATACACTCGCATCCCGGCTGATCCCCGAGGATGTGTACCGGGGGAGGCTGTGACTCCTGACCCGAGACCTTTACAGGGGGAAGGCAGACCTCTGACCTGAGGCCTTTCTGGCTAGAATCACGTGTGGGTCTGAGATCCCGTGATTCGGACTGTACTAGCACGGGTGTGTCCACGAGTGACCCCGTGGGATTTTTATGCATGCTCCGTTCGCATGAGGAGTTAGAGTCTCCCTCGCGAATGTACGCGTGAGGAGTTAGAGTCTCCCTCGTGTACGTACACGTGAGGAGTTAGAGTCTCCCTCGTGTACTATATAATTTTTATACATTTGACTCGCATATGTTTTTATGACATATACTACTTGGTGAAAGACATTTATTTTCGTCCACTCACTCTAACGATTTTCATGTCTTTCCCCTGGGCTTTTCGGTTTCCGTGCCCAGTTTGTAGTTCAGGTTTGGTGTTTCACGTCACGGTTGGAGGCTAGTGATCAGAGTTACCTGTGTTTTCCAGTAGGTTCTTGTTTCGCCTACTGATGTACATATTGTATATATTTACACTAGAGGTCGCTCTGATACGTTCTGATACGTGTCTTATACGAATTTTCTCGGATATAGTATATATATTACTGTATGTTTATTGTTTATTGATTATGATATGATGTTGAGAAATCCGGATGGGATTGGTGCCCACGGTTTGGTTTTTGTGGCATAGGCAAAGTGTTATTTTTCAGGGTGCAGGTTTATGCAATTCCACGTTAGTAACGAAACTCTGCCGAAATTTTAAATGGTTTTTGTTAGTTCTCGTTTTCAGAAGGGGTTCGATTCCGGTTTAGGCAACTGAATCGGGGTTGGGTCCTTTCACTCTCCCCAATTTCTCTCTCTCTCTCTCTCTCTCTCTCTCTCTCTCTCTCTCACAACCAACACCGGTAACCCATCACTAGCCGTCTCAAAGTTCTCGCCTCGGTCTTCTATTCTCCTTCCCCAACATTGCAACCTCTGATTCACATCCTTTGAAGCCGAAAAATCGACAGGAAATTCTAGGTTTTTTGCCTCCGTCGCAGGCGACACCACTAACATTGAACCGCCACTAATCATGTGGGCTTTTGAAGCCCATCCTCTAGGGAGTCGAAGGCGACATGTCCCAGGCCAAACCGTTGCCTGACATCGTCGTCCGATCGGTAGAAATTCCAGCGAGGTTTTATCGATTTTTCGAGATCAAAGTTTTCTAGGCCTACCCATTATGGCTTCCGCCTATGGTGGCATGTGGGCCCTACACGCCTTTATGTACGGCAGAGCTCCAGCAACTAAAACACCAAAATCATCACAAGGAGTTTTCTAGACCAATTTGTTGTAGTTTTCGAGTAGATTTTGTGTTGTTTGATCACATTTGTAACATTTAGACTATGCACAGGAATTGAGGCGACTTGACACGTTGACTCAAACGTTCGTCACATGCCGAGTCTAAACGAAAGCTTCGTGGTGTAGAATTACGAACTACGACGTTTAGATCATGACATAACTCATCTTGTACGAGGATGAATAGCGTTTTTCCATTATCAAAAGTAAATGTAAGATCTTGTTAAGCGGTTGATTTGGATTCCTTCCTATGTTTTAGTGTACGAATCAAAAATAATATTAATATAATCTACGGTTTGACTTTAGGGAAGTCAAGTACGATTTTTGAGTTTATGAATCTATGAATATTTGGCTAGCGATTTAGGTGAGTGGACTTTGTTTTTAATTGTCCTCAGCAAGTCTTAACTATCTATCTTGATGATTTAACTTATATTTTCATGACACGATATGTTATATGTTTTATGATTATGTATGGAGGCTCTGCATGTACTTTATGATTTTTATGCACTTCATTTATACTATTATGCATCGATGCAGAGGCTACTCGACTGATCACTGAGTACGCTCCGGGGGGACCAGGAATACCTTACCCGACGATTTATATATTTCGCCTCCACACACTTGCATTTTTTTTATTCAGACTCGCTCAGTTTTAATTTATATTTTTGGTGAAAGGCATAAGATTACGCTTTATGATTGCTTAAAATTGTTTATTTCTTGTCCACTCACTCTGACCCTTTCTATGTTTTATATGCCTTTCCCTTAGGCCATTTGGTTTCAAATACCCAGGTTTGCAGAGTTATGTGGAGATCGAGCGCACACATTATCGGGGCCAAGGAGTAAAATATCGGGTATCGAGGATATATCGACAGTCCAAAATTTGGATATATCGACGGAAATATCGACGAAATATCGATCCACTGAAAATTATGACTGAAATGACGGAAACTAATAAAAATATGTGGAAATTTGTAATGAAACTTTTGGAGGTTGTTATATGATCAATTACCTACCTTACGTGAAAAGAAAATATTGATCAAACATCAAAACATATGAATTTGCTATATTACTATATGAATTAGTACGTATTAAGCGCTGATAACTATTAAAATATAATTTAATAGTTTTATTTTTATTTTTTTGATGGCTAAACTTTAATGGGAGGCTAGGCCATCACATTTTTGTACAATATGTTACACATCACACATTAAAAAATCAAATATATAAATACTTCAAAACCACGTAGAGGACCTATGAGGTTCGAAATTCACACTATTTTCCCTATCTGTCTGTGCAGAATCATGTATGTATTGTGAAGAGTACTCATTAAATGATTGCTCTCCCATGTAATTCTGCACGTATTGACTTACATGCCAGCCATATGGGTCAGGGGGCGGTCTTTGAAGATTTTAGAGCTCGTAGTATGAACCAGGCATTGCTCGACTTTCTTCATTGCTATCATCATTTGAGGCATTTCTTTGTGATTGTAACGATGAGTTATCACTTGTTGGAAGACCATAAGGCATGATATATGAAGGATAAGGCATTGCAAAATTTTGACCATAATAATAGGGTTGGTAATTACCATCTCTAACACCTATTGAGACAAAAGTGATGGATAACACATCTTTAACATTCCTTGATAAACTCCCTTGACCCCTTTCTCTTGGATTATATTCACTTCTTCTGCCTCCTCCACCGTATCCATGACCTGCTCTTCTGTCTCCATGGTCTTCATCTTGGGTTGCATGTGTGAAATTTTGTTCCTCTGTCAAGTAAAATGGTTCATCTTCACTGTAACCACCATATCCGCTGCCACAACCACCGGCTCCAACACTCTGCATTCCGCTGTCTCCTCCTCCAGTGCTTGATGAGCTTCTAGATCTCGTACCTGAGGTATCCCTCCTCAACCGTGGAGGTTGGGAAGCATGTGAACTTCTAGGCTTTGGATTAGGTTGAATATTGTCTTGACTCATGAGAGATTCAAATGAGTCATGCTCATCAACATGTCCTATAACCTCTTCACGAAGTACCTGCTCGACATTTATTCCTTCAGCACGGGCAGCAGCAGCAATTTTCTCAGCTGGATTTTGTTCCTCGTCATCCAAGTGTAGTGGTCTAATCCATTGATAAAGTTGATCTCTCTCTTCATCATCAAATTCAGTACCAATTTCAAACACATCCAATGGATCTCTGGCCTCAACATTTTCTTGCTCAGCTTCTTTATCTCGGAGCATAAGCTTCATGTTATAATAGCAATAGACCAATTTCTCCAGCCTAGTATATCCCAACCTGTTTCTTTGTTTTGTATGAATTAGAGCAAATGTGCTCCAATTTCTTTCACAAGCTGAAGCTGAAGCAGTTTGCGATAATACTCTAATGGCCAATCTTCTTACGGTAGGTGTACTTGTCCCATACATCATCCACCAATCAGCTATCATATAAGAAAAAAATTATTAATTTTCCTAATCAAGTTCAATTTGTGATTAATGAAAGAGTACATAAATTATAAGTATATACTATGTATACATACCAGGAGCCATCTTTTCTCTAGAAGCAACTGCCGCTGGCATGGAAAAATTAAGCTTTGAATCTTTGAAATATGTGAGCTGAATGTAAAAGATGAATTCTTTCATTGTCACAATTTTAAATGATAAATTGTAAAAATAATTCGTTATAAGCCAAACCTCTCTTCCAAAATCGCCTAGTGTCGGACAATCAGGGTCCAACTTAGAGAATACATTATGCACAGCTTGAATAAGCATGGGGTCATCTCCAACGCCTTGTTTATAATTATAACGAGGATTCAAATAATAACCTACAACAAAAATACAAATACAAAAATTTATTATACATTATAATGTTAATACCTTATGGTTAAGTAAAACTAAGAATGAAAAATTAAGATTATTATTACCTGTAGCATGCAAATCGTGTCTTAAAGTTTTAAACCATTTGTCATTGATAATTTTGACAACCCATTTTGCATTTGGCTTTTTTTCCAGCTGCTCTTTCATTATACGCATCAAGTCATAAACTGCACCCATAGTCGGATAAACTTCTGTATCCACGACACGTAATACTTTGTAAAGAGGCTCAGATAGTTCACACACATGTTGTGCTTGACTCCAAAATAGTTGATTAAATACTAAACTTTCAACAGTACGACCGCGTTTGGTACGACAAAAGTTGCTAGTGCTCCACCAATCACTTGTGAACAATTGTTTCAACCCAGACTTCCTCTTGAGTAAGCTCTCTAATGAAATGAAGTTAGTGGCAAATCGAGTAGGTGCGGCACGAACAATCTCCCCCTTGCAAAATTCACGCATCTTTGCCAACAATGTATTATGATTATAAAGGTAATTTGAAATAGCTTTACCCTTATCAATCACATCCTTGACACTCTCTTTTTTCCCCATCTCTTCAAACATGAGATCAATACAATGAGTTGCATAAGAAGTCCAGTAAACATTATGGTGCTTCATCAACTTCTTTCCAGCTTTAACATAATTGGCTGCATTGTCTGTCACCACCTGAACAACATTATGCTCCCCAACCTCCCTAATAATGTTCTTCAATAATACATATATATATATTCATGATCCTTTTTATGCTTAGAAGAATCAACAGACTTCATGAATACAGTGGTACCTTTGCAGTAGACCATGAAATTAATGATAGACAATCTTGTTGGACCAGTCCATCCGTCACACATGATCGTGCACCCATACGTCTCCCATTGACTTTTCAATGTGGCAACATGTTCAGTAATCTCTTTGAACTCTATATCCAAGTACTTGTGTCTGATCTCATAAGGTGTGGGGGGTTTTACTCCCTCTCCGGCTCGTTGGCATCCAACTACCATGTTGTGGAAGTGAGGAGATGCGGCTTTTGATGGAGGGACATTTTCATATATGAAAAATTTGCTTATTAAACGGCCCATTGCGTCTTTCACTGAACCGCCTGAGAACATATTCTTGAGACTCTTTTGCCGTCCTCGAGTTGATTTGCTGAGGTTTGGTGCCGTTGGTTGTGATTCTTTAAAGCTCTGGGCTCGTTGCACATTACAACCACTACTTTGTTCTCTGTTAGGGAGTTTGTGGAGATGCTCTCTTTTCCATTGGGCTTCCTTAGACTCTCGTATTGCTTGTCGAAATTGTGCCCTTTCCTCATGCCCCATGTCATCACCGTCATAGTCTTCCTCCTCACTTGTATCTTCGAGTTGCACGATCGGATCTCCACGTAGTTCAGCTCGGATGTCGTCGATCATATGAGATTTTTTGGCCTTTTCTTTCTGTTTACTCTTCATTATTGAAATGATAAATTGCTTGACTGCATCCGGAACTGATTCACATCTTTTCACGTTAGAACCGGGATCAAGTCCACTGAGATGATACTTTAAACGTGTGATACCTCCGCTCTTCATCACAAACCCACAATATTTGCATATAGAGCCATTCTTGTTTCCGGGAATTGTATCACCGTGCACCCATGCTGGATCACGTCTACTTGACCCACTATCCATTGCAATAATTTAATGAACTCCTACATATAATTTTTTTTAACATGACCAAATCTTAATCAATATGGCATCAATATCACATTATTAACGTAACATGCATATAATTAAGTACTTTAACATAAATACATTTAACAAGAAATAAGAAATATTAGAACAATAATAATAAATTTATCAACATAAAAAGTATAATTAAGTGCTTTAAGCCTTTAACATAAATACATTTAACAAGAAATATTAGAACAATAATAATATATTTATCAACATAGAAAAGACTAACCGACTAAGTAATAACATACCTGATTGGGTAATCTACTATAAATTGTTGAGAGAGTAATAGAGAGATTTGTTAAGACTTAAGAGAGTGAGAGAGAAGTTGTGAGATAGAAGGTTTTGTTGAGAGAGTGAGAGAGAAGTGATCGGTGTGATGAATTCAACCAGAAACTTAGAATGCAAATATATATACATGTATGAGAAACTGAGAGAGAGAGAGAGAGAGATGGAATGATGGATTGATAATGGAATTGATTGATTGATTGCACTATAAATTATAAAGTATAAAGGCTTTTCTATTTGGGAAGCATTAAACATGGCAACGTGAGATGGAAATCATGGAATGATGGATTGATAATGGAATTGATTGATTGATTGATTGCACTATAAATTATAAAGTATAAAGGCTTTTCTATTTGGGAAGCAAGTAAACATGGCAACGTGGGAAGTGTGGGAAGTTTGACGCAATGAAGGAATCAATACTTGATTGACAAATGACTGACAAGCTTTTAATTTTGTTAAATTAAAAAAGTTACCGAAAATTTCAAAAATATCGGAAATATCGGAAAGTTTCGGTAATATCGGGGATATATCGGGGATATCGGGGATATATCGAAAATATCGGAAAATTTCGGAAAATTTGGAGATATATTCACGGATTTTTCAGGTAAGTTCAAACAACCGAAATATCGGCGAAATATCGCCGATAATATCGATTTTGCATTCCTTGATCGGGGCATAGCATTTTCCGATGTAGGAACAAGTTGATCCTACGAGCTAGTATTTCAGTTAGTTTAGCTAGTCTAGTAGCTCTGATGTCATAAACGTCTTCTTGAATTCTTTACTTGGTGTGACCCAATAGTAAAAGATTTACATGTGAAAGGACCCAATCCCGATTCAGTTACCTAAACCGGAATCGAACCCCTTCTGAAAATACGAAACAACAAAAACCGTAGAAATTTTGGCAGAGTTTCGCTACTAACGTGGAATTACCATTACCTGCACGTGGAAAATACACTTCATCCTATGCCACAAAAAGCAAACCGTGGGCACCAATCCCATCCGGATTTCTCAATATATCAACAGTAAAGTAAAACAATAAATATCTCTACACTTTACTGAAATCCGGTGTAAAATCATATAACATATACAATAGAAAACTCAGAGCGACCTCTAATACATAATCATATACGTATACCACAGTAGGTAGAACAATAAACCTACTGGAAGAAACAAGGTAGCTCGAGCACTATGCCTCCGACCACGACGTGCGACACCAGAGTCCGAACTGCAAACTGGGCACGGAAACCGAAAAGCGCAGGGGAAAGGCAAATAAAAATGTTAGAGTGAGTGGACGAAAATAAACATATGCCTTTCACCAGTTTATATACATACTCAATATAAATCAGTGCGAGTTCGGAAAAACACAATACACATATACATATATACGGAGGCTGTCGGGCGACCCCTCAAGCCCGACGTCAGGTGAATCGCTCAAACCTGACAGTGATAGGCCAGGGGACCTCTCAACCCCGGCGGCACGCAGGGGACCACTCAACCCCGCCCAGAGGACCTCTCAACTCTGGTCCAGAGGAATCTCTCAACTCTGGTACATCGATTTATTAAATGCCATCACCCATAAACATATAACAATACCTCCGAAAACAACATATATCTCAACATTGTATAATTTAAATACGGAAAATCATAAAATCCACGAACTCGCAAATCAACTGTGAAAATATAACTTGTCTACTCACAGACTAGAGTAACGCTGTTCGCGTTAACCCGTGATCCGGCGGAAAGCCCCTCGCCAAACGAACGATCACGAACACCTGAATATTCACAAAATCCATTTCTCAAAGTCATAAATCCACAATACAAGACAAATCACGAGAAACCACCGTTCTCGGAAACACATAATCTGATCACGACAAACTGTCGGAAATCCGGAAATCACACCTCAATACCTCGCTATACTTTCGGATGCTCAACTCGAAAAACAAACCTCCCCACTGCGATCGGGGCGCGATTTCGAGTCAAATGACATGCAACTTGTCGAAAATCCAAAAAGTCAAACCGTTGACCGCCGCCGTTGACCGCCGTTCACGGCGGCGCCGCTGCCAAAATGAAAATCTTCCGGCAGAGCAACCTCTATTCCACTCAAAATCATGCACTGAGCAACTTTCATAACTGCAACAAGGGCCAATTCAATCTCTAACTCATCCAATTTCAAGCAAAACCGAATTGGAACACAAATTTCACATTCAAAATTCTCCACGCACAAACAAAATTAGATCACCATACCTATATGGTTAGAATCAAGGTGAAGAGGGCTACAAAACCCAGTCCAAATCACAGCTCAATTCAACCAAAATTGTGGAACCCGAATTCACCCAATTTCTTCAACTTTTTCGCCGGAAAATCTCCCCTCTACAGCCACCCTCGCCGTGAGGGGTGGTCGGAAACCCACTCGGAACACCGAGGCGAGTTGATTGGAACTGGTTTCGGGCTCGGTGGTGGTCGGAATCCACCTCGCCGACGGCGAGCTCCACACCGTCGCACCTCCTCCATTTCAGCTCGGTCAAACCAGTCACGTAAAGTCAACCATTTAATTCAACTTTGACTTTCCCAAAGGGGAAACTGCCATATATAGACTTTCCCAATAAGGAAACTCATACTTATCCATTTCGACGAACTTTGAACACCCGTAACTTTCTCGTCGTAAATCCGATTCCGATAATTCTCGCGGCCACAAACTCGTCTCGACATATTCTTCAATAATCACCCGAAGTCAAACACATCGGTCAATCGGATAAAAAGTCAACGGTTCACACCAACACATATTAAATCGACAATATAACCAACAATCGGAAATAATCACAACTTAATCTTCGTAACTCAGAATAATGCTCCGGAAGTTCCCATAAACTCGAAATTAAATTATGAACAACTTCCGTGAAGAAGACGAACCCAAATTCTCGGCCGGTAATTTAGTCGTTAAGTAGCCCACCATTTAAATCCGAACTTCAAATATTCATAACTAATTTCTCGGTCGTCCAAATAACGATCCGGAACTGCCCACGAACTCATAATCACACGTACTACGACTCTCGAGAAGAGACTCAGCTCCAATTCTCGGCCAATAATTAAGTCGTTAACGAGCCCGGCGATTCAATCAACTGTCGCAACTCTGCGACTACGTGCAAGCTCATCGATCAAGCTGATCAGACTGCTGATTCTGGTCCAGGTCGTCACAACATGGTTGTTGGACTTCAGAGTTTTGAGTTTTTTACTTTCTATTTTTATTTAAGTACGAGTTTAATCTTATGTTAATTTGGTTGTTAAGGCCTAATCTCAATTTAGGCAGCTAAATCGGGATTGGGTCTTCACACTTGGTATCAAAGGTTTAGATTATAGGTTATGTAGACCATACTAGCCCGCTTTCATTTTTGTGTTCGATTATGATCAACATCTCCCGAGTGATAACCTGACCGGCCGGGGGATTCCCATCTATACTCAAGGTGTTGATTGTCGTCGAATACGTGGAAAATGTGTCTGAATACTAACCCAGCTTATGCGTCAACCTGACTTTGTCATTATGCCTCGTGTGCGCCACCTCAATCTGTATTCCAAGGTAAAAGTTTTTCAAGAAAGTTAGTAATACCTTTAAGTTTCAAGTAAGGGAAATATGTTGAACATTCAAGCTTACTTTACGACGTTAAGGTACAAGATTATCATGTCAAGTTTAAGCATAGCAGGGAATATGACATTTAGTGAGCATAATTTTGTTCTTTTGACTTTCTAACAATATGTGGCAAGTTGTGTATCGACTTTCATGGTGTATAGGTTATTAGTATGACAAATATAGATTTTCAAATACATTCTTAATAAGCTACTAGGAGTTTGCATCGGTAATAGGTATATGAACTCTTGCGACACTTTCGTTTCTTTGTGTTGACTTACAATTTGTTGTGAACTATGTGATTTTAGTTATGAGAGATCCAATTGAGCAACGGTAGCTCTCAATCAGTTTTATAGACTTGTCATATTTGAAGTGTGGATCTTTCTGCAGGTTTTGGATAATTTTGAATTTATGGGGAGGTTGTGTCGAATTTTCAGTAGATCGTATGAACTATAACAAGTCGCACATTATGAGGAACGACATGACGAGAGCGTTGGTGTTTTTTCATTAAATCGATGACTCATAAACTAACTTGTAGCGTCTGGCTAGTAAATTTTTAGCTATGTCAATTAATAAATTGCGCAAATCTCCTCTATTTCGCCAATTTTTAATTTTGAAACTTCCTCCATCATGTTCAACAACAGTTCATGGGTCTTGTTTGGGTTTCAACTTTTCATTTCGCGTTAAATCTCTCAGCTTCGTGCTTCATGCTCATTCACCTTATGAGGATTGAATAATTCTTAGACAAAGAACTATACTATAAGAAGTTGTAGTTGAAAGGATGTTACGGCAAGATCATTTGTGATTGAATCAACACCTTATGAGACTTGGTACTCCATGAAGTTAGTAAATTCATAACGATGTCGATGAGTTATGGTGTTTAAACCCTTGCCTTCGTCATGCTCCATTTCTCGATCTCTTTAATTTCGTTCAGCTACTAGCTTCACGTGAGCCTTTCAGTTCGTGTCTAAACTTTCCATCTCTGAGTGTCATATTCGCGGAGCTAAACTGATTCTCAGTCCATAATGGGAGTCCCTTCTGGGGAATCCTATAAAATTGGAATGATATAGAAAAGATTTTCATGGCCTCTATACAAGGACGACACTGATGGACTTGAAAGTTGGTCCTTGTGTATGCAGTCACTTGATGTACGTCAACATTACTCATACCATTGTGGTGGCTATAGATGCTTGGGTTGTGCTACGCATGCGTCCTCAGCAAAAATGTTATTCTCGTTCCATTCCTTTTCAATGAGTTACGTTGCTCATAATTCGTCTCAACCTGTCATGTTGTAATCGTTCAATTTTACTCCATCTCATCTTGTCATGTTGTTCTCTTGATAATGTGCATAGAGAGAATTATTCATCGATTCTGAAGGTATAATTGTCGTAGATGTCAAGATTAATTGTCGTACCATAATAGCTACATCGAGACTCTGGAATAGTCTTAGAATTATCGCACATAACCATTTAGGTGGAGTAGTCGTGTGTAGTTTCAGCTAATTATATTTCATTCCAGTTGAAGTTTCATGTGGTTTCATTCACTTTCTTTTGTTGCTTCTATTTTGTTACCTTATATTCCTCGATTTTGTTCGTCGAGGAGATTCACCTGTTTTAACCTAGAAAGTGATTTTCAATGTTATCACTTTAATTTATTTATTTTCGCATAATTTTTTATCCACACGGAACGCTCCCGAACAAAGAACATGAAATATTTAGGATACGCCTGTACATGTATAAGGTTCATTTCCATCAGGAGTGTTGTACCTAACCCCAACAGTTTTTGAATCTCATCAATTATGGTTCTTCTGGACATATCTCTTTCATGTTCTACTTGTGTTCATCTATAGTTAGTTATGTCGAAGAGCAGCAATTCGATTATTCAAAATGAGGGTGGCTTAATACTCGTGTGTTAAGTCCAAGATCACTTCTTCATATTGAACTTATGGGTAAGCGAGGTTGATTTTAGTACTATGTATTATATCGGACTTGTGGTATTCTTCTGGGTTATCATGGACATTTGAAATTTTGTTGTTGTGGAGTTTGGTGGTATTGTATTGCTAAAATGTGCCAAATTGCAGGTATTGGGTTCGACTATAAATGAATAGATCATGCCGAATTTTTTGTAGAAATTTTATTGATTTAGAGTCATTGAAATTACCTGCTACATCATTCATCAACTAGTAAACCAACTTTCTACGAGATTTGTACTTTTTTCGTTTGAGAGACTTATGCGTGGATCTTTCATGTTGTTCAGCAAGGCAAAATGAGTCTCATGGTGTTCTACGAGAAAAAATGAGTCTCATCGACCCTCAACTAAGTATTAGTTAACCATCAATTGAGTATCACTTGAACCTCAACTGAGTATCAGCTTATGCATTTAGTGTATTAGCTTTGTGTATCTGAAATTTTTGGTACAAAAGTGTGTTGATTGTGTGACATTTTTGTGTAAGGATTTGTGTTTGTTTAAAAGTCAAGATTCTGGACATTTTCGACATGTCAAAGGATGATAGTTTTATCCCTTCGACGTGTCGAAAAAGTGAAAAAAAAATGAGACAGTACCATGATCTCAATGGATCGAAGAATGATAGTTATAACTCTTCGACCCGTCGAACAAGTGCATCAGAGGAGGCATGAGCCTACCTTCGCCAGGTCGAGACAATCCTTCGACCCGGCGAAGACTGGTCTAGGCAATATTGACCCTAAATTGAGTATCAGGTGATTCTCAACTGAGTAACAGTTGACTCTAAACTGAATATCAGTTGAGGGTAAATTGAGTATCAGTTTAGGGTCAACTGAGTATCAGCCTATACATGAACCAATTTTTTAAGTTTTGTTTTATATTTTCTCTCCCATATATGATTGATTCATTTATATCATGTATATCTTTCGTAATATGTATGTTGTATGAGGTTTAGATTTAGCTGTAAGGGTTGTTCACCTTGTTTGTTTTTCCTTCAATAGCAAATATAAAGTATATAGCAATCTTGGTACAGTATTTGAAGTAATATATAGCACTATCACCAGATGTGTTCCAATATTTTCTTGTTTCCATTGAGTAACAAAATAATATCCTCATAACACTTTTCCAAATGTGTTCTATTACTAAGAGAATGTAACACAATGTTAGTATGTCTAATAGAGTTGAACAAGGTATAAACATAGCAAAAGAGCAAGCCTATGATTATCAAAAGGCTGGATGGTATGTCGTTCAGACCAAGCTCAGTTGGGGCCACTTCTCCACCGTCTGGCTTGCCTAGGATACATCAAATTGAATGAATATTATCCAAAAAAAAAACATTTGAACCAATATTTGTAATGGAGATTTAACAAGATCGAACAAATTAGACAAAAAATTACTCTCATAATTAATCAAACTAAAGCATAATAGATAAAAAAAGAATAGATAGAATTATAAATATGCTACTGCTTAAACCCTGCTTTTCTTCCTTCCATTGTTGCTGCTATCACACTCATTTAGTTCAAAACCTGGTGGGGGAGGAGGCAAATGAGAATATCGTATCTAGCTTCTTCAATTGGATTTAATTTTGCTTGATGCTAAGCTCCAGAGACTCTTTAAGTTCTTTGACATCCCTCTGTAGATGTTTCAGGCATTTGACAGCTATCATTAGTATTTGAGGCCTTCTATTCACTTTCTTGGCTCTCCTGACCATGCTTGGTTTGAGGTCAGAGACAGGGGCATCAGATGAAGCAAAGTCTGGGTTAGAGTTAGAGTTTGAAGGATTAGAGGAACGTTAAGGCAAGGAATGTAACTGACTTTGACCATCAGAGTCATCCGAATATGAGGTCGTATTAGAATTCGGAACAAGCTTTGGGGTCATTTTTTGCAATGAGATGAATGTATTGTTATTAGAGAGATGTTGATAAAACTGAATGAGAAGGTGAACATATATGAGAGATGTTATTATTTATAGAGACTCAATGGACATGAAAAAAATAAACAGTTATGCCCTTTCAAAAACCAATAGTCATGTATAAGATGAAGATACATGAAACAATGTAATGTTTTGTGTGAGTAACGAAGCAGATGTAGATGATTACTCTTGGAAGTTAAATTGTGACAAATGAAAGAGCAATTAAAAAAAATGTTGAGACATATGTGAAAGGACCCAACTCCGATTTAGATTCCTAAACCGGAATCAAATCCCTTCTGAAAACACGAACTTGCAAAAACCATAGAAATTTCGGCAGAGTTTCACTATATCGTGGAATTCCCATTAACCTGCACCCGAAAACACACTTCATCCTATGCCACAAAAGCCAAACCGTGGGCACCAATCCCATCCGGATTTCTCAATATCATAACATAATGTAAAATGTTAAACAAAAGCTGTAACTTTACAGAAATACGGGAAAATCATATGAAAATATAACATCAGAGTATTCAGAGCGACCTATAGTATATATATACATAAATACACCACAGTAGACTAAACAAGAAACCTACTAAAAAAAAAAGGTAACTCGAACACTAAGCCTCCGACTGCGACGTGCGACACTAGAATCCGAACTGCAAACTGGGCACGGAAACCGAAAAGCCCAGGGGAAAGGCAAATAAAATCGTTAGAGTGAGTAGACGAAAATAATCATATGTCTTTCACCAAATATATATTGTAAAACAAAGCGAGTTCATAAAACGAATGGAGGTGTCAGGCGAATCTCTCAAGCCCAACGGTCAGGCGAATCTCTCAAGCCCGATGGTGATAGACTAGGCGAATCTCTCAAGCCTAGTGGGCACACTAGGGGAATCTCTAAACCCTGGATCTGGACTACCGGTGATCAGCCGAGTAGCCAATGCATCGATGCTAAGTAAATGCCATCACCATATAAAATATAAAACAATACCTCCAAAAACAATAAATAATCTCAACATCTTACTGTAAATAAATACGGAAATCAAGAACTCGCTACGACAATGTAAATAAAAAGGTCCACTCACAGATAAGCATAACGCAAAACGCGTTAATCCAGTGATCCGGCGGAAAATCCCTCGCCAAACGAACGATCACGATCCCCTGAATAATCATAAATTCCACTGTTCAAAATCATAATTCAAAACCTTGAACCACATCTCGAGAACCAACCATTCTCGGAAACGTATAACTCAATATCGACGAAATCGTCAAAAATCCAATAAACACACCATAAAACCTCGCTATAATTTCCGATGCTCAATTCAAAATATAAACCTCACCACTGCGATCGGTGCGCGATTCCGAACAAAATGACATAAAACTTGTCGAAAAACACCTCGGCCGGAAAATCGCCGCCGCTACCACCGCCGGAAAATTCCATCGGCCCAGAAAAATTCGACCTACACATGGATTTGAAGATCTCGTCATTTCCAACAACTTTCTAGTTCAAAGTTAAGCCCAATTTTGACCAGAAAAGGTCCAAATCGCACCTTAAAGACATAAACCCTCGCCGGAATTTCTTCATCTCCGATCTCCCTCCTCCGGCCATGGCAAGGTGGAAGACCACTTCTAAAAGCTTCCTTTCCCCAAGGGCTACAAAACCCCTAACAAGTCGACCTCCATCTCGGCCTCCACCGTCGCCTCCTTCGCCAGCGATTTCGCCGGAAAACCCACAAAAATTCCCGAATTTTGACAAGGCATAACTTCTTCATCCGGCAACCAAATTGAGTGAATGACCTATCAAAAGAAAGCGGAGCTCAAGACCAACAACTTTCATGAAGACACTATGGCCAAAAGAGGCCTGAATCAAGCTCAACGAAGGCAA
Organism: Geum urbanum; assembly: GCA_946800695.1. Classification (NCBI taxonomy): domain Eukaryota; kingdom Viridiplantae; phylum Streptophyta; class Magnoliopsida; order Rosales; family Rosaceae; genus Geum; species Geum urbanum. The sequence continues at coordinate 10,450,849 of OX327015.1, forward strand.
ACAAAACTCGGCCTGGAATGGGTCAGTTTTGACCCACGGGTCAAACTGGTCAACGGGCCAGATTTCTATTTTTGGAAAGTTTCCCAATTCGTCACGTACTCCTCCCGTATTTTTACCGTACACGTATCGAAACCAAACGGATAAATATGACAAAATCCAACGGCCGAAAATATTCATAACTTATTCCTCGTAACTCGAAATAATCCTCCAGAAGTTCCTACGAGATCGAAATTAAATTCTCTACAAATTTCGTGAAGGATCTCAAATCAAATTCTTGCCCGATAATTTAGTCGTTAACAAGCATGCCATATTGATCAATTACGAAAAAATCGCGACTAATCGTTAAACTCGCAAATCAAGTCGATAAACATTCTATTTTTGATTCGGGTTGTACCGTTGGGTTGCATCGCATACGCAGAACAATGAGCTTCGCCTAAGATCTCTTTCTTCAAACCCTCGTCCCTAGGTACACATAATCCGCCTCTGAATAGCAATGAATCATCATCACTCAACCGAAACTCTGTTGGCACTCCATTCCGAATCATGGTCTTCTTATCCAACAGATAGGAAAACGCATCCTGAGCTTCCCGAACCTGATCAACCAATACCGGTCGAACCTGGAAGCTAGCCAACAAGGCTCCATCATCATTCCACTCAAATTCAGCTCTCGTAGCCCGTAACTCTGCTAACATGGATACTCTGGCCATACACACATGAAATAACGAGGCTGCAGATTTTCGACTGAGTGCATCAGCAACGACATTAACCTTCCCTGGATGGTATTCAATGGTACAATCATAATCATTGATCAACTCCATCCATCTGCGATGTCTCATGTTCAAGTCTGGATGCGTGCGCAAATAGGTGAGACTCTTGTGATATGTGTATATCTTACACTGAGCTCCGTACAGGTAGTGTCTCTAACTCTTCAAGGCTAATACAATAGCAGCCAACTCCAAATCATGGGTATGATGGTTGACTTCATGTGGCTTCAACTGTCTGGAGCCGTAAGCCACCACTCTGCCATGCTGCATCAAAACACAACCAAGTCCTAATTTCGATGCATCGCTATAAACCACAAACTCTCCACTATCGTCAGGTAAAGTCAGAACCAGTGCAGTAGTCAACTTTTCCTTCAAGAGCAAGTAACTCTCCTCAACTGCATCGGACCACTCGAACTTGACACCTTTCTTCGTCAAACTGGTAAGTGGAGTGGCAATCTGTGAAAAATCCTGCACAAAGCGTCGATAATACTTGCCAAACCCAAGAAACTCTTGATCTCTAGTACGGTGGTAGGTCTACTCCAATTCAACACGACTTCTATCTTGTCAGGATCCACGCTGACTCCTTCAACAGATATCACGTGACCCAAAAACTTCACGCTATTCAACCAAAACTCACACTTGCTGAACTTCGCAAACAGCTGATTATCTCGCAAAGTCCGCAAAACAGGTCGCAAATGCTTCTTGTGCTGGCCCACACTCCTGGAGTAAATCAGGATGTCGTCGATGAACATGATCACAAACTTGTCTAGGAATCGCTTAAACATTAGGTTCATCAAGTCCATGAAAGTTGCGGGGGCATTAGTCAACCCAAACGGCATGACTAAGAACTCATAATGCCTGTACCGTGACTTGAAAGTTGTCCTGGCCACATCTAACTCTCTGATCCTCAACTGATGGTATCCGGACCTGAGATCAATCTTCGAAAAGATTGAAGCTCCCTTGAGCTGATCAAACAAATCATCAATCCGTGGCAATGGATACTTGTTCTTCACAGTGACCTGATTCAGCTTCCGGTAATCAATACACAACCGCATGGAACCATCCTTCTTCCGCACAAACATTACAGGGGCACCACATGGTGATACACTAGGTCGTATGAAACCTTTCTCCAGCAACTCTTGAAGTTGAATATGTAGCTCCTTCAACTCCGCTGACGCCATATAATAAGGTGCCTATGATATGGGTCTAGTGCCTGGTAAAAGCTCAATAGTAAAATCGATTTCTCGAACTGGAGGAACACCTGGTAATTCCTCCGGAAACATATCTGGAAACTCAGAAACCACCTCAATATCACCAATGTCTGGCACAGTAGCCTGTGTATCCACAACATGAGCTAAGTAAGAAACACAACCCTTCTTCATCATCCGCTCGGCCTTCATCGTAGAAATCACACATGGCAATGAAATATTCTTCTCACCGCGAAACAGTATCTCTAGAAAATCTGGACGTCGAAACACAACCTCCTTCTTGTGACAATCGAACATAGCCCAATGTGTCTCCAAGAAGTCCATACCCAAAATCACATCAAAGTCGACGATATCCAGCAATAATAAATCTGCGGCTAACTCATAACCTCCAACAAAGATCTCACAATCTCTATATACCCAACCAATACTCACAACCTCTCCTGATGGATACAACACTCTCCATAACTCCGGAAGTAGAGATGCAGGCATAGTAGCTAAAGATGACAATCTATATGATATGAATGAATGCGTAGCACCTGGATCTAGCAAAGTAAGTAATTGATAGCCAAAAACATGCAATGTACCAATAACAACCTCCGGTGAAGTTCTGCCCTCACATAATGACATGGTATGAACCCTGGTCTACCCGGCTGGTCGTCCACGCTGAGGGTGACACTGCTGTCCGCCCTAGCCAGAAGACTGTGCTGGTCAAGCCTCAGAAGTGGTACTTCGCTCTCCTCCTGAACTCTGAGCTGCCTATCCACCAACACCAACAGGCTGGAAACATTCCCTCGCATAGTGACCCTCCTGGCCACAACGAAAGAAAATGGTAGGGCCTCACTGTCAAGGACCAAAATGATGCCTGTTGCAGAGATTGCACAATGGATACTCCCTCGGTACAACAAAAGTGCCACCGGTACGTCGAGGATAGCTGGATCCGCTAGAACCCCCAATGAATTGTGGTCTCTGTGGCCGATCCCTCCTCCATCTTTATCTCTGTCTAGCTGCACTAGCTGGTGGTCTATATAGTCCACTACCAAATGATGATGTCGATCCGGAAGTGCCTAAACTCAGCCTCTTGGAAGGTCCCTGACTTGGTCCACCCTCCTCAAATCGTCGAGACTGGAATCTCTTTTGTCTTTCCTTCTCGATATCCTCTCCTCGAAGTGCAGCACTCACAAACTCATCAAAGTTGTTCCGAGGCATCGTAGTCAGTGTCCCCTTGATGTTCAGGTTCAAACCCAACTCAAATCTCCGGCACTTGGCTTCCTCTGTAGCCACTATGTCACGAGCAAATCGGGATAAACGAGTAAATCTGTCCCGGTACTCAAGTAATGGCATGCTACCTTGTCTCAAGTGGGTGAACTCCTCATACTTCCGCTGCTGTGTAGCCTGGTTGAAGTACCTCCGCATAAACAAATCCCTGAACAATGTCCACGGAGTATCAACCGGAACTCTATCAGTGTTAACCCACCAGAAGTATGCATCAGACTCAAGTAAACCAACTGCTGCCACTGTCATCTGTTCAGGAGTGAAATGCAGACGCTCACAAACTCGTTCAACCTGAACCAACCATACCTCACATATCTCTGGATCAGCTAAACACGAGAAGACAGTCGCTCCAGCAGTTCGAGCTTTGACCACAGGGTCAAAACGCTCCTCCAAACGCAATACTCGCATAAGCAAGTCATGCGTCTGGCGATCCTCATCAGGATCCATATCCCTATTAACACGGGAACCACGTCTAGGAGGCATCCTAATGATAAAAAAAAATCATTAGTCACAAGCACAAGGAACGTAATCATGAAACTTCAGACATTTGAGAACACACAACACCCGAAGCATTGATGAGTAACCGCTGGCCAGTCGAGTCATCGCTCCAGACATGCTGTACATACTCAAATATCCTTAGTATCACAACTACAAGAGTCTACAGAACCTGAAACCTAATGCTCTGATACCAAGCTGAAAGGACCCAACCTCGATTTAGTTTCCTAAACCGGAATCAAATCCCTTCTGAAAACACGAACTTGCAAAAACCATAGAAATTTTGGCAGAGTTTCACTATATCGTGGAATTACCATTAACCTGCACCCGAAAACACACTTCATCCTATGCCACAAAAGTCAAACTGTGGGCACCAATCCCATCCGAATTTCTCAATATCATAACATAATGTAAAATGTTAAACAAAAGCTGTAACTTTACAAAAATACGGGGAAAATCATATGAAAATATAACATCAGAGTATTCAGAGCGATCTCAATTCAAGTGAAATCAAGTTCCAATCTATAGGAAATGAAGAGAGGAAGCTAACCATACCAATTTCAAGGTCTAAAACGGCCGAAAAATCAGAACCCGATGGTGGCAGTTCGGCACAGCGGCAGTGGAGCTCGGTCAACGGCGATCAACGGTCAACCCAAGGTCAAACGACGGTCAAACTTCTTGAATAGTGATTTTCGACAATTTCCGATATTTATACTCGCGCCTCGGGACGACTGACGGTCCAAAACGGATAACCATTACGATTCGGATAAACTCGATACAAACGGATAAACTCGTCGATAAACCGAAACTTCAAATAATCATATTATATTCCTCGGTTATCGGAAAAATCATCTGGAACCACCCACGAGTTCAAAATCACGTACACTACAACTCTCGAGAAGAGACTCAACTCAAATTCTCGGCTGATAATTAAGTCGCGAACTAAACCGACAAATCACACAATTAACGATAAACCGCGATTACGCGCTAACACGTGAATCATACCGATTACACTACGGATTCTGGTTCGGGTCGTCACAAATCTACCCCCCTTAAAAAAAATTCGACCTCGAAATTTACGTACCTGTCAGGTGAACAGATGAGGATACTGCTCCCGCATACGCTGCTCAGTCTCCCAGGTGGCCTCCTCAACCGAGTGATTCTGCCACAAGACCTTCACTAGCGGGATCACACGGTGTCTCAACTCCAGCTCACGACGATCGAGAATCTGTAATGGCTCCTCCACGTACGTCAAATCCTCTCGGATCGGTAACTGCTATGGGGCTAACACATGAGAAGGATCTGAAATGTATTTCCGTAACATCGAAACGTGGAAAACATCACGAACACGAGCCATCTCGGTCGGTAACTCAAGTCTATAAGCAACAGCTCCAACCCTCTCGGTGATCTCGTATGGACCAATATATCGTGGTCGAAGCTTGCCACGCTTCCCGAAACGCACAACTCCCCTCCACGGAGATAGTTTCAGGAAGACCCAGTCACCTACATCAAACTCGAGGCTCTTCCTCCTCACGTTCGCATAACTCTTCTGACGATCCTGGGCGATCTTCAATTTGTCCCGGATAATCTGGACGTCCTCCATGATGCTCTCCACCAGATCAGGGCCAATAAGCCATCGCTCGCCCACCTCACTCTAGCACAACGGAGTGCGGCACTGCCTCCCGTACAGGGCCTTGTACGGTCCCATCTCAATACTAGCCTGATAGCTATTGTTGTAGGCAAACTCTATCAAATGCAGTTGCTGGTCCCAGTTTCCACGAAACTGTAGCACACATGACCGCAACATATCCTCAAGTGTCTGTATAGTCCGCTCAGACTGCTCGTCAGTCTGAGGATGGAAAGCTGTACTGAAACGCAACCTGGTGCCCATGGCTCGCTGCAATGCCTGCCAGAACTCAGAGGTAAACTGACTGTCTCGGTCAGAAACAATAGACACAGGAACACCGTGTAGACGAACAATCTCTGACAAATACAGCTTGGCTAATCTGCTCACTGATATCTTCCCCGGAAGTGTGAGAAAATGAGCGGATTTCGTCAATCAATCCACAATAACCCATATACCAGTGTTGCCAGCCGAAGTACGCGGCAACTGATAAACGAAATCCATAGTGATGTGCTCCCAATTCCAAACCGAAATCTTCAGTGGCTGTAATTTCCCTGCATGCTTCTGCCTCTCCGCTTTAACCTGCTGACAAATCAAACATCGGCTCACATATGCGGCAATCTCCCGCTTCATGTTGCGCCACCAATAATACGCTCGAAGTGTACGAAACATCTTCGTAGCTCCGGGATGCATCGCATACGCCGAACTATGAGCCTCATCCAGAATCTCCTTCTTCATGCTCTCGTCTCTGGGCACACACAACCTGCCTCTGAACAACAACGTACCGTCGTCGCTCAATCGGAACTCTGTAGGCATAGCATTCCGTATCATGGTCTTCTTGCCCAACAGGTAGGGATCTGAATCCTGAGCCTCCCGTACCTGATCAACCCACACGGGTCGAACCTGGAAACTGGCTAACAAGGCTCCATCATCATCCCACTCAAATTCAGCTCCCGTAGCTCGATGCTCGGCTAACATAGACACTCTAGCCACACACACATGGAACAACGAAGCTCCGGATTTCCGGCTAAGTGCATCAGCCACAACATTGGCCTTCCCTGGATGGTACTCAAAAGTGCAGTCGTAGTCGTTAATCAACTCCATCCACCGGCGTTGCCTCATGTTCAAATCTGGCTGCGTTCGTAAGTAGGTGAGACTCTTGTGATCAGTATAGATCTTACACTGGGCTCTGTACAAGTAATGTCTCAAACTCTTCAACGCTAGTACAATAGCGGCCAACTCCAAATCATGGGTCGGATAGTTGACTTCGTGTGGTTTCAACTGCTTGGAACCGTAGGCCACAACCCTACCATGCTACATCAACACACAACCAAGTCCTAACTTCGACACATCACTATAAACCACAAACTAACCGCTGCCGTCTGGTAATGTCAGAACCGGTGCAGTAGTCAACTTTTTCCTTCAGGAGTAAGTAACTTTCCTCACATGCATCGGACCACTCAAACTTGACGCCCTTCTTCGTCAATCTGGTCAATGGGGTAGCAATCCAAGAAAAAACTTGTACAAACCGCCGGTAGTAGTCTGCCAAACCCAAGAAACTCCGGATCTTCGGTACAGTGGTAGGTCTACTTCAATTCAGCACGGCCTCGATCTTATAAGGATCAACACTGACTCCCTCAGCCGATATCACGTGGCCCGAAAACTTCACACTGTCCAACCAAAACTCACACTTGCTAAACTTCGCAAACAACTGATGGTCCCGCAAAGTCCGCAACACCGCTCGTAAATGCTTTTTATGCTGGCCCACACTCCTGGAATAGATCAAAATATCATCAATAAACACTATCACGAACTTGTCCAAAAACCGTCTGAACACTCGATTCATCAAGTCCATGAAAGCTGTGGGGGCGTTGGTCAACCCAAACGGCATAACTAAAAACTCGTAATGCCCATACCACGACCTGAAAGATGTTCTGGCCACATCAGAGTCTCGGATCCTCAACTGGTGATATCCGGATCGAAGATCAATCTTCGAAAAGACTGAAGCTCCCTTGAGCTGATCGAACAAATCATCAATCCGCGGCAACGGATACTTGTTCTTCACCGTAACCTGATTTAGCTTCCGATAGTCGATGCACAACCGCATAGATCCATCTTTCTTCCGCACAAATAAAACCGGGGCACCCCATGGTGAAACACTGGGTCGAATAAAACCCTTCTCGAGCAACTCCTGGAGCTGAACCTGTAACTCTTTCAACTCCGCTGGCACCATACGATACGGTGCCTGAGAAATGGGTCCCGTGCCCGGCAACAGCTCAATAGTGAAATCAATCTCCCGAACAGGAGGTATATATACCAGGTAACTCCTCTGGAAACACATCCGGAAACTCGGAAACAACCTCAATACCACCAAGGTCCGGCGCAGCAGCCGTAGTGTCTACCACATGAGCTAAGTAAGCAACACAGCCCTTCTTCATCAACCGATCCGCCCTCATCGCGGAAATCAAACATGGCAAGGATGTATTCTTCTCGCCGCAAAATAATATCTCGGAAAAGCCTGGTCGTCGAAACGCGACCTCCTTCTTGTGACAGTCAAACATGGCCCAATGCGTCTCTAAGAAGTCCATACCCAAGATCAAATCAAAGTCAACGATATCAAGCAACAAAAAATCTGCGGCTAAACCATGGCCTCCAATAAAAATCTCACAATCTCTATATACCCAGCCAATACTCACAATCTCACCGGACGGATATAACACTCTCCACAACCCCAGAAGTGGAGATGCAGGTACCGTAGCTAATGATGATAGTCTATATGACATGAATGAATGTGTGGCACCTGGATCTAACAATGTAAGTACTGGAATACCAAAGATATGCAATGTACCGATAACGGCGGTGGAGCTCGGTCAACGGCGGTCAACGGCGTTCAACGGTCAACCCAAGGTCAAACGACGGTCAAACTTCCCGAATATTGATTTTCGACAATTTTTGACAATTTCTGATATTTATACTCACGCCTCGGGACGACCGACGGTCCAAAACGGATAACCATTACGATTCGGATAAACTCGATACGAACGGATAAACTCGTCGATAAACCGAAACTTCAAATAATCATATTATATTCCTCGGTTATCGGAAAAATCATCCGGAACCGCCCACGAGTTCAAAATCACGTACACTACAACTCTCGAGAAGAGACTCAACTCAAATTCTCGGCCAATAATTAAGTCGCGAACTAAACCGGCAAATCACACAATTAACGATAAACCGCGATTACGCGCTAACACGTGAATCATACCGATTACACTACGGGTTCTAGTTCGGGTCGTCACACTCAACCCTATCTTACATGATGTTATATAAATAACCAAATTTAATACTCTAAATTTAGGCGGAGTCTTGAAATTCCACACAACTAGGCTGTCGAACATATTCATCAATGGAGAAGAAGAGCAAAGTGAATTTCAGCGAAAACAATAAGTATTGCATCATATTAAACAAATAAAGTTTTTTAGATCTTATAAAAAGTACTTCTTGGATATCTTATCTTCTAGAGTTGCATGTATGAAGAACCCGTAGAACCGTGAGTATACTAAAGTCAAAATATTATTATAGAAAATTATCAGTCTTATTAAATTATTTGCTAACAATACAACTTAACGATATTGTAGATTTCAGCTGCCATACTTTGAGCTACCATATTGCAAAGTCAAATGTCCTTACTTTCATTTGTAAAATAAGTTATGCATGTGCACTACCTGCATACAATTTGAAGATCAAATGTAATGATAATGAAATTTTAATTTTAAGGTTTGTTCATATTTGTGATAATACAATCTATTCTTTTTATTCATAATGTTGTGCCTAATATATTTATTTTCTGTAACTATGTATCACTTTGTCTAAGATGAAAATTATTGTTTATTTCACTATCCAATATTAATTATTTGTTAAATATATTTATAATTTTACTTTATATTCATTACCAATTTCAAGCAACTCACTAATTTTTCTTTTCCATGTATGATAAACGGAATTTTTTTTTTAAGTTTAAACCTCTTTATGTACACAAACGAATGAAACATGGTAAAACTACCAAAAAAATTAACTTAGGCGAAGAAATCAATAAGGTTTCATCGCCTAAGACAAAAATTTTATCATCTATGTAATACTTAGCCGACGAAACATGAAACATCGAAATACAAAATCGTCGCCTAAGTTAAACATTTCGTCGTCTAAGTTACAACTTAGATGACGAAAAATTTCGTCGCCGTAGTAATCGTACTTAGACAACGAAACGGTTACCAATTCGTCGTCTAAGTCCATACCCTAACCCTAATCCTAAACCTAAACCTAAACTCCCAAACCCTGACCCATAAACACTTAGACGACGAATGTCCTCCAATTTGTCATCTGACTCCATACCCTAACACTAACTCTAAACCAAACCCCTAAACTCTAACCCTTAATAACTTAGATGACGAAATTGGTATAATTTGTCGTCTAGGTGACCATTTAGACAATGAATTCTACCAATTTCGTCGTCGATAAATCCCATTGCCTCCGATCAAAGAGCACAACTATGTATGACATCTTAAAATGCATATTTATTTTCATCGATGGCATAGACTAAACAATTCTTAGACTGTAAGTGTCGACGGTTTGAAAATAGGAGATACGAAGATTCGTATATCAACATTTCTGTTTCATTGAAATTTCGGTTTTATGGTTCACTACGCTGATCAAACCCTTAACGAACTTCGTATTTACTGAAAATACGTCCACTTACATATTATGTTGTGATGTATATATCTAACGTTTGTTTTGTCAAATTTCAATTTCGCTAATATTGATGTGGAGTGGATATAAACATACGAACATTTAAATGTTACAACATTAGTAGATATATAACCAGTGTTTAGTCTTAAATCAACTTTTTATGTCAAATTTCAATTAATTTTTATCTAATTGATAAATTAAGTTTTTATGACAAGACAAACACCTGTAACTTCGGAAATGAGTTTACGAATTATATTTTACAATCGTTACCGTTATTTTAACTATTTTTTTTATATATATAATCACTAAATTCAATCGATCGAATCCTAAACTAATCCGAATTGAGTTTAATTTTTTTCTACAATATTGTATAAATATAATTGTTACATCTGACGGTTGATTATTTTTTTTAAGAAATTACTAAAAAAATATTTTTCAAATATATATATAAATAAAATAAACTTCACTTAAGCGACAAATTTTTTTTTGTTTTTTTTAAATATCTGAAAATTATTTTTTTCCGCCAATATTTTGGGGGATAGTCAAAACAGTTAGGCGATGAACTATCACTACCACATTCTCACTCATTACCGGCGATTTTTGAAAAAACAAGGCCGGCGACCGGAAAAGTCGCTGGTAATGATGATCATTACCTGCGACTTGCTCCGTCGCCGGTAATGTGTCAAAACATTGCCGGCGACGGAGTAGGTCGCCGGCAATATTTTGACACATTACCGGCGACTTTTCGCCGGAATTTCGCCGGCAATGACTCCATTTTCGGCGATTTGATGAATCGCCGGCAATGCCTCTTATATTAGATGCAGATCGCAGCAGCTCATTCATTTAGATCGAAAAAAAAATCCGGTGAAATCGAAAGAAGGAAAACGCTCTGAAATCGATCCTTTGGTGTCAAAATTAAGGCGTGCGTCGAAAACTCAATCACTCGGGAAGCTATATATATAGGTACGTATATATATATATACGTATATGTGTATGTATATATATATATATGTGTATTGATCGATTTAATTAGATCAATATATATATATATGCATGTGTTGATTTAGAGTTGAATTGAGATATCGCGTCGATTCTTGGTTTGATACGCAAATAGAGTGGCTATATTGTTGCTTTCGAGTGATTGACTGTTGATTTTGAGTGGATTTGAGATTATTTCGATGAAAATATGTTAACTTGTGTATATATATATATATATGTATGGATCGATATAAAATGATTTTGTGAATATTAATTATTAATATGTCTATATATATATACAGGTATGTTAATTTGTAATTGTGAATTGTTGGTATATATATATATATAATTTATATGCATGCATGGGTCGACTTTTGTTAATTAATCGGATGAATTCGAATGTAATTAATGATGATTTATTTTATAATTAGTAGTGAATGTGTATATATAGTACGTAATATTGTTAGAATTTTCAAGATGGACAAGAGTTGGATGAGCCTCGAAAGATGGGATGTGAGATATCACCAGGGAATTAGGAGTTTTGTGAATTTTGTGAAGGCTAATTGTGGAGACACTACACTTCATTATTGCCCGTGTAAAGAATGTAAGTGTCGCAGAGATCGATTTCGTTTTCCCATTGATAAAGTGCAGAAGCACCTGAGTAAATACGGGTTTTGGGATAAGTACACTTGTTGGATTTATCACGGTGAAACATCGTAAGCGGGTCCGCATGATCATGGACAATTTGGTGAGAGGGCCAGTCCACGCTATGATCATGGACATTTTGCTGAGAGGGGCAGTCCATCCTATGATCCAACATCGATGTTAATCAATGATATGTTTCCTCATGAGAGCGGTGTATTTGCTGATGAAGCACCAAATGTCCCTCCCGTCGTTGAAGGTTTCCCCCATATTGAGCCAGTCGAGCCATTACCTGGAGCTCATGTCAACACAAGCAGTATGGACAAGTACAACAACTTGATTGCATTGCAACAGACTCCGTTGTACGACGGTTGTAGTAAGACTGTTCTTGAAAGTGTCATGGGAGTGATGCAGCTCAAAATGGAGAACAAAATGTCTGTCAAAGCTGTTGATTCTTGGCTGAAGTGGACTGCTTCGCTACTGTCACCCGGTCATCGTCTTCCTACCACTCATCATAAGGTGCGACATATCCTGAAAGATCTTGGGCTTTCCTACATCAAAATCCATGCATGCAGATATGATTGTATTCACTTCTGGGGAAAAGACCTTGAAGCCTGCCCGGTATGTTTTACAGAAATGTATAAGTTGACTCCTGCAGGCAACAAGAAAGCTGTGAAGATACTTCGATATTTCTCGCTTATTGATAGGCTGGAGCGGTTGTTCATGTGTGCTTTCACGACCGAAGCTATGAGATGGTGGGCTGAGAGGAATTTGCCTGGCGATGACACCCTTATACACCCTTCCAACGGAGAGGCTTGGAAGCACATGGTCAGGGAGTTTGATCATTTTGCAGCAGAGGTCCGAAATGTTTGGCTAGGGCTCTCATCTGACGGATTCAACCTTTTTGGCAACATGAGTCTTCAATACAGTATATGGCCAGTTATTTTGGTACCGTACGTATAACCTTCCACCATGGATGTGCATGAAAAAGGAATGCAATATGCTCACTCTGTTAATTCCGGGCCCGGGTTATCCAGGAAAGTGTCTCGATGTGTATTTGAGGCCTTTGATTGAGGAGCTTAAGTACCTGAGTGAGTGTGGCCACCCCACTTACGATAGGTTCAAAAATGAGATGTTCCAGATGCATGCCATGCTTGTTGGCACCATCAGTGATTTTCCTGCCCGCGGTATGTTGTCGGGCAACGTTACCAAGGGTTACAGGGCTTGTTCAGAGTGCATGACTATTGATTGTTGCAGTCCTCATTGCAGTAAAATTGTTCAGATGCGTCACCGTTGTTGGCTTCCATATGATCACCCATTTAGGCAGGATCCAGACGCGTTTGATGGGACTGTGGAAACAGGTGTGGCACCCAGGCAATGGACAGGGGAAGAAATTTTGGAAGTGTTGAATGAATATGATTTTGGCCAGCTGAGCAATCATCCTGACATAGTGACGTCAATTCCAGACAAGCCCGAAAGGTATAAGTTTTGGACACACAAGAGCATATTCTGGGAACTCCCCTACTGGCCCAGGTTGCCTATCAGACACTACCTAGATGTCATGCACATAGAGAAGAATGTGTGTGAAATTGTGGTGGGAACAGTTCTTAACTTGGAGGGGAAAACAAAAGACATCCCTAAGGCACGCATTGATCTGAAAGCTATGGGACTGCGGAAACATTTGTGGTTAAGAGATGGTAAGAGAAAAATGCCGCAAGCTCCTTACACCGTAAAGCCGAAGCATAAGCATGAAATATTTCGGTGGCTGAGTAATGTCAGGTATATATTCTTATGGCTATGCAGGAATTTGGCCTTAAAATTTTAATGGAACATGGTTATATGCGAGAAATATAATTGTTGCCTATGGCTATATATATATATATATATATATATATATATATATACAGGTATCCTTATGGCTATGCAGGAAATATAAGCAAGTGTGTTAACTTCCGGGACAATAAGATGTACGGATTAAAGAGTCATGACTGCCATGTACTGCTTCAACGCCTTTTCCCTATTTTCATTCGAGGGTACCTGCCCAAAGAGGTGGTGCAGCCGTTGGTGGCCTTGTCAAGATTCTTTCAGAAGTTATGCACTAGGGAAGTTAAAAAATCAGATATCAGGGAGATGCAAGATGACATCATTTTTATCATGTGCAAGCTTGAGAGGATATTTCCCTCAAATTTTTTCGACATCATGCCTCACCTGATGATCCATCTTCCCGAACAATTATTGCTTACCGGTCCCGTACACTACACTTGGATGTATCCCATGGAAAGGTACAAATGATTCATACATTTGGTTTGCCTCTGTTTTTATATGTAAATTCTTATTTTTTAAGTAAGTTAACATGCACTTGTTAACTTGTAGACAATTGGGAGCCTACAAGGACTATGTGAAGAATAAATATGCACCTGAAGGGTGTATCGCTGAAGCATATATTGCGCACGAGTGTGTAACGTACACCAAAGTGTATTTGGGAGCGCTTGAGGACCCCCAACAATAGATGCCGATAGATGAACCCCAGTTCAACCTTTCTATCATCTCCAATGACGTGCTAGTACAGGGAAGCTTGTCAAAGTCGTACAAGTTGGATGGAAATGAGGTAGCCATTGCCCACTGGTCGGTACTGATTAACTGTCAAGAAGTACAATATTGGAAAAACTATCATCTTCACTGCCCTGCTATTGCCGGAAATGTTGATTACCACAACAGGACGTTTGCAAACTACTTTGGTCAATGGGTAAGGGTATATGTGTATATGTCTATTTTTTATATATATCCTTATATAGCATGTGTGTACGTACATGGTTTTGTGGTTTCTATGTTCATAATTTCTTGTGTGGTTTCTTATCGTTTTCAGATGAACCATGTAGCAAATGATGGTTGCCCAGAATGGTCAAACGAATTCAGGATCCTGGCGATGAAACCGATAGCTTCAAAAGTTTACTCGATGTGTCAGGTCAATGGCATGAAATTTATATGTGAAAATCGAGACGACCGACTGAAAACACAGAATTGTGGGGTGATGGTCCATGGTGGGCAAGATGGCGTTGACTATTACGGTGTCCTTCATTCAGTTGTTGAACTAATTTATGGGAACCGCATGAAAGTGCACTTGTTCAAGTGTAGATGGTTTGATACTAGCCCGGAGAACACAAGGACCGATCAGTACGGAACATTTTCGGTGAATACTGCTACTAGCTGGTATGAAGAAGACCCTTTCGTTCTTGCCTCATCAGTAAAACAAGTGTTTTACCTTGACGATCTTCTGAACAAAGTCCCGTGGAAGGTGGTTAACCATGTTTCTCATAGAAACATATACAGTGCTGCAACACTTGGTGAGACCGCAGATGATGAGGAAGTTACTGCATACCAAGAGCCGAACGCTTTTGACATTCCGGAATCATCTACGATTCGCCTTAATAATGTGAGATCTGGGAGTGTGGTTCGAATTACTGGAGCAGAACTTCTCGATGTTAATCCATATGAAGTTGACGCTGATTCAGATGACGAGGAACATCACATATTACCAGAGGTTACCTATGAAACCGAGTCAGACTCAAGTGATGAAGATGATTACGATTATCATCCTTAGTACGTTAATGATGTACGTATTTTAATTATAGTCGGAAATCGTAGTCGGAAATTGTAGTCGGAAATCGTAGTCGGAAATCGTAGTCAGAAATTGTAGTCGAAAATTGCAGTCGAAAATTATAGTCGGAAATCTCGTCGGAAATTCTAGTCGGAAATTCTAGTCGGAAATTCTAGTCGAAAATTGTAGTCGAAAATTATATATGGTCAGAAATTACCATCGAGAAATTGGTCGGAAATTATGGTCGGAAATAGGTCGGAAATTCGTCGGATATTCTTCGGGAAATAATGACATTACCCACGAGTTATCAACTCGTTGGTAATGTCATTACCAACGAGTTGCAACTAACTCGCTGGCAATGGCTACTGAATATCTAAAACCCAGCTCGAGCCTCCCTCATTTCTTCACTATCTCAAACCCTAAAACTCCTCCTCTCCTCCTCCCCAAACAGTTTCGGCCGCCTCCCTCTCCTCAAATCTCTCTTCCTTTCCTCCCCTCTCCCCTCCCCTCACCTCCTCTCCCTTCTCCTCTCTCCACACTAAAAAACCCCAATTCTAATCTCAATTTCCTCTCCTCCTCTCCTCCTCCCCTCCTCCTCTACCTCCTCCCCTCACCTTCGTCGCCAGAAATTCAACTCGAGCTCCACCATGGCAGGTGCATGCAAGCTCACTCTCTCTCCCTCTCTCTCTCTCTCTCTCTCAATTTTTATTTAGTTTTATGCATATATATATATACGTATGTACGTATGTGGAAGTGTTTATATGCAATGTATATATATATGTATGTGGAAATTAAATTTAATTAGGGTGATTTGGATTAATTTATATGCAATGTATATATATACGTATGGTTGAAAAATGTGGAAAATTAATTAGGGTGATTTGGATTAATATGTGATGTATATATATGTGAAAATTAAATTTAATTAAGATGATGTATATATATGTGATGTATATATATATGTGGAAAATTTAATTAAGATGATGTACGTACATGTGATGTATATATATATATGGAAAATTAAATTTCGGAAATGATGTATGTATATATGTTGTATATACATGTATATACTTAAGTTTTGATAATTTTTGATAATTTTAGGTGATGTATATATATATATATATGTGGAAAAATTGATATAGGTAATTTAATGTAATTTAGGGTGTTGGGCAAAGTAAGGTGATTTGGATTAAGGTGATATAGTTGTTAATTTAAGGTATAATTTAAGGTGAAAAATCGGAATCGGAACCGTTTGTCACCAGAACGGTTTTAAACCGGAACCGCGTGGAACCGGAACCATTTGGAACCGGAACTGTTTGTAACCAGAACCGTTTGAAACCGAACGGTTCCGGGTTCAAACGGTTGCGGGTTCAAACGGTTCCGGTTCCAAACGGTTCCGGTTCCGATTTGTTATAGAACCTAATCCATGACTATTACGGTGTCCAAGAGGTTTTGCGGCAAATTGGCTTGGAGGCATCAAACGGAGAGGGACTAGAAATAGTGGAGGGAGCAGTAGTCAAGCTTCCTCCTCAGCCGCAGTCAGCAACACGCGCAGTGGGCCAATGATGAATGCTCGCACACAAATGTTGCTAGTTGCGCGAGAAGAGGAAGAAGCTGCACGATCCGGAGCCGTGCAACCGGAAGTCCAGCCTCGAGCCTCAGTCAGCAGACGCTTAGTCAGCAGACCCTCCGTCAGCAGACCCTCAGACGAGCGACAGTCAACGGGGGCATCAAAAACTCCCTCCATCCGAATGCCCCCTATTCGCCCGGTGCCTACTCCCGTTTCACAGGAATCATCTGAGGCAGATGGTGCTGGCGCCTCATCGTCCAGGCCTCGTCTATCTCCGCCGTCCGGTCTCTTCCTGCCCTACGAGATTCCTGTGATCCCTGAATTCGATGATAGGGGGATGCCTATTTATGTTGAAGGACGGTCGGAGTTCCTGAGCGTGGAGGAAGCGTACAACTTCATCCCGTTCGACCCCGTGTATCTTTGGAGTGTGAGGTGCACCAACCAACAAATGAACGATGCAGGTAAATTTTATTTAACAAGATTGATTACTTAATTATTACTTAAGACTTACGATAGGTTCAATTAATGATATCAATTTGTTGACATTGTATTATTAGGAAATTTCGTTAATGGTACTGGAAAACAGAAAGGGGCTAGAGGCACCTGCACCGGGAAGAGACTTGAGCAGGCCACCGGGGGAAGGAAAACTCCCATTAGGGCCAATGAGGATGGCGAGGTGATCGAGGCATTTGACACCACGCGAAAATACGCCGGGGCCATCGTGCGGGACAATGTCCCAATGCTTTGGCCAGATTGGGAATCTGTGCCTATCTACGTGAAGATGCAAGTGCATAATGCACTGAGTGTGAGTTAAATCGTATTTTCATTACGTAAATTTTACATTTATTAATTAAGTCCGAATAAATATATAATTTTACCGTTTATCTATTCATATTGCAGGTGTGGTTTGACGTGGATGAATGCCTTATTCACACGTGGGTAGAGCGTCAACTACATATGAGGTGATGTGCTTCGAGTTATTTGAGTATATATCGAGTTAGATTTTTGTTTATCAAGTGTTTTAATATCTCTAACCTTTTTTCCCTGGTGTTAATATAGGTATAAAGAGTGGAAGAACGAGCTTTCTTCACATTACACACAGTACAAGGAGCTAGGCCGAGGTTCTACCCCTAACGAATTCCGGTTTAGGGAGTACGAGTGGCTGTGGCTGATTGCCCACTTCGAGCACCCCAAAGCGAAGGTATGCATCATGAATATATCTTACAACCCTAATGTATCGTATCACATTGAAATAGTTAGTTACTAATATTTTTACATATGTTTATCAAACAAGGCGATTTCGAAGACGAACCGGGCGAATAGATTGAAAAACACCAGGGCCCATCATGCAGGTTCACTAAACTATTTGGGTTGGTCGAGTAAGGCGCAACAACAACAAGAAGTGAACCCGTTGGTGTATATTCATCAGAAGTTCTATCCGCAGTGCCCTGAAGAAGCGGTAAGTCTTTCGCCTCAGTATTTTGTACTTCACATATGCATGTGTTAATGCAGGAACTATTTGTCGATATTAATTTATTTTGTAAAATGGAACGTTATTCATATTCGCTTTTCAATTAGGCGAGAGTGGAGGAGGCGACCACAGAAGTGACGATGAATATAGCTCGGAACAACCATCCTGACTGCTCGGAGGAAGAAGTATGCCTCTCAGATCGATCCGCTTGATCGCCCTATAGCGGCTCAGATCATGGCAAAAGCGTGCGGGACTGGAAAGAATACCTACTACTGTAGGGGAATGGGCTCGGCGGGCGAAGGAGTATTAAAGAACACTTCAGAATACTCTACCGGATCAAGAAGTTCAACTTCTAGTCGTAACCTCGCAGCGGAGCTTCAGAGGACGCAGAGGGAGTTGGACGAGCAAAGGAGGCAGATAGCCGAGCAGTAGGCAGTCAGAGATGCCGAGTACCGGGGGATGATGGAGCAACACCGACTCATGGTCCAGAAGCAGACACAAATGTTCACATGGATGCAGACGATGTACGTGGCTCAGACTACCGGACAACCGCTCCCCACACCTCCCCCGGTCCCTATGTTCCCCAGTTATCCACCACCACCACCGCACCAGTCACCGCCACAGTAAGACCAGGGTAGCCACCGGAGTTCATCCTATGCCACAAAAATCAAACCGTGGGCACCAATCCCATCCGGATTTCTCAATATATCAACAGTAATGTAAAATAATAAATATATCTGTACTTTACTGAAATCCAGAGTAAAATCGTATAATATATACAACAGAATACTCAGAGCGACCTCTAATGTATAATCATGTAAGTATACCACAGTAGGTAGAACAATAAACCTACTGGAAGAAACAAGGTAGCTCGAGCACTATGCCTCCAACCACGACGTGCGACACTAGAGTCTGAACTGCAAACTGGGCACGGAAACCGAGAAACCTAGGGGAAAGACATGAAAACTGTTAGAGTGAGTGGACGAAAATAAATGTCTTTCGCCGAATAATATATATGTTATAAAATCATATGCGAGTCCAGAGGCATAAATAAAGAAATGGTACATGAGGGAGACTCTAACTCCTCACGCGTACAGAGCATGCATAAAAATCTCACGGGGTCACTCGTGGACACATCCGTGCTAGTACAGTCAAAATCACGGGGTCCCTAGCCCGCACGTGATTCTAGCCAGAAAGGGCCTCAGGTCAGAGGTCTGCCTCCCCCCGGTAAAGGTCTCGGGTCAGGAGTCACAGCCTCCCCCGGTAAACATCCTCGGGGATCAGCCGGGATGCGAGTGTATCGATACATCAACATATAACGATTGTACTCTGTGTAAACCAAATCATAAATAGTTCGATGCAAATGCATGAAACAATATATATAAGTGCATATACGTAATATATACTGGTATAGGCATAATCGTATAACACATGCTCATGTAAATCAATATCTCGTATGCATGCTCAAGTTGGTAAAACGTATATAAAGACTCGCAATCAATCCGTGAAAAGAAATTGTCCACTCATAGACTAGCGTAACGCAGTTCGCGTTAACCCGTGATCCGGCGGAAAGTCCTTCGCCAAATGAACGATCACGAACCCCTGAATAATTACAAAGTTCATTACTCAAAGTCATAACTCGACAATTCAAATCAAATCACGAGAAACAACCGTTCTCGGAAACACATAATCCGAATACGACGAATCGTCGAAAATCCGATATTCACACCTTAATACCTCGCTGTACTTTCGGACGCTCAATTCGACAAACGAACCTCCCCACAGCGATCGGAGCGCGATTTCGAGTGAAATGACATGCAACTTGTCGAAAACTCCAAAAGTCAAAGTTTGACCGCCGTCGCCGGCGGTGCCGCCACCAAACTGAACATTCCTCGGCGGAGCAACCCCTATTCCACTCAAAATCACCCACTGAGCAACTTTCATAACTGCAACAAAGGCCAATTCACACTCTAACTAGTCCAATTTCGTGATAAACCGAATTGTCTCACAATTTTCAAATCCAAAATTCTCCAAGCACAAATCAAATTGGAACTCCATACCTATATGGATAGAATCATGGAGATGAGGGCTTCAAAACCCAGTACTTGGTTTAGCTCGAATCGGCCGGAATCGAAATCCACCATTAACCCGAAAATCTTCAAACTTTGGCCGAATTTTGCTCTCTCCTCCGACAACCTTGCCGTGAAAGGAGGCCGGGAAGGTGAAGAGGAAGTCTAGGCGAGTCGGAAGATACCAAAACCATGCCCGGAGGTGGCCGGACGGCGAGCCACCGCCGGCAGCCGTGAAACCCGTCGCGTTTCTCTCTCTCTCCCGCGTTGACCAAGTCAACGCCAGCCATGAATAGTCCTCCCTTCCCAAAATGGAAACCTCATTAAATACTTTCCAAAATAGGAAACTTCCAAAATTAGTTTTTCGACAAACTTCAAACACACATAACTTTCGCGTCAATATTCTGATTCCGATAATTCTTGCGGCAACAAACTCGACTCAACATATTCTTCAATTATCACCCGAAGTCAAACACATCAACCAAACCGATAAAAAGTCAACGGTTCACCCAAAACACATACTTAAACCGACTAAATAATCAACAATCGGAAATATTCACAACATAATCTTCGTAACTCGGAATAATGCTCCGGAAGTTCTCACGAGTTCGAAATTAAATTATCTACAACTTCCGTGAAGAAGCCGAAACCAAATTCTCGTCCGGTAATTTAGTCGTTAAGAAGGCTGCCTTTTAAACCCGATTATATCAACACTTCAAATATTCATAATTTATTCCTCGGTCATCCAAATAACGATCCGGAACCGCCCACGAACTCGAAATCACACGTACAATGACTCTTGCGAAGACACTCAGCTCCAATTCTCGGCCAATAATTTAGTCGTTATCAAGTCCGGCGATTCGAATAACTGTCGGAAATCTGCGACTACGCATAACCCACGAATATAGCTGATCACACTGCTGATTCTGGTCCGGGTCGTCACAAATCCACCCCCCTTAAAAAAAAATTCGACCTTGAAATTTCCAAATCTGCCGACTGGAAGTAGGAATACTGCCTCTGCATACAGCTCAACTCTCCAGTGGCTACGTCAACTGAACAACTCTGACAACAGACTCCACAATAGGAGATAGCTCCGTGCTGAAATCTCTGTACCCTCAATCTCGAATCTGAACTGGCTCCACATAATTGCCAAGTGTTCCTGCATAAGGAACAGATAGGGTACACGACACGAAATTTATCGGAAATGTAGTTCCACCACATGAAATACAACACACACAAAAGCCAACTCTATAGGCGACGCCGAACTATACGGCTCAACACAAACTCGCCTATGATCACATACGGATCAAAACAACATGGCAAATCACAACTCAGTCTACACACATCAACATAACTCACACATCGAACTAGAGCCATTATCAACCCATTTCCGCTAATCTGACAGTCTATGGTAGCACATTCCACAAAATCAGAATCAAACGTCAACCCACATCGAACACGCTCCAGCACAATGGAATACAACATCGTTCCTCAAAACGACATCACGCAACGTCATAAACATAGTGGTCAACAAACTAATACTGCAAGCAATCTCGAACAGCTGAAACTGCTGGTTCTGAATTCTCCGGAACTGCAATACACAAGGCCACAACATGTCCTTCAAGGTTTGAATAGTCCTCAAAGATCTCCCACCAATCTGAGGATAAGAACCGGTACTAACTTGTAATCTGGTCCCCAATGCTCACTGTAAAGCTTGCCAACACTCTGTTGTAGCTGATTATCTCGATCAGCGAACTGGAACACAGGTGCACCACGTACATAAACAACCTCCGCCAAACACAACTATGCCAGTCTGCCACTGAAATCGTCTCCAAAAGTACAAGGAAATGTACTGAGTTTGTCAAATGGTCCACAAAGGCCTAACAACTGGTATCACAAACCGAAGTGCGTACTGGCACACAAGATCACAGCGACAAACGCCACGTCTAACCGGAAATCTTTAATGGTTGATACTTCTCAACAAGTCTCCGCCTCTTAGCCATCGTCTGCCGACAAATGTGGCATCTGCACGCACATGCTGCTACATTGCTCTTCATGTTGCGTCACGAGTAGTAAACTCGAAGTATCAGACACATCTCCTTACCACTAGCGCCAAACGCGCACAAAACCACGAGCCTCAACATCATCACACTCGAACTCAGCTCTCATAGCTCGCAACTCAGCTAACACGGAAACTCGAGCTACACACACACACATGAAACACCGAAACTTCCGACTTCCAATTGAATGCATCAGCAACAACATCCCAGATGGATAGTCAAAGTTCAACCACTAGCCTTTCTCGAACAAGCTCAAAGGTGCAGCCATAGTCGTTAATCGACCCCATACATCTACACTGCCTCAAGCCCAAATCTGGCCGAAAATGCAAGTGGATGAAACTCAAGTGATCAGTGTACGTCCTACACCGCGCTGCACGCCATAGTTGTAGTGTCTCGAACTCTTCGATGCTAACATAAAGACAGCTACACCCAATACCATACACAGGATACGTAGCTTCATAAAGTTTCCACTGCCTGAAACCATGAGCCACCGCTCTGCTACACAGCATCAAAACACAACCAAATCTAAACCTCGATGCATCGCCATAAATCACGACCACGAACTCACCACGATCGTCAGGTAAGGTCAAAACCGAAGCAACGGTCAACCATCCTTCAGGAGTAAGTAACTATCCTCGCGTGCATCGAACCACTCGAACTTGACGCCTTCTTCGTCAATCCGCAAAGTGGAGTGATAACTCGGGAAAATCCTGCCCAAGCCGACGGTAATAGCCTGCTAAACCCAAGAGACTCCCGATCTCTGGTACAATGGTAGGTCAACCCCAAATCAACACTGCTTCTATCTGGTCAGGATCCACACCGACTCTCTCGGATAATATCACACAGCCCAAAATCCTCACGCTAATCAACCAAAATTTACACTGGCTGAACTTCACAAACAGCTAATTATCTCGCAAAGTCTGCAAAACTGCTCGCAATTGCTTCAGGTACTGGCTCATACTCCTGGAGTAAATCAGGATGTTGCTAACGAACATGACCGCAACTCGTCCAGAATCGTCTGAACACATGGTCCATCAAGTCCACACGATCTACGGGGCATTGGTTAACCAAACAGCGTGACCAAAAACTCCTGATGTCCGCACCGAGATCTGAAAGCTGTCCAAACCACATCTGACTCATCAAACCTCAACTGATGGTATCCGGACCCGAAATCAATCTTCCAAAAGACTGAAGCTCCCTTGAGCTGATCAACCAATCATAAATCCGAAGCGGAGGATACTCACTCTCCTCTGAAGCGAATCAGGCTTCCAGTAGTCAATGCACCACCACGTCGAACCATCCATCATCCGTACAAACAATGCAAGAGCACACCACGCAAATACGCGGGGTCGCATGAAATCTCCTGAAACCTCCTCTAACAACTCCTGGAGTCGAAACTGTAGCTCCATCAGCTCCGCTGGCTCCGAACGACAAGATGCCGATAAAATGAGTCCAGCGCCCGGTACAAGCTCAATGGTGTAGTCGATCACCCGAACTGGAGGAACACCTGGTAACTCCTCCGAAACACACCTGGAAACTTGGGAACCACCTCAATGTCACCAACGTCAGGCACAGCAACCGTAGTATCCACAATATGAGCTAAGCAAACAACACAACCAGTCTCCACCATCCACTCGACCATCACCGCGAAACAATATCTCGGGAAAACCTGGTCGTCGAAACACAACCTCCTTCTCGAGGCACTCGAACCCAGCCAAATGCGTCGCCAAGAAGTTCATACTCACAATCACACCAAAACCACGATGTCCAGCTATAACAGATCCGCGGCTAACCCATATCTTCCAACAAGGATCTCTCAACCTCCGGATGGATGCAACACTCTCCAAGACCTCGGAAGTGGAGATGCAGGTACAATAGCCATGGATATCAAACAACAGTAACCTCGGAGAAAAATATGTCCTCAAACAAGGTCATGGCACGAACTCTGACAAGCCCAACTAGCCGCCCACATCAATTGCGACTTGCTGAATAACTCATCTAAAAGGCTGCGTTGGTCACTCCAGAAACAGCATCATGACCTCCTCCTGAACTCTGAGCTGTCGAACTGCTAACACAGCTGGCTGAGGGTGCTCCCTCGTAACGTCCCCTCCTAGTCACCGAAACAGCAACTGAGAGTGCACCACGAACACAAGTCACAGCGACACCTGCTGCGAGAAAAGATCACCAACGATCACCCAAACTCATGCCACAGGAACAAGTCCGCTACTCTGTGATCTCCATCACCACCAAACGGATCCTCTGCTTGATCTGATGACCCTCAACATAATCGAAAAGGCCACAGCCTGATGAAGTCACTGATCCCGAGGTGCCTAAACTCAACCTCATCAAAATCTCGACTAAGTCTACTTTCCTCAAACCATCACATCGAAAACCGCGTACACCCTTCCTTCTCGACAGCCTCGCCACTGAGTGCAGCACACTAAGCTCCTCACAGCTATCTCGAGGCATAACAATCAAGATCCCTCTGATGCTCAGGTTCAAACTCATCTCGAACCTCGTGCACCGCTTCCTCTGAAGTCACATAACACGTGCAAACAAGGACAAACATGTGAACAATGCATCTCTACCTCAGGTGGGTAAACACTCCTCATTCGATTGTTGGGTAGCCTGATAAAACTATTACCGTATAAACAACACCCTGAAGGTAGGTCATGGAGTCGCAACAGGAACTCACACAATATCAGCCCACCAAATACAACAATCTGACTCAGGCAAACATCAACTTCCATAATTCTCAACTCTGAGGCAACATGCGCTCATACACACACAACCAGGCAAACTGTGCCACACAATTCTCTGAACTCAGAATACTCATCCAAACCCAAAATTCACTAGCAAGTCACGCGTCGAATGATCCTCAATAGGATCCGCAATCATACCGACACGGAAAGCACGTCAAGGAGGCATCCTAATGAATAAAACATCGTTCACAACAAGTAGAACGTAATCATGGAACTTCAAATATTTGAAAGCATACAACACCCGGAGTATTGATGAGTATCCACCAGCCGGTCGGGTCACCACTCCAGACATGCTGTACATTCTCAAATACCCTTAGTAAACACGACTACATAAGTCTACAGAACCTAAAACCTAATGCTCTGATACCAAGCTGAAAGGATCCAACCCCGATTTAGCTCCCTAAACCGGAATCAAACCCTTTCGAAAACACGAACCAACAAAAACCAATAAAATTTCGACAAAATTTCGCTACTAACGTAGAATTACCCTTACCTGCACCCTAAAAATATACTTCATCCTATGCCAAAAAAATCAAACTGTGGGCACCAATCCCATCTGGATTTCCCAATAAATCAACAGTAATGTAAAATAATAAATATATCTGTACTTTACTGAAAACCGGAGTAAAATCGTATAATATATACAACAGAATACTCAGAGCGACCTCTAATGTATAATCATGTAAGTATACCACAGTAGGTAGAACAATAAACCTACTGGAAGAAACAAGGTAGCTCGAGCACTATGCCTCCAACCACGACGTGCGACACCAGAGTCCGAACTGCAAACTGGGCACGGAAACCGAGAAACCCAAGGGAAAGACATGAAAACTGTTAGAGTGAGTGGACGAAAATAAATGTCTTTCGCCGAATAATATATATGTTATAAAATCATATGCGAGTCCAGAGGCATAAATAAAGAAATGGTACACGAGGGAGACTCTAACTCCTCACGCGTACAGAGCATGCATAAAAATCTCACGAGGTCACTCGTGGACACATCCGTGCTAGTACAGTCAAAATCACGGGGTCCCTAGCCCGCACGTGATTCTAGCCAGAAAGGGCCTCAGGTCAGAGGTCTGCCTCCCCCCGGTAAAGGCCTCGGGTCAGGAGTCACAGCCTCCCCCGGTAAACATCCTCGGGGATCAGCCGGGAAGCGAGTGTATCGATACATTAACATATAACGACTGTACTCTGTGTAAACCAAATCATAAATAGTTCGATGCAAATGCATGAAACAATATATATAAGTGCATATACGTAATATATACTGGTATAGGCATAATCGTATAACACATGCTCATGTAAATCAATATCTCGTATGCATGCTCAAGTTCGTAAAACTTATATAAAGACTCGCAATCAATCCGTGAAAAGAAATTGTCCACTCACAGACTAGCGTAACGCAGTTCGCGTTAACCCGTGATCCGGCGGAAAGTCCTTCGCCAAATGAACGATCACGAACCCCTGAATAATTACAAAGTTCATTACTCAAAGTCATAACTCGACAATTCAAATCAAATCACGAGAAACAACCGTTCTCGGAAACACATAATCCGAATACGACGAATCGTCGAAAATCCGATATTCACACCTTAATACCTCGCTGTACTTTCGGACGCTCAATTCGACAAACGAACCTCCCAACAGTGATCGAAGCGCGATTTCGAGTGAAATGACATGTAACTTGTCTAAAACCCCAAAAGTCAAAGTTTGACCGCCGTTGACCGCCGCCGCCGGCGGTGCCGCCACCAAACTGAACATTCCTCGGCGGAGTAACCCCTATTCCACTCAAAATCACCCACTGAGCAACTTTCATAACTGCAACAAAGGCCAATTCACACTCTAACTAGTCCAATTTCGTGATAAACCGAATTGTCTCACAATTTTCAAATCCAAAATTCTCCAAGCACAAATCAAATTGGAACTCCATACCTATATGGTTAGAATCATGGAGATGAGGGCTTCAAAACCCAGTACTTGGTTTAGCTCGAATCGGCTGGAATCGAAATCCACCATTAACCCGAAAATCTTCAAACTTTGGCCGGATTTTGCTCTCTCCTCCGACAACCTTGCCGTGAAAGGAGGCTGGGAAGGTGAAGAGGAAGTCTAGGCGAGTCGGAAGATACCAAAACCATGCTCGGAGGTGGCCGGACGGCAAGCCACCGCCGGCAGCCGTGAAGCCCGTCGCGTTTCTCTCTCTCTCCCCGCGTTGACCAAGTCAACGCCAGCCATGAATTGTCCTCCCTTCCCAAAATGGAAACCTCATTAAATACTTTCCAAAATTAGTTTTTCGACAAACTTCAAACACACATAACTTTCGCGTCGATATTCCGATTCCAATAATTCTCGCGGCAACAAACTCGACTCAATATATTCTTCAATTATCACCCGAAGTCAAACACATCGACCAAACCGATAAAATGTCAACGGTTCACCCAAACACATACTTAAACCGACTAAATAATCAATAATCGGAAATATTCACAACATAATCCTCGTAACTCGGAATAATGCTCCGGAAGTTCTCACGAGCTCGAAATTAAATTCTCTACAACTTCCGTGAAGAAGCCGAAACCAAATTCTCGTCCAGTAATTTAGTCGTTAAGAAGGCTGCATTTTAAACCCGATTATATCAACACTTCAAATATTCATAATTTATTCCTCGGTCGTCCAAATAACGATCCGGAACCGCCCACGAACTCAAAATCACACGTACAACGACTCTCGAGAAGAGACTCAGCTCCAATTCCCGGCCAATAATTTAGTCGTTATCAAGTCCGGCGATTCGAATAACTGTCGGAAATCTGCGACTACGCATAACCCACGAATATAGCTGATCACACTGCTGATTCTGGTCTGGGTCGTCACATATGTTATATCTCTCTGTTTACCCAAAATTCCTCACCAGATCCACAACTTACCCATACAATCCATTTGAGGTGTTTGAATTCCAAAAAGAGTCAACTTGGCATCGTGGGGAAAGTTAAATTTGTAGATTTTCAAATCTCTTCCGACTCTCCATGTACCTTAAGCTTGATCTAATTAATTGTTGCTTTAGGTAGAGATGACTAACAAAGTAAGTTAAATTGGGCCAAGGAGGCTTCCAATCTTAGTCGGAGAAGTAGATGGGAATGCGGTAGAGAGGTGTAGAGAGTTTCATTAAAACACTCTTTCTTTAATTGTTGCCTTGAAACTCGATTCAAACTTAAAGTCAAAATTTTGAATACCGAAGTATCGAACAGAATCTTAAATCTTGGAATTAGTTAATTTAGTTTCATGATTTCATTTTACAAATCTATACTATATATAAAGAAACCATCAATTGTAAACCAAAACAGAATTTTTGTACTTTTATAACCTTAATTGTAGAAAATGTTCTACAATGTTTATATTAGTTTAGTTATTGTTAGGACCATAATTATGTACCTGTTATGCTTCTAACTTTATCCTTATAGCTTGTTTTATATGAATAAAGCATTGTTCTTATGACATTTCTTATTCTTGCTAGGAAATGTGGAGTTGGCTCGGAAATGTATTGAATATGAAGAATTAGATACTTATTAGAGAAGACGTATACATTTCCGAGGTCAAGAGAGAGTTTGGAACAACTTTGAGAAAATGACGAAAGAGCTTCACCGGAGGTCGCCGGAAGTTGCCCGAAACCCGCTGGAATTTGCCACAGCTGGCCGGCCCACCTTGGTTGGCCCAAGCACATGGAGTCTAGCCCAATGGAGACCCATTGAGCCCATCTATGTTTTCCAGTCTGATTTGGAGAGAAAGAGAAGAAGTTGGACAAAATGATGTCACCATTTTGGAGCTTAACCTTTCATAGCCAAAAATAATGGATCATGGTCTCCCTAATTCAAACTTAACCTTTAGATCTTCCATCTCACCATTTCCTATCATCTAAGAGTCCATATTTGCCTCCCCATTCAGCCCAAATTCGAGCTCCCCCTTGCACCCAAAAATACCACATTTTCATTTCACTCATCTTTACAAGTTTAGAACCCATTTCTCTCTAGTTTTATCTCTAGCTTCTCTCTAGGGTTCTTGGTGAGTTCTCAAGAGAAAAGCTAAATTTCTCAAGCCTTAATCCTTTCGTCCAACCATCTACAAATCTAAGAGACCTAGCCTTGAATTCCTTGGCCGAACCTTTTCTACTCTCCCTTATCACCATCCCTCACTTTCTCCTCTCATCTTTGCCTCCAAGGAGTGTGTGATTATCTAGAGCTTGAATAAGTGGGAATTAATCCCTCTTTCCTTAGCTTATTTGAGTCCTAGAGGTTGCCTCTCCTTCTCTTGAAGACTTGGTTCTTGTTAAAGAAGAAGAAGTGGAACTAGAAGAGCTTAGAGTCACTTGGAGCTTTGTTAGGGACCCTTGATTATTTCTACTCTCTTTTACCTCATAAACATTTATCAAATCTTGTATTTAATTATGTTTAGTGAGTAGTCTCTTTTGGGAGGCTAGGGTTAGAACCCTAGCCATGTGATGAACAAACTATGTGTTGGTTATGTTGTGAATAAGCTATTGTGTATTTATGGATGTTTATGTGTTTGAGCCTCATGTCTAGTTTTATTATGCATGTCTAAGCTAAGACTAAGTTGAGATATGTTTAAGGAAGCTAATAATGGACTTAAGTGAATTAGTCACTCACCTAAGAAAGATGAGCATATAAACATAATTAGGGTATTATTCTATGAGATTTACCTTGAGAATTGGTTCCCTAGCACCTAGCATGGACTAGAGCTTCTTTGAGTCTTTATACACTTGAGGAACTCAAATCAAGCACACATTGATCAAAAAGGTTATTGAGGCACTTGTAGAACTTCTTAGCTTGTAACTTACTAATTACGAGTTGAGGGATTCACTAGACAACCTCTCGGATCTTCCAATCAAGATTCAAGAGGGGAACATTTCCACATCTATCACACAATTTACTTGTTGACTTCACAACGTGAAACACTATTAGGATTCAAGAATAAATAGCTTGGATCTTGGTTCCACTTCACGATATTCTTCAGTGTTGGGTTTAAGTAGCCTAGAGCCCGTAATGGCCTAGGTGAAAAGAACCCAACCCCGATTTAGTTTCCTAAATCGGAATCAAACCCCTTCTAAAAACACGAACCAACAAAAACAATAAAAATTTCGGCAGAGTAACGCTACTAACGCGAAATTTCCATTACCTGCACCCGAAAAATAACACTTCATCCTATGCCACAAAAACCAAACCGTGGGCACCAATCCCATCCGGATTTTTCAATATCATATCAATAGCAATAAACAGTAAACAAAACTGTATAATATAGAAAATCCGGGGAAAACCACATAAAACATGTATCAGTATCGTATCAGAGTGACCTCTAGTGTATACATATACAAAATATACAACAATAGGCGAAACAAGAAACCTACTGGAAAACACATGTAGCTCGAACAACTAGCCTCCGACCGCGACGTGACACACCAGAATTCGAACTGCAAACTGGGCATGGAAACCGAAAAGCCCAGGGGAAAGGCAATAAAACGTTAGAGTGAGGGGACTAAAATAAACATATGCCTTTCACCAATTTCATATACAATAAACAAGTATAGCGAGTTCGGAAAATATATATGGAGGTGCCAGGCGAATCTCTCAAGCCCGACGGTCAGGCGAATCGCTCAAGCCCGACGGTGATAGGCCAGGGGAATCTCTCAACCCCAGCGGCATAACAAGGGAATCTCTCAACCCTACCCAGAGGAATCTCTCAACTCTGGTCCAGAGGAATCTCTTAACTCTGATCAGACTACCGGTGATCAGCCGAGTAGCCGAAGCATCGATGCAAGTATGCCATCACCATAAAATATAAAATAATGCCTCCGAAAATAATAAATAAACTCAACATCGTATATAAACAAATACGGAAAATCACGAACTCGCAACGACTGTGAAAATATAAAAGTGTCCACTCATAGGTGAGCAAAGCGCGCACTCGCGCTAATCACGTGGTCCGGCGGAAAATCCCTCACCCGAAGCACGATCTCAATCCCCTGAATAATCATAAAATATAACTGATCAAAATCATAGCTCACAACACTGAACCACACCTCAGAAACCAACCGTTCCCGGAAACATATATCGCGGTACAAAATAATCGACGAAATTCTCAAAACTCTCTGTATAAACCCTCGAATAAAAATCCGGCACCCAAATCATTTCGAAAACCTTACGACTGCGTTCGGAGCGCGAAAACGAGTCAAAAACACATAAAAACCTCAAAAAAACCGAACCTCGCCAGAGCACCGCCACGGACCACCGCCGGCGGCGGCGGCGCGGTGGCGACTGCGTCTAATCACGGCCAAAATTTCCATAAATGTACATCTCCCCAAGCCAACAACTTCTCTCAAAGGACCACCTCTATCCAACCACCATAGTGGCTGGAATTTGCCCTGAAAGTCACGGAATCCATGGATTCTGGTGACTTTCCGGCGAGCTTCAAATCGGCGACCAACCAACAATTCCTTCTACCCAAAGCATCAAGAGGTTGAGGGGAAGATTTCCCCCAAACACCCGACCTCAAACATCGCCGGAACACCCAACCCGAATCCGGCAAAAATCCCAATTTTCTCCAAGTTCGTTCTAACTCAAATCGGCATCAATTCAAATGAAATCAAGTTCCAATCCATAGGAAATGAAGAGAGGAAGCTAACCATACCAATCTCAAGGTCTAAGGTGGCCGGAATCACAAGCTCCGGTGGTGGCAGTTCGACACAGCGGCGGTGGACTCCGGTCAACGAAAGTCAACGGTCAACCTAAGGTCAAACGACGGTAAAACTTCCCGAGTAGTGATTTTCGACAATTTTTGACTATTTTTGATATTTATACTCGCGTCTCGGGACGATTGTCAGTCCGAAACGGATAACCATTACGATTCGGATAAACTCGATACGAACGGATAAAGTCGACGAGATTCTGAAAATTCAAATAATCATATTATATTCCTCGGTCATCGAAATAATCATCCAGAACCGCCCACGAACTCGAAATCACATGTACAACAACTCTCGAGAAGATACTCAACTCAAATTCTAGGCCGATAATTAAGTAGTAATCAAAACCGGCAAACCACACAATTATCGAAAAACTGCGATTACGCGCTAACTCGTGAATTAAGCCGATTACTCTACTAATTCTGTTCCGGGTCATCACACTAGGAGTTTAGATTTAAAACCGACCGTGACTCACAGGGTCACGACTTGGATATTCATTCTCGTGAACAAACTTAATCTAAACTGGGACATTTTTTGGTGTATCATATGGTTAGTGGAGATTTCTCTAATTGACCTATTTTCCTTTATATTGAATTTGTTTAGTTTTCGCATTTAGTGTAATCAATCAACCATTAACCAACTCGTTAATCGTTCACCTTTATGTCATCATCCCTCGCTATGCCAAGTCTTCAAAGGACTCGGTAGGGTGAGATAAACATCCATATTTTCTTTAGTTCTTGTGTCAAGCTAGTTTTTAGAGTGTTCATAGTCTTTGTGCTTTCAATTCTGAGTTAAGGAGTGTAGGTGCTTAATCCTCGTGGGGTCGACACTCGATTTCCTTTCTATACTATTACTTGTCCTCGTATATTTACGGGCGAAGATCACTCTTTATGCTTATGACTTAGTTCTTAATTTATTAAGTTTTAGAGGGGTATAAATCTTCCAACAAGTTTTTGGCGCCGTTGCCGGGATTAAGTTTATCTTAATTCCTTAGCCGGTTAGCCTTTGATTGCAGATTATCCGGACATTAATGATTAATACTTGTTTCTTTGCTTTTGATTTCTTTCAATTTTTCACTTAGTACAGTGTTTTGTGTGTCTTTGCTTCATAAGGTACTATGGTAGGTTTGTTGGGGTGAAAGTGTGTTAGGATTTGTGCTCTAACCCTTTGTTGCAAGAAACATTTCGATCCATCGAAAGCAGTTTGCAGGGCAAACCTGGGGGACTCCTTCGATCCATCGAGACCTTCTCTCGATCCATCAAAGGGCGGTTGCTCAGTCCAACCTGGGAGGCTGCTTCGATGCATCGAAGCATAAGCTTCAACCCATCAAAAATTGGGCCGTAATTATAGGTTGTTTACTCCATTCTTACTCCTTTTTCCTTGCTTATCTATATCCCTTTAGAGCATATCTAAAGTAGTGTTTTACAGAGTCTTTGATAGTTTCGTCAAAGGTTTTTGGTGACTCATTGTTATGAGGAACTACAATCTTTGAGCATTTAATGTTTTAGCTTTGTTTTTGTTTGATAGTTTGATTACCTAGAACCATAGACGAATGGTATAACGGTTGGGAAAATTCAAGTGGTTTTGAGGAACAAGATTCGTACAATGGAGGTTATCAAGATTGAAATTATCAAGCCGAGGAGTCGATGTTCCCTTGTGTTGAAGCTTGTGTTCTATGTGATTCTCAATTGCATTCACCACTTGAGTGAAACTCGAGATTTGAGTACCCCGAATATGTGCAAGAGTACGAGTACAACATGGGGATGCATCAAGCACATCCGGTAACCCTTCAAGCAGAAGCTCCTAGTTCAAATATGGAAGCACTCATTCACACCCGCCTAGCCCAGATGGAGGAATACCTAGCCAGGCAAGAGGAGACCTGTGCACAATTTAGGCAATTGTTTATCCCTCCTCCACCTCAAGAAGAAATCCCTCGTCCGAGCTTGGAGGGGATGCTTGCCAATTTGCTTGGTTAACAAGAAGTCACAAGGCAATGTTCGAGAAGTGAATTTCAATGTGTGCAAGCGGAATTTCCAAGGGACATACAAAGAATGGAATCTCAAGTGGGTACATTAGCCGAGAGAGAGCAAGAGTTTATTCAAGAAGAACCGGCATCTCGTGAGCCTTCCATCAATCATGAAGCTTCTAATTCTCAAGGAGCCGAGTACGATGATTCTTCATCCGACGAAGAAGAGCCAATGCCGTGGTGGGTGCGAGCTTGTCCAAATGCCCTAGATGATGAGTCCTCATCTGATGATGAAGTCTCAACCGTGTATGATGAATCTTGGAGTGTTAAGGAAAATGTACTTCCGGACTTATCTACACAACCGGTCATGGGCTATCATGGAGTGTTAAGGAAAATGTACTTCTGGACTTATCTACAAAACCGGTCATGGGCAATCTTGGAGAGTTAAGGAAAATGTACTTCCAGACTTATCTACACAACCGGTTATGGGCTATCATGAAGAATTGATCAATGAGCTAGACGAAAGGGATGCCCAAGGTGAAGAAGATGTGTTCGAGCTACCTATGGAAGATCAAGTTGAAAAAGAACCTTCATTCCTTCCCTCACCACTAAAGGAGTACCACCAAGAACTCCCTATGGAGCAAGAAGAAGCATTGAGTTATGATCGAGATGATAGGATTGAGACCAAGGCATTCTTGCCTCTCAATCCTCCGTTTAGCAACCAATGTTTCTATGAAAAAGTGAAGGATTAGAAAGGAAGTCATGTTACCGACTTTCTACCTTGTTTTGAGATGCCACAACCACGTTTTTCCTTCCCACACTGCAAGTCTACGTCAACATTGAAGAAAAATGTTGGGATGCTACTTGGAAGAGTGATCAAAAAGAAGAGAAAGACATTAAGAAGGTGTCCATTTTGGTCTAACATTAGGCATTGTGCGGATCACTTTAATGTTTTCCTCTACGACAAGTCGAGAAACCCTCTAGCTCCAAGTAGTAGAGTGGTACTCCTCAAGAAGTATCCACCCTAACAAGCGCGTAGAGCTACAGACCATGTTTATGTCCTTAAACCACAACCTGTAATGGTTAGAGCACATAAGAAAATGTCTTTGAAATAAAGTGTGAGGTCGCGGATTCGGTATGTGACCAGGAGAAGACTAATCTTGATGCGAAGTCATGGATGCTAGCAAGGAAGGCAAGACCAATCTTGGTCTTGCATGTCGGTGATTTTTGGTCACTTTGGATGCATTCTCTTCGGTCATCAAGGGGGAGCTTTCCTAATCTCTTGCCTTACTTTGAATTTGGTCATTTATAAATGCATTTGTGTGTGTGCAAAGGTCCATTTTGAGTGTAGGGAATGGAATGGGACTTGAGGAAATTTTCTACAAAATTCAGGCTCTCCTTCAACAAAAATCTGTGAGCTAGCTTCGATGGATCAAAGATTTTCTCGATCCATCGAAAGCTACCTGCATACAAAAACCCGGGGACCAGCTTCGATGGATCGAAGCATTTCTTCAATCCATCGAAAGCTACTGCAGTACTAGGATCCAGGGACACGCTTTGATGGATCGAGGTATTCTCTTCGACCCATCGAAGCCCATTTCTTCAAAGTATAATTTTTGCCCCTTTTGGAGTCCAAGTGCTATGTCTTTGATCTTCCACTCCCTCGAGCTTGTCGATGCTATCAATATCCATGTGAGGGCACCGATTGTCGGCCTCCCTTCACTTATATCACCTTTGGATGGCGAGACCCGACTTAGTCTTCGTGGGTTAACATAGACGTACATTTAGGCGATCTACAAAGCATTTGCACTTTCTTTCTCCCTTACTCTTTCTTTACTTTCTAGAACTTATGAGAATATGTTTGAGAATGATGCTATGTTAGGATGCTTAGGTTTTACTCTCATCCCCAAGAGTAGACATCTTCTAAGGGTTGTTAGCCTTGCAATGTCTTGATGACTCACTTTTGTTCGATAAGGAAACGATCTATTCATCGATCATTAGTGTATTGTTTGGAGTCACATTGAAGGTAGTAGTCTTGCATAAGTATGAGGTCCCCTCATGTTTTATACTAGATTACAATGTCACCTTCCTTTGAAATGTGATTAGTATTCATGTCCCCATCGTGGTTGATAGGACTCTAATAGCTTCATTACCTCTTAGACACTATATGACCATTTAAAGTGTGAATGCATGCTAAATACTATGCCTAGGAAAACATGTGTTAGATGAATAATTTTGTGAAATGATGATGCCTTGTTATCTTGTCTACACTTTTGGTTATTATGTGGTTTTATGCAAATTGAAGACAATTTGAGCGACTAAGTCATTTTCACTCCTTATCCGAAAAACCATAAAAAATTGAATTTTTTTGAGAAAATATTGTACAAAAATTTGTGTGTTTGTGTTCCAAATAACCACTCTCAATGATGAGACTTGAACTAATGGCTTGTAGATTTATAATTTTGAGCATGTTTAAAAAGAGACAACAATGCATGTTTAATCGGTTTGAAAAGTGCATATGACATTCAAAATGTGTTCACATGAGAAAAAGAATGATTGATATGTTTTCGAATCTATCCATGCCCATGTAAGATTTTTGAGCCTTATTGTGTGTGCATAGCTACATTATGCACATATTTTTTCATGTGTGATATTGATCAATTATTGTGTAATCTAGAACTTGCTTTAAAACGTGTAAAAAGTTTTTCAAATTATGAGTTATTCTCGAAAATGAAAGAGGCATTAGGATTACCACCATTGCCAAATTGCTTTTGAACCCTATGATACATATATCCTTTAGTGAGCCAATTTGAGCCTTATATTATTTAGCCTTTTAATTCGTGAACACCACAAATCCTTACCAAGCCTAAACATTTACTCCTACCCTTAGCTAGGCAATCGAGCAAGCGATAATGAAGTTCTATTAGGATGTGCTTAGAGTTGTGCTTATTGGGAAGTTTGGAAAAAGAGATAAGTATGAGGTGGAGGAGGATGTTGTGATGATTCACTTGTGTTGTGTTTACGAAAGAAAGGAAAAAAAAAAGAGTTTCAAAGAAAAGAAAAAGAGAAAAAGAGAAAAAAGAAAAAAGTTCCACAAAAATATGGTAGTGTATATAAAGAATAAGTGTCTTGGGAAATTGTTTGTATGAAAAAGGGGAAGCTAGTAGCACCTAGAGTATGTTAGGAACTTTGACATGTGAGTTGCTTGCTAGGATTTTTGGTTCTTGAATTCTTATACCCTTCTTTTATTAAACCCCTTCCTTAAACCTCATTTCAACCCAAATAAAAGTCCTCTTGATTTAAAATGCTTATGTTTTTGGATTGTTGGAGCATTGGTTGAAAATCAAGCCTATGGAGAACATGTGATTGATGTGTTTTATGAGTGCAAACACTAACCCTCAAACACTTGTGTGCATTGAGTGATATCTAGTTAATTTGATAGTTAGGAAACAAATCAATTTGAATACATCTCATTGTGATGCATTTGGCTTAGCATATCTCATTTCGGCTTATTACATATGCATTGATTTCATGTTTTAAAAGTGTTGCTCAAAAGTAGTTCAATCCATCTAGTCATGATTCTTTGAGGGAAAACAATTTACCATTTGGGACACTTACATACTTGTGTGTTTTAATGCTTCAAGTCTAACTTAGCTTCATTCTTTTCTTCTTAGTTTGCTTGAGGACAAGCAAAACTTAAGTATGAGGTAGTTATTAGGACCATAATTATGTGCCTATTACACTCCTAACTTTATGCTTATAGCTTGTTTTCTATTAATAAAATATTGTTTTTTATGACGTTTCCTGTTCTTGCTAGGAAATGTGGAGTTGGCTCGGAAATGTATTAAATATGAAGAATTAGATACTTATTGGAGAAGACGTATACATTTCCGAGGTTAAGAGAGAATTTGGAGCAACTTTGGAAAAAATGACGAAATAGCTTCACCGGAGGTCGCCGGAAGTTGCCACGAACCCGCTGGAATTTGCCACAACTGGTCGGCCCACCTTGGCCGGCCCAATCACATGGAGTCTAGCCCAATAGAGGCCCATTGAGCGCATCTATGCTTACCGGTCTGATTTGGAGAGAAAGAGAATAAGTTGGACAAAATGATGTCACCATTTTGGAGCTTAGCCTTCC
This sequence comes from Geum urbanum, assembly GCA_946800695.1. NCBI lineage: Eukaryota > Viridiplantae > Streptophyta > Magnoliopsida > Rosales > Rosaceae > Geum > Geum urbanum. Next base: position 10,488,963 of record OX327015.1, read on the forward strand.
GTAACCTAAAACAGTGTATCATGGTCTCCCTAATTCAAAGTTAACCTTTAGATCTTCCATCTCACCATTTGCTATCATCTAAGGGTCCATATTTTCCTCTCCATTCAGCCCAAATTCGAGCCCCCCTTGCACCCAAAGATACCACGTTTTCATTTCACTCATCTTCACAAGTTTAGAGCTCATTTCTCTCTAGTTTTCTCTCTAGCTTCTCTCTAAGGTTCTTAGTGAGTTCTCTAGAGAGAAGCTAGATTTCTCTGCTCTTAATCCTTTCCTCCAACCCTCTATAAATCCAAGAGACCTAGCCTTGAATTCCTTGGCCGAACCTCTTCCACTCTCCCTCATTACCATCCCTCACTTCCTCCTCTCATCTTTTCCTCCAAGGAGTGTGTGATTCTCTGGAGCTTGAATAAGTGGGAATTAATCCCTCTTCCCCTTGGCTTCTTTGAGTCCTAGAGGTTTCATCTCCTCTTCTTGAAAACTCGGTGCTTGTTGAAGAAGAAGAAGTGGAGCTAGAAGAGCTTAGAGTCACTTGGAGCTTTGCTAGGGACCTTTGGTTATTTCTACTATCTTTTACCTCATAAACATGTATCAAATCTTGTATTTAATTATGTTTAGTGAGTAGTCTCTTTTGGGAGGCTAGGGTTAGAACCCTAGCCATGTGATGAACAAACTATGTGTTGGTTATGTTGTGAATAAGCTATTGTGTATTTATGGATGTTTATGTGTTTGAGCCTCATGTCTAGTTTTGTTATGCATGTCTAAGCTAAGACTAAGTTGAGATATGTTTAAGGAAGCTAACAATGGACTTAAGTGAATTAGTCACTCACCTAAGAAAGATGAGCATATAAACATAATTAGGGTATTATTCTATGAGATTTACCTTGAGAATTGGTTCCCTAGCACCTAGCATGGACTAGAGCTTCTTTGAATCTTTATAGATTTGAGGAACTCTAATCAAGCACACATTAATCAAAAAGGTTATTGAGGCACATACTTCTTAGCTCGTAACTTACTAATTACGAGTTGAGGGATTCACTAGACAATCCATCAGATCTTCCAATCAAGATTCGAGAGGGGAACCTTTCCACATCTATCATACAATTTACTTATTGACTTCACAACATGACATACTATTGAGATTTAACTCTAAATAGCTTGGGTCTTGGTTCCACTTCACGATATTCTTCAATGTTAGATTTAAGTAGCCTTGAGCCCGTAATGGCCTAGGAGCTTAGATTTAAAACTAACCGTGACTCACAAGGTCACGTCTTGGACATTCATTCTCGTGAACGGACTTAAACTAAACCAGGACATTGTTTGGTGCATCATATGGTTAGTGGGGATTTTCCTAGTTGACCTATTTTCCTTTATATTGAATTTGTGTCATTTAGTTTTCGCATTAAGTGTAATCAATCAACCATTAACCAACTCGTTAATCGCTCACATTTATGTCATCATCTCTCACTGTGCCAAGTCTCCAAAGGACTCAGTAGAGTGAGATACACTTCCATCTTTTTTTTAGTTCTTGTGTGAAGCTAGTGTTTAGAGTGTCCATAGTCTTTGTGCTTTCAATTCCGAGTTAAGGAATCTAAATGCTTAATCCTCGTGGGTTCGACACTCGATTTCCTTTCTATACTATTACTTGTCCATGTATACTTGCGGGCAAAGATCACTCTTTATGCTTATGAGTTAGTTCTTGATTTATTAAATTTTAGAGGGATATAAATCTTCCAACAGTTATGCAAGGATAAAACTGTAAAACACAAAAGTAAAAGATGAAATTTAAAAATTAGAAAAAGAAAACATGGAATTTGGAAATAACTTCCAAGAAACCACCATCACACCATCTGCCACGTTTTTTTTTGTTAATTTATTGTTTTGTTAAAAATTTAATTTTTATAAATAGTATTTTCTTTTATTAATTTCACACGCAGCATCACGTGTGTACTGCGACTAATTTAGTTTTAAAATACTAGTTTGTGTTTAAGGAAATTTATTCTCCATAACTTCTGGTATATGTCTTGTTCTAATTAGATATAGATTAGATTAGATAGAGATCCAGAGAATGTTTGTTTTATAGGGACAGTGATTGTAACATATTGTATCAGTCTATATTTAAGGCGTTCTATCAATGAAAGAGTTACAGTTTTCAGTCTACATACTTTTCTTCTTCAACAAGTTAACAGCAGCTCTCTGAGCTGATAGTCATCACCATAGAAAAGACCATAACACTCCAAAACAACACCACCGCCAGCCACCTAGCACCACCGCCGGCTCCTCCCTTGCACGGTTATCCTTCCTGAGTTGACTGCGAGATGTTAAAATCTCAGACTCCTGAATTTCCCAAAGATCCAAGATTACAATCAAGTGATGTTGGATCTGCAATCGAAGTTGAGTTTCTGTGGGGTGGAGAAGTCCGAGAACGACATGATTGAAAGGTCGTTGAACACATTCCCTACATCCATAAGCATTCTTGCTCATCAGTACCGGCTCAAGTACGAACATGGGAGGATTACTACCTTCAGTGATCTCATCAATAGCTTAGCAAAAAAAGAAAGGCATCATAAAATCATCCTCAATAATAACTAAAGACTGGCTCATACTAAAACACCTGAGAGTTACCAAACTGGAGGAAAGACCCAAAAAGATAAAAAGATTGCTCATTCAGAACCTTATGTGCATGGAGGACAAGCTCCACGCGGGGGTAGAGAAGGGTGTGGGCGTGGCCAAAATCTGCCTTGGCATAAAGATCAGGACGCGAACTCCAACAAGAACCAGGCTGGTTTAGTTCCTGATGGTCAACGGTCTCAACATTCTGGAAAATACACTTGTTTTAAGTGTGGTTCAAAAAACACATGCACAAGCAGTGTCGTGCTAGTAAAGAAATCCATAACATAGTACTTGGCTCAAGAGTCAAACTATGCTAGAGATGGAGGTTGACACCAATCTCGTTCTTACAGAGGAAAAGGAGAAGGAATTAGCTACTTCAGTTGAATAAGCCTATGTAAAAGGCGGTTATCTCTGTAATTTTTTAAGTTTTGGTTTTGTTTTTTACTTACTTTTGGATCATGATTGTTAATACATTCGTCTTGTTTTTCGAATAAAAATATCTATGATGTAATTGTTATTTGTTGGCAGTAATGAAATATTCTCTAATTTCGGAAAAATCTTAAGAATATTATTTTTAAATACTTATTCAGTGTATGATTCGATGTTTACAAATATATATAACAACATAAAGCAAAGATACCATAAAAATGAGATAATAAGAAGCAGTTTTTTTTATCACATACCATTTTCGACAAGTCGAGATTTTTTCTCTACCCCTCAAGAGTATCATTCTGAATCGGTTTTTGATGTTCCTCCAACCGGTTGAGGTTACCCTGTACCCGTCGAGGATGAGTTTCTGTCTCGAACAATGTCCGTTTTTTGACCCGTCAAAATTAATCCTCGACTTGTCGAAATTTGATATCAGAAAATCAATATCATTTTAGATTTCTTGGACCGGTCAAAAATTTCCTCGACCCATTGAAAACCAGCTCTTGGACAACTTTTTTAACCCGTCGAAAAGTTCTTCGATCCGTCGAAAACACGGTATCAGAAAATTAAATTTTTATTTTGGGTGTTCTTCGATCTGTCAAAGAATATACCCGGATGTGGTGTTTTTTTAGATGTGTTTGAAAGGACCCAATCCCGATTCAGTTACCTAAACCGGAATCGAACCCCTTCTGAAAATACGAACCAACAAAAACCGTAGAAATTTTGGCAGAGTTTCGTTACTAACGTGGAATTACCATTACCTGCACGCGGAAAATACACTTCATCCTATGCCACAAAAAGCAAACCGTGGGCACCAATCCCATCCGGATTTCTCAATATATCAACAGTAAAGTAAAACAATCAATATCTCACTACTTTACTGAAATCCGGTGTAAAATCGTATAAACATATACAACAGAAAACTCAGAGCGACCTCTAATACATAATCATATACGTATACCACAGTAGGTAGAATAATAACCTACTGGAAGAAAACAAGGTAGCTCGAGCACTATGCCTCCGACCACGACGTGCGACACCAGAGCCTGAACTGCAAACTGGGCACGGAAACCGAAAAGCCCAGGAGAAAGGCAAGTAAAAACGTTAAAGTGAGTGGACGAAAATAAACATATGCCTTCCACCAGTTTATATACATACTCAATGTAAAATAATGCGAGTTCGGAAAACACAACAACACATATATATATGGAGGTTGTCGGGCGAATCTCTCAAGCCCGACGTCAGGTGAATCGCTCAAACCTGACGGTGAAGGCCAGGGGAATCTCTCAACCCCGGCGGCACTCAGGGGAATCTCTCAACCCTGCTTCAGAGGAATCTCTCAACTCTGGGCCAGAGGAATCTCTCAACTCTGGTAGCATCGATGCTATAAATGCCATCACTCATAAACACATAACAACACCTCCGAAAATAACATATATCTCAATCATCGTATAATTTAAATACGGAAAATCATAAAATCAACGAACTCGCAAATCAACAGTGAAAATAGAAACTTGTCCACTCACACGCTTGCGTAACGCAGTTCGCGTTAACCCGTGATCCGGCGGAAAGTCCCTCGCCAAACGAACGATCACGAACACCTGAATATTCACAAATTCCACTTCTCAAAATCATAACTCAACAATACAAGACAAATCACGAGAAACCACCGTTCTCGGAAACACGTAATCCGATCACGACAAACTGTCGGAAATTCGGAAATCATACCACAATACCTCGCTGTAATTTCGGACGCTCAACTCGAAAAACAAACCTCCCCACTGCGATCGGGGCGCGATTTCGAGTCAAATGACATGCAACTTGTCGAAAACTCCGAAAAGTCAACCCGTTGACCGTTGACCGCCGCCCTCGGCGGCGCCACCGCCAAACTGAAAATCTTCCGGCGGAGCAACCCCCATTCCATGCAAAATCACCCACTGAGCAACTTTCACAACTGCCACGAAGGCCAATTCAATCTCTAACTCATCCAATTTCACGAAACACCGAATATACACACAAATTTCAAATCCAAAATTCTCTAAACTCAAGCAAAATTAGAGCTTCAAACTTACATGGTAGCTTCAAGAGGATGAGAGCTACAAAGCCCACTAAAAAATTCAGCTCGAAACGGTCCGAATTCAAGAACTCGAATCACAAAGTTTTCTTCCACATTTCTGCCGGAAAATCTCCTCCTTCCGGTGAGCCACGCCGAAAACTAAGGCTGGGAATGAGTTCGGGATGCCAAGGCGGAGCTAAAGGGTCAAGTCCCGTGGCCTATGGTGGCCGGACGGCGAACCACCGCCGTGGCCGCCGGTCACCGTCGCGCCAAGCTCTTCCCACTCGGTCAACACGAGTTGACCGGGTCAACCACAATGAATGCAGGTTTGACTTTCCCCAATTGGTAAGTCACTATTTATAGCCTCCCAAAATGGAAACTCCATAATTCAAATTTCGATAAACTTCAAACACACGTAATTTCCTCGTCGTAATTCTGATTCCGATAATTCTCGCGGCCACAAACTCGTCTCGACATATTCTTCCAATATCACCTGAAGTCAAACACATCGACCAAACAGATAAAAAGTCAACTGTTCACCCAAACATACATTTAATCGACTAATCAATCACAATCGGAAATAATCGCAACTAAATCTTCGTAACTCAAAATCATGCTCCGGAAGTTCCCACGAACTCGAAATTAAATTCCAAACAACTTCCGTGAAGAAATCGAAACCAAATTCTCGACCGGTAATTTAGTCGTTAAGTAGCCCACCATTTAAATCCGAACTTCAAATATTCATAATTAATTCCTCAGTCGTCCAAATAACGATCCGGAATCGCCCACGAACTCGTAATCACATGTAGAACGACTCTCGAGAAGAGACCCAGCTCTAATTCTCGGCCAATAATTTAGTCGTTAACGAGCCCGACGATTCAAGCAACTGTCGCAACTCTGCGACTAAGCAGTAACTCATGTATACAGCTGATCACACTGCTGATTCTGGTCCGGGTCGTCACAAATCCACCCCCCTTAGAAAAATTTCGACCTCGAAATTTCTGAGTCTGTCGGCTAAACATAGGAGCACTGCATCTGCATACTGCTCAACTCACAAATGGCAAACACAACATAAGGACTCTGATCACAAACTCCACAACAGGAGATAGCTCCGTGCTGAAAACCCAGTACCCTCAAATCACAAATCTGAACTGGCTCCACACAAGAGCCAAGTGTTCCTACATAAGGAACAGGTAGGGTACAACATGTAACAAACCGGAAACACAGTTCCGCCACACGGAACACAACACACATAAAAGCCAACACTATAGGCGGTGCCGAACTATACAGCACAACACAAACTCGCCTAAGATGACACACGGATCAAAATAACATGGCAAATCACTACTCAGTCTGCTTACATCAACACAACTCACACTCATATCAACAGAGCTCAAACATCGAACTCGGGCAATTATCAACCCATTTCCGCTAATCTGACAGTCTATGGTAACACATTCCACAAAATCAGAATCAAACATCAACTCAAACTCAAACCAAACTCGCTCCAGCACAATGGAGTACAACATAGTACCTCAAATCGACATCAAACAACGTCAATATCACAGTGGTCAACAAACTGGTACTGCAAGCAACTTCAAACAAGTGAAATTGCTGGTCCCAAATCCTCTGGAACTGCAATACCGAGGTCCACAATATGCCCTCCAAGGTCTGGATAGTCCTCAAAGATCGCTCGCCAATCTGAGGATAAGATCCGGTACTAACTCATAGTCTGGTCCACAATGCTCGCTGTAAAGCTTACCAACACACAATCGTAGCTGATTACCCCGATCAGCGAACCGGGACACAGGTACACCGCGGGAATGGTCAACCTCCGCCAAACACGGCTATACCAGCCTGCCACTGAAATCATCACCGAAAGTACAAGGAACTGTACTGAGTTCGTCAAACGATCCACAAAGGCCTGACAACTGGTATCACAAACCAAAGTATACAAACACACACAAACACAGCAACAACCGCCACGTCTAACTGGAAATCTCAAATGGCTAACACATCTCGGCAAGTCTCTGCCTCCTAGCCATCGCCAGTCAACGAATGTGGCATCAGTACACACAAGCTGCTACATTGCTCTTCATGTTGCGTCACAAGTAATAAACTCGAAGTATCTGACACTACTCCGCATCACTAGCGCCAAATGCGCGTGAAACCTCGAGCCTCAACATCATCACACACTAACTCAGCTTCCGTAACGTACAACTCGGCTAAAACGGAAACTCGAGCCACAAACACCCATGAAACACTGAAGCTCCCGACTCTCGACTGAACGCATCAGCAACAACATCCCAGACGGATGGTCAAAGTACAACCTCTAGCCTTTCCCAAACAAACTCAAATGTGCAGCCACAGTCGATAGTCGATCTCATCCATCAGCACTGTCTCCAACCCAAATCTGGCCGAAAACGCAAGTGGATGAAACTCAAGTGATCAGTGCACGTCCCACACTGAGCTGCACGCCATAGCTGTAGAGTCTCAAACTCTTTGATACTAACACAAGAACAGCTACACCCAAATCATACATAGGATACGTAGTCCCATAAGGTTTCCACTGTTTGAAACCATGAGCCACCGCTCTGCTACACAGCATCAATACACAACCAAATCCATACCTCGATGCATCGTCATAACCCACGAACTCGTCGCCATCGTCAGGTAAGGTCAAAACCGAAGCAACGGTCAACCATCCTGCAGGAGTAAGTAACTCTCCTCGCGTGCATCGAACCACTCAAACTTGACATCTTCCTCGACAATCCGGAAAGTGAAGTGGCAATCCGGGAAAATCCTGCACAAGCCGTCGGTAAAAGCCTGCCAAACCCAAGAGACTCCAGATCTCCGGTACACTGGTAGGTCAACCCCAAATCAACACGGCTTCAATCTGGTCAGGATCCACGCCAACTCCCTCGGACAACATCACGTGACCAAAATCTCCACGCTAATTAGCCAAAACTCACACTGGCTGAACTTCATAAACACCTGGTCATCTCGCAAGGGCCACAAAACCGCTCGCAATTACTTCAGGTGCTGGTCCACACTCCTCGAGTACATCAGGAAGTTGCCGACAAACATGGTCGCAACTCGTCCAGAAACCGTCTGAACACCTGATCCATCAAGTTCACACGATCTACGGGGGCATTGGTCAACCCAAATAGTGTGACCAAGAACTCCTGATGCCCGCACCGAGATCCGAAAGCTAACATAGCCACATCTGACTCACCGATCCACAACTGATGGTATCCGGACCCGAAATCAATCTTCGAAAAGACTGAAACTCCCGCAGGCTGATCAACCAATCGTCAATCTGAAGCGGAGGATACTAACTTTCCTCTGAAGCGAATCAGGCTTCTGGCAGTCAACGTACCACCACGTCGAACCATCCATCCTCCGTACACACAATGCAAAAGCACACCACGCAAACACGCGAGGTCGCATGAAATCCCCTCCAGCAACTCCTGGAGTCGAAACTATAGCTCCATCAGCTCCGCTGGCTCCGAACGACAAGATGCCGGTAAAATGAGTCCAGCGCTTGGCACAAAGTCAATGGTGTAGTTAGCCTCCCGAACTGGAGGAACACCTGGTAACTCCTCCGGAATACACCTGGAAACTCGGGAACCACCTCAATGTCACCAATGTCGAGAACAGCAACCGTAGTATCCACATCATAAGCTAAGCAAACAACACAATCCGTCTCCATCATCCGCTCGACCATCACCATGAAACAATATCTCGGGGAAATCTGGTCGTCGAAACACAACCTCCTCCTCGAGGCACTCGAACACAGCCAAATGCGTCGTCCGTAATTCCACACTCACAATCACACCAAAACCACAATGTCCAGCTATAACAGATCCGCGGCTAACACATAACCTCCAACAGGGGTCTCGCAACCTCCGGATGGATACAACACTCTCCAAAACCTCGGAAGTGGAGATACAGGTACAATAGCCATGGATGTCAAACAACAGTAACCTCGGAGAAAAGTCTGTCCTCAAACAAGGTCGTGGCACGAACTACAATCTGCCCAACTAGCCGCCCACATCAGTCGCGACTTGTTGATTAACTCGTCCAAAATGCTGCGTTGATCAAACTCCAGTAACAGCATCATGACCACCTCGTGAACTCTGAACTGCCGAACTGCCAACACAGCTGGCTGAGGGCGTTCCCTCGCAACGTGACCCTCCTGGTCATCACAATGGCAACTGAGAGTGCTCCATGAACACAAGTCACCGCAACACCTGCTGTGTGAAAGGGTCACCAACGATCGCCCAAACTCATGCCACAGGAGCAAATCCGCTATTCTGTGATCTCCGCCATCGTCAAACGGATCAGCAGAGGATCCTCAACATAATCGAAAAGACTACAGCCTGATGAAGTCACTGATCCCGAAATGTCGGAACTCAACCTCATCAAAACCTCGACTAAGTCCACTTTCCTCAAACCATCACATCGAAAACCGCGTACACCTTTCCCTCACAATAGCCTCGCCGCTGAGTGCAACACACTAAGCTCCTCACGGATATCTCGAGGCACATCAATCAGACTCTCTCTGATCCTCAGGTTCAAACTCATCTCGAACCTCATACACAGCTCCCTCTGAAGCCACATAACTCGTGCAATGGGCACAAACATATGAACACTGCATCTCTGCCTCAGGTGGGTAAACACTCCACATAACACTTGTTGGTTAACCTGATAAAACCATTACCACACAAACAACCGCCTGAATGTAGGCCATGGAGTCGCAATCGGAACTCACACAATATCAGCCCACCAAACACAATGATCTGAATCAGGCAAACATCACTGCCACAATTCACAGCTCTGAGGCAACATGTAGACGCTCATACCCACATAACCAGGCAAACCGTGCCACACAGTTCACTGAACCCAGAATACTCATCCACATCCACAGTTCTCTGGCAAATCACGCGTCGATTGATCCTCAATAGGATCCACAACCGAAACGACACGGAAAGCACGTCAGGAGGCATCCTAATGAATAAAACATCGTTCACAACAAGTGGAACGTAATCATGAAACCGCAGATATTTGAGGACACACAACACCCGAAGTATTGATGAGTACCGCTGGCCAGTCGGGTCATCACTCCAGTCATGCTGTATCAACTCAAATACCCTAAGCGTCATAACTACAAGAGTCTACAGAATCTGACAACCTAATGCTCTGATACCAAGCTGAAAGGACCCAATCCCGATTCAGTTACCTAAACCGGAATCGAACCCCTTCTGAAAATACGAACCAACAAAAACCGTAGAAATTTTGGCAGAGTTTCGTTACTAACGTGGAATTACCATTACCTGCACGCGGAAAATACACTTCATCCTATGCCACAAAAAGCAAACCGTGGGCACCAATCCCATCCGGATTTCTCAATATATCAACAGTAAAGTAAAACAATCAATATCTTACTACTTTACTGAAATCCGGTGTAAAATCGTATAAACATATACAACAGAAAACTCAGAGCGACCTCTAATACATAATCATATACGTATACCACAGTAGGTAGAATAATAACCTACTGGAAGAAAACAAGGTAGCTCGAGCACTATACCTCCGACCACGACGTGCGACACCAGAGCCTGAACTGCAAACTGGGCACGGAAACCGAAAAGCCCAGGAGAAAGGCAAGTAAAAACGTTAGAGTGAGTGGACGAAAATAAACATATGCCTTCCACCAGTTTATATACATACTCAATGTAAAATAATGCGAGTTCGGAAAACACAACAACACATATATATATGGAGGTTGTCGGGCGAATCTCTCAAGCCCGACGTCAGGTGAATCGCTCAAACCTGACGGTGAAGGCCAGGGGAATCTCTCAACCCCGGCGGCACTCAGGGGAATCTCTCAACCCTGCTTCAGAGGAATCTCTCAACTCTGGGCCAGAGGAATCTCTCAACTCTGGTAGCATCGATGCTATAAATGCCATCACTCATAAACACATAACAACACCTCCGAAAATAACATATATCTCAATCATCGTATAATTTAAATACGGAAAATCATAAAATCAACGAACTCGCAAATCAACAGTGAAAATAGAAACTTGTCCACTCACACGCTTGCGTAACGCAGTTCGCGTTAACCCGTGATCCGGCGGAAAGTCCCTCGCCAAACGAACGATCACGAACACCTGAATATTCACAAATTCCACTTCTCAAAATCATAACTCAACAATACAAGACAAATCACGAGAAACCACCGTTCTCGGAAACACGTAATCCGATCACGACAAACTGTCGGAAATCCGGAAATCATACCACAATACCTCGCTGTAATTTCGGACGCTCAACTCGAAAAACAAACCTCCCCACTGCGATCGGGGCGCGATTTCGAGTCAAATGACATGCAACTTGTCGAAAACTCCGAAAAGTCAACCCGTTGACCGTTGACCGCCGCCCTCGGCGGCGCCACCGCCAAACTGAAAATCTTCCGGCGGAGCAACCCCCATTCCATGCAAAATCACCCACTGAGCAACTTTCACAACTGCCACGAAGGCCAATTCAATCTCTAACTCATCCAATTTCACGAAACACCGAATATACACACAAATTTCAAATCCAAAATTCTCTAAACTCAAGCAAAATTAGAGCTTCAAACTTACATGGTAGCTTCAAGAGGATGAGAGCTACAAAGCCCACTAAAAAATTCAGCTCGAAACGGTCCGAATCCAAGAACTCGAATCACAAAGTTTTCTTCCACATTTCTGCCGGAAAATCTCCTCCTTCCGGTGAGCCACGCCGAAAACTAAGGCTGGGAATGAGTTCGGGATGCCAAGGCGGAGCTAAAGGGTCAAGTCCCGTGGCCTATGGTGGCCGGACGGCGGCGGTCGCCGGTCACCGTCGCGCCAAGCTCTTCCCACTCGGTCAACACGAGTTGACCGGGTCAACCACAATGAATGCAGGTTTGACTTTCCCCAATTGGTAAGTCACTATTTATAGCCTCCCAAAATGGAAACTCCATAATTCAAATTTCGATAAACTTCAAACACACATAATTTCTTCGTCGTAATTCTGATTCCGATAATTCTCGCGGCCACAAACTCGTCTCGACATATTCTTCCAATATCACCTGAAGTCAAACACATCGACCAAACAGATAAAAAGTCAACTGTTCACCCAAACATACATTTAATCGACTAATCAATCACAATCGGAAATAATCGCAACTAAATCTTCGTAACTCAAAATCATGCTCCGGAAGTTCCCACGAACTCGAAATTAAATTCCAAACAACTTCCGTGAAGAAATCGAAACCAAATTCTCGACCGGTAATTTAGTCGTTAAGTAGCCCACCATTTAAATCCGAACTTCAAATATTCATAATTAATTCCTCAGTCGTCCAAATAACGATCCGGAACCGCCCACGAACTCGTAATCACATGTAGAACGACTCTCGAGAAGAGACCCAGCTCTAATTCTCGGCCAATAATTTAGTCGTTAACGAGCCCGGCGATTCAATCAACTGTCGCAACTCTGCGACTAAGCAGTAACTCATGTATACAGCTGATCACACTGCTGATTCTGGTCCGGGTCGTCACAGTGTTTTACATCGGTTTTGTTGAAAAATATTTTACATCGGTTTTTAGGTGGTGTCTAAATCGACCAACCTGGACTTCATCACCAGATGTGGTTTTACATCAGTTTATGTCATGTCATATTAGCACTCAACAAGGGTCACACCCTTCTTCAAATCTTTAAGTGTCTACTTAAAGTGCTCGCCTGGTCTTTAGTTCTAAGACTTACTTATTTACATTGATTTTGTAGATGTCTCAATGTGAGATTGAATGTCTTGTAGATAGTGATATTATCCATATCATTCTGGGGAATAGGCAACTGTTTGTGGATATTTTTCTATACAAATCCTCAGTGACTACCATGATTAGTGCAGCGCCCGTTATACAAGGGCGTGGTTCAACAGAGTTTTTGTTGCCTCATGGTATAAAATTATCTATCACTAATGTCTTATAAGCACCAAAGGCCAATCAAACCTTGCTAAGTTTCAAGGATATTCGTGACAACGGTTTTTACTTGGAAACATATTGTGAGAATGGAAAAGAACTATTGTGTATCACCTCTGTTGAATGTGGCCGCAAGCGCATTCTAGAGAAGTTTTCGGCTATTTGTAATGGTTTATATCTAACTACAGTTTAGATCATTGAATCTAATGTCATGACTCACACGACATATAAGCTTTGTTATTTTTGACTGGGACACTCAGGTCGTGATATGATGATCAAAATATTGAAAAATTCTCATTATCATCCATTCTTCAAAGCAAAGAAACATGTGGGAATGCCTATATCCATCAATTTAGATGGTGGGGATGAGACTACTCTTCTCAATCCTGACTCGGTCTCCAAGAAGAGTGCAACATATTCCCGACAAAATACTTTTGTGGCGTTGTATGTTATCCCACCAGATTCATATGTTGCAATCTCTGATGTGAAAGGACCCAACCCCGGTTTAGTTGCCTAAACCGGAATCGAACCCCTTCTGAAAACACGAACCAACAAAAACCATCAAAATTTCGGCAGAGTTTCGTTACTAACGCGGAATTACCATTACCTGCACCCGGAAAATACACTTCATCCTATGCCACAAAAATCAAACCGTGGGCACCAATCCCTTCCGGATTTCTCAATATATCAACAGTAATGTAAAATAATAAATATATTTGTACTTTACTGAAATCCAGAGTAAAATCGTATAAAATATACAACAGAATACTCAGAGCGACATCTAATGTATAATCATATAAGTATACCACAGTAGGTAAAACAATAAACCTACTAGAAGAAATAAGGTAGCTCGAGCACTATGCCTCCGACCACGATGTGCGACACCAAAGTCCGAACTGCAAACTGGGCACGGAAACCGAAAAGCCCAGGGGAAAGACATGAAAACTGTTAGAGTGAGTGGACGAAAATAAATGTATTTCGCTAATTAATATATGTTATAAAAACATATGCGAGTCCAGATGGATAAATATAATAAAGTACCCGAGGTAAACTCATACTCCTCCAGCGTACTGAGCATGCAAGTAAAAATCCCACGGGGTCACTCATGGACACATCCATGCTAGTACAGTCTAAATCACGGGATCCCAGACTCACACGTGATTCTAGCCAGAAAGGCCTCAGGTCAGATGTCTGCCTCCCCCCGGTAAAGGCCTCGGGTCAGGAGTCACAGCCTCCCCCGGTACACATCCTCGGGGATCAGCCGGGACGCGAGTGTATCGATACAACAACATATATAACGACTGTACTCTGTGTAAACCAAATCGTAAACAGTTCGATGCAAATGCGTAAAGCAATATATAAATGCATATACGTAATGTATAATGGTATAAGTGATATACGCATTTTATGCTTGATTCTTAACGCATTTCCCTTTACGTTTAGCTATGTTATAATCTTAGTTTTTATGTTTTTCTTATTTAGTTTGTTATTTTGAGGTTATATTCGGTGGAGATGAATAACGGCGCAATTCGGAGGAATTTCGGCGATTTTGCGATTTTTGCGATTTTGGACCACCGGGAATGGGCCGGCCCAAAAAGCATTTTGTGGGCCCATTTCTCAAAGTTTGTTTCAGCCCAAAAACCAGCCCAAGCCCATTAAAATCTGCAAGCAAGCCACTTGGTGAAGAGGAAAAGTCAAGTTTGGCAAGCTTTGTGACTAGGCTTGGTGACTAAGCTTGTGATCATCACAAAGGGTGACTAAGGGTGTGACTAGCCTAGGTGACTCTTGTTTGTGATGATCACAAATGGTGACTAAGGGTGTGACTTGCCATGGTGACTAAGGGTGCATTTAATGAAGAGGCAAGGTGGAAGAGAGAGGTAGGCAATTCCTTTGCCTATATATTAGAGGGAGGCCAGCCATAATACAGAGATCTCCCATTTTACAAGCCAAACCTCTACACAAATACCTCTCCTCCATAAACACTTCAAGGATCCTCTCCAAGCCGAAGCATTCCAGCCTCCGAAGCCATCGGATCATTCACAATACGCTAAGTCCCTTGTGAATGAGAACCACCTTCAAGAAGTCATCAAGCATTCAAGACAAAAAGTGTAACCATGATCTTCAATCTCTTGTCTTTTGCTTTGTATTGGATCACTTTGATGTATTTAATGAAGAACAAGTTTGGATTTGAGTTATATGTTCTTAAGTCTTTTCGTAAATTGCATGTGTTTATAATTTCAAGCATTTTATGCATGTTTGATACAATCTTAAAGCTTCGAAAGCATGTGTTAGATAATACGCTAAGTCCCTCTCTTTCGCATGTTTCGATGATCGTACTTTGTTTAGGGTGTTTAGACGCTAAGTTGCATTCCTACTCGAATATCAAGCATGTATATTTAGTTGGAAGTTATAAATTTCGCAGCTTACTTTGAGTATTTAGGCATGAAAAAGAGAATAAGATGAGATGATCACTTGTAATTAGTAGTGTAACTTCTTATTTTTAGTAAGCATAATTAGACTTTAAGGGTTCTTGATTGTTAAACTTGTCTATGAGTAAAACATGTTAGAAGTCTACGAGTTCTTGTTGTGTTTGCATGTTTTTGTACTTTAATTTCGTAGATTAATTAACCAATTTCCAATCCCCCCCAAACCTTTAGATTTCTGCTTTAACGAAACCATGCATGCGCCCTTTAATTCCCCGGATAAAACGATCCCTACTCGCCAATATTATAAGGACAAAATAAGGGTTTTAAATTGCTTTACGTGTGAGCTGTGTTTTTAGGGTCTACTTTGTGTTAATGTTAAATGCATGTTTTGCGCGTATCAATTTTTGGCGCCGTTGCCGGGGAATTATAAAGTTTTTGTATGATTTCGTTGTACATATGTAATTAAAAGCATGTCTATAATTTTCGAAATACATACTTGTTTATACTTATAGAAATTTACATACATGTTTACAATTCTTACTTATTACTTATACCAATTTATTTACACTTCGTATTTACACTTGCATAATTTATTTTCGTGTTAAAGGATAGTCTTTGATTTAATTTGAGTACTAGCACTTAGTTATTAAATAAATCTCTTTGGAACAGGGAGGTGCCTCTTTTGTTTGTCTATCTCCTTAACCCTTCATGAAGTGTGGATTTCATCACCACACACCATAACCTAAGTGAAGTTATGGGCATGAGGTTGTGGGCGGAGTTTACAAACATTTGAGATTGTATACTATCTTGTGATTTCGAGTAATAATTGGTCATGATGTCTAGAAGGGTTATGAATGGTGACTGATTTTGAACTAAGAAAACAGAACACCATTGGAGTACATACTCTTACGAGTAAGCCTCGGGGTGTTTCTAAGAACAACAATGGAGTATATACTCTTACGAGTTAGCCTCAGGTTGTTCCCAGAAATTAGTTCTCACATCTTGCGTTACATCTATCCCAACTGGTCATTTCCAACAATTACGAGAATTAAGGATAGTTAGTATACATTTTCGCGCGGGCCGCAGGACGAAGAGATTTACTCAATAACTAAATCGTGTATTCCTTTTAAATCTTAGGCGCACTCAATTCGTAGACGCACTTAAATTGATTTACATTGAGTACGAGTATTGGTTATTAAGTTTCGTTCTTTGGAATAGGGAGGTGCCTCTTTTTTTGGTTTATCTCCTTAACCCCTCATGAAGTGTGGATTTCATCACCACACGCCATAACCTAAGTGAAGTTATGGGCATGAGGTTGTGGGCGGAGTTTACTAAGGACTTGAGATTGTATACTATCTCAAAAATTTGGCTGATTGTTGGATATGGTGAGTGGGTTTATGATTGGTGCCGGGTTTCGGATCTAAACAATAGAACACCATTGGAGTATATACCATAACTGGTTAGCCTCGGGGTGTCTCTAAGAACAACAATGGAGTATATACTCTTACGAGTTAGCCTCAGGTTGTTCTAAATATTAGTCCTTACCTCTCGCGTTATCTCTATCCCTACTTGCCATTTCTAAACGTAACTAAGCTGAATTAGCGAGAGTCAGTATACATTTTCGCGAGGACCGCACGTCCAAGAAATTTACCGAATGATCATTTCGAGTACTCTCTGTAAATCATAAGTGCATATAAATACAGACAATACATGAACTTAATAAATACGACATAATCCTTTAAAAGATGGTATATAGGATTATGCATGCTTACACCTCTTGGAATCAGACTTTATCTTTTGATGAACGAGACCCATTGCACAGTGGAGAGCCTCTGCACCACGTACCATCGGGGCCAAAGGAAAATAAATAATACTTAGTCAATTTGTGTGTTTTTTGTTTTTGCATTAAAATCTGTAAAGGACTAACAAAACGTTACATTTAGCTTGCATAACCTCTCTAAAGCTTTATGATGCTCGGATTTCACTACCGAGTACCCTAACCTAAGTGAAGTTAGGGGCATAAGACCGAAGAAGAGGTCATTCTTTGCATTCATATTTTAAGCACGTAACTCGTGTGTTTTCTGCAGGTTCTAACAATTTCTCTTATGCATTCACTCCATTTTTCACATAGGATTGTTGTTTGATGCATTTTATTTAATGAGAATGTGTTGTGCATAAATTCAATGTGAAATATTGTTTGCTTGCATTTGAACCATGTTTATATATGTTCTAACTAAATTCAAAGCTTTTACATTATATAGTGTTAATTTGCAGAAAACGTGTGTCTTAGTTCATTACATTCATTTGCATAACCCTTAAAATTGATTAGATCATTTGCATTACTTAGTAAATTACATTTAGTATCTTAAACTTCATAAATTTTGTGTGTTTTAGTAGTTTTTAAGTCTTTGTGAGTATTTATAGTTTGTTTTGGTAGTTTTACTATTTTATTTGTTATTTGTTTCGCTTTGTTTTCTTTATATGTTTTACGTTTTTTGGTTAATATCTTTATATTCATTACATATTCTTTTTGATACTAACACTTGGTCTTTGGTGGATGCTCAGGCTAATGAATGTCCGATCAGAATCCTGGACCATCTAAAACAAAGTTTGAGGAAATCGCAGAGAGGATAGCTAGATTTAGAGCTCAATCAGAACCGCTGGATTATCCCATTATTGAGGAAGGTTCCGATTCTTCACATTCATCAACTGATCATATTTCAGAGCCGGAAGCACAAGAAGTCAATATGGCCAATGCAGGACAATCCCTTCGTCAGCGCACCTGCTCAACCGAATGGAGCAGCGGGCCTTCAAGCATTGCTTTTCCACCACCGGGGGAAAACATGAAGGACATCGAGCTGAAGAGTGGTTTCCTCCACCGACTGCCCATTTTTCATAGACTTTCAAATGAAGATCCGAATAAGCATCTCAAACAATTCCAATTTGTTTGAAACAGCATGAAGCCAGCCGATGCTGATACGGAGCTCTTCAAGCTTAAAGCATTCCCATTCACCCTAACCGACAGGGCTGAGTCTTGGCTCATGGAACTACCGCCGAACCATATTACCACATGGAAGCAACTTGCGGACATGTTCCTGGCGAAGTACTTCCCGGCCTCAAAGATCACCGTCTTGAGGAAGCAAATCACTGGCATTACGCAGAAACCGGACGAGACTTTCGGCCAATATTATGACCGATTCAAAGTTTTGTGTGCCACCTGCCCATCTCATGGATTTTCTGAGACCAATCTCATGAATTACTTTTATGATGGTCTCAAGGCGATCGATAGGGAATTGCTCGATGCAGCAGCTACCAGTGCATTCATGGACTTAAACGAAACCGAAGCTAGAACTCTTCTAGAGAATCGGGCGAACAACGATGCACAGTATGGAATGTCCAACAGAAGAGCAGTCGGCGAAGTTAGTTCTAAAACCGACGCGGATGAAAAATACGACAAACTAGCTCATATGCTAGAGAAGGTTTTAGAGCTCGAAACGACAAGAGCCAAAGCAACTCATGGGCCTGTTTGTGGCATATATCAAGTACAAGGTCACCATAATGACCAATGCCCTCAAGCGCCAGAGCAAGCTAGCGAAATGGAGCACGCTAACGCCATCGGTGAATATCAAGGAGGCCAACGGTACAACAACTACAACAATTTCGGCAACCGAGATCATCCAGGCTTTCGATGGAGCAGCAATGAGGGAACTTTAAATCCTCCAGTACCTCAACAAAGCTACCAACGCCCTCCATTTCAGCCTAGGCCACCGATGCAGCATGGTTCTTCATCTCAACCCTTCACAAATCCGGATTATGACAAGATGTTGTCACAACTTTCGGCCTCCACACAAGTTCTCCTTGATGGACAATCGAAGACCAAGGAGACATTGGATTCTCATGGTCGAGACATCACCGAAGTGAAGAAGCAACTTGGCCAACTTGTTGATTTCATGGGACAAATCAAAGAAACTGGTCGGCTTCCACCTCAAACCACTCATAATCAACGAAATGTGAATGCCATTGTCACAAGGAGTGGGAAGATACTAGAAGAACCAAAAACCAAGATATCTCATCTCGATAACGTAACTATCGAAGATATCACTCAAGAGGAGGAAGATGAGATCGATCCGGCAGCTCAAGAAGCCGAGAAGAAGAAGGTGACGCCTATTGTCACCAAGGCACAATCCCCTCCACAACCCACCCCAATCAAAGGTAAAAGCCCTATTCCTTCAAATACGGTTATTACTAATTCTCCGTTTGTTGTTGCACCTTTCCCTAGCAGATTATTAAAATCAAAGAAGAAAGATGATCAATATGAAGATATCTTGGACATCTTTCGAAAGGTGCAAGTGAATTTGCCCTTGATCGAGTGCATAAAACAAGTGCCAATATACGCGAAGTTTCTAAAAGAATTATGCACACAGAGTTGGAAAACACGAGAGAAGGAGGTTGTGAAGGTGAATGCAACCGTTTCCGCGGTTTTGCAACGACGGCTACCCCCAAAACTGAAGGATCCAGGGAGTTTTGCAGTTCCCTGCGTAATTGGTGACAAACACTTTGAAGACGTAATGCTTGATCTTGGAGCCTCCATCAACGTCATGCCTTACTACCTCTACAAGTCAATGGAGCTTGGGGATCTCAAGCAAGACGGTGTTGTCATCCAACTAGCCGATCGTACACACAAGTATCCAAGGGGATACGTAGAAGACGTTCTTGTGCAAGTCAACAACCTGATTTTTCCAGCGGATTTTTATATCGTTGACATGGAGGAAAGTCCTTTGAACACCACGCCATTGCTTCTTGGACGACCCTTTATGCGGACTGCAAGAACGAAGATAGATGTTTATCAGGGAACTTTCTCCATGGAGATTGATGGAGAAAGAATCGAGTTCAACATACTAGATGGGATGAAATTTCCGATGTCAAGTGTGGCTTCCATCTCAACATATGATCTCGTAGATACCTTAGCACAAGGCCACCTTGACACCATCAATGAAGATGAACTCGACATGGCCATCCAACTCGGGGATAATGCCCTTTTCGAGGCCCTAATAGAGCTTAAACCTCAAATTCAGGAAATGGCCATGGTTCTAACTAACGCACCACGAAAAGTATGTTTTTCTCCCCCTTTACCAATTACTTTTGGTATTAACAAAATTGTTCCCTCCATCGTAGAAGCTCCAGTTTTAGAACTCAAGCTATTACCGGATCATCTAAAGTATGCGTACTTGGGCGAGCATGAAACCTTGCCGGTAATTATTTCGTCTGCGTTAGAGGAGGAGCAGGAGGAGAAACTCGTGAGTGTACTCAAAAGGTACAAAACCGCAATATGTTGGACGCTTGCGGATATAAAGGGAATTAATCCAGCAACCTGTGTGCATCGGATTTTCCTAGAAGAAGGCACCAAGCCTACAAGGGAAGCACAACGTCGGCTCCACCCTCCCATGATGGAGGTGGTAAAAAAGGAGGTAATTAAACTCATGGACTGTGGAGTTATTTACCCTATTTCTGATAGCCGTTGGGTTTCCCCTGTGCAGGTTGTACCTAAGAAATCTGGAATCACCGTCGTCAAAAATTTGGAGAATGAACTCGTGCCACAAAGGACAATCACTGGACACCGTGTGTGCATTGATTACAGGAGGCTCAACGCCGCAACTCGCAAGGATCATTTTCCATTACCATTCATAGATCAAATGCTGGAAAGGTTAGCCGGCCATGCATTTTACTGTTTTCTCGACGGATACTCCTGCTACAACCAAATTAGCATTGCGGAGGAAGATCAAGAAAAGACAACGTTTACATGCCCTTTCGGAACGTTTGCATACCGCCGAATGCCATTTGGTCTATGTAATGCACCAGGTACATTTCAACGCTGCATGCTCTCAATTTTTTCCGATTACATTGAAAAAATTATTGAAGTATTCATGGACGATTTTAGTGTATTTGGGAGTGATTTCGATGCATGTTTAAACAATTTAGAAACTATTTTACAAAGATGCGTTGAAACGAACTTGGTGCTTAATTGGGAGAAGTGCCATTTCATGGTTACACAAGGGATCGTGTTAGGTCATATTATTTCTGAAAAAGGATTAGAAGTTGATAAATCCAAAGTAGATCTTGTGCGTCACTTACCCTCTCCAACTTCGGTTAGAGAGATGCGTTCTTTTCTTGGACATGCAGGATTTTATCGAAGGTTTATCAAAGATTTTTCCCACATCTCTCGCCCGTTGTGTAAATTGCTGCAAAAGGAGACTCCGTTCATATTTGACGAGGAATGCAACGCTGCCTTCAACAAGTTGAAGGAACTTCTCACGAGCGCTCCTGTTTTGAGCAGCCCTGATTGGTCTCTACCATTTGAACTCATGTGCGACGCCTCGGATTATGCCGTAGGAGCTGTTTTGGGTCAGCGGAAGGACAAGAAGCCTTATGTAATTTATTACGCCTCTCGGACGCTTGATGAAGCTCAAAGAAATTATACCACCACCGAGAAGGAGTTTCTTGCAGTAGTTTTTGCTTTAGATAAATTTCGGTCTTATTTACTTCAAACTAAAGTAACTGTGTATACTGATCATGCAACTTTGAAGTACCTAATGCTAAAAAAGGACGCAAAACCAAGGCTTATTAGATGGATACTTCTACTCCAAGAATTCAACATCGAAATCAAGGATAAGAAGGGAGTAGAAAATGTTGTCGCTGACCACCTATCACGCTTGATAGGTGAGAATGAGATTGTTGAAATTGAGGAAACTTTTCTGGATGAAAAGCTCTTCGGAATTGAGGTAACTGTTTCGGAAACTCCATGGTATGCAGATATCGTTAATTACTTAGTTACCGGTGAGTTTCCATCTACCATGCATAAATTTCAGCGTGACAAACTTAAACATAATGCTAGAACTTTTATTTGGGATGAGCCTTATTTATGGAAACAATGCTCCGATTTAGTGATTAGGAGATGTATCCCAGATAGTGAATTTAAGCCTATTCTAGACTTTTGTCACAATGAAGCATGTGGGGGACATTTTGGTTCGAGGAGGACTGCCCTTAAGATTTTAGATTGCGGGTTCTTTTGGCCTAGTTTATTTCGCGATGCTCATGCATTTTGTGCTACATGTGATAAGTGCCAGAGATTCGGTAATTTAGGACCTAGAGATCAGATGCCACAACACTACATATTTAATGTCGAGATTTTTGATGTGTGGGGTATTTATTTTATGGGACAATTTCCTCCCTCCAATGGTTATACGTATATTTTACTCGCAGTAGATTATGTTTCAAAATGGGTGGAGGCAAAGGCCACTCGTACTAATGATTCGCGAGTTGTTGCAGATTTCCTACGAACTAACATTTTTAGTAGATTTGGAATGCCACGAGTTCTAATTAGCGATGGAGGAAGTCATTTTTGTAACCGCACGGTGGAAGCATTGATGAGGAAGTATGGCGTAAAACACAAGGTTTCCACACCATACCACCCTCAAACAAATGGAATGGCTGAAGTTTCCAACCGTGAGATCAAGAAGATTTTGGAACGAACCGTCCGCCCAAACTGGAAAGATTGGAGTCAGTGCTTAGATGATGCATTGTGGACTTACAGGACTGCCTACAAGACCCCCATTGGTATGTCACCTTTCCGATTAATTTATGGGAAATCGTGCCATCTTCCGGTTGAATTGGAGCACAAGGCATGGTGGGCCGTGAAGAAATTCAACATCGATCGAGATGCAGCAGGTTTGCATCGAAAGCTACAACTTTGTGAACTTGAAGAGATCAGAAATGATGCTTTCGATAATGCGTGGATTTACAAAGAGAAGACGACAACATATTTGTTTTCTTCTCCTCCTTCTAATTAATTTAATGGTTTTTTCATTTTAAATTAGAATTTTCGTAGATCCTATACTCCATGTTTAAATTCTATACTTTTACTTCAGTACATTGAGGGCAATGTAGAGTTTAAGTGTGGGGGAAGGGTTTACAATTTAATTGTGTCTAAATTAGTGTTTTTCAGAGTCTTTAGGATGCCCTTAACTAGTCAATGATGAAATTGGACCAATACGAACACATATGGCATATGAATCACATGCATCGAATTCTTGTGCTAATTGAGATATTCTATATGTTTTTAACATGTAGTAGATATGAATTGCAAAACATGGTACAGAAATCGCATGCTTGAATAAGTTTTTAACCATATGAACCCTATGTGAGCTTTTGAGCTATCTGTTCTTTATTCGAGTGAATATACATCCATTTCGTAGCTACTAGCTTATATATGCCTCATTTGATTGCTTGCCATAGATTTTAATGAACTAGAGAATGCTAGAACTTACTCATGTCAATTTGCAAAGCTTTTAAGTTGATACATACTTTGATTTTGGAAATGATTAAAGGCATTTAGGATTTTCCACCACTTCGCCAAATATCCATGTATCCCATTTGTACGCATGAGTTGCGACACCCTTAGATAAACCAATTGAGCCCACGTTAAGCTTTTCTTTCATCACCATATGTACCTAAACACTTACCCTAGTGTAGAATATCCTTACCTTGGTTCCAGAAACTTGGTGAGAATTTTTCGAAACTAGCACATAATATGATGGTTTGATAAGAAAGATTGAAAGAGTTAATGTGAGTAAGGGGAAAGACTTGTCCAAACAACTTAAAAAGTATGAGATTGCCAAAAAGAAAAGAAAAAATATATATTTGAGAGAATGAAAAGAAAAAAATTATATATCTCTCATGGCAATGTGTTGTGTTCTAAGTATAAACCCTTTGGATTAATGTCCCCCTTATTTGCGGATTTGGAGATTACGACAAATTGAAGGCCAAAAAATAGAACAAATATGGCCTTTGTCCTGTCCGAAAAGCTCAAAGGGTAGTTTAGATTGAAGTATACATGGTAACATTCGAGTGGAGATAGAGCACGAATTTGGTGCTAGACTAAGTCGTTGGAACATTTTTATCACCACATATCTAAATTTCGAATGCCTTAGCCTTAACCCCATTACAACCTCACTAAAAGTCCTTTATGATCCTTAAAATGAGTAGCTTTGAATTAGTAGAGTAAGTTGCATGAGTAAGCTTATGGTTTTGGTTCATTTGTGCAAGTAATTAACTCCATTCATGAGCTTTTTGTTTAAAATCATATACACTTTAAGTGAACCCTTTTCATGAGTGAAAAATATGATGAGTGCATCCTTGTGAGTTGATTAAACATTTATTCAAAGCATGCACAGCTATAACATAACCATTGTTTTCTCTATGTCTTAATTGTTCATTACATAATTATATCGCAATTATCTCTTGAATTCTTTGAGCATACAAGTTGAAAATCATGTGAGCCATCGCCATACACTTAAAATTCTGAGACAAATTTTAGCTAAGGGCTTAGTTGTGTTCTTTCTTTTGTTTTAAATTCGTAGAGAGTCTTAGTTTAACTTAGTGTTTGCTAAGGGACTAGCAAAGTCTAAGTGTGGGGGAATTTGATATACGCATTTTATGTTTGATTCTTAACGCATTTCCCTTTACGTTTAGCTATGTTATAATCTTAGTTTTTATGTTTTTCTTATTTAGTTTGTTATTTTGAGGTTATATTCGGTGGAGATGAATAACGGCGCAATTCGGAGGAATTTCGGCGATTTTGCGATTTTTGCGATTTTGGACCACCGGGAATGGGCCAGCCCAAAAAGCATTTTGTGGGCCCATTTCTCAAAGTTTGTTTCGGCCCAAAAACCAGCCCAAGCCCATTAAAATCTGCAAGCAAGCCACTTGGTGAAGAGGAAAAGTCAAGTTTGGCAAGCTTTGTGACTAGGCTTGGTGACTAAGCTTGTGATCATCACAAAGGGTGACTAAGGGTGTGACTAGCCTAGGTGACTCTTGTTTGTGATGATCACAAATGGTGACTAAGGGTGTGACTTGCCATGGTGACTAAGGGTGCATTTAATGAAGAGGCAAGATGGAAGAGAGAGGTAGGCAATTCCTTTGCCTATATATTAGAGGGAGGCCAGCCATAATACAGAGATCTCCCATTTTACAAGCCAAACCTCTACACAAATACCTCTCCTCCATAAACACTTCAAGGATCCTCTCCAAGCCGAAGCATTCCAGCCTCCGAAGCCATCGGATCATTCACAATACGCTAAGTCCCTTGTGAATGAGAACCACCTTCAAGAAGTCATCAAGCATTCAAGACAAAAAGTGTAACCATGATCTTCAATCTCTTGTCTTTTGCTTTGTATTGGATCACTTTGATGTATTTAATGAAGAACAAGTTTGGATTTGAGTTATATGTTCTTAAGTCTTTTCGTAAATTGCATGTGTTTATAATTTCAAGCCTTTTATGCATGTTTGATACAATCTTAAAGCTTCGAAAACATGTGTTAGATAATACGCTAAGTCCCTCTCTTTCGCATGTTTCGATGATCGTACTTTGTTTAGGGTGTTTAGACGCTAAGTTGCATTCCTACTCAAATATCAAGCATGTATATTTAGTTGGAAGTTATAAATTTCGCAGCTTACTTTGAGTATTTAGGCATGAAAAAGAGAATAAGATGAGATGATCACTTGTAATTAGTAGTGTAACTTCTTATTTTTAGTAAGCATAATTAGACTTTAAGGGTTCTTGATTGTTAAACTTGTCTATGAGTAAAACATGTTAGAAGTCTAGGAGTTCTTGTTGTGTTTGCATGTTTTTGTACTTTAATTTCGTAGATTAATTAACCAATTTCCAATCCCCCCCAAACCTTTAGATTTCTGCTTTAACGAAACCATACATGCGCCATTTAATTCCCCGGATAGAACGATCCCTACTCGCCAATATTATAAGGACAAAATAAGGGTTATAAATTGCTTTACGTGTCAGCTGTGTTTTTAGGGTCTACTTTGTGTTAACGTTAAATGCATGTTTTGGGCGTATCAATAAGCATAATCGTCTAACACATGCTCATATAAATCGTAATCTCGTATGCATGCTCAAGTTCGTAAAACGTGTATAAAGACTCGCAATCATTCTGTGAAAAAAAATTGTCCACTCATAGACTAGCGTAACGCAGTTCGCGTTAACCCGTGATCCAGAGGAAAGTCCCTCGCCAAACGAACGATCACGAACCCTTGAATAATCACAAAATCCATTTCTCAAAATCATAACTCGACAATTCAAATCAAATCACGAGAAACAACCGTTCTCGGAAACACACAATTCAATTACGACGAACTGTCGAAAATTCGATAATCACACCTCAATACCTCGCTACAATTTCGGACGCTCAATTTGAAAAACAAACCTCCCCACTGCGATCGGGGCGCGATTTCGAGTGAAATGACATATAACTCGTCGAAAACCACGCCGGGCGAAAAGTCGCCGCTGCCACCGTCGCCGGAAAATCAAAACCTGCCCAGAAAATTTCATGCTACACATGGTTTCAAAGATCTCGACGATCCCAACAACTTTCCAGTTATAGGTTAAGGCCAATTTTGATCGGAAAACCTCCAAAAATCAACCCAAAGTTTCAAACCCTTACCGGAATTCAAACCGTTCGATCTCTCTCCTCCGGCCACGGCAACCTTCAAGCCCACTTGGAAAAGCCTCCTTGGCTCGAGGCTAACAAAAGCCCTCAAAGGAGCACCACCAAATCGGCCGGAATCAATGCCTCCGTCCGCCACCGTTTCTCGCCGGAAAACCACGTATTTCACCACTGAAATTCGTCCTCCTCCGGCCACCATATAAGGGGATTCAACCACCAAGTTGAAGAGCAACCCAAGCCCAACAAAACCCGTGAAGGAACCATGCTCAATTATGGCCGGAATCGGCCACAAATCCGGTGACAAGCTCGGCATCCAAAATGACATCAAAACGGGTCGACCCACCATGGTCAACCCAGTCAACATAACAAAAATGGCAAGTTGACTTCCAAAACAGGAAACTCCACTATTTATATACCTTCCATTTTTGGAAACTTCCAATTATACATTTCGGTAAACTTTGAACACCCGTAACTTTTGCGTCGTAATTCCGATTTCGATAATTCTCGCAGCAACAAACTCGACTCGACATATTCTTCAATTATCACCCGAAGTCAAACACATCGACCAAACTGATAAAAAGTCAACGGTTCAACCCAAACAAAAACTTACCCGATTAAATAATTGACGGTCGAAATATTCACAACATAATCCTCGTAACTCGGAATAATGCTCCGGAAGTTCCCACGAGCTCGAAATTAAATTCTCAACAAATTTCATGAAGAATCCGAAGCCAAATTCTAGTCCGGTAATTTAGTCGTTAAGAGAGCCACTATTTAAAACCGATTACGTCGAAACTTCAAATATTCATATTTTATTCCTCGGTTGTCCAAATAATGATCCGGAACTAGGGCTGGGCACAAATCCCGCAAATCCCGGTCCCGTCCCGGTCCCGTCCCGATCCCGGCGGGATTTGAAACTAAAAATGTTCATCCCGTCCCGTCCAGTCCCGTCCCATCAGAAAAACAACGGGACGGGACGCGGGACTGAAATTTCTCATCCCGTTAGGCCCGTCCCGTCCCATATATAAATTTAAATTGATCTTGACCGTTGATTTTAATTTTGTATTACTATGTTTTTAATCTTGTATTGCTATATTTTTAATCTTGTATTGCTATGTTTTTAATTTTCATCTTTTCTTGTTAAACTTATGATATGTGAACTTGTGTAACAGATTATGGATGTTATTCTTGTTATGTTTGATATTATTAGGTTATAGATTGTGACTTATGAATGTAAGCAAGTTGTGTAATTGTAATTAGATCATAGATACATGTTGTGATTTATGAATGTAAGCAAATTTTTCTTCTTTTTTGTTTCCAATTTTGTGGTGGGATTGGGCCCGTCCCGTCCCGATCCCGTCCCGTCCCATGTGGGATTGGGCCCGGCGGGATTTACTCTCAAAATGCAAGGCCCGTCCCGATCCCGTCCCGCATGTAACAACCGGGACGGGACGTGGGATGACCTCAATCCCGTCCCATCCCGTCCCATGCCCAGCCCTATCCGGAACTGCCCACGAACTCGAAATCACACATACAACGACTCTCGAGAAGAGATTCAGCTCCAATTCTTGGCCAATGATTTAGCCGTTATCAAGTATGGCGATCCAATTATCTGTCGGAAATCTGCGATTACGCGCAAGCTTGTAGATTAATCTGATTTCACTGCTGATTCTGTTCTGGGTCGTCACAGATGTACATCACTCAATCTGCAAAGCTTGTTCTTTAGCAAAGTTACAGACACGTCCTTCTTTTGTGTTGATAACACCGACAATATTCCATTCTTACACAGGATCCAAGGTGATATTTATGGACCTGTCAAACCAGAATATGGATCATTTAAATATTTCACGGTTTTGGTAGATGCATCAACGCGATGGTCACACATTGCTTTGTTATCCACATTGAATGCAGCGTTTGCTAAACTCCTGGGACAAATTATTAAGCTTCGGGCTTACCACCCAGATCATCCAATTAAGTCTATTATATTGGATAATGCAGGAGAGTTTACATCAAAATCTTTTGATGATTATTGCATGTCAGTTGGGATTGAAATTGAACATCTCGTTCATCGTGTTCATTCTCAGAATGGTTTAGTAGAGGCTCACATCAAGCGGTTACATTATGTGTCTCGAGCTTTGGTAATGTATACAAATTTACCGGTCTCTGCGTGGGGATATGCAGTGTTGCACACAGCCATGCTTCTTCATTTTTGACCTGTAGCCTACCAACCATTCAGTGCGTACCAGTTGGTAACTGGATATGAGCCTGATGTTTCACATTTGTGCATTTTTGGTTACACGGTATATGTGCCAATAGTGCCTCTACAACATACTAAAATGGGTCCCCAATGATGATTAGGCATTTATGTTGGCTATGAAACTCCAACGATAGTCTGCTATCTTGAACCTTCGACAAGAGATCTCTTTACTGCTAGATTTGCAGATCGTCACTTCGATGAGACATACTTCCTGCCGTTAGGGGGGAGATAGGAATGGTTCTATTCTGGTCCAATGTCAGGAATTGACGTGGTCTAATCCCACTATGTCTCATCATGATCCCTGCACATCTCAAAGTGAGATAGAAGTGCAAAGAATACTTGATCTTCAGCAAGTAGCAGACTTTATGCTTGACTCCTTTGCTGATATCGCTAAAGTGACGAGATCGGATATACCTACTGTAAATGTTCCTGCAAAGGTTAAAAATCCCAAAAAAAAGGATTAGTTAGTACCAACACCAGGAAAGGAAGCGTTCCTCCTACTCATATGGAAGGTGTTGCGTCGGCATCGGCTCCCACCAGGAAAAGGGGGAGACCAAGAAAATCCACAAATGAGCTGCCGATTAAAAGGCAGACCATCGAGGCACAAAACGATCCATTCATCATCAACATTGTAAATCCTTCACATGAGATTGTCTCTGACTACAGTTATATCCTTGAATCACAATTGGCATGTCTGGGGGACGCTCCAGAACCTCTTTGATGTCAGAGAACAAATAATTTTCGCTTAGAACAAATGATTCGCGCGTTCTTATGGATAGATCTTCCATGTTAGTTGATGATGTGTTTGCTTATTTTGTCGCTCAGGAGATTATTAACGACGATGAAGTGGATTGTTGCGGATTGTAAACGTAGAGCAGATTGGCCGAATTGGAAGGTAGCAATCCAGGCTCAACTAGACTCTCTGATTAAAAGCAAGTTTTGGATCCGGTAGTGCTATGCCCGCCGAACGTTAAGCCGGTTTGACATAAATGGGTCTTTGTTCGAAAGAATAATGAGAAGAATGAGGTCTTGCATTATAAAGCTACACTTGTGGAGCAAGGTTTCTCTCAACGCCTTGGAATTGATTATGAGGAGTCGTATTCTTCGGTTATGGACATCATCACCTTCCGCTACCTGATAAGTTTGATAGTGTCTAAAAAACTAAATATGCAGCTTATGAATGTGGTTATTGTATATCTCTATGGGGATCTTGATTCAGAGATATACATGAAAGGGCCAGATGACATTGTTATACCCAAATCAAGTAACTCTAAACCACTTAGTGCTCATGTAATTAGATTGAGATGTTCACTATATAGATTGAAGCAATCAGATAGGATGTGGTATACACGCCTTAGTGACTACTTGATTGGAAAGGGATACAAGAATGATGCCTTATGCTCTTGTGTGTTCATTAAAAGAATAAGTTCAGGATTTGCTATAGTAGTTGTCTATATTGATGATATGAACATCATCGGAACTCTTAATGAGATCAATGAGACAGTTGGCTACTTGAAACTGAATTTGAGATGAAAGACCTTGATAGGACTCGATTTTGTCTCAGATTAGAACTGGAACATCGAGTTGGTGGAATTTTTATTCACCAGTCTACTTATGTCCAAAACATGCTCAGGCGATTTAATATGGACAAAGCACACCTTGTTAGCACATCAATGGTTGTTCGTAGTCTGGACCCCAAGAAATATCTATTTCGTCCATTAGATGATGATGAGGAGATCTTGGGAGCTGAAATTTCATATCTAAGTGTTATTTAATATGGAATTTTTATTCACTAGTCTACTTATGTCCAAAAGATGCTCAGGCGATTTAATATAGACAAAGCACACCTTGTTAGCACATTAATGGTTGTTCGCAGTCTGGACCCTAAGAAAGATATGTTTCGTCTGTTAGATGACGATGGGAAGATCTTTGTTGTATTTAGCTCAGTGCACAAATCCAGATATTGTCTTCTCAGTGAACTTGTTTACTAGATTTAGTTCTGTGCCTATGCGACATCATTGGAATGGAGCAAAACAAATCTTCAAGTACTTAAAAGGTTCCATTGACTTGGGTTTATTTTTCCCTTACAAAGAATACAGAGAGAAGCATAAAATTCCCAGAAAAGGGAATGTTGTAACGCAACATGTACAGTCTAGGGTTTTCGACCCGTCGAGTAACAATCTCGACCCGTCGAATTTTTCTTTCTACATCGACCATACAGCTTTCCTCGACCCGTCGAGTGATCCCCTCGACCCGTCAAAATCTTCTTCTGTTGCAGACAATTTTCATGCAATCCCCTATTCTAAAACACCGGTTAATGTGTTGGTTGGTTTTGTTGTTGATGTTGGGTACCTGTTTGACCCACACAAAGGTTATTCACAGACTGGTTATGTTTTCGCTATAGAAAACACGACGATTTCTTGAAGATCAACTAAACAAACTATTGTTGCTACTTCCTCGAATCATTCAGAAATCATTGATTTACATGAAGTTGTTAGAGAATGTGTTTGGCTTAAGTCAATCATAGGTCATATTCGAGGGTCTAGTGAATTATCATCTACTATTACAGCTCTTATTTGCATCTTTGAGGATAATGCAGCATGCATTGAACAGATGAAGTTGGGCTACATTAAGAGTGACAATACAAAACATATATCGTCGAAATTCTTCTTCAATCAGCAACAACCACAACTGTTGAATATCCATGTGAACCAGGTTGACTCCCCGGATAATGTTGCAGACTTGTTTACCAAATCACTACCTAAATCTACATTTGTGAAACATGTGAGACGCATTGGCAAGCACAAGTTATCTGAACTCCATGACTGAGTTTACCATCAAAGGGAGTTACATTTTTACAGACATCATGAGGAGTCTACGTCACATACAGTGACTTTTTGTAGTTGGTGTAGTGTACTTTTTTCTCCTTACACCAAATTTTTGTTTTTTCCATAAGATTTTTTTCATGCATCATTTTTGAGATTATCGACACAAATAAGAGTATTTAAGGTTATTCTCCCAAATTCACTATTGTATCAGAGACACAGCAGTACTACGAATCACTAAGCATAATCTGATGGATTAATTCCCAGACTTTCAGAGAATTCATTTTCGCTCAGATCGAGAATCACGGAAGAAGAAGAAGATGGGTAGTGAGAATTCGACTTTCCAAGTGATATGCCCCTCTCGTTTCACCACCTTCACTTTCCCAAACCCTTCTTCCGCCTCTCTCCTCCGCGTCGCCGTTCTCGACTCGCCTCTCCAACTCAAACACGACCCGCCGCGTGTCGCCGCAATGCTCGTCCCCCACCACCGTCACTCAGACTGGATTTTTTCCACCAACTCCGGCCATCTACAGCTCCTCCTCGCCACCCTCGGACCACCCATCTCCCGCCTAATCCTCATCGGACCCACAAACGACATGTCGTCTGAACAACAACTCGGGCTCGGGGTCAGCTGCTTGAAACCTCTCTTACTTGCTCTGTCTCCCAAGTCATGCTTTAAAAACGGTATTCCTGACATACCCATTTTGAGTTATCAAGATAATGTAGTTTCCCTTTGGGTATTGGAGAAATGTGTTGGGCCTTTGGTTGGTGAAATGGTGGTGGAGGATGTGGAGCTTCAGGTTTCCAAGACAATCAGGGAGTTTAGGAGGCGCTTGAGGTTTAAGAGAATGCCCAATTTGGTTCAGACGGAGATGCGTCTTCTTGGTTCGGCTGGTCAAGTAGTAGATGGTGGTGTTTTAGTGCACCCTTATTTAGTTTCTATGGTGGCAAGTCTTAGTCTGGCTGCTCCTTACATTGAGGGATTGGTTCGGAGCGGGTTGAGGAGGCCAAAAGCTTTATGTTTAGGAGTTGGGGGTGGAGCTTTGCTTGGTTTCTTGAGAGCCCAATTGGGTTTTCATGTTGTGGGTGTTGAAGCCGATGAGGAGGTGCTAAGGGTTGCTAGGCAGTATTTTGGACTGGAAGAGGATGGTGAACATATCAAAGTTTATGTCAGAGATGCTATGGAAATCATAGAGAAACTTGCTGATCAAGGTAATCAACAGAATTTGGATGGTTGTGACGCGAGCAATGTTGATACTAGATGTGATGTAATTATGGTCGATTTGGATGCAAGTGATGCTTGGGATGGTGTAATTGCTCCGCCGTTGGACTTTGTTAGAAAGCATGTCCTTTTGTCTGCCAGATCAATTCTCAGTGAGAATGGAATCCTTGCAATAAATGTCATTCCTCCAAATATATCATTTTACAAGACATTGGTACACGAGTTTCGAGAAGTTTTTAGTCAGTTATATGAAATAGATGTGGGAAATGGGGAAAATTTTGTTCTTATTGCTACGGCAACGCCTCTCATTTCTTCCGGTGATTTTGAAAATTGCTTCTTAAGCAAACTCAGTATAGCTATATCAGGGGCATACTTGAATACTATAAAGAAGATCTAAGCTTTACCCGATATTTAGAGAAGGAGATGGAAGTGAGAGTTAATTTCGTTGATTGTTATGAAAGTAAGGAAAGAAGTAGGGATGAACAACTCCTCCCTCTTGTAGATAGGAGTAAAGATGGGAGATCAAAAAAAAAAACTCTTTATACCACCGATTCTGTTCTCACCTTTTTGTATTTCCATTCCCTCCAAGTCTTGGGGTTTATCCAACAATTCCATGGAGATAAGGAGTTTAGTGGTGGCCTTGAGACTTCAGAGTGAAACATACCAGGAGTGCTTGGGAAAATAAATTTAAGTGCTCTCCTGACAAGAAACCGACCTTCAGGTATCCTTTGATTGCATTTTAGGAATTTATAATTTATACTTCTCTTATGTCTTCTAGTTTCATTGCAGCTTTGTGCTGAAGGCGATATTTTGGGCTACTGCAACTGCTGATTGAGATTAACTTAATTAAAATGCTTCAGCTTTTGCTTGCTGTTAACCTAGAAAAAGGTTTTGATAACTATGTGCGATATTAGTGTTTCAGATATAGAGAGGATCTGATATTTCAATTTTTCGATTTCCAGGTAACAGATTATTGGGATAGGATGCTGGAGAGGTATTTGAGGAGATAGATGAATAAGTGAGTTGGATGAGGCAGGATGATTTGCGGAGAAGCTGGGCTATATTGAATATGATGGTGACCAATGGCTGACTGTGTTTTGTATTGTCAAGTGACACAAGGTAACTAAACTCAACTCCACAAGTCCCTTTGGGAGGTCGTCAACTCTTTGATTCCGTTTCTTATTCCTTCTAAGGCTGTGGTTTTCTTAAGAATGGTTATGGTGGTTGCCTTGGAACTTAAGAAAACATATGATCCAGTCGTATCCTGAATCAAGTTTTCCAGGATTTTGGACCCTGAACCATTTATATTCTTTCTTTTTTTTTACTATCAGGATGGGAATCTAGTCTTATGAACTCTTAGCTTTGGAGACATACTAGAATCACTTAATTTAAATTGGAGCAAAACCCTATTTTGAAATCTTTTCGGATGAGGAGCTAGTGTAAAATGGGATGAAGGGTTTATTGGTGATGAGGCAGATAGAATGACTTGGCAGCAACAGAGTGGTAACATTGTGATGCAGGGAAGAAGCTTAAGGCTTCTGTTTTGGGACTGAAAGTAGGGTTAAAACTAGAGGGGGAGGGTACAAATCAGAAAAGGTAGAGAAACTTGCTGTAGGACTCAAGTAAGGAACGAAATACTTGAGTTCTTGGGCTAGACATCCCAGGGAAACTCTATATAAACTTATTAAACTTCAAATGAACTGCCTACCACTGACTCAATCTTACCTATTTATACTAAGCTAATGCATCGCTAATAATAGCAATTAATTAAAAAAAAAGAGCAAGAAACTTAAGACTCGATAGAATACTAAACATTTTGAAACTCCTAAATTAATTTAGGACTCTTGGATGCTCCTGCATCACATTGAATATGGAGGTGGTTATGGCCAAGATTGAGTTTTAAGGATTGAGGAAAACCTTGACCAGGAGAGGATCTTTTTCTCCTTTTGTGATGGCCACAAGGTAACAGTGGAACTTTCCTCTTTTCTCTTTGATCTGTTTTAACTGTTAATTTACAAATAGATGGTAGGAAATAAAGGTTCTGTAACTCACCTTTTTAAAAAATAATGAAATTAAGGAACAGGAGTACCGCAGATGGTGGCTTGACAGAGAGAGATAGAGAAAAAAACTAAATGAGAAATTATTTTGTGAATTTACCTACTTAAAGAAAAAAAGATAAATGTCACCTATCAACTTGGGCACTTAAAGAACAGCTAGTCAGACATTTCACATTGGTGACAAGTTCCATGGTCTTCTAAAGTCCCCACCCAAAAATTCTACTGAACCGCATTTGGCGTCAGAGATAATCAATGTTTAGACCACCAAATCTTCATTTTTCTTTTATCTCTTTCTAATGAATTGTTGATTGCATTAAAAATAATTAGAAACACATATACAAAAAAATGAAAAAGAAAACAAAAACTGTTTCTTGGATATTTTCTGCCTGATTTGATTGTAGTAGCGAACATTAACTTTATGTTGTAGAGAAAATGAATCTTGTCATCCATCAACACAGGTGCACTGTACTTGTCCATGTACTAGAAAAGTCTTTCATTTAATTTTTCATGTAATTCTACACATCTCTCATATTTGCTCCATGATAGTTGTGAGGCAAGTTCTAAATTTTATCTCTGACCAGAAAGAATTAATCTCACAGGCAGATGACAGTGATATGAGATTTTGTGGCTACCAGCGACCAAGGGATATTTGAATGAAAGAAATATACCTATGTTTGGGAAATGGCTAGGTGATATTCCTTCGCATATCTTGTGGCATTTTCTTACGAAAAGTAAGTATGAACACTGAGAATGGATGGTATCAAACTCTCCCTGCAGACAGTTTTGCATCCTGAAACGAAGGTGAGAGACTTGAGGAAATGTTGAACGATGAGAGTCAATGCAGCTGGTTTTTCCCAGGTTATATGCTGTGTAGAGAACATCATGGCAGCGCCACTCAAGGGTTTGGCTGTGCTACTGAATTTTTCTTCAATTGGAATTTATTAAGATGGTGTCTTCACTTTTGAAGCTTGGAAAAGACTTAATTTTCAAGGGTGGTTTCAATGCCTGGATGTTAGATCAAGACTGTTTAAGTGCAAATCAACCACTGTGATTTTTTGCTACAGATTTTCTCCCGCGTCAAGTTTAAAATCGGGCATTGTTAGTGGCACATGAGAGGAGCTACACTTGTGGTCAACTTCGGCAAAAAAATGTCATTGAGTGTATAAAATGAGGGGATGGTGTTCTTGGTTCCTACTTTTTACAACTTGAATGTAGGGTGGTTAAAATGCAGCACAAATGGTTCGTACATTCAGGCAAGTGCTGCTGGTTTTGGTGGTGTGTTTAGGGATGAAAATGGAGTTTTTGGGCAGGTTTTCAGGCCCAATGGAGGCTTCATCTGCTTTCGACATGGAAATTCATGCAGTAATAGCAGCAGTCAAGTTTGTTTGACAAAAAGCGGTCCAGTGTTTGTGCTGAAAGTTTGAAACTGGTTCAACGCTGGTCATTCATTATGTTAAGCACCCCTCTCCTTATTGCTTGGAAGCTCAGAATTATTTGGATGAATTGTGTGGTTGCAATCATCTGGTGCACTCTTTCAGCTCATTATGGCATGGAAAATATTGCTGTGTTGTGGTGTAGAGAGCTGGCTTTCCTCAAGGCTGTAACTAGAGATTTCTCTCATTTTACATATTATCGAAAAATTCAATCAACCTGATTGGGATGGGGGGAGGTAGTATCTCCAGGAGCTGTAGGTTGTAGGAATAATCGATCTTTTAGGCTGCTTTATGCATGCTTTTTGGGATGAGAAGTCGATCCATGGTACTGCAAGCCTCCTGTAGATTGGGTGTTCTTATCGCTGGTGATTTGCAAGAGTTGCTTAGTTCAGACTGCTTGCTGGAATTATGGTTTTGTTGCTAGTTTGTGTATTCATTTGTTCCGGATATGTTATGTTGTAACTTGGAAGTGAAATCCTCCTTGTCGTGAACTCATGATGTCAATAAACTTCTGATTCTGTCTGTTTGAAAGTTCCTTTTTTCCTAATGAGATGTGTACACCAAATTTTACGTAATTTAAAGCCATTTTTGATACAGATGACTACAGAACCTGAAACTCCCTAATATAGTCTCCGAACAAGACAACATACACAATGGAACTACCTGGCAACAGTCCTCACAGCAGTCAGTTTCAGTTTTGTTGAGTATTGAAGAGTGCAAAGATTATCGAACATTGGTGAAGAGTGGAGACAGAGAATAGAGCGCATCATTTTAGAACAGTGCAGTTTCAGTTCACAACAGCTGTCTCGTACCAAAGAGGATCAGCAACTTAAGATACTTCAAAGTTCAAATGCTGAGCATTTGGGATTGGCGACAACTATAAAGTTTCGGCATGGGTTTTTCCTAGGCAAGTTCAATTTTTGTAGCAGGAATACATGTCGATTCACAACACCATGGTCCAAGAGATGTATAAACCATAATCTGTGCTCTTGAAACAAGTACAGGCCTAGGGTGGTTGTACTATTATACTAAAATTTGAACAAGGCAAAATACTTTGATCAGGATAACTACCAAGTCAAACAACAGTTGTATAACTCAAATGTAGGTAATACCGGCATGCTAATTTAAACTGCTTAGAAACACACCAAAAGAAACTGCTTGCAACATATTCTGTTCTTTCAAAATTTGGTGTCTGTCATCCAGGTCCCCTGCACACTTGGATGTTTGGTTACATGTCTAGTCCTCAGTTTCACCACTTTTCTCCCCAACGAATTCCTTAGCCTGGTTGCACATTGAAGAATTTCATCTGGATCCATATTCTTCACACATACCACCCTCTCATTTTGGTTCTCTGTCCATAAACATTGACAAGGGAAACTCTCACATAAAGTTTAAAGCCGAATGTAGAAACTCATGAGAATGTGTAAAAAGGGTCAGGATGAGAGATAAATCTTACTATATAAGCCCTTCAAATGTGGATGTTGACCACGAATGTGTTCAGTAACCACCTCCAGTTGAGGGTTCATTTCCTTCAATGCGGGTAAATGCGACTCCATAAATGACCTAGCATTACCAGAGTTAAATTATTAATTAAACACAGGGAAGTTATAAATGATATGATACTACAAGAACAAAACAGAGCGGAATAGATTTGTATCCACTCTGAAGCACAAGGAAAGAAATAGAAACTCCAAAAGTTGACTAATTAATCAGGCACACTTGTATAGTCTTGTGAACCCATATCCAAGTTATCCAACTAAATAAGGCATATACAAGTATATCTATATCTCTGCCTATTAAACTACAACTAATCAGTGGCCGAACAGGAAATTATAATGCTAAAAAACATTGCCATTCCTCACATAGAATCTCACCCGTTTGTTCCACCATCACTCCCTAGAGTACAAGCGTGCCACAAGATTATTATCAAGGACAAAATAGGTAAATCAGGAGAATCAGTCTGCTCATGAAATTCAAAAGCTCAATAGAATTTTTTTCCTTGCAAGTCATTTCGGAGAAAATCGTGCAGTAGATTCTAACAGTACTTATGCTAAATTGAATCACTTCAACTACTTAAAGTTACATTTTCAATATTATATCAATCATAATATACATCTCTAAAAGCAAAGATGCTTTAGTCCATTTGGGAAAGAAAGGAAGACAACTTGGCCAAATACAGTAAAGAATGAAAGATGGAATAGAATCAGGCATGATTACTTCTGGAATGCACAGGTATGCTGCTAGTAGTGATATAAACTTATAAAGAGTATACCTGATTCCCCTACTGCTACCACCCCAATCAGAATAGCTCACAACCAGTTTCTTCAGTTGCCACACACCTCTCAAAGCCATCTGACATATGCAAATCCATATGATAATGAGAAAATCAAAAAGACAAATTGAATGCGAAACTTGATGTTCAATGCAAGTCTAGGCCTCGTTCCAGATCCTCTAAAAATTTCCAGAACCAGGACCGTTTGCCTTATTCCCGTTCGGGTTTATGCTTAGAGGACTATAACCGGGCTGGAATCGACCCGGATGGTTCTGGACTGGTTATTGGGCTTCTCAGTGCAGTTGTAAAGTTTAAAACCGTGTTACAAATTGTAACATTTTGAATTGAAAAAAACTGAGCTGGTTTGAGTGCTTTCCGATGAAACAGTAGCTACTTTAACCAGTTTAACAGAAAACTATTGTGAAAAACAAGCAAATATAATTCCACAATAATCAAGCAAATCTAGCAAGCAAGCAAACTGTACAAATTAAAATTCTCAAAAAAATAGATCCAAACTCATTCAAAATCTAAGCATTGAATCTGTTCCGGAGGTTGATAAGCAAATGGATTAATCTATGGAACTTCACCATCAGCATCCAATATAGCGTCCGTAGTGAAATATTTTCAAACAGGTGCATTTAATTTTTCGGACTCATTCAAATCAACAGCAGGTTCTGTTGATGCTGCATCCTATCCCATTAAACATTGTACGTTTACTAGATCATAAGCCCGCGCGCAATGCATGAGCATTCAACCATCTAAATTCAGATGAAAAAAATATAATTGATACATGAGTTGCACCATAATCATTTGAAACTAAACCTCATTTGTCCATGTTTCCCCATGAACCAACTACATTATACTACCAACTTTTACTCGTGCAAACTCCTGATAGGGCTCTTCAAGTAAGCTTGTCACATGCAATAAAGAAAATAAGCAGGAATGTTTATCCTATAAGGAGATAAGGAGATAAACTGTCTGGCATGTTGATCCTAATATGCAGCATTCCTCAAGTCATGGATGATTTGATCAGAAAAAGAACCTAACTTAACTAATCTTTCTGTCAATACAACTTTCAGATTCCACGTATCACACCATACCAAATGCCAAATACAACAGAAAACATCTAAATCCAAATTTAAGCAAATACATCACCTGATTTGGTGCCTAAATAAATTGTATCAAATTACATGGTATAACAATCTGAATTTCTCTACTCTCGTAAAGTAATCTCTGTTTGGTAAAGCCAATTTCCCCAGAGCAACAAAATGTACTGAACTAGACTAAATAAGTACTACACCAAATAAGTCAGCAACATCATGAAAGCATAAGCATTTGTAAGTCTGAATACATACTTTTTTCATCTACAATTCAACAAACAATTTCAGCAAATCTAGATAGAGAAACTGAGTTCTATAAGAACTTAATTACAAAAACACACTCAATTCTCTATTTTCATTTTAACTCTGGTAGATAAGATTGTTATGAAGACACCATATCACAACTAAAAGCTTTTCTATATGAAGAAATTGGAGTTCCATAAAAAAATTAGATACAATATGAAATAAGAGAGATATGGTGTCTTCAAAGATTCAAAGTCTGACAAAATTGAAAGAAAGAAATGGATATCAATTAATGTAAGACGACTGATTTT
Source organism: Geum urbanum (assembly GCA_946800695.1). Lineage (NCBI taxonomy): Eukaryota > Viridiplantae > Streptophyta > Magnoliopsida > Rosales > Rosaceae > Geum > Geum urbanum. Next base: position 10,529,723 of record OX327015.1, read on the forward strand.
TTCCACTTGCCATAATCTAAATTTTCATGATCAGCAAACAAAAATGAAATATATGAACTATTATTTAGCAGCACTCCTATTCATAGATGCAACGAGGACTACATGATCTTAGCCTGAAATTCATTGCCATATGATCAAATCCTTACAGTTTGTCCCATACTTAATTAAAATCCCGTTTTGAGAAACTGTATATAGACTTTAGGTCTGATGTTGTCTCTATACTCATCAGTCATCACAGAGAAAAAAATGGAGATAAATCACAAGAAAAAAAGAAGATAACCCATATTCATTACAATCGATTACATAATAGAAAAAATTGAACACTCATTAGTCATTACAATTAATAACATAAGACCATTGTGAGACTTAATGAGTTCATAACCCAGTAGTAGATTACCCCCAAAATCAATCAAAATATGAATAGACGAGCATTCAAACTCATATCAAGCATTCTGAATTACCCAAACCCATTCAACCTCATTCAATTAACCATATATTGATTCATTCACACATGGCACATCAATTGAGCTCAGAATTTCAGATTATCACTATTCATAACAAGTTCTAATTTGAATCTGAAGAGGTGAGTATTTGGAGACTCGAAGAGTCGAAGTAGAACTTACTGAGTTACTGGAGAATGGGCGAACGTTGGGGACTTGGGGGATGGGTCGGCGGATTAGAGACTTAAGAGAATGAGTGTGCTTGGAACGATAGATCGATCCGTCTCTTTTCTTAGGCTTGTTCCCTCATTCAACCTTTTTCCTCAATTAAGTTACGCACGTTTTACCAAGGAAAAGAAAAAAATGACCTGACGGTCAACTCCGATTTTTACCGGCTTTGACCGACTTTATTGACCGATTTGGTAAAATCTGGTCAGGTTCGTAAAGTCACCGACTAATCGGACGACTTTTCGAACACTGGTAGCAACACCAAACCTGGTCTTCGGATTCGCGACTCGACGGTCAATCGAGGTGGAAACTACGACGGGGAAGATGACGGTGGAGAGTGATGGAGATATGGAGAGATCAAGTTGTCTATGTTAAACAACATAATCTAATTGGAATCTTGATAACCAAAATAAATGATAATGGAGAGAACTAATTGGATCATTTTTTTCTCAAGATCTAAACAAAAGAGATCGTCTAAACAAATACAACTCACAAAGAAATTCAACGAAATAGTAAAATGGTTAATGACCCAAAGATCACTTATACATCATATACTTACCCAAAAGTCACCCATATTATTCCAAAGTGACCATTAGGTCATCAAACTTAAGTTTTTCACCTAATCCCTTGCATTTAGCACTATTCATTCACCTTGTCAAAATTATTATTTTAGCTAGTATCATTAGCTGTGATAGATAGTACAGTAAGTACACTTGCATGTCATACATGGTATATTTATGCTACTACAATAGTATGTCTTTTTCGAAAGCATAGTGGGCCAATAATTTGTTTGTTATATCACTTGCAGCTGAAGATCTATCTTCTATCTTTTACCATAAAAATTTCTTATTTTAGAATCACTCGTAGTTTAAGTAGAAAACTTAAATCAGTTCGAGACTTTATTAACCACTGCAAACAAAAACTTAGACTTTTAGAAAGATTAAGAAGAGAAGTTTCTCTTCAAGAAAGAGCAAAAATTGAAAGAAGAATTGCTCTAAAGCAAACCTTTTTAGTAGCTTGTCTAAAAGATAAAGGCAGATTTGAAGAACATTTACATAAACTATTCATCTGAGCTTGTTAGTTAGATCCGTAGTTTACTGGTATCAGAACTTGTTATAGCTCAAATTCCCAAATATGAGAACGACGTCTGAGAAAATAATAGAGAAACTACATTCTCTATTAGACATGTCTAATGCATGGCATCAAGAATCTCTATCATAAATCTCTAGATACAAAGAGTGTCTAAAAATTCTTCCAGCAATTAGTATCCAATTACAGAAATTGGAAACTAAAATGGATTACATACAAAATCAGTCGGAAGACAAGAAAGATCTATTAGCAAAGGTTAATAGTAAAATCAAATGACTAAATCTTCAATAGATGAAGATCATTGACTATACTCAAAGGATAGCCAGAGAACATAGAAAGTCAAGCGACAGTCCACCTCGAACAATCATTAGGAAAACTAATGACTTTACACCATTACAAGATCCAAAAGGGAACACATGACCTAAACCATTTCTTCGAGATTCCCCAACAAAACTGTCAAGTATCAGATTTCAAGAATCTAAAACTGAAGATATTTGTACACTACTAGAATAAGTCAATCAAACGACACAACACAGACGACATATAACTTTTTTATATCGTTGCTTTGTCCTTTATCCTACATAAGGTTTCATTTTATTCCATGAAAATCATCGACGACATAATATATGTCGTCTGTCTTAAGCATATTTTGTATGATTTTTAGTTAAAATGGAGACGACTATATGTCATGTGACAGAGACAAAAAAATTTCTAATTTTAGACGACATAAATGATGTCTTCTGATTTTTGCAATTTAATGTTGACCAAAATATCTCAGTTCAACTACCATAATTTTTTTAGACAACATCGGTTGGCCTCGTCAAAACCCTTGGTTCCATTTCGCAAAACTTTATCTCTAAGCAAAAAAACTTTCAGCTTTGAGGAACAAAACCCTCAGCTCTGAAATCAATCATTAGATTCAAACTCAATCTACCAAACCCAAAAATCTCAATTAGCTCAACCCCTAGCTATGCTTACAAACTTCATCTTTCTCTGTGTTGGCTTCGCTGAGGTCCAAGATCGATCAATTTTGGTCTTAGGGTTTACTGAAAACGCAAGGGTTTTGGAAATAGCCTCAAATCAGCGCACGATTTGAATTGGAACTCTTCTGCTTCAGATCTCGGTTTCAAGTTCAATTCTCTTCCTTTGAGTTTTTTTAAATGGTGTTTATGTTGTCACTATTTGCATGTAATTCAATTTGAGGGTTTTGTTGTCTGTCAATTTAGGATTTGGGGGTTTGGCTATTGAAATTCGATATCAATCTTCTGGGTTCGGTTAATTAAAATAGGTTGAAGTGTAAATCAATTTTGGGGTTTAGATTGAGTTAGATTTTCTTGATTAGAAATAACACTAATTAACCAATAGTTATGTGTGCTCTATTGGGGACTTGGTATGGATGATGTGTGTCCCAGCATGATAGCCTTGACTACAGATGGTGCTGCTAAACTAAAAGATGTTGACTCACCTATAGCCTTCGGGTGAATAGTTCTTTCATTGTTAGCTCTTAGGATTTAAAAATGGAGTGCGCGCGCGCGCACACACACATATATATATATATATATATTCCTAGACATTCTATTGTTTAACTGGTTTAAGGTAATTTTGATGTGTATGGTTTACTCCATTTCTGGTATTCACGTATGTTACTTACTGCCTTCAATTCAAGTTACCCTTTATGTGTGTAATATCATCTAATATTCACCTGTTTCTTCAGGTTGTAAGGGTTCCTGGTATCTTTAAAATTGGTGTAGTTGCACAGAGGCATGGAAGTTCAGGAAGATATGATGCAGTTTTATGCATTGGAGCTATGGTAAAGTCACATGAGTTATATTTCTCCTTGAAAGTTTCACCCTTTAGCAAGCATACTGTATTTTCCTAATATGTATGCTATTTTCCTTGTTACTAGATAAGAGGAGATACAACCCACTATGATGTTAATGCTAATTCATCAGCATCTGGAGTACTTTCAGCTAGTTTAAAATCAGATTGGTCTGGTTTTTACTCATTGCAAATAAGTTTTAACTTCGAGTTCGTAGTCAGCAACTGAAGAGTTCAGATGGTCTAAGAAATCTTTTGAATTCTGAACTTCTGGTTGGTCATGTTGTCAATATTGTATTCTTGTATTTTTATTCTATGGAATTTCATAAGTAATTATATCCCAGTTTGTGACTTGAGCATTTCTCATATGTTTTTCTAGGCGTTTTGTGCATATTTGGTGTCCTAACTTGTGACAATATGGAGCAGGTAAATTTTATTGAATTATCCAAATGTAGCACTTTTTATTCTAGTTATTTTTGTATTACCAGAGAGAATGATATTATGGTGCCTTTCATTAACATTGCAAGCTTTAAATCGAGCTGGTGGTAAATCTGGAAATAAGGGTGCAGAGATTTCCTTGACAGCTGTAAGTTTAGACCAGCTAGTTTCTATGCTTTCTTCTGGCTAGTTTGGACTGAAGTCTTGTCCTTAAATTTTTCTTAGATTTTTCCGACAAGTACTTGCTATGTTGGATCAAAATTTGCATGTGAGTATATAGCTAAATGATGTGAGATAGTAATGTAAAATTTACCTATTTAGAGTTTCATCCAGACAATGTATGTCAGTTTTGACATTTATTGGTACAGCAATCAATGACGGACCTGGATGTTTAATGTTGCGTTGTTCTGATCCATGTTTTGGTGCTATTGTTTTCCAAGATATGATTAATGCACTGGCTTCCACTGAAGATAAGGAAAATATTCTCGTTACTTTATTAGACCTTATGTTGAGGATAATAAGAAGGTAAACATTTGGTCATGCTCCCAAAATAATGTGACATCTGAGTCATCTTATATCTTCTTACTTGACAAACGTAGTGCTTTCTTGGTCACCTAATGACCAAGGAAATTATGTTTCCTAGATTCTTGTACTAAAATATGGCTTTAATTTGCTCTGACAAAACCTGGCTATAGCTCTTAGGAAGAAAAGAGAGAGAAAAAACTATTATATCTTAGAACATTATCAAACTTCAAATCATAGTTGAATTAATTTGATTTTGTCACATATATTGTCGTAATGTACTGTTCCATATCTCTATGTTGCTATAATATTTATTTTTCACCAAGGCTTTGGTTAACACTGTTGACCATCATTGTATGTTGTTATTTCTTTTGTAGACGAAATGGTATCCTGCTCTAGGTTGTGATTATGCTATAGATTTTATTGTTGGTAGTGGAAGCTATGATGTTACTTACTGTTGTTCATATAGGTTTTGCTGGAACATGAGTGTCAAATCTCTTAAGATATATTATCTTTACTGAGGTTGAGTTTTGATATTTGAATGCATATATTATCTCCCTAGAAGTCTATAATGCATGGGTAGGGAATACCAAATATGTCTGAAAATTAGAATATCAAGCACGCCAAGGATATATCAAAAACTTTATCACATGGTTTCCTTTCCTTCATCTTTTTTGTTTCATTTGATTTGTATATCTATCCTGAAATCTAAAGATTCAACTTGAAACAGAAAACCTCATAGTTTTTCTATCTTCTAAGTTTTGGCCTTATATATTTGAAAAAGAAAGTACCATGACTGAACTTATAGACAAACCACCACAAACAGAAATTTGTCTGTGCCCTATTGCATAATTTGTTGCTTAATGTTAATTTACTGATCTTCTTGCTTTGTATTCAGAGGTATCAATTGTCTCTAAATTCTAGGGTATTTTGAGCTTAATTGTTTTGACATGTATAAGTGAAAATTTTGGTGTTGTTGAGTAGTGCAGGTTGTTGTTGATGGTGAGATGATCAAGTACTATGACATCTCGAGGTGTTATATTGAGGCCATGGACTCGTTGTAGATGAATGCAACTGTGTCACAAGAGGTTCATGTCCGGAAACCACAACATCATGAATAGTAGTAAATTAATGGCCTCAATATGCTAGCGTAAAGTAACCTAAACCCTAGAGTACAAGAACTTCATTATTTGAATATACATAGGCTAGCAAAATAGTAGCTATTAATGGCCTTCATCAAATGAACAAATTGATTCAATGATGGTTTGTTGTCTAATGTATCGTTTGTATGGAACAAATCTAAATGTTCAATGGAGAAAGTGAGAAATGATGGTTTGATTACATATTGCGTGATATTCCAATCACATTGTTGTTACGATTATGTTATCCACTATCATCCAAAACAACATATAACTACAGCATATGTCATCTAGAATAATTTAATATGACATATATCACACATTTGAGTGTCTTCTTTGAAAATTTCAAACGACACATATAACATTTTATGAATGATAAGAGTTTGAGAGAAGACATATTTGACAAACCATATGACATGTAAGCAGGTGCTCTAACTTGCGTTACTCCTAATATGTCCTTTAAAGTTCTTGAAAACTACATATTTTATGACCTCTATAAACGTTCAAGATGACATATACAGTTTTAGTTTTATGTCATCTGATACAATCATTAGACGGCACAACGATTTACGACATATATAAAAGGCTTCAGACGACAGTTTTTAACTGTCATTTGATTGACTTATTGTAGTAGTGGTAAGATAAACATGTTAAGTATCTTCAAGAACAAAGCGATGTAATTGTTGAATTTAGAAGAGTTTGAGTTCAATGAAATTGAAAATAATGTTCGAAATGCTTAGATCCCGAAGTTTGAATGTAATCAGATCTACAAAAGAGAAAATTTTGACATCTTGGATAGCCATCAGTTCAAAATATTTGAATTCACCACTCCGGAAACAACATGAAAAACCAATCTCCTTCTGGTAACATTTGAAGAGGTTGCTAAAGCCAGAAAAAGAAACTACAAATTTATGCACATTGGAGCAGTCCAAGTTGGCATTAAATTACTTGCTAGAGAAGGCATAAATTGTTCAGTTTTATGTGTCTTACAAGATAATAGACTGATTGATTTCTAAAAAGGTCTATTGGGAACCCTCCAAGCATTGCTATGCAATCAACTTGCATATTTCAACTGCTTCCAAAAAAATTTCAACTAGCCTGACTAATGTTGCTCACTGTTTACGACTAAGAGTCAAAACATATGGCATCTCAATGAAAGATGGCATGTAAGAGCTTGCTATAGTTTATAGAATCTACTATAAACTAATGAGCACAAAAGTATAACCAAAGACCAAGATGACAAATATCTCATGTCTTACTAATGGATTCCTCACAAATCCCAAGGTGTGGTACAGAGTAATGAATTGTGATTTTGATCAGTTATATTTTGTGATTATTCAGGGGATCGAGATCGTACGTTGGGCGGGGGATCTTCTGCCGGATCTAGTGATTAGCGCGTTTGCGCGCTGTGCTATATGTGAGTGGACTTTTATTTACACTATCGTAACGAGTTCTTGATTTCAGTATTTATTTCCAGTACGATATTGAGATTATTTATTGCTTTTGGAGGTATTGTTTTATATTTTATATGGTGATGGCATTTACTTAGCATCGATGCATTGGCTACTCGGCTGATCACCGGTAGTCCAGTTCCAGGGTTGAGAGATTCCCCTTATGTGCCCACTAGGCTTGAGAGATTTGCCTAGTCTATCACCGTCAGGCTTGAGAGATTCGCCTGACTGTCGGGCTTGAGAGATTTGCCTGACACCTCCATTCATTTTATGAACTCGCTTTGTTTTATGTTATATAAATGGTGAAAGGCATATGATTATTTTCGTCCACTCACTCTAACGATTTTATTTGCCTTTCCCCTGGGCTTTTCGGTTTCCGTGCCCAATTTGCAGTTTGGATTCTGGTGTCTCACGTCGCAGTCGGAGGCTTAGTGTTCGAGCTACCTTTCTTTTCCAGTAGGTTTCTTGTTTTGCCTACTGTTGTATACTTTTGTATATATACACTAGAGGTCGCTCTGATTACTTTGTGGCTATACTCTTATATGTTTTTCCCCGAATTTCTGTAAAGTACAGTTTTGATTATTACTTTACATTTTTGTTATGATATTGAGAAATCCGGATGGGATTGGTGCCCACGGTTTGGCTTTTGTGGCATAGGATGAAGTGTGTTTTCGGGTGCAGGTTAATGGTAATTCCACGTTATAGTGAAACTCTGCCGAAACTTTTATGATTTTTGCAAGTTCGTGTTTTCGGAAGGGGTTCGATTCCGGTTTAGGAAACTAAATTGGGGTTGGGTCTTTGCAGCTTGGTATCAGAGCATTAGGTTTCAGGTTCTGTAGAGTCTTGTGGTTGTAACACTAAGGGTATTTGAGTATGTACAGCATGTCTGGAGCGATGACCCGACTGACTAGGGGTTACTCATCAATGCTTCGGGTGTTGTATATGTTCAAATGTCTGAAGTCTCATGATTACGTTCCTTGTGCTTATGACTAATGCTTGTCTTGTATCATTAGGATGCCTCCTAGATGTGGTCCCCGTGTTAATAGGGATGTGGATCCTGATGAGGATCGCCAGACGCATGACTTGCTGATGCGAGTATTGCGTTTGGAGGAGTGTTTTGACCCTGTGGTCAAAGCTCAAACTGCTGGAGCGACTGTATTTTCGGGTTCAACTGATCCAGAGATTTGTGAAGCGAGGTTGGTTCAGGTTGAACGCGTTTGTGAGCGTATGCGTTTCACCCCTGAGCAGATGACAGTGGCAGCAGTTGGGTTAAGCAGTTGGGTTACTTGAGTCAGATGCATACTTCTGGTGGGTTAGCACCGATAGAGTTCCGGTTAATACTCTGTGGACTTTGTTTCGAGATTTGTTTATACGGATGTACTTCAACCAGGCTACACAGCAGCGGAAGTATGAAGAGTTCACTAATTTGAGACAGGGCAGTATGTCAGTACTTGAGTACCAAGACAAATTTACCCACTTATCTCGGTTTGCTCGGGACATTGTGACGACCCGGACCAGAATCAGCAGTATGATCAGCTATATACGTGAGTTACTGCGTAGTCGCAGAGTTTCGGCAGTATTTGAATCGCTGGATTTGCTAACGACTTAATCATTGGCCGAGAATTGGAGCTGGGTCTCTTCTCGAGAGTCGTTCTATGTGTGATTTCGAGTTCGTAGGCGTTTCCGGATCGTTATTTGGAAGACCGAGGAATTAGTTATGAATATTTGAAGTTTCGACGGAAACGGATTAATATGGCGAGCTACTTAGCGACTAAATTACCGGTCGAGAATTTGGTTTCGGTTTCTTCACGGAAGTTGTTCAGAATTTAATTTCGAGCTCGTGGGAACTTCCGGAGCATGATTTTGAGTTACAGAGATTAAGTTGTGAATATTTCCGTTTGTTGTTTGTTTAGTCGATTAAATATGTGTTTGGGCTGAGCAGTTGACTTTTTATCCGAATGGTTGATGTGTTTGACTTCAGGTGATTATTGAAGAATATGTCGAGACGAGTTTGTGGCCGCGAGAATTATCGGAATCGGAATTACGACGAGGAAGTTACGGGTATTCAAAGTTCGTCGAAATGGATAATTATGAGTTTCCAAATTGGGAAAGTTTTAAATGAGTATTTATTGTGACTTTCCCCTTTGGGAAAGTCAAACCTGGGATTAATGGCGTTGACCGACCAGTTTTGGAGAGAGAGAGAGAGTGCTCGACGGTGGTGCTCGGCCTTGGGCGGTGGTGCACTTTCCGGCCACCCCAAGGCTCGGGGAAGGCCTTGTCCGACTCGCCTTGGTGTCCCGAGCATGCTTCCGGCCACCCCTCACGGCGAGGGTGGCTGTGGAGAGGAAATTTCCGGCGAGAAAATGGAAGGTTTTAGGTGAAATCGGGTTCCACTATTCCGGCCGATTTGAGCTAAACCATGGACTGGGTTTTGAAGCTCTTCTCTCAAGGATTCTAACCATGTAAGTATGAAGCTTTAATTCGATTTGTGGAAGGAGAATTTTGGATTTGAAATTTGTGTTCCAATTCAGTTTTGCTTGAAATTGGATGAGTTAGAGATTGAATTGGGCCTTGTTGCAGTTATGAAAGTTGCTCAGTGCATGATTTTGAGTGGAATAGGGGTTGCTCCGCCAGAAGATTTTCATTTTGGCAGCGGCGCCGCCGTGGACGGCGGTCAACGGTCAAAGTTTGACTTTTTTTGGACTTTCGACAAGTTGCATGTCATTTGACTCGAAATCGCGCCCCGATCGCAGTGGGGAGGTTCGTTTCTCGATTTGAGCATCCGAATGTACAGCGAGGTATTGAGGTGTGATTTCCGGATTTCCGACAGTTTGTCGTGATCGGATTATGTGTTTCCGAGAACGGTGGTTTCTCGTGATTTGTTTTGAATTGTCGAATTATGTTTGTGAGAATTGGATATTATGATTATTCAGGGGTTCGTGATCGTTCTTTTGGCGAGGGACTTTCCGCCGGATCACGGGTTAATGCGTATCGCGTTACGCTAGTCTGTGAGTGGACAATTTCTTTTCACGGAAATCTTGCGAGTCTTTTATATGATTTATGAACTTGAGCATGCGTATGAGATTTCGGATTACTTGAGCATGTGTTTTACGATTATACGGTTATACTTATATGGATATACGTATACGAGTATACATACACTTATATGTTGTTTCATGCATTTGCATCGAACTGTTTATGATTTGTTTTTCACAGAGTACAGTTTCAGTTACATTGTTGTATCGATACACTGCATCCCGGCTGATCCCCGAGGATGTTACCGGCTGGAATCACGTGTGGGCTAGGGACCCCGTGGTTCTGACTGTACTGCTTCAGCTAGGATCACGTGTGGGCAAGGGACCCCGTGGTTCTGACTGTGAGATTTTTACTTGCATGCTCAGTACGCTGGAGGAGTGTGAGTTTACCTCGCGTACTATACTATATTTATTTACCTGGACTCGCATATGTTATTTTAAACATATATATTAACAGGTGAAAGACATTTATTTTCGTCCACTCACTCTAACAGTTTTCATGTCTTTCCCCTGGGCTTTTCGGTTTCCGTGCCCAGTTTGCAGTTCAGGCTCTGGTGTCGCACGTCTGATATACGCATTTTATGCTCGTTTCTTAACGCATTTCCCTTTACGTTTAGCTATGTTATTATCTTAGTTTTTGCGTTTTCCTTATTTAAATTGTTATTTTGAAGATCTTTACGGTGGAGATTAATAACGACGCAATTCGGAGGAATTTCGGCGATTTTGCGATTTTTGCGATTTTGGACCTCCGAAAATGGGCCGGCCCAAAAAGCAAATTATGGGCCGAATTCTCAACTCTTGTTTCGGCCCATTAGCAAGCCCAAAACCAATCAATTCGGCTAGGAAGCCTTTTGGTGAAGAGGAAAAGTCTTCTTTTGCAACCTTTGAAGAAGAAAAGTCAACAATGTCAAGCTTTGTGACTCATTTAGTGACTAAGCCTTGTGATCATCACAAAAGATGACTTGCCATGGTGACTAGCATGGTGACTCTTGCTTAGGGTTCCCAAATGGTGACTACACATGGTGACTCTTGCTTTGTGATGATCACACATGGTGACTAAGTGTGTGACTTGCTAGGTGACTAAGGCTTGCATTAAATGGAGGGAGGCAAGGTGGAAGAGAGAAGGCAACACTTCCTTGCCTATATAAGGAGCAAGGCCGGCCTCATTCATAACCATCACTCATTTTACAAGCCAAAGCTCTACACAAATACTCCTCCACCATAAACACTTCAAGGATTCTCAAGCAAAGCCGAAGCACATCTCCTCCATTCCAAGCCGAAGCAAGGTTCTCCATCCAAGCCGAAGCAATCCTCCTCCATCCAACACAATACGCTAAGTCCCTTGTGAAGGAAAACCATCTCCACTGTAGATCATCAAGCACTCAAGACAAAAAGTGTAACCATGATCTTCACTTTCATTTCTTTTGCTTTGTATTTGAACCTCTTGATGTATTGGAATACTTTGATGTATTTAAAGAAGAACAAGTTTAGATTTGTGATATATGTTCTTAAACCGATTTGTAGATTGCATGTGTTTATGATTTCTAGCCTTTTATGCATGTTTGATACAATCTTAAAGCTTCGAAAGCATGTGTTAGATAATACGCTAAGTCCCTCTCTTTCGCATGTTTCGATGATCGTATGTTGTTTAGGATGTTTATACGCTAAGTTGCATTCCTACTCAATTATCAAGCATGTATATTTAGTTGGAAGTTATGAATTTCGTAACTTACAAAAGGTTTGATGCATGAAAAAGGGTAAAGTTAATAAGATGAAATGATCACATGTAATTAGTAGTGTAACTTCTTATTTTTAGCAAGCATAATTAGACTTGAAGTTTCTTGATTGTTGAAACTTGTCTATGAGTAAAACATGTTAGATGCCTAAGAGTTTTAGTTGTGTTTGCATGTTTTGTACTTTAATTTCGTAGATTAAATAACCAACTTCCAATCCCCCCAAACATTTATATTTCCGCTTAATAACGAAACCATGCATGCGCCCTTAATTCCCCGGATATAGAACGATCCCTACTCGCCAATATTATAATGACAAAAGAAGGGTTTAAATTGCAATGCGCGTAATCTGTGTTTTTAAGTTAACGTGAATGCATGTTTTGCGCGTATCAATTTTTGGCGCCGTTGCCGGGGAGTTAGAATGTTTTTGTATGATTTCGTTGTACATTTGTGATTAAAAGCATGTCTAAATTTTCGAAATACATACTTGTTTATACTTATAGAAATTTACATTTTTTTTGTTTATACTTAAAGAATTTTTTGTACATGTTTACAATGCATACTTTTACTTATACGAATTTAGTTTTACTTAGTTTTTACACTTGCATAATTTATTTTCATGTTAAAGGATAGTCTTAGATTTAAATTGAGTACTAGCATTTAGTTATTAAGTAAATCTCATTGGAACAGGTGGTGCCTCATTTGTTTGTCTATCTCCTTAACCCTTCGTGAAGTGTGGATTTCATCACCACACGCCATAACCTAAGTGAAGTTATGGGCACGAGGTTGTGGGCGGAGTCTACAAACACTTGAGAGTGTATACTATCTTGTGATTTCGAGTGATAGTTGGTTTTGATGTCTAGAAGGGTTATGAATGGTGACTGGTTTTGAACTAAGAAAACAGAAATACCATTGGAGTATATACTCTCACGAGTAAGCCTCGGGGTATTTCTAAGAACAACATTGGAGTATATACTCTTACGAGTTAGCCTCGGGTTGTTCCCAGAAATTAGTTCTCACCTCTTGCGTTACATCTATCCCAACTGGTCATTTCCAACAATTACGAGAATTAACGATAGTTAGTATACTCTTTTGTGCGGGCCGCAGGACGAAGAGATTTACTCGTAACTAAATCATGTATTCCTTTTAAATCTTAGGCGCAATCAAAATGTAGACGTACTTAAATTGATTTACATTGATTACGAGTATTGGTTATTAAGTTTCTTTCTTTGGAATAGGTGGTGCCTCTTTTTCTGGTTTATCTCCTTAACCCTTCATGAAGTGTGGATTTCATCACCACACGCCATAACCTAAGTGAAGTTATGGGCATGAGGTTGTGGGCGGAGTTTACTAAGGACTTGAGATTATATACTATCTCACAAATTTGGCTGATTGTTGGATATGGTGAGTGGGTTTATGATTGGTGCCGGGTTTCGGATCTAAGCAATAGAACACCATTGGAGTATATACCGTAACTGGTTAGCCTCGGGGTGTCTCTAGGAACAACATTGGAGTATATACTCTTACGAGTAAGCCTCGGGTTGTTCTAAATATTAGTCCTTACCTCTCGCGTTATCTCTATCCCTACTTGCCATTTCTAAACGTAACTAAGCTGAATTGTAGTCGGTATATATTTTCGCGCGGGCCGCACGTCCAAGAAATTTACCGAATGATCATTTCGCGTACTCTCTGTAAATCATAAGTGCATATGAATACGAATAAATACATGAACTTAATACGACATAATCCTTTAAATAGATGGTATATCGGATTAAGCATGCTTAGACCTCTTGGAATCAGACTTCATCTTCGGATGAACGAGACCCATTGCACAGTTGAGAGCCTCTGCACCACGTACCATCGGGCACAAAGGAAATAAATAAAACTTAGTCAAATTTTTGTGTTTATTTGTGCATTAAAAAACTGTAAAGGACTAACAAACGTTACTTAGCTTTCATAACCTCTCTTAAAGCTTTATGATACTCGGATTTCACTACCGAGTACCCTAACCTAAGTGAAGTTAGGGGCATAAGGCCGAAGAAAAGGTCATTCTTTGCATTCATATTTTAAACACGTAACTCGTTTGTTTTCTGCAGGTTCTAACGTTTTCTCTTATACATTCACTCCATCTTTCACGTAGGATTGTTGTTTAATGCATTTTATTGCAAGAAAATGTGTGGTGCATAAATTCAATGTGAATTATGGTTTGCTTGTATTTCAACCTTGTTTATATATGTTCTAACTAAATTTTTTTAGCATTATATAGTGTTAATTTGCAGAAAACGTGTGTTTTAAGTTTATTACATTTATGTGCATAGCCCCTAAAATTCATTAAATCATTTGCATTACTTAGTAAATTACATTTAGTGTCTTAACTATTATAAATTTTGTGTATTAGTAGTTTTTAAGTATTTGTGAGTGTTTAAAGTTTGCTTTCATAGTTTTACTACTATTTGTTATTGCTTTGTTTTCTAAATACGCCTTACGATTTTGGTTAGTATTCCTATATTCATCTCAAATTCTTTGTTGATACTAACACTTGGTCTTTGGTGGATGCTCAGGCTAATGAATGTCCGATCAGGATCCTGGACCATCTAGAACAACGTTTGAGGAAATCACAGCGAGACTAGCGAGACTTAGAGCTGACATCCTGGATCATCCCATCATCGAGGAAGTTTCCGAGTCTTCACATTCATCCACCGACAATAGTTCAGCCTCATCAACCGACCATAATTCAGAAGTAGAAGCACAGCGAGTCAACATGGCCAATGCAGGACAATCTCTTCGCCAGCGCACCTGCTCAACCGAATGGAGCAGCGGGCCTTCGAGCATTGCTTTTCCACAACCGGAGGAAAACATGAAGGATATCGAGCTAAAGAGTGGCTTCCTCCACCGACTACCCATTTTTCACGGACTTTCCAATGAAGATCCGAACAAGCATCTCAAACAATTCCAATTTGTTTGCAACAGCATGAAGCCATCTGATGCTGATACGGAGCTCTTCAAGCTGAAGGCATTCCCATTCACCCTCATCGACAGGGCCGAGTCTTGGCTTATGGAACTACCGCCGAACCATATTACCTCATGGAAGCAACTTGCGGATATGTTCCTAGCAAAGTACTTCCCGGCCTCAAAGATCACCGTCTTGAGAAAGCAAATCACTGGCATCACACAGAAACAGGACGAGACCTTCGGCCAATATTACGACCGATTCAAGGTCTTGTGTGCCACTTGCCCATCGCATGGATTTTCCGAGACCAATCTCATGAATTACTTTTACGATGGTCTCAAGCCGATTGATAGGGAATTGCTGGATGCAGCAGCTAACAGTGCATTCATGGACCTAACCGAAATCGAAGCCAGAACTCTTCTTGAGAATCGGGCAAACAATGATGCACAGTACGGAATGTCCAACAGACGAGTAGTCGGTGAAGCGAGTTCTACACCCGACGCGGACGAAAAATACGACAAACTAGCTCATATGCTAGAGAAGGTGTTAGAACTCGAGACGACAAGAGCCAAAGCAACTCGTGGGCCTGTTTGTGGCATATGTCAAGTACAAGGTCACCATAATGACCAATGCCCTCAAGCGCCAGAGCAAGCTAGCGAGCCGGAGCACGCTAACGCCATCGGCGGATATCAGGGAGGACAACGGTATAACAATTACAACAACTATGTCAACCGTGATCATCCAGGTTTTAGATGGAGCAACAACGAGGGAACTTTGAACCCTCCAGCACCTCAACAAAGCTACCAACGCCCTCCATTTCAACCAAGGCCACCGATGCAGCATGGTTCGTCATCTCAATCCTTCACCAACCCGGATTACGACAAGATGTTGTCGCAACTTTCGGCCTCCACTCAAGTTCTCCTCGACGGACAATCGAAGACAAAGGAGACACTTGACTCACATGGCCGCGACATCACTGAAGTGAAGAAGCAGCTTGGCCAACTCGTTGATTTCATGGGCCAAATCAAAGAAACCGGTCGGCTTCCACCTCAAACCACTCCAAATCAAAGAAACGTGAATGCTATAGTCACAAGGAGTGGGAAGATACTTGAGGAACCAAAGACCAAGCGATCTCATATTGATGAAGTCACCATCGAGGACATCACCAACGAAGAAGAAGATGAGATCGATCCGGCTACTCAAGAGGCCGAGAAAAAGAAGGTGACCCCTAATGTCACCAAGGCACAATCACCTCCACACCCTACCCCAATCAAAGGTAAAAACCATATTCCTTCAAATACGGTTATTACTAATTCTCCGTTTGCTGTTGCACCTTTCCCTAGCAGATTATCAAAATCAAAGAAGAAGGATGCCCAATATGAAGATATTTTGGACATCTTCCGAAAGGTGCAAGTGAATTTGCCCTTGATCGAGTGCATAAAGCAAGTGCCTATATACGCGAAGTTTCTCAAAGAATTATGCACACAGAGGAGGCAAACTCGAGAGAAGGAGGTTGTGAAGGTGAACGCAACCGTTTCGGCGGTTTTGCAGCGTCGGCTACCCCCAAAACTGAAGGACCCAGGGAGCTTTGCAGTTCCTTGCGTAATCGGTGACAACCACTTCCAAGACGTAATGCTTGATCTCGGAGCCTCTATCAACGTCATGCCTTACTACCTTTTCGAATCGATGGAGCTTGGAGATCTCAAGCAAGATGGTGTTGTCATCCAATTAGCCGATCGCACACACAAGTATCCGAGGGGATACGTAGAAGACGTTCTTGTGCAGGTCAACAACCTGATATTCCCAGCCGATTTCTATATAGTTGACATGGAGGAGAGCCCTTTGAACACCACGCCACTGCTACTTGGGCGACCTTTCATGCGGACTGCAAGAACGAAGATAGACGTTTTTCAGGGAACTTTCTCCATGGAGATTGATGGAGAAAGAATCGAGTTCAACATCCTAGACGGGATGAAGTTTCCAATGTCGAGCGTAGCTGCCATTTCGACATACGATCCTGTGGATACCTTAGCACAAGGCTACCTCGACACCATCAATGAGGATGAACTCGACATGGCCATTCAATTTGGGCATGACGGCCTTCTCGAGGCCTTACTAGAGCTTGAACCTCGAATTCAAGACATGGCCATGGCCCTAAATGCCGCACCACGAAAAGTAAGCTTTTCTCCTCCTTTACCAATTACTTTTGGTACTAATAAAATGGTTCCTTCCATCGTAGAAGCTCCAGTTTTAGAACTCAAGCTACTACCGGACCATCTGAAGTATGCGTACCTGGGCGAGAATGAAACTTTACCGGTCATTATTTCGTCCGCGCTAGAAGAGGAACAGGAGGAGAAGCTCGTGAGTGTGCTTAAGAGGTACAAACCCGCAATAGGCTGGACACTTGCGGACATCAAGGGAATAAATCCAGCAACTTGTGTGCATAGGATTTTCCTTGAAGAAGGCACCAAGCCTACGCGGGAAGCACAACGTCGGCTCCACCCTCCGATGATGGAGGTGGTAAAAAAGGAGGTAATTAAACTCATGGACTGTGGAGTTATTTACCCTATTTCTGATAGCCGTTGGGTTTCCCCTGTGCAGGTAGTACCTAAGAAATCGGGAATCACCGTCGTCGAGAATCTGGAAAATGAACTTGTGCCACAACGGACGATCACTGGACACCGAGTGTGCATTGATTACCGGAAGCTCAACGCCGCAACCCGCAAGGATCATTTTCCCTTACCATTCATCGACCAAATGCTGGAAAGATTAGCCGGCCATGCATTTTATTGTTTTCTCGACGGATACTCCGGCTACAACCAAATTAGCATTGCGGAGGAAGATCAAGAAAAGACAACGTTCACGTGCCCTTTCGGAACGTTTGCATACCGCCGAATGCCATTTGGACTGTGTAATGCACCAGGTACATTTCAACGTTGCATGCTCTCAATTTTCTCCGAGTACATTGAAAAAATTATTGAAGTATTCATGGACGACTTTAGTGTATTTGGGAGTGATTTTGATGCATGCTTAAACAATTTAGAAACAATTTTACAAAGATGTGTTGAAACGAACTTGGTGCTTAATTGGGAGAAGTGCCATTTCATGGTTACGCAAGGGATAGTGTTAGGTCATATTATTTCTGAAAAAGGGTTAGAAGTAGATAAATCTAAAGTAGATCTTGTGCGTCACTTACCCTCTCCAACTTCGGTTAGAGAGATTCGTTCATTTCTTGGACACGCAGGATTTTACCGCAGGTTTATCAAAGACTTTTCCCACATCTCGCGCCCGTTGTGTAAGTTGCTGCAAAAGGAGACACCGTTCGTATTTGATGAAGAATGCAACGCTGCCTTCAACAAGTTGAAGGAGCTTCTCACGAGCGCTCCTATTTTATGCAGCCCTGATTGGTCTCTGCCATTTGAAC
Source organism: Geum urbanum (assembly GCA_946800695.1). Classification (NCBI taxonomy): domain Eukaryota; kingdom Viridiplantae; phylum Streptophyta; class Magnoliopsida; order Rosales; family Rosaceae; genus Geum; species Geum urbanum. Next base: position 10,547,990 of record OX327015.1, read on the forward strand.
TCATGTGCGACGCCTCGGATTATGCCGTAGGAGCCGTCTTGGGTCAGCGGAAGGACAAGAAGCCTTGCGTAATCTACTACGCCTCTCGGACGCTTGATGAAGCGCAAAGAAATTATACTACAACCGAGAAGGAGTTTCTTGCTGTGGTTTTCGCTTTAGATAAATTTCGGTCTTATTTACTTCAAACTAAAGTAACTGTGTTTACCGATCATGCAGCTTTGAAGTATCTAATGCTAAAGAAGGACGCAAAACCACGGCTTATCAGATGGATACTTCTACTCCAAGAATTCAACATCGAAATCAAGGATAAGAAGGGAGTAGAAAACGTCGCCGCTGACCACCTATCACGTTTGATAGGTGACCATGAGCCTGTCGAGATTGAAGAAACTTTTCCGGATGAAAAACTCTTCGGAATTGGGGTAACTATTTCGGAAACTCCTTGGTATGCCGATATTGTTAATTACTTAGTTACCGGTGAGTTTCCGTCTACCATGCATAAATTTCAACGTGACAAACTTAAGCATAATGCTAGAACATTTATCTGGGATGAGCCTTATTTGTGGAAACAATGCTCCGATTTAGTAATTAGGAGATGTATCCCGGATAGTGAATTCAAGCCTATTTTAGACTTTTGTCACAATGAAGCATGTGGGAGACACTTTGGTTCTAGGAGGACAGCCCTTAAGATTTTAGATTGCGGTTTCTTTTGGCCTAGTTTATTTCGCGATGCTCATGCATATTGCGCTGCATGTGATAAGTGCCAGAGATTCGGTAATTTAGGCCCTAGAGATCAAATGCCACAACACTACATTTTTAATGTCGAAATTTTTGATGTGTGGGGTATTGATTTTATGGGACCATTTCCTCCCTCCAATGGTTTTACTTATATCTTACTCGCAGTAGATTATGTTTCTAAATGGGTGGAGGCAAAGGCCACCCGTACTAATGATTCGCGAGTTGTTGCAGATTTCCTACGCACTAACATTTTCAGTAGATTTGGAATGCCACGCGTTCTAATCAGCGATGGAGGAAGTCACTTTTGCAACCGCACGGTGGAAGCACTAATGAGGAAGTATGGCGTAAAACACAAGGTTTCCACACCATACCACCCTCAAACCAATGGAATGGCTGAAGTTTCCAACCGTGAGATCAAGAAGATTTTGGAGCGAACCGTCCGCCCCAACCGGAAAGATTGGAGTCAATGCTTAGACGATGCATTGTGGGCTTACAGGACTGCCTACAAGACCCCCATTGGTATGTCACCTTTCCGACTAATTTATGGGAAGGCGTGCCATCTTCCGGTTGAATTAGAGCACAAAGCATGGTGGGCTGTGAAGAAATTCAACATCGATCGAGATGCCGCAGGCTTGCATCGGAAGCTTCAACTTTGTGAACTTGAAGAAATCAGAAATGATGCTTTCGACAATGCGTGGATTTACAAAGAGAAGACGAAAAAGATCCACGATCAGATGATTCGCGGGAAGAGTTTTGAACCGGGGCAGAAAGTATTGCTTTTCAATTCAAGACTTAAGCTCTTTCCGGGAAAGCTGCGCTCTCGATGGATGGGGCCATTCATAGTTTCTCAAGTCCTACCTCATGGAGCAGTTCTCATTCGATCTATCGACAAAGGCAGTGAGTTCAAAGTAAATGGCCATCGCTTGAAGCCCTATTTTGAGGCATTTGCGGAACACACCGTGGAGGAGATGCAACTCCAAGAACCGGCCATTTCAAAAACAAAATGATGCATCACGTCCAAAGCTAACGACGTAAAACAAGCGCTCATTGGGAGGCAACCCAATAGGGAGACAACATATTTGTTTTCTTCTCCCCTTTTACTTAATTTAATGGCTTTTGCATTTTAAATTAGAATTTTCGTAGATCCTATACTCCATGTTTAATTCTATACTGTTACTTTAGTACATTGAGGGCAATGTAGAGTTTAAGTGTGGGGGAAGGGTTTACAATTTAATCGTGTCTAAATTAGTGTTTTTCAGAGTCTTTAGGATGCCCTTAACTAGTCAATGATGAAATTTGACCAATACAACACATATGGCGTATGAATCACATGCATCGAATTCTTGTGCTAATTGAGATATTCTATATGTTTTTAACATGTAGTAGATATATGAATTGCAAAACATGGTACAGAAATCGCATGCTTGAATAAGTTTTTAATCATATGAACCCTATGTGAGCTTTTGAGCTATCTGTTCTTTATTCGAGTGAATATGCATCCATTTCGTAGCTACTAGCTTATATATGCCTCATTTGATTGCTTGCCATAGATTTTAATGAACTAGAGAATGCTAGAACTTACTCATGTCAATTTGCAAAGCTTTTAAGTTGATACATACTTTGATTTCGGAAATGATTAAAGGCATTTAGGATTTTCCACCACATTGCCATATATCCATGTATCCCATTTGTACGCACAAGTTGCGACACCCTTAGATAAACCAATTGAGCCCACGTTAAGCTTTTCTTTCATCACCATATATACCTAAACACTTACCCTAGTATAGAATATCCTTACCCTTGTTCCGGAAACTTGGTGAGAATTTTTCGAAACTAGCACATAAGATTATGGTTTGGTAGGAAAGATTGGAAGAGTTAATGTGAGTAAGGGGAAAGACTTGTCCAATTAACTTAAAAAGTATGAGATTGCCAAAAAGAAAAGAAAAAAATTATTATTTGAGAGAATGAAAAGAAAAAATTATTATCTCTCATGGCAATATGTTGTGTTCTAAGAATAAAACCATTTGGATTAGCGTCCCCCTTATTTGCGGATTTGGAGTTTACGATAAATTGAAGGCCTAAAAATAGAAAAAAATATGGCCTTTGTCCTGTCCGAAAAGCTCAAAGGGTAGTTTAAGATTTATGTTTACATGATATTAGTTACGGTGGAGATAGAGGACACATTTGGTGCTAGACTAAGTCGTTGGAACGTTTTTATCACCACATATCTAAATTTCGAATGCCTTAGCCTTAACCCCATTACAACCTCACTAAAAGTCCTTTATGATCCTTAAAATGAGTAGCTTTCAATTAGTAGAGTAAGTTACATGAGTAAGCTTATGGTTTTGGTTCATTTGTGCAAGTAATCAAACTTTATTCATGTGGTTTTCATTTCAATTCATATACACTTTAAGTGAACCATTTTCATGAGTGAAAAATATGATGAGTGCATCCTTGTGAGTTGATTAAACATTTATTCAAAGCATGCACAGCTATAACATAACCATTGTTTTCACTATGTCTTACTTGTTCATTACATAATTATATCGCAATTATCTCTTGAATTCGTTGAGCATACAAAGTTGAAAATCATGTGAGACATCGCCATATACTTATGAAAATTCTGAGACAAATTTTAGCTAAGGGCTTAGTTATGTTCTTTCCTTTGTTTTAAACTTTGTAGAAGAGTCTTAGTTTAACTTAGTGTTTGCTAAGGGACTAGCAAAGTCTAAGTGTGGGGGAATTTGATATACGCATTTTATGCTCGTTTCTTAACGCATTTCCCTTTACGTTTAGCTATGTTATTATCTTAGTTTTTGCGTTTTCCTTATTTAAATTGTTATTTTGAAGATCTTTACGGTGGAGATTAATAACGACGCAATTCGGAGGAATTTCGGCGATTTTGCGATTTTTGCGATTTTGGACCTCCGAAAATGGGCCGGCCCAAAAAGCAAATTATGGGCCGAATTCTCAACTCTTGTTTCGGCCCATTAGCAAGCCCAAAACCAATCAATTCGGCTAGGAAGCCTTTTGGTGAAGAGGAAAAGTCTTCTTTTGCAACCTTTGAAGAAGAAAAGTCAACAATGTCAAGCTTTGTGACTCATTTAGTGACTAAGCCTTGTGATCATCACAAAAGATGACTTGCCATGGTGACTAGCATGGTGACTCTTGCTTAGGGTTCCCAAATGGTGACTACACATGGTGACTCTTGCTTTGTGATGATCACACATGGTGACTAAGTGTGTGACTTGCTAGGTGACTAAGGCTTGCATTAAATGGAGGGAGGCAAGGTGGAAGAGAGAAGGCAACACTTCCTTGCCTATATAAGGAGCAAGGCCGGCCTCATTCATAACCATCACTCATTTTACAAGCCAAAGCTCTACACAAATACTCCTCCACCATAAACACTTCAAGGATTCTCAAGCAAAGCCGAAGCACATCTCCTCCATTCCAAGCCGAAGCAAGGTTCTCCATCCAAGCCGAAGCAATCCTCCTCCATCCAACACAATACGCTAAGTCCCTTGTGAAGGAAAACCATCTCCACCGTAGATCATCAAGCACTCAAGACAAAAAGTGTAACCATGATCTTCACTTTCATTTCTTTTGCTTTGTATTTGAACCTCTTGATGTATTGGAATACTTTGATGTATTTAAAGAAGAACAAGTTTAGATTTGTGATATATGTTCTTAAACCGATTTGTAGATTGCATGTGTTTATAATTTCTAGCCTTTTATGCATGTTTGATACAATCTTAAAGCTTCGAAAGCATGTGTTAGATAATACGCTAAGTCCCTCTCTTTCGCATGTTTCGATGATCGTATGTTGTTTAGGATGTTTATACGCTAAGTTGCATTCCTACTCAATTATCAAGCATGTATATTTAGTTGGAAGTTATGAATTTCGTAACTTACAAAAGGTTTGATGCATGAAAAAGGGTAAAGTTAATAAGATGAGATGATCACATGTAATTAGTAGTGTAACTTCTTATTTTTAGCAAGCATAATTAGACTTGAAGTTTCTTGATTGTTGAAACTTGTCTATGAGTAAAACATGTTAGATGCCTAAGAGTTTTAGTTGTGTTTGCATGTTTTGTACTTTAATTTCGTAGATTAAATAACCAACTTCCAATCCCCCCAAACATTTATATTTCCGCTTAATAACGAAACCATGCATGCGCCCTTAATTCCCCGGATATAGAACGATCCCTACTCGCCAATATTATAATGACAAAAGAAGGGTTTAAATTGCAATGCGCGTAATCTGTGTTTTTAAGTTAACGTGAATGCATGTTTTGCGCGTATCAACGTCGTGGTCGGAGGCATAGTGCTCGAGTTACCTTGTTTCTTCCAGTAGGTTTATTGTTCTGCCTACTGTGGTATACGTATATGATATTACATTAGAGGTCGCTCTGAGTAATCTGTTGATTATGTTATACGATTTTACACCGGATTTCAGTGAAGTAGTGATATATTTATTGTTTTACTTTACTGTTGATATATTGAGAAATCCGGATGGGATTGGTGCCCACGGTTTGCTTTTTGTGGCATATGATGAAGTGTATTTTCCGCGTGCAGGTAATGGTAATTCCACGCTAGTAACGAAACTCTGCCAAAATTTCTACGGTTTTTGTTGGTTCATGTTTTTCGAAGGGGTTCGACTCCGGTTTAGGGAGCTAAATCGGGGTTGAGTCCTTTCAACATAGTGGCTACAGAGGAAGCCAAGTGTCGTAGATTTGATCTAGGCTTGAACTTGAACATCAAGGGGACACTGACTACGATGCCTCAGAACAACTTTGATGAGTTTGTGAGTGCAGCACTTCGAGGCGAGGATATCGAGAAGGAAAGGCAGATGAGATTCCAGTCTCGACGGTTTGAGGAGGGTAGACCGAGTCAGAGACCTTCCAAGAGGCTGAGTTCTGACACTTCCGAATCGGCATCATCATCTGGCAGTGGACCATATCGACCACCAGGTAGTTCAGCGAGACAGAGACAGAAATGGAGAAGGGACCGACCACAGAGGACACAGACTAGTGGGGGTTCTAGCGGTTCCAGTTACCCTCGGTGTACCGGTGGCACTTTTATCGTACCGAGGGAGTACCCATTGTGTAGTCTCTGCAGCAGGCATCATATTGGTTCATGTCAGCGAGGCCCTATCGTTTGTTATCGTTGTAGCCAGGAAAGTCACTATGCGAGGGAATGTTTCCCGCTTGCTGGTGTTGGTGGACAGGCGGCCCAGAGTTCCGGGGGAGAGCGCAGTACCACTTATGGGGCTCGACCAGCATAGTCTTCTGGTCAGGGCGGACAGCGGAGTCATGCTCAGCGTGGACGACCAGCCGGGCAGACCAGGGTTAATGCCATGTCTTTGCGTGAGGGCAGAGCTTCACCGGATGTTGTTATTGGTACGTTGCATGTTTTTGGCTATCCAGTACTTACTTTGCTAGATCCAGGTGTTACACATTCATTCATATCATATAAATTATCATCTTTAGCTACTATGCCTGCATCTCCACTTCCGGGGTTAAGGAGGGTGTTGTATCCGTCCGATGAGGTTGTGAGTATTGGTTTGGTGTATAGGGATTGTGAGATTTTTATTGGAGGTCATGGTTTAGTCGCGGATTTGTTATTGCTAGATATCGTCGACTTTGATGTGATTTTGGGTATGGACTTCTTGGAGGCACATTGGGCTATATTCGATTGTCACAAGAAGGAGGTTGTGTTTCGACGACCAGGCTTTCCAGAGATACTGTTTCGCAGTGAGAAGAATACTTCATTGCCATGTGTAATTTCAGCGATGAAGGTTGATCGGATGATGAAGAAGGGTAGTGTGGCTTACTTAGCTCATGTTGTGGATACTACGGCTGCTGTGCCAGACATTGGTGATATTGAGGTGGTTTTCGAGTTTTCAGATGTGTTTCCGGAAGAGTTACCGAGTATTCCTCCAGTTCGGGAGATCGATTTCACCATTGAGCTTTTACCAGGCATTGAACCCATATCTCAGGCACCTTATCGTATGGCGCTAGTGGAGTTGAAAGAGCTACAGATTCAACTTCAAGTGTTGCTGGAGAAAGGTTTCATACGACCCAGTGTATCACCGTGGGGTGCTCCGGTACTGTTTGTGCAGAAGAATGATGGTTCCATGCGGCTGTGTATTGATTACCGACAGCTGAATCAGGTCACTATGAAGAACAAGTATCCGTTGCCGCGGATTGACGACTTGTTTGATCAGCTTAATGGGGCTTCAGTCTTTTCGAAGATTGATCTCAGGTCCGGATACCATCAGTTGAGGATTAGAGAGTCGGATGTGGCCAGAACAGCTTTCAGATCACGGTACGGGCACTATGAGTTCTTGGTTATGCCGTTTAGGTTGACCAATGCCCCCGTAGCTTTTATGGACTTGATGAACCAGGTGTTTAGGCGATTTTTGGACAAGTTTGTGATCGTGTTCATCGACGACATCCTGATTTACTCCAGGAGTGTGGGCCAGCACAAGAAGTATTTGCGAGCTGTTTTGCGGACTTTGCGAGATAATCAGTTGTTTGCGAAGTTCAGCAAGTGTGAGTTTTGGTTGGATAGCGTGAAGTTTTTGGGCCACGTGATATCAGCTGAGGGAGTCATCGTGGATCCTGACAAGATAGAAACCGTGTTGAATTGGAGTAGACCTACCACCGTACCAGAGATCAGGAGTTTCTTAGGTTTGGCAGGCTACTATCGGCGCTTTGTGTAGGATTTTTCACGGATTGCCACTCCACTTACCAGATTGACGAAGAAAGGCGTCAAGTTCGAGTGGTCCGATGCATGTGAGGAGAGTTACTTTCTCTTGAAGGAAAAGTTAACCACTGCACCGGTTCTGACTTTACCTGACGACAGTGGAGAGTTCGTGGTTTATAGCGATGCATCGAAGTTTGGACTTGGTTGTGTTTTGATGCAGCATGGCAGAGTGGTGGCCTATGGTTCCAGGCAGCTGAAACCACATGAAGTCAACTATCCTACACACGATTTGGAGTTGGCTGCTATTGTATTAGCTTTGAAGAGTTGGAGACATTACCTGTACGGAGCTCAGTGCAAGATATACACAGATCACAAGAGTCTCACTTATTTGCGCACGCAGCCAGACTTGAACATGAGGCAGCGCAGATGGATGGAGTTGATCAACGACTATGATTGCACTTTCGAGTACCATCCAGGGAAGGCTAATGTCGTTGCTGATGCACTCAGTCGGAAATCTGGAGCCTCATTGTTTCATGTATGTGTGGCCAGAGTTTCCATGTTAGCCGAGCTACGGGCTACTGGAGCTGAGTTCGAGTGGGACGATGATGGAGCTTTGTTGGCTAGCTTCCAAGTTCGACCGGTATTTGTTGATCAGGTTCGGGAAGCTCAGGATACAGATTCCTATCTGTTGGACAAGAAGACCATGATTCGGAATGGTGTGCCAACAAAGTTTCGATTGAGTGATAATGGTACGTTGTTATTCAGAGGCAGATTATGTGTACCCAGGGATGAGAGTTTGAAGAAAGAGATTTTAGATGAAGCTCATTGTTCGGCGTATGCGATGCATCCCGGCGGTACGAAAATGTTTCGTACACTCTGAGCTTTATTACTGGTGGCGAAATATGAAGCGGGAGATTGTCGCATATGTGAGCAGATGTTTGATTTGTCAGTAGGTTAAAGCAGAGAGGCAGAAGCCTGCGGGAAAGTTGCAGCCCTTGGAAATTTCGGTTTGGAAATGGGAGCATATTACCATGGATTTCGTGTATTAGTTACCACGTACTTCAGCTGGTAATACTGGTATTTGGGTTATCGTAGATCGATTGACGAAATTCGCTCATTTCCTTGCACTTCCGGCGAAGATTGCAGTGGGCAGATTGGCAAAGCTGTATTTGGCGGAGATCGTTCGTCTGCATGGTGTGCCTGTATCCATTGTTTCTGACCGGGACAGTCAGTTTACTTCAGAATTCTGCCAGACATTGCAGCGAGCCATGGGTACTAGATTGCATTTCAGTACAGCTTTTCATCCTCAGACTGATGGGTAGTCTGAGAGGACTATTCAGACTCTCGAGGATATGTTGCGGTCTTGTGTTTTGCAGTTTCGAGGAAATTGGGACCGGCAACTGGATTTGGTTGAGTTTGCTTACAACAACAGCTATCAGGCCAGTATTGATATGGCACCATATGAGGCCCTATACGAGAGGCAGTGCCGCACTCCATTGTGTTGGAGTGAGGTGGGCGAGCGATGGCTTATTGGCCCTGATCTGGTGAAGAGCACCATGGAGGATATTCAGATTATCCGGGACAGATTGAAGATTACCCAGGATCACCAGAAGAGTTATGCGGATGTAAGGAGAAAGAGCCTCGAGTTTGAGGTGGGCGATTAGGTCTTCCTGAAACTATCTCCTTAGAGTGGAGTTGTGCGTTTCGGGAAGCGTGGCAAGCTCCGACTAGGGTACATTGGTCCGTACGAGATCACAGAGAAGGTTAGTGTCGTGGCTTACAGATTAGAGTTGGCTTCTGAGATGGCTCGTGTACACGATGTTTTCCATGTCTTGATGTTGCGGAAGTATATTCCATATCCATCACATGCGTTAGCACCACATCAGCTTCCTATCCGGGAGGATTTGACATATGTGGAGGAGCCGGTACAGATTCTTGATCGACATGCGCATGAGTTGAGGCACCATGTTATACCGCTTGTGAAGGTCTTGTGGCAGAATCATTCAGTTGAGGAGGTCACCTGGGAGACTGAGCAGCGTATGCGGGAGCAGTACCCTCATCTGTTTACCTAGCAGGTACGTAAATTTCGAGGTCAAAATTTTTTTAAGGGGGGTAGATTTGTGACGACCCGAACTAGGATCAGTATAGTAATCGGCTTAGTCCACGAGTTAGCGAGTAATTACAGTTTTCCGTAAATTAATCGAATTGGCGGTTCAGTTTACGACTCAATTATCGGGCGAGAATTTGAGTTGAGTCTCTTCACGAGAATTGTAGTACGCGTGATTTCGATTTCGTGGGAGGTTTCGGATAATTGTTTCGATAACCGAAGAATATGTTATGAATATTTGAAATCGCGGAATTTCGTTGTGTTTATCCGTTTGGATTTGAGTTATCCGAAACGTGATTTTGATTCGTTTTAGACCGTCGATCATATCGAACCACGGGTATAAATATCGGAAATAGTCAAAAAATTGTCGAAAACACTGTTTGGGAAGTTTGACCGTTGACCACCGTTGACCCGTGGGCGATTTTAACCCGGTTTGAAACCCACCGTCGGGTTTGACGATTCCGGCCATTACAGGCCACGACTTTGGAAGGTAAGGATTCCCCTCGTGATTTGAAACTGTTTAGAACTTGGAATTGTTTGATTTGGTCACGGTTTGACGGAGAACGGTGAGCTTGAATTTCGCCAGAATCGGGGTTAATGGTGAGGTATTTTCCGGTGATTTTCCGAATGGAATTTTTGGTGGAATAGGTTGGGTTCGAGCTGGGGAGGAAGTCCCTTGAAGATGGGAGGCCGAGGTGGCCTCACGGCGGAGATTTTTGCTGGAAAAATTTTCTGGCCGGTTTGGTTTTTGGAACTGTCGAGTTGATTTCTTAACGATGGTGGTTGGATGGAGGTGACCCTTTGGGGAAAGAGACTTGGCTTGAGGAGGAGAACATTTTGGGCTTTGGTCGCCGGGAAATTCCTCCGGTGACGGCGCGCCGCCAGCGGTAGCGGCAGTGAACGGCGGAGCTCCGGCAACCCGTTGACTTTTTAGAATTTGATGAGTTTTATGTCGTTTTTCTCGTAATCGCGCCCCGATCATCGCCTTGAGGTTTTCGAGTTGATTTGGATATCGAATTTTTAGTCGAGGGTTTATGTGGAGAGTTTGGGAGATTTCGACGATTATTTTGTATCGAGTTATATGTTTCCGGAAATGATTGGTTTCCGAGGTGTGGTACAGAGTAATGAACTGTGATTTTGATCAGTTATATTTTGTGATTATTCAGGGGATCGAGATCGTACGTTGGGCGAGGGATCTTCCGTCGGATCTCGTGATTAACGCGTTTGCGCGCTGTGCTATCTGTGAGTGAACTTTTATTTACACTGTCGTAGCGAGTTCTTGATTTCAGTATTTATTTCCAGTACGATATTGAGATTATTTATTGCTTTTGGAGGTATTGTTTTATATTTTATATGGTGATGGCATTTACTTAGCATCGATGCATTGACTACTCGGCTGATCACCGGTAGTCCAGTTCCAGGGTTGAGAGATTCCCCTGATGTGCCCACTAGACTTGAGAGATTCGCCTAGTCTATCACCTTCGGGCTTGAGAGATTCGCCTGACACCTCCATTCATTTTATGAACTCGCTTTGTTTTATGTTATATAAATGGTGAAAGGCATATGATTATTTTCGTCCACTCACTCTAACGATTTTATTTGCCTTTCCCCTGGGCTTTTTGGTTCCGTGCTCAGTTTGCAGTTCGGATTCCGGTGTCTCACGTCGCAGTCGGATGCTTAGTGTTCGAGCTACCTTTCTTTTCCAGTAGGTTTCTTGTTTTGCCTACTGTTGTATACTTTTGTATATATACACTAGAGGTCGCTCTGATTACTTTGTGGCTATACTCTTATATGTTTTTCCCCGAATTTCTGTAAAGTACAGTTTGATTATTACTTTACATTTTTGTTATGATATTGAGAAATCCGGATGGGATTGGTGCCCACGGTTTGACTTTTGTGGCATAGGATGAAGTGTATTTTCGGGTGCAGGTTAATGGCAATTTCACGTTATAGCGAAACTCTGCCGAAATTTTTATGATTTTTGCAAGTTCGTGTTTTCGGAAGGGGTTCGATTCCGGTTTAGGAAACTAAATAGGGGTTGAGTCCTTTCACGTATAGCATATCGTCGCCTATGTCTGATGACCTCAAGGCTAAAAATATGATACAGGAAGCAGAGACTTTGTCGGATGACCTTAAGGTTCATAACTTCAAGGAAGAACAGAGCAACACTTCTGCTCTAGCTGTATCACGTGAGTGAATTTTCCTTGTAATGTACTCTAGGATCCCCTTATTAAACCAAGTAGATTTTGTAGAACATTTTAGATCTTGTGACATTCAACTTATATCAAAGAAATTTATACAGCTTGTCTACTTAGATGAAGTCAAGATCCTAAGTTTGCTTATAGACCAAGTCTGCTCTCAGAAAACAAGAGAAAAGATCCTAATGTTCAAGCTCTCATTTGAGCTCAGCTACCTGAATCTGCAGGTCAACATCAAAAAGTACTTATAGAGTGGTCTTCATGTGTTAAATAGATACTCATGCAGGAAATTTCTGATTCAAATAAATTTGTTCAATACATCTGCAAAAACCTATGAAAAACAATACAGTTCCACAGGTTTCAGCAAATAATGGGATTTCAATAGACCTTAGATATATGTACATAATGTTGGGCATGTAGGAACGTTTCAAGATGCATTTTCTGGTATTCAACCTTCTTCTTGTAGAGGACACCCCTTACAAAGGACACTCTTCCAAAAATATTACTTTTACCATGTATTGGTCGAGGCTTGAGAGCTAAGAAGCATAGAAACGGCAAAGAGGAGGAGTATCGCGTATCGGATACCGATACCGGTACGATACGCGTCGGATACGCTCAGATACGTTTGGATACGGTATCAATTTTTGGATACGTATTGGACACGAACGTATCTTAAAATGGATACGTACGTATCTTTAAAAAAATCAGAAATGGAAAACACAAAAACGTACTCATCTCGATCCAGCTCGGTCTCCTCCGCCTTGCCTTGGTCGCCTCGCCGTCATCAGTCTCGCTGTAAATTTTCCTCCACCGCTCGAAGCCAGACTTGTTGAAGTAGTCCCCGACGACCTCCTCGGCCTGAAGCTTTCGGCGGCGCTCAAGGTCGGCGATTGTGGCACTGTCGACGTCGGAAGCGAGGGACGGCGTGAATGGGCTTGGGTCTGGCGGCGGTGGAGGGTTTAGTGGGGGTGGTGGGAGAAATCTGCTAAGGCGACTGCTGCGGAAGCAGATGCACCAGATGCGTCTGGGACATGTATTACGACGAGCTCGAAGAATACAACAAGCTCTACAAAAGTGATTCCAACTCCAATTCTTAAATATCGACAATCGATTTTTTCTTTGTTTTGTTTGGATTCGAATGAAAATTGATGTTTGTATGGTCCCTGTATGTTGAAAATCAAATCGATGTCGGTAATGATGATGAAGAAATGGACGTGTAGATTTTTTTACTTTGTTTTTGTTAATGGGCCGTTAGTGATGGGCCGAGCCCAAAACGATCGATATATAAAATTGCGAATTTATGAGTTGTCTTTGGTCGGTAATGGGTTTTGTTTCATTCATCTAGCTTTTCTGAATATATAGTGATTGTTTTTTTTAATGAATTCGTAATTTGGTGTTGTGGAGTTTTTTTTTTCACCAGATTTTCTTGAAGATTTGATATATTTATTAGTATGGTAACATAAGTATTATGGTGATTGCAGTATTAATTCTAGAGTAGGCTGAGTTGTATTACAGCTCAAAGGCCAATAGGTTGTAAAATGATCGTTCTTGTTGATAGTAGTTACTCAATTTGTGTTATTAAGATCAGAGGACATTCGTCGTCTCAGTGTTTCGATTTCTTCTGTGGTCCATTCATGGAGCTTGTTTCATAATTGTTTAAATGGACATGAAGTTGTTCCATAATTGTTTAAATGGCTAGGAACAAGTTGACACCTCAAAGGGCAGAAGATTTGGTTTTTGTTCATAGTAATCTTTGTCTTTTGGCTAGGACACATCCAAGTTACAATAAAGACGTGACTCAATAATGGGATCTTGGTGGTGATGAAATGGATTCTTTGGATGTTTCTAATGTTGATGTTCTGGAGATTGCCCAGCTTTCTCTTGATGAACCAGACTTGGAAGCGATGATCTTTAATGTTGATGAAGATGAAGATGAAGAAATTGAGTTGGAAAATGCCTAAAGATGTCTATTGCCTTTACATGAAGTTACAATGACATAAACTTTAATTACATGCTTATTATTATTATTACTTTAACTATATTTGAATTTGTAATGGATAATTTGATTTTCGTATCCTACTCGTATCGTATCCTTGAATTTTTTGATTTTGCCGTTTCGGCGTATCGTATCGTTTCGTATCCCCGTTTCCGTATCCGTTTCAGTGCAACCTAGCTTGAGAGCCATGCATTTTGGACTTAATTCCATTATCTCACCACAAAACAATCACATTTGACATTTTCAGTGAGCAGACAGGTGATGATCACTGATCACCATGTATGTACGTACTTATTCTACAATGTTTGGTCTAGACCTTCTCAGTTTGTTGCTAGATGGTGATTCCAGGCTAGCACCTACAAAGTCTTCACCTGTCTCTTCCTTATCTGTCCCCGTAGTACAGTATAAAACCCGACTGATATTATGGTTGCTCCAAGTAGGCTGCATGCAAAGTGCAAAAGAAGCAGGGGTCAAGTGCATAAATTAATTAATCTCAAGAATGTAGAGATTTCCAGCAGAAGTCTGAGGGAGTTATAAGTTATGAGTTATAATATCAAACCTTCCAAGATGAAGTATACCACCGAGGAACGCTATGCTCATGACAACAGCAATGGCAATCGACAATGCCTTAAACATTGTGACATAGAAAGGTCCCTTCACTCGCAAGGTCCATGTGTGAACAATATTGTTCAACAATGAACCTAGTAACTTTCATGAAAGAAAACGGAAAGTTCGCTTTCCGCCTTCTCGCCCAGCAAACTTTGCTCATGTACCCAGTGACTAATGAAATAAGGCATGTAAAAACAACAAAGATTTAACCTCTGTACAAGACATTAAAAGAGCACTAAATTTTGCATGAAAGGAGAATGGAAAAAAGAAGAAGGGATAACAATTACAATCTCAGTCCCGGACAAAAACACAAGAATCAAAAATCATTACATATAACGAGCAAAACAATACCAACTACTCACAGCTTTGCATTTTGCAGATAACACCATTCGCACTTCAGCAACATAAGTAATCAATCAGTAAACACAGCATATTCCACGTCAAACATGGATATATCTTCCAAAAAGAACACAACTAGAATCACCCCTCCAAAAAAAAATAATAGAAAATTCTAGGATCTTCTACGATCTAAAAATTTACTTGAATTGTGATGAAAAGGTGGAAAACTGATGAATCAAAGCAGCAAAAATCCAACATTCAAGTGATAGAGATGGAAAATCCCAAAGAGATTACTATACTCTGTAGATTTTTGGTGCTTGCCGAAGTGACGAGCAGACCTCGTTATCAAACTCTCTCCCCGAGACATCATTCGACGAAATCAGAATCGACGGAGGGCTGCGACAATTTGAGGACGATGCAATCTAGTTGGGTAGCCTCTGCTCCATGCTCGTACAGATCGCACCGTCGCGCCGGCGAGAGACCTATGTGAAGCGAATAATCCTACGCCTTTTCATTTAAACACGAGCCAAATCTAAGATCTATATCATTCGCTATCAATTTCGGCTTCCAAGGAAGCCAGTATTGGCATTGGAGTGGACTGGTGTTCAGTTGTGTAGGGTTTAGAATTTAGATCGTTGTTTAGGGGTTAGGGAATAGGGTTCAGTTTTTTGGGCTAGGGTTTTGTGACCAGGCATGGGCAAATACGATAATAGCCCCTATAGATATATTACATGATGATATACTGCTGAGAGGGCATTTCGGTAATATAATTTACCAAATTAACCCCTACATATCACTACATAACTAGTTACTATTTGAAAGGGTATTTTCGATATAAATCATGGATCGAGTTCGAATTCAAGTAAAAATCAATTAAATTACAGCGTGTATAGACTAATCCAATCGTCGTATCCAACGGTCAAAATTGTTAAATGAATTATACAATGTTGATTTAGCTCCTCGAGGGTTCTGATTATAACACGACGAATAAACATTGTCTACGTACTAAACTAGCTAGTAGACATATGATAAGGTTGAAGCCTTTGCAAAACTATATCGGTAGTATATAATTCAATTAGCAATTTTAACCGTTGGATACAACGATTGGATTAGTTTATACATGCTATAATTTAGTTGAATTTTTTTTACTTGAATTCGACCTCAATCCATGATTTATATTGAAAATACAATTTCAAATAGTAACTAGTTTTGTAGTGTATATATAGAGGTCATTTTGGTAATTTTGAGAGCTATTACCAAAATGACCTCTATACATGTACTACATAACTAGTTACTATTTGAAAGGGTATTTTCGATATAAATCATGGATCTAGGTCAAATTCAACTAAAAAATTGAACTAAATTATAGCATGTATAGATTAATTCAATCTTCGTATCCAACAGTCAGAATTGTTAAATGATTATATACAACCGATATAGTTTCGCAAAGGCTTCAACTTCATCATATGTCTACTAGTGTAGTAGACTATGTTTATTCGTTACAGTCGAATCGAAACCTTTGCGGAGCTAAATCGACAATTTATAATCATTTATCAATTTTGACCGTTGGATACAATAATGAAAACATATAATCATTTAGCAATCGAAGCCTTTGCAGAGCTAAATGATGGTTTGATAACGTTTTTCTTCATGACTCAATGATAATGAAAACATTGGAATAAATTACCATCTAGGTTGATCGCTTGGATCGAGGTCAAAATAATATATTTAAATAAATTGACCGTACGATGCGATCGTTGAACAATTGAAACAATGTGGTTAAAATTTCAGCAGGTTTCATCATTATTTCGATCTCGATCCGTAATGTAAAACGTAATGGTCATTTATGCCCCTATTTTTTATTTTAGATAATTTTGTCTTATCAGTGACTTCAACAATTCAATTTTGACTCTCCTTGCATCCACGACATCGTGATTATTTCTCTGTGCATAGGTATCACATTTCACTTTCATAAATGGACGTGTGATAGCGTTTCTCTTTAAGACTCCTATATAATGAAAATTGGGGAATAAAAAACCGTCGGGGTTGACTGTGTGAGTCGAAGTCCAAACTATGACCAAACTGGCTCAAATTTTTACACTACGTATAAAATAGTTATATGTTCCCATCCTACGGTTCCTATTTTAATATTCAATTTGCTTCTAAATTTTTTACTTTCAAAGGAGCTTACTAGTTAAAAGCATTGACTAAGTTATACAACACTAGTAGGCATATCACCAGTTTATTCATTCGGTCGATACGAATTAGCGATTTTGCTAATATAGATTATTTTTAGTGAATATAGGCGTCATAAGATGACCATGCATATTTTAAAATAATTATTCAGACGATCGACCTATTTATTTTTGAGTGTATCGAATCAATAATTTTATTCCAATAAAAAATAAATAGTTGGGTGATCGAAAAAAATATTTAAAAATATGCATGGTCATCTTATGGCTCCTATATTCACTAAAAATGTCTTATATCAGGAAATTTACTTATTTGTATGGACGGAATGAACAAATCGACGATATGCCTACTAGTGTTATATAACTTAGTGAATGCTTTTAACTAATAAGCTCCTTTGAAAGTAAAATTTTTAGAAGCAAATGGAATATTAAAATAGGAATGGTAGGATGGGAACATACAACTATTTTATACGTAGAGTAAAAATTTGAGCCGGTTTGGTCATCGTTTGGACTTTGATCCACACAGTCAACCCCGATGGTCCTTTATGCCCTGATTTTCATTATATAGGAGTCTAAAAGAGAAACACTATCACACATCCATTTGTGAAAGTGAAATGTGATACCTGTGCACAGAGAAACCAATCACGATGTCGTGGATGCGAGGAGAGTCAAAATTGAATTGCGAAGGTCGCTGATAAGACAGAGTTAGAGAAAATAAAAAATAGGGGCATAAACAACAGTCGCGTTTGATCTAACTGATCGGGAGCGAAATCATGACGAAACCTGGTAAATTTTATCCATATTTTTTTAAATTGTTTAACAATCGCATCATACGGTCAGTTTATTAAAATACATTATTTTCGGTCTCCATCGGCTGAGTCAAACGCGACAGTAGTTTATGCCCTTATTTTTTATTTTTAGTAATTTTGTCTTATCGAAGACTTCAACGATTCAATTATGGCTCTCCTCACGTCCACGACATTGTAATGGGCGCCTCTATGTGCAAGTATCATATTTCACTTTCATAAATGGATGTGTGATAGAGTTTCTCTTTGAGACTCCTATATAATGAAAATTGGGGCATAAATGACCGTCGGGGTTGACTGTGTGGATCGAAGTCCAAACGATGACCAAACCGGCTCAAATTTTTACACTAAGTATAAAATAGTTGTATGTTCCCATCCTACCATTCCTATTTTAAAATTCCATTTGCTTCTAAATTTTTTACTTTCAAAGGAACTTATTAGTTAAAAGCATTCACTAAGTTATACAACACTAGTAGGCATATCGCCAGTTTGTTCATTCCGTTGACACGAGTTAGCGATTTTGTTAATATAAGACATCTTTAGTATATATAGATGACCGTGCATATTTTTAAATATTTTTTTTGATCACCCATCTATTTATTTTTTATTTTTGAATGTATGAAATCGACAATTTCATTAAAAAATTTCACTCGAGTATGTCGATTGAGGTCAAAATGGTCACTGAATTGGGTCAATTTTTTTTGGACAGTTCGAAATAGTCGATAGGTCTAATCGTATGGTTCACTTTTCTGATTTTTATTTTTAAACTATTAGTAAATTTTTCAAACAATTATATCATATTTTAATCAATCAATGATAATCGGGAGACGAATTTGTTGTTGAAGTTTTTTTGTGTTCAATAATTTCAAAATAATATAGACGTCAAAATGGGTATGTGAAATTTTTCGTTGAATTTTTCGAAATTGTAACTAATTTGTTTTATTTTTCGAAAAGATTGGAATTACAAAAAATCGTAATAACAAAAATATATTTTGGTGCATCTAAGCCGTCCAACATTTTTTTTTTCTTTTCTCACGAATTTTCTGGGGCCGTGGATTTCATCCTCACTGAACGACGTCGTTCGACGTCTTCGTCGTCCGGTGTTCTCGTTGTCCGACGTTCGCATCGTTCTCGTAGTCCGCATCGTTCTCGTCGTCCGACATCCTCCACCATCGACCGACTTCAACCACTTTTCACCGCCACCTCCATTCTCCTCCTCTTCTCGCCGTCACCATCACCGACGCTTAATCCTCCGAGACTAATGATGAAGCTCTCGGGTTTCTGAGGAAGATCGCCAAATCCTTCATCTTCTAGCTTCGAGTCTACTTGTTGGAAGAAGGAGAGAGATTGGTGGCCGACTGAGCTCTAGGTGCCCAGAGCAGAGCCGGTGCCGGCGACGACGGTCAACAGTGGAGCTTCGGCAAATGGTTGACTTTTTGGAATTTTGGGGAGTTTTATACCGTTTTACTCGTAATCGCGTCCCGTTCGTAGTCTTGAGGTTTTTGAGTTGATTCGAGTATTCGATTTTGGGGCGAGGGTTAATTGGGCATATTTTATGAATTTTGTTATCCTCGTCGATATTTCGAGCGATACGTCTTTTGAGAACGCGGGGTTCTCGATGTATTAGCTCCATATGTCGTAGCTCAATATGTATTGATAGGATCCCTGCTATTCAGGTGATCGAGATAGAGCATTTGGCGAGAGATCTTCCGCTGGACCTTAGGGCTAGATTTGCTCTGTGAGTGGACATTTTATTTTCACAGTTGAATTGCGAGTCTTGATTTATACATTTTATGAGTATATATTTATGATTATGCATTTACGTTATGCATTTATGATTATGCACTTTACGATTATGCATGTGCATTGAAAGGATTTATGATTTGGTTTACACAGAGTACAGTCTCGGATATAGAGGAATGCATCGATGCTTTGGCTTCTCAACTGATCCCCGAGATGATCCGAGGGGAACAGATATCCTGACCCGAGGTCTTTCAGACTTATATTAATCACGTGTAGGTCTGGGATCCCATGATTAGACTGTACTATGCGGAGGAGTCTATGAGTGACCCCGCAGGATTTTACGTGCATATTTAGGGATCAGGGAAAATGTACCTGGTCGGGATTTTCATATGCATTGACTCGCTTTATGCTTTTATGAGCATATATATTTGGGAAAGACATATTATTATTTTCGTCTACTCACTCTAATGATTTTATTTGTCTTCCCCTGGGATTTTTGGTTTCCTTTGCCCAGTTTGCAGTTTGGGTTCCAGTGTTGCGCGTCGACTGTGGAGGCATAGAGTTCAGATCACCCTTCAGTTTCTATAGGTTTCTTGTTTGACCTAATCGTTGTAAATATTGTATATAAGCGTCGTTCTAAATGCTTATGTTGTGTTTTCAGTCGAGTATACTCCTGAATGGTTCTGGATTTCTTGTAAACCTTTGAGTTTATTATATATGTTGTTGAGAAATCCGGATGGGGAACGGAGCCCCACGGTTTGGCATTTGTGGAATATTCGAAGTGTGTTTCTTTGTAGGTTATAATAATGGTTCATGTGTTTTCAATGTAAACTATGGAAGAAAAAAAATTTAAGGTCGTGTTTTCGAAGGGATTTGATTCGGTTTAGGCAACTAAATCGGGGTCGGGTCCTTTCAGTACATGTATAATAGACTTTCTCTATAGTCATGTCATCTAAACATGCTTATCTAAATCAAATAATTTGTTTCAATACTAATCAGGAAGGGATAAAAAAACACACCATTAAAACTGGATGCCAGGATTATTGTCATCGTGGTCACCAAACTGATGAATATACAAAGCTACAAGATTTCAAGTACCCAGAAATAAACCATGAGCCTTTAACCCATTGCAACAACACAATAGTCAAAACTAGTTGAATCGACCCACAACATATTTCAATAAATGAATCAAACCCATGTCATAAAATCATGACCAAGTTCTTTAAACAATCAAAAGGTACCAGGTTTCAAGTGCCCAGATATGAAAGAATCAAGTTATTACCTCAGTGCAACCCCAAAAGGAGGAGAATAAGAGAAAGAGAGAGTGGTAGTGGTAGTTGGTGCTATGTGAATGAGATGCTAATGCTAAAATGTGGTGCTTGATCACAATTGATATATCTGGATATTATACCGTCCAGGATTATAGCACACTCATCTAGCTACATGAATTCTACAAGCAAAGTTAATCTCATCATATGGATACCCAACAACTACCAATGAGCGAAAATCTAAATCACATTCTTTGAAGATTTTCATATGATCATTGTTTTCATATGCATGGCCAAGTTACGTATATAATAACAACAGTCAATAACTATAATCATAGCCAAGTTAAATTCTTACGTACTTCTTAGTCATAAAAATGAATCTGATGCAGCCTCACCAAACAACCCTGCCTTCACATGATTTGATATCAAATCAGTCTAAGACACCATCTCTCAGGCATATTGGCAAACACCTTCCGAGAAGAATCATAGTCACCACAAACACTACAGAAATGCACGAGCGAGTTCTGAGCATATACATCCCACTGAAAACAAATCTTCACATGCAACCACACCATGAATCTGTCTGCCCTCTCCTTTCCTCTAAATTTAACACAGCTCTTCAAAACCACCGAAACTGTACAATTATTTGGCAAAAACCCAATCTCTAGAGGCGTGAACGAATTCCGCGTGAATTCTAAAGAGAGAGAGAGAGAGAGAGAAGATATTTTGGTAAAAAGGAGAAGGTGTAGTTAGCAATATTAGTGTTTAAAAAGTAAACTAGAGGTATGATAGTACAGGAGGTACATATATCGATTTTGGAGGTGTGAATAGACGAATCCAAAAAAATAAACTAAAATAAGTATTGGAAAGACAAAATACTTCTAAAAATAAACGGAATATTATTTTTTTAACGCACGTTTGAGATCGAATGACCAATTTGAGAATGAAACATTAGCGTGAGTGACTATTTTAAAATATGTCATTTGATAAGACCAAATTGTCATTTTTGACAAAAATTAATGACCATTTATATAATTTTGCCAAATTATTAAATCATTCTCCTCGTTAATTTATTACCCCGGCCCCCCCAAAATCTCCCCATTAATGGGCCGGCGACCCGATCCGATTTGAAGTTATTGAGCCCAAACCGGCTAATCCCCTAATTCGCTTTTCCCCAAAATTTGAAATTCCAATCGGCTAATCCCTCTCCTTCAGTGTTTCATTTTCAAACACCCAACAAAAACCCCCCGCGCTCTCTCTCTCTCTCTCTCAGTTGGTCATGGCCCAAGTGTGAAGAAGAAAGATGACGACGACGACGCGAGAGAAGCAGTGGTTGCAGATCTACGAGAGGCAGCGATGGATTATTAACCAGGCCAAGCAGCAGGCTTTCCTCTTCGACCAAGACCTCGCCTCCAAACTCTTAATTGACGGAATTGCCCCTCCTACTTGGCTCTTGTCCTCCGCCGATCCCACCTCCGACGGTACTCGCTCTCCCTCTCTCTCTCTCTCTCAGTTTCGCATTTTTCTAGCCCTAGACCAGTTTCAATTTCGCGATGAGTGTTTATGTAATTTCTACAGTTCATGTTAATTCTCTCTTAGATCGGTTTGTCCTTCTGTTTCTGTAACTGTACTCATATGAAATTGCAATTTTTAACAACTGTAAAGTGTCCTCGTTTTGCATTTGGTGTTCGGAGACCTATTTCCATGGCTTATTTAGGACTCATTTTGTTTGGATCATCACAGTGTTGGACCATCATGAGCTGATTTCAGGATTTTCGCTCCCTCGGGGACGCCCTGGGGTCCCTTTTAGTGGTAGTTATTGCTCCGTGT
The DNA here is from genome assembly GCA_946800695.1 of Geum urbanum. Taxonomy (NCBI): domain Eukaryota; kingdom Viridiplantae; phylum Streptophyta; class Magnoliopsida; order Rosales; family Rosaceae; genus Geum; species Geum urbanum. Next base: position 10,570,521 of record OX327015.1, read on the forward strand.
TCGACAAGCCAGCTGCTACAGCTCACCACACGTATTGTTTGTGCTCAGAAGATCTTGGTCTGAATCGAGATGGCGATGTTGGAGGCGAGGTATCGGATTCGCCAAAGTTTCCGATCAGTAATGGTGGATGTGCTTCTAATGGCGTTGCTCAAGATCGTGGAAACGGGGATCCTGTAGGTGAAAGGAATGAAAGAGTCTCAGACGTTCACTGTCACTCGGCTTCAACGCCAGCTACAGGTGCACGAGAGGGTGTATTGAATTTGCCACAGTGTGCCATTAATTATGTGGGGTGTGTTTCTGATGGTGGTGTTTCACAAGATCAGAAGGAGCAGAATCCTTGTGGTACGTCTCCACAAGATCAAAGGGATGCAAATGTGTCAGACAGTTACCATGACCGAGATTTTTCACTGGCTAGAGTTCAAAGATCTAAGTCGAGACAAAGGGCTCTGGCAATTCGAAATAGTACACAGAAAGGCTGTTTACAGGATAAGGACAATGCTAGTGGTTATGCTGGTGAAACTATTAAGTGTGGGATATCTGCGTCACAGTCTGAAAATGTTGATGAATGGAATGATAATCATTCTGTAGTTGAAAAACCAAAGATTGGAGAATATCAGAGTCCGGAAAATGGTATTGACGTCTGCTCTGGTAGAATTACTAGATCTAGAAGCTCTGGCCATCAGGAGAACTCTTTAAATGTCAGTGGCTCGCCTTGTATTGGCAGGATAAGTGGTGATATAGCTGTTGATATTGGTAATATGGAAGAGTCCTGTTTAAAAGGACTTTCTACTCCTGCTAGTAAGAAGATGATACAAGGCACTTCTTCAGTAATGATGCCTCTTTCCTTCATGCATGAGAGAGACAAACCTGAAGAAGGAATCACTATCAGTACTCATGAAAATCCCAACCCCTCCCTGGAAATGAATCTCCTGGGGAATTGTGATGTCTTGGTGAAAGAAATGGAGGCCCAGAGCGGTTTAGTTGAAGCCCTTGAAGAGGAGTCAAGTAAATCAAGGCGAGCATCAAATGGAAATGTGGTCTCATTTGTAGAAGAACCATATAACTCTCTTGAGGATGCAGTTGCTAATACTTACTTAGAAAATGGGGAATCCCCAAAACAGAAATGTTATGTGGTAGGTGATCGAACTCCCTTGCACGTGGACTGGGATGGTTTGGCTCATAGCTCAGTAAAAGAAGTACAGAGATCTAAATTATCTACTGTTAATGCTGCAAAAACAACCGAGCTGGTGTCAGAAGACTGTGCTGTGGAATCAGATGCCCTGTGTAGTCCTCAAATATCAACAGATGTTGAATTCGCCGTGGTCTCTGGACCTGGTACTCATAGAATCATAGATACAGGGAATCTTGAAGTTGAGAACCCTTACGCTACCTCTAGGGATGAGATGAGGAGTAACTCGGCTGCTCAGTCTAGTATAAGTGCACACGTTTCTCCAAAGTATGAAGAAAGGAGCATCTGTGATGACAGAGAGGTAGGATGTTTTGAATCAACTGAATTCAGGATTACAGAGAATTCCAGAGGAAACAGTCATAGCTATTCTATTGAGGGCACATCATCTAAGCATAAACGGAGAAAGATTGAGGATCAAAGAGTTCATGACCTGTCTGCTTCAGGACCCTTGAGAGTAGACGATTTTCAAACTGTCAAGAAAGATTCAATGTGTCCGAAATTGGAAGGACAAGAACACAGTCCTCAGGGGTTACGTTATTTCCAAGTACATTTAGCTTCTCAGGACAATGATAGGAAATCAAATAACAGTATGAGTCCTGTCGAAGAAACACATCTGAATGAGGATGACTTGGTAGAGACGTCTGAATCTTCTCTCGTGGCACAGAAGCAAGAGGTACTCATTTTCTTCTGTTCATTTTAGCCAAGCCTTTGTGTTGTTGTTATTCTATTGGTAATACTTTGTTTTGGTGTTTTGTGTTTTACTGTCATACATAAGACAGATGCTATTTGTTTACATCTCCTTATGCATAATAATGCTTTACAGGGTGAAACCGGTAGGGAAGAGATGGATAGTAGTCCAAATGTTCCGTTCACTTTTCTTCATGAAGAAATAGAAGCATCAGTTTACTCACGTTTAACCAAGCAGGCTTCTGGACATCCTGAAGATTCTTTAATGGAGGAAACAGGAGTTACACATCCAACTAGCATCAACAATGATGTAGGAAGCCAGTGCTTGAAGGAGAACCCATCTTCTTTACATATTCAGGATGATTTGAGACTAAAACGTGCTGGAAATTTGTCTTGGGCTGGAAGATCCATGCAGGCAGAGAGAGATGATTTTGGAGGGACAAGCAAATTTTCAGAATTGTCTGTTGGCACTCCACTTGTGAAATCCTTGGATTTGATTAGTGCTGACAACGCAATGCCTGTACTTGAGAAGTTCGTTATGAAAACAGATGATGAGCCGCAAAGCATTGCTGTAGAAGGAATTAACTATGATGAGTGGAACCTCTCAAAGACTGCAGTAGAACATGCCAGTATTCTGGAGCAGCTTTGCAAGTCTGCTTGCATGCAAACACCCGCAGCCTATTCTTCAGCTTCATATGAGCTGGATAAAGTTGAGCTGGATAAAGCTCCAAATCTGCTTCGATCTGTCCCTAATAGGGTTTCGGAGCATGTAGATCCGAGCACCATCCTTACTTTAAAAGATAGTGTCAATATATTAGAGAATGGTTTTAGTTGTTGGAAAGAGGAAGTTGGCCCAGCCTTTTGTGGGCGGTCTAATTTTGATTGTCTACCAAGTTATAGTGGGCAGTCGGGTTGGGATATTAAGAAACCTTATTCCTCTCCTGTGGGGAAACTTTGGGATAGAGTTTCTACGAGCTCTAGCAGTTCGGGAAATCGAGTGAGCTCTATTCCAGAGCTTCCCTGTATTAGTGAAGAAAATGAGAATAGTGATGAAGTGGCTGATACTTTTCAAGATGGCATTGTTTCAGCAGTGTTAGACAGTTCTACAAAAAGACCACCACTTGCAGACATTACAGATATCCCCAAGCCTCCTGCTTCAGTTTTGAAAGCTGTACCACATGCTGATAGATTTAGTCTAGATTCGGTAAACACCGAATTCAGTTTAACAGGGACTCACAAGAGCGTCAAAAAGAAGCTTGGAAGAAGGTATAACAATAAGGAAAACCAGAGTGTATCACGAGGAACAAATGATATTGAGAGGGCCACAGGATCACTTCAGAATCAGTCCAGCAGGCCAAAATTCCCTGGCGAAACCAGTTTGAGAAAAGGAGGCCCTAGTTTCTCTGAGCTAGAGCCTAAGCGTAACAATATTGTTTCCAATATTAGTTCCTTCATTCCACTTGTGCAACAGAAACAAGCAGCTGCAGCCTTACCAGGTAATGTCTTGCTAGTCATTTAGTTGAGCAAAATGGTTTATCTCTTGTGATAACAAGAAAAAATATTAGATTTTCTCCAATGTGCTAATTTATGTAGTTTTATGCCAATCGCTCTACATTTTACAAGTAGATGTCAAGTATGGATTGGAGTCTGGGTCATAATGATATGCAGACAGCAGTACAGTGGTTATGGTTTATGAATCAGGGACTATTATGTGAACTAAAGAGCATATGTCAGAATCCCAATGTAGAGGTTTATGAATAGTCCCATTTTATTATATAGAGGTTTATGCTAAGTTTGCTAACTCAGCATGATATCTGCTGGATTTTCTGGTGTCTTTCTTCCTCCAAATCCAATAGTTTGAGCTGGTTGTGCTTTTAATAGGGAAGAGAGACATAAAAGTGAAGGCCCTGGAGGCTGCTGAAGCTGCAAAGCGTCTTGCAGAAAGAAAAGACAATGAACGTAAGATGAAGAAGGAAGCTATGAAGGTTGAGCGAGCAAGAGTGGAGCAAGAGAATCTGAGGAAGTTGGAGTTGCAGAGGAAAACAAAAGAAGAGGAGAGGAAGAAAAATGAGGCCGATATGGCAGCAAAGAAGAGACAAAGGGAAGAGGATGATAGAAAGGAGAAGCACAAAAAAAGGATACGTGTTGAAGAAGGGCGGAGGGAACAGAGAGAACATGAAGAAAAGTTACGAGCAGAAAAAGGAAAGAAAGAAATAAAATGCCTGGCCATTGTATGAATCTTCTTGCTCCGACTCGTCTTCTGATTTGTATGACATAGTTATTTAGCAATAACAGTGAATACGTGGCTGTCTTATCTAGGATGGAAGAGGACGCCAGAGTAAGGATGCAAAAGGCAATACTTTCCATCATAAGGTGGACAATGAAAGGAAACATGAAACTTTCAGGAGCATTTCAGAGATTGATCCTAGGAGTTCCTGTGTATCAGCAACTAATTCTGGAAGAGGAAGTGCTGTCCATAAAGATTATAGCGGCTTTGGTAATGTTCATCATACAGAAGAGGTAAATTCTAATGTCTTGAAGTTTTTGAAGTTCTAATGCAGACTAGTATGCTTTTTATCCTCTGTTATAATACCAGCATTGGATTTTTTACTCTTTGAGTCCATCACCTCTCCTATCTTATTGCAGGATTGTTTTCTTGTGTAAAAAGTGAACTTGGGGGGGGGGGGGGGGTGAAATTGGCACCCCCTTTTAGACACTCCACACCCCCATTCAATAGTTGATATAAGTAAATTCTTTATCTCATAAAGAATCCAAGCAGTTTTAGACATGGTGACCTATTATCGTGTGAGGCTGCTGCATTATATTATATAATGACTTTTTTTTTCAGAAAGCAGCTATATGGTTAAAATTGGCATATATCTGTGATTTGATCCTGTATATCTCTCTTTTAGCTTTTAAGCTAGGTAAGATTTACTTTAATGCTTAGTTTGTTTTCCTCTCTAAACTCGATTGAAAGTGATGTTGTAATGGAAACAAAATAGAGTAATACAAAAGAAGTAAATGAAAAAAGGTTCAAATCATGTAGGATAGTTTGGGCAGAACAGAATTATTATTGCTTGTACTTATATTGAAAATTAAAAGGGGGTGTGGAATGAAAAAGGGGGTGCCAATGGAAATACATTTACGAAACTTTTGTATGACTACATTTTTTGTGCATATACTTTGTCTCTGCACAGCCGCATGCTGATACCTATTGTGGTCTTCAAGGTACAGCGTGATTCAGTCAAAGGCATAGAAAATGAAAAGTTGGTCCCAAACACAGGTCGGGAACAGTCGTATGATATTTCTCCATACAAAGAATCAGATGATGAAAATGAAGAAGATGATGATAGTATAGTAAATAATAAATTCATTCCTTCTTGGGCAAGGTATGCATTTTAAATTGTTGATGTGTCTCTTGAATTGCAAAGATTGTTTAATTTTTGGATCTGTCATTTCTCGTTATTTATTAGTTGCTGTTTGCTTTCTGCAGCAAAAATTGCCTGGCTCTGGATTCTTCTCGGCAGAGTAGACTATACCCAGAGGTGTTCTTCCCTCCAGAAAGCTTTTGCAATGTATCTGAAGGTACTCTAATGCTTTAAAGCCATATGATCTGAATGAATTTTTTAATTTGTACTGCTAGTTAATTAGCAAGTAATGCTTTGACTAATAAAAATATGCTCATTTGCAGTTCTGATGCCTCAAAAATATCAGCTACAGTAGCGGCAAACCAATTGCATAAAATGTGCCCAAGCTTTGTTGAATACACACTTTCATCAATGGGACATGAGAGCTTTTGTGTCAAGAAGAGGTATGCTATATTTATCTTTCTTTCCATGTGGAGTGCCAATTTCAATACCTGATTACTGTATTTCACCAATAGAATTGGAAGAGCCTTACATTTGTGCTGATAGTTATCGAAGCTTTAGTTCAATGCATGCTTTTCTTTTCTACTCATTAATGCTCATTAAATGTAGGCTAAATTTCACTTTAGAGAATGTAACATGCTCTTAGTTATCGCTTGCCAATGTCATGTCAAACGTGATATATAATTGGAGAAAAATCAGAGAAGTGTTTGTAATGTTTGGTTCTTATTGAATTTGGCAGATTTGCGATGACTGTTTTGAGACACTGATTCCTTTCAAAGCTACTTATTAGTTGATATTTTAGAAATATTGTGATGTATAGGATTCAGTTGCAGTACTGTTGTCAGATGTTGAGCAAACTTGCTGTAGTTAAGAAATAAGAAGTATCACCCAAGCTGTTGAGTAATTTCCTAAAATATGTTGAAGGCTTGAAGCAGCTTTTCAATCTTTGTCTTTGTTTGTTTCTATTATTTTCCTTTTTCACCTACATTGGAACTCTTGAGCTAAATCAGACTAATCATATCTTATCCTTGTACGGACGAGTAGCAGATTTTCACTTGTGTCTCGAAACAGTATACTAATCCTTTCAACCGCTTCAGAATTAGAATGTAGATACAGTAGTAGTTTGTTAAGCTGCCATCTACGGGAAGACTCAAACATTACGAGTAGTTCTTTCGTGAACCCCAAACATTCACTTGGGAACTCTATTCACGTGATAAAGCAAAATTTCTCAAAGAGTACAACAATCACTCACCATACACAGTGAGCCAAGTTTACAATAACACCCAAACATTGTAGGCCATGCGAAAGAACGCAAGAAGAGGAAGACAATCAGCTTGACTTGGAAACCCAAGCATATTTTACGTTCCTGCAATGCAACTCTTCTAGTCCACAATTCAACAAACTAGACCGAGTCTAAGATGATGATTACTTAAAGCAAAGTGTTAGTGCCTGTCCCGTTCCCTTGACTTTTCAGCAAAAGATAGTCGATGCCTAAACTCCGCACCGCACCTCAAGTCTTGAAGCATCCCTTTCTGTCAATTTTCGACATTATTTAACATCACATGCAATTGACAAATAATTTAACCTGTTTAATGAATATAGATTGGAGTTTGCATATTGTGACAAGAAATTTTTCTACATGACCGTCTGTCCACATGAGATTTTTGACGCTCCATTACTATTTTGACACGTATATATGCATAGTTCTAGACTTAACATCGTCAAAATTTTCTCAGTCCGCTCTTATTTTCAACCAAGTTATCAACTCGTTTATCCCAGATTATCTCACAGTGTTTCAATCTTAACTTCATGTCGACGATTATCGAACGCTGCCGATTTGATGTCCCGGAAAAACCCAAACCATATAGATCAATCAATGATGACATATTGAGGTATCGCCGATCAATCTAAGTTGATTTTCAAGTTTTGGTGATGGCACTCGATATTCTGAACAAACCTGAACCATGGTGATACCCAAATTTATTTTCAATCAGCTAATGATCTCTAGTTTCTCAACATACCTCGATACATATCGGGATGTTAGACGAACAAAAGAGAAAACCCAAAACCATATGGATTGTGCCCATGAGTTTAAGGAGAAATGGAGAATTGTAATTGACTTTGTAAATGGTCAATAATAGATTGTTCTTGGAATCCAAGTCTCGAAGAAACATAAGAAACAAAAAGATCGATTAGAGAAAGTTACTTTTTGGATGAAGAATGTACATAACCTGACTAATTGTCCTATCCCCCTCATAATTGTATCTCACAGCCAGCATAACAACACTCATTGACAAGGGGCCTACAACTTCGATGATCAACTCGAGTTCTATCTCGGCGTGGTTATCACTTATGCGCCCGCCAGGAAACCCATCAGGAAACACTTTAACAAAAGAGTAAGAACACTGATCCTACATTGAAGAATTGGTAAGAGCTCTGATCTCAACCACCTTTATAAACCTGGTGGTTTAGCATTAATAGTACGCATTCATTACATTTTTTATGCTGTTACTCTGTTTACATCATATCTCGTTTCTGACTTAAGCATCGGAGGGTTGAAGGCCGGCACACCCAGTCTCTCATTGACGGTTGCCATTCTTAGCAGCGAGAACGATTGTACAAGAGCTATCGTAAAGCATTAGTGAAAGCAAGAGCAAGTAATCAACTGAGAGCGAGAGCGATAAGACAAAGCGATATCGATACGGCGACAACGGTATAGATCAAGATCAAGCGACATTGGTGTACGGCGTCCGCAATAGATTTGTAATAGTTTCATCCATTCAATATCAATTACCCCTTTGTGGTTTTGGATATTAACATTGACGTCGTCTGTGGGAATCCACATCGGAAATTTTTTTCTAAACCACGAAGCATACATCGAGCGACGAACATGGATACCTATTTGACACTAGGCATGACACCGAGCACTCAGTGAGAACTCCTTCACTAAACGCACATTACGAATGAGAACAACGAAGAGCCTGCCTTCGTACAACGAGTAGGAAAGCGGCACACTACTAGGGATCAACAGGCGTCAGTCGACACCGAAAGACGAGCCAACGACATGGAACTGCAATACCAGTTGGAAATGCAGAAGTGCACAGAGCTCGAGAGAGCACGAGAGTTTGAGCACCATCAGTACAATCTGAGTCAAGGCTGGGGGCCGTTGAGCAGAGACGACTTAACTCGTAATCCACGGTGGACTCCCTGAGCATGGAACCTCACCAGGTGATCCGCCAGAGAGAGGTGGTCATTTGGTCACCCTTGCGTCCTTAGCAGCTGCAGAATGCGGGACCACCACCGGTACCGGAAAGGCTACAATGGAACCTCTAGTCGGAATCGAACAACGTGGCATGCCAACCTGATCTGCCTGTCTGGAGCAAAGTTCTAAAATGCGCTAGGTGGAATTAGACGGTGGAGTTACTGCTTACCGCCTAGAAGTTTAGGCGAAGTTTAATCAGTAATTAGGTGGATTATTTTATGTATATATATATATTTAATTAATTATATATTTATATGGTATATTATAACATGAATAATTAAGAAAAAATTATAAAAAAATGTCATAAAAATACATTGACTCAAAAATATTGTCATAATGTCATCAAACAACAACTCAAAAGTTCAAATTCAAAAAAAAGCATAAAAGAAGAAGTGATAACTTTTTCAAGTGAAATGATCACTCGAAACCGTCGAACTCATACATGTCATCATTTATTTCATCTGCAGTATCATCTTCGGACTCTTGAACATTATCATCAAGTTCTCTAATTGCTCCCTCTTCAACAATAACATCTCCATCCAAAGTAAGATTGGACTCAAGATCTTTATCATCAACATTTTCAAGTAGCCATCCTTGTGCCTTACAAGCGTCATTAGCAAGAAGTGGATCTCTTGCTTTTTTCTTCTTATTAAGGATCTTAGCATTAAATTGCACATAAACAAGATCGTTCAATCTTGTTGTTTCAAGCCTATTTATTTTTTTGGTATGCGTCTAAAAATTATGGAAAATAATTATATGAGTTAGTTTTATAACTTTATTCATTAAACTAATTATAAACCAACATACAAAACATTACTTACTCCTTCAAAAGTGCTCCAATTTCTCTCACAATCGGATGAACTTATAGTCAAAGAGAGAATCTTTATAGCCATCATTTGTAATCTAGGTGCATCACTTCCATAATTGCACCACCATGTAACTAAAGAGACAAAAGCATAATGAATAAGCAAAAAATATAATCATCATTTCACACTAACTCATAAGTGAATAAGAAAAGAGTAATTTACATACCCGGATCTTTAGTTTCACCAATCATTTTCTATGCCCTCTCGGCATAAACTTTTCCAAAAGTCCCTTGTTTCGATCTATACTTGGGTAAATCTACATTTAACACCACATTTTGTCTTTTGTCATCATCGGGAAAGAACTTCTCCACACACTCAAACATTGCATCCATAATAGGAGCCGGAAGAACTCTACAAAATTCAAGCTTGTAAAAATAGTAAGGGTTCAAGTGATAACCCACCAAATGCAATGAACAATCAATTCTTCTGTTACCTTTCCTTTCAATTGAATGTAGGATAGGATCAACCAAATTCGCTTGACCGTTGAACACGCTTTTAATTTCTTCCTTTGCTTGTTGTAATTCTCCATAGACAAATCCCATTGAGGGTGTGTCTCCATCAACAATGCATAGCACTTTAACTAGAGGAGAAAACACTCTTAAGCAAGTTGAAACCCCACCCCAAAAATTAGGGCTCACCACTGTACTATAAGCGGCTTTCCCTTTTTTTGTCTTGGAGTGTTTGTACTTATCCCAATCATCACTAGTAACCATAGTCTTCAATTCAACTTTCTTATCATGTAAGCTTTGTATAGTTAGAAAAGAAGATGCAAACCTTGTAGCTCCAATCCTCACTAGATCTTGCTCACCCGTGACTTTTCTCATCATTGCCAATGTCTTGTGATGTGCATACACAAAGATAGTAAAGACTTTTGCCTTATCAATAACACTTTTGAATCTTGGTTGGTTGCCAATATCTTTAAGCATAAGGTTGATAGTGTGAGTGGCACATGAAGTCCAAAATATATTTGGTCTCTTCATCTTCAACAATTTCGCCGCTGCCATGTTGTTAGTAGCATTGTCCGTCACAACTTGAACCACACGTTGAGACCCAATTTTTTATATGCACTCATCAACATACTCAAAAATATATTTTCCGGTGTGTGCATCTTTAGAAAATTCCCTAGAAGAATCAAATGTAACACTTTCTTTGCTATGAACACAAAGATTCTTGATACTTCTTCTTTTACGATCGCTCCATGCATCGGTCATGATAGAACGACCATTTTTAATCCACTCTTCTTCATGCTTCTTGAGTAACTCTTTTGTTCTCTCAACCTATTTTTTTTAACAATGGCTCTCTTAGTTGATATTGGTTTGGAGGTTTGTATCCCGAGCCAAATTTACCAACTGCTTCTACAAACCTCAAGAAGCTATCACAATCAATAGCATTAAAAGCTACACCGGCTTCATACATCCATCTAGCCAAAAATTGATGCACCTCTTGTGTTCTTTCCTTGAAAAGTGCTTCATTGATATTTGGTTGCTGCATCTTTGTTTGTTGACCTTTAGCTAACAAAGAATCCAGATCAATTGGGTTGGCAAACCTATCCATAGGACCAAGAGAATGCGTCTTTGATGCCTTTGATGAGTTTGATCTTTTCCCTTCAACTACATCTTCTTCATCAAGTTGAATTTCTTCTCTCACTTCTTTTTCATGCACTTGTTGTTGTTCTTTTTGTTCTTCACTTCTTCAAGTGCCGCTAAAACTTTGGCTTTGTCACCATTCGAAGCTTTTGGACACTTTGATACATTTGCACCAACATGAGCAATGTGTTGCTTCAATCTTTATATGCCGGCGTTGGAAACATGTCTACACAACAAGCACTTGACTTTATCCTTCTTATTAGGATCAACCAAGTCTGCATAATTCCATCCAATATCATTTGAATGACGTTTCAAAGATACGGAAGGAGTTTCCGATATTGCAACGGATGCAGAAGAAGAAGACATCGGATTCAGATTACTTGTCATTTCACTTAATTCACAATTCAAATCATACAATTTTTGAATTATACAAATCATTGAAATCATACAAATACAACAAGTCAACAAGCTAATAAGAATTTACCTAAACAAGAATCATACAAATTAAATTGTAAGCAACTTTAGTCTCAAGATAGTTTTATACAGCTTATAGAAGAAGAGAAAGCAAGAAATTTAGAGGCAAGGAAGCTATTTATGTCCCAAGCTATTTAGTTACATTGCCAATTTTTTTTGATAAATTTGGTTCAGAGTTTATGTATAATAGTGCTACCGGTGCTAACTCAAACAATTGATGCTCTTTTTGGGTGGCAGATCCCCTTAGGACTCCCTTGAATTGGAGGACAAGATTACAAATAGCAGTTGGTGTGGTGGCAACATTGGTATGTGATAAATCAAAGTTAATCGTCTTAATGTGTGGTCAGAACTCAGAATTTCTGCCTAATGCTATTAACTTATTATACACATCTTATACACTTTACATCATCTTCTGTATCAGATGAATCATGAATGTATTTGTACACTAAAATTCATTTTACTTTTACTTTATTTGTACATAAATCATGAATATATATGATAACTTTTGCTTTTGTACACTAAAATGGATGAATCATGATTATAAACTGAGGACCATTGACTAGTTCTTGCAATGCAGAGAAATGAAAGTTCATCACTGGAGGACCATTAATATTCAAATGATTACAGTAATTTTGGAGCAAAACATTCTGTTATCAATTATTCTTCTATCTTACGTTCTGTAAATATGAATAGTTTTCTATAATTTAATGATTCATATAGAAAGATGTATTTTTTTTTGTTGCAACTCAAAACAGCCTGTTGCTTAGCAAAAATGTCTCCTCTTCTTCCTTTCATCTTCAACGTAACCTAATTTCCCTATATTTTTCTTTGATTGCTGAGTAGCATGCATAGCCATATTATGATTATTATCACAACTCGGCAATGGCTCTTTATATTTTGAATTTGTAATCAACACCAAAATGCTAAGAGCAAGAGCAAGAGCAAAAGCAAAAGTCATCATATATATATGTACACACCTTTTCTACGTTTACACAATGGGTGAGCACAGAAATTGCTTTATCAGTGTGTTCTAATGCTTTGTTTTCTCTTGCTACAGAAATGGCCACTGCTACTGCAACCTCTGAAGGTTTGTATCCCAAGAAGTCAATTCCTGCATTCATTTCCCACACACTACAAACATCAGCCTCTCTCCATTATTAGTACTCAAATTCTCATTACTTCAAAAACAAGTTAGGGGAACATTTGCAGAAATACATTAGCTCATCTATTATAAAGCAATTTCTGTGCTCATCCATTATGTAAACTTATTATACACATCTATTATCATTTGATTGTGCACTAAAATTCTAATGCAGGAATATTTGCTTCTTTTCAATGAACCGCCAATGTTTCATGTCTCTATTAGCTCAACTGCTCAAGTAACATCATGCTAGAAGAAAACTTCAATGCCAAGGTAGTTAGTTTTTCAGCACTCTATAACTCCCTAACTGCCTATTATAGTTTCCAAATGATCAAGAATTTAAGATACTGGTGAGCTAATTTGAGAACTATCTTTCCCATGATCATAATTTTCAGCTAATTTGAGAATGCATATTTAAGGCTTATTCTGTAAAAAATGCATTTTATGTCTGGTCACTCTAGTGCTACACTGCTACTAGTCTACTACCCTTGTATTATTGTGTGAATCTTTCTCAAGACTGGCCGGAGAAGTGAAACACAATGAATTCAAGCTCCAGAACCACTCAATAGCATTAAAGTATCAAAGTAATCAAACACATTGAATCGATATCATAGAATTGAGAGAAATCAACAACCAACATTCACCTAATAGATCGAGCAACAAGCCAACAACAAACCTAAAAACAAGTGAACCACACTGTTTCTACTACTATCCAAAACCAAAACAGATCTGCAAAATGCCAAAATATCAGAGAATTGAGAGAAATCGAATCGAAATCGGCGAAAGAGAATAGGACCTGGTTGAACTTGAAATTGAGTGCTAGCCGAGATGTAGTCGTCGGCGTTCTCTATTACAGCTCGATCTCCGTCTTGACTTTGAACTGGTTCGGCGTTCTCTAATTTGGGTTTTGTTTACTTCTGCAACTCTGCCCGACTGAATTTTTCTGGGTTTCAATTTGGGGCTTTTACACTTGATGCCCAATTCCACCTTTCTCCCGCCTAATCGCTCACCGTCGAATTGGTCTGCCTACATAAAAAATGGAACGTTGGCTTGGTTTTTCTCGCCTAGACGGTGCCTAGGCGGATAAGGCGGCCGTTTTTTGGAACAGAGGTCTGGGCACAACCATTACAGCCACCAGCCCCACTCGAGATCGTGTCGGAAGTTAGGACCATAATTGTGTTTCAATTATGTACCTAACCTTATGCTTAAAGTTTGCCTTCTTGGAATAAAACATCGTTTTTAATACGTTTCCTTGTCATGCTAGAAAATGGAGAGCTTGTGAGGAAATGAGCTAAAAGATGAAAATTAACCACTTTTTGGATAAGTCAAGCAAGTTTCCTAAGCATTGGGAGAAGAAGGAGAAAAATCGAGAAAAGGACGAAAAGTCAACTACCGATCAAAGTCAACTCCAGCCGATCAACGGTCAACTCTGACGGTCAACTCCGGCGACCCCTTGCTGGAATTTTTTAAGGCCCAAAAATTCCAAGTCCAAGCCCACAAGCCCAAGGGAGAAGATATTTTGGTAGAGACATGTGCCACTCACATGCTTGGTGAGTCATCTTTGGACCACTAAGTAAAGCCAAAAATTGTGAATCATGTCTAACCTTAATTTTGAATTATTTGATGCCAAAATTTCTCATCCAAAGCTATAGGGGTCGAGCTCCCCACTACACCCACACACAACTCACCTCATTTCTTAGTTTTTCATAGTTTTAGTCTCTCTCTTAGGCCTCCATCCATACCCAACCCATATAACCATCTCCTCCACCTCTAAAACACCCATTAACACCACCAAAAGGCTTAAAAACCTCCATCACTACCACCATACTTTCATCTACACCATCTTCTCCTAAGCCTAAGATAGGTGACTCAAGTTCTTGGAGCATATGAGCATATTTGGAGTAAGAAGGGAAGGAGAGCTTGAAGAGCTTGGAGCTTTTGGGACTCTTTGGTTATCTCTTCTCCTATTTGTCTCTAATTTATGTATCTATACTCTATCTTAGCTATGGGTAGTGAGTAATTGTCTTTTGGAAGGTTAGGGCTTAGCCCTAGCCAATTTGATGTACACACAACTATGTTTTGAGTTATGGATTTGAATTTGGTTTAGTTTATTACATGTTGTGAATGAGTTTGATAACTTGTGATGTGATTGTGGTATGTTTACATATTTGGACTTGATTCAATGTTTTCATAATCATGTCTTGGCCATGACTAAGTTGAGATGTGTTTAATGAAGCTAAAAATGAACCTAAGTGAATTAGTCACTCACCTAAGGAATATAAGCATGTAAACATGAGTTTGGTGTACACTTAAAAGGTTAGGCTTAAGGGTTGGTTTTCATTGGGCTTGAGCATAGACCAAAGCCTTCTTGAAGTCCAAATGACTCAAGGAGCTTTGGTCAAGCTTACATTGACTCGAAAGGGCTTTTAGCTAATCGTCACTTCTTCTAATTCATGTTCTAAAAGGTGTGGATTAGGAAAGTCATTAGAACATAATTTCATGTCCTCTAATAGGGACTTAGGAAGGAAAGCCATTCACATTCATCATAAGTGATCAAATATTGAGCTCATTAGGCATGTGGTTTGATTAGGATACGATTCGTAATTGAGTTGCATTCTAGTTTTTGTTTTCTTTATACTTGAATGTTGAATCGGAACACTTCTAGTGCCCTAATGGCTTAGGAGGTTTGGTTCACGACCAATGGTGACTCCAAAAGATCACGAATTAGACAAACGCATGTGAATTGGACTAAACTCATAACTTGGACATTGTTTGTACATTGAGTTGACTAGTGGTGATGTCTCTAGCCGACCAAATATTTCCTTTGATTTTCTTTACTTTATTTTTTCACTTTATTTAGTTGGTTAATCAACCAATCAACTCGTATAATCATTCACTGTAATTGCATCATCCTTTGCAATGCGAAGTCTCCAAAGGACTTGGTAATGTAAGATACACTTCCATATTTTCTTTTAGTCTTTGTGTCAAGTTATGTCTAGTTGTCCGTAGTTTTTGTGCTTTTCACTCCGAGCTAAGGAATTTAAGTGCTTAATCCTCGTGGGTTCGACACTCGATTTCCTTTTCTATACTATTACTTGTCCCCGTATACTTGCCGGTGAAGATCGTTCTTGCACTTATGAGTTAGCCAATAGTTTACTAAGTGTGGGAGTATAAATCTTCCAAAAGCTGGCAATACAACAAATGGAGGTGGGAATAGCAGCGAGAATCGCTAGGTTAGAGGCTATGGTACGCCAGCTGGAGCAACCCAAAGCAAGCTACCTTGACTGGACACTGCCAACGGTCAGTGTCTAGCTGTTCTTGACCAAAATCATGCTCCTAGGTCGACACCATTGGCCAAAGTGAAAATTAAGCGATACAGGGGGAAGACGGACCCGTCCCTACACATCGATATTTTTGTCCCACCAACGAACGACAGAGGATACGACGACGTGACATGTTGTTATCTGTTTATGGAAAGCCTCACCAGCGATGCATTGCGCTGGTTCTTTAGCCTACCGTCGAGATCTATCAATTCCTTCCAGGAACTCATTAGGACATTTTTGAAACTGTACATCACATCAGCTAACTGTTTCCTTACTTATAACAAATTATAGGCCGTCCGACAGGAACCATATGAAGGATTGTTTACCTTCGTCCCATGATGGAACACCACCATTGCTAATTGCCGGGACATCACTAGTGATTCAGCCTTCTGCATACTCTGGAATGAGCTCTAACCGGGACTACTAACGTGGATGCTTAATGAGAACCCGACACTCACCTACGATGAGCTATTGGACCGTGTGATGTCACACACCCAACTGGAGCTACAAACCTTTTTCTCTAACCTTACACCGACACAACATGTAAACACTTTTTCTAACACCATAGTTCCTAGTGTGTAGAGCGCGCTCCTCGCACCAAAACCAACACGAGCGGCATCGCCAAAATATCGGGGCTCGCGCGACTACAACCGCAGGGATTGGAGAAAAAGACAACCACAGACCAGGAAGCTATCAAAAGTACTATAGCGATAAAGGTAGCTACAACAGCAACAACAAATTGGTACTGGGAGGATAGAAATGATCGACCCTGGGATACCACTGAGACACGGCTCAGGATAAAACAACATGTTTCAATGCGCTCAACACCAAATACGCTAATATTCTAGCAGTATACCCGGACTTGTTCCCGCTACCAAAAAAAACTTATAGGGCAACGACGTACAGAGAAACCGGGAGATGGTGGAAGTTCCACCAGAACGAGTCACACGATATCGAAAAATGCCACAACTTAATGGAATTGGTGGAGGCACAGCTGAAAGGACCCAACCTCGATTTAGTTTCCTAAACCGGAATCAAACCCCTTCTGAAAACACGAACTTTCAAAAAACCATAGAAATTTCGGCAAAGTTTCACTATATCACGGAATTACCATTAACCTGCACCCAAAAACACACTTCATCCTATGGCAAAAAAGCCAAACCGTGGGCACCAATCCCATCCGGATTTCTCAAAATCATAACATAATGTAAAGCAATAAACAAAAGTTGTAACTTTACAGAAATCCGGGAAAATCATATGAAAATATGAACATCAGGGTATTCAGAGCGACATCTAGTATATATACATAAATATACAACAGTAGACTAAACAAGAAACCTACTGAAAAGAAAAGTAGCTCGAATACTAAGCCTCCGACTGCGACGTGCGACACCAGAATCCAAACTGCAAACTGGGCACGAAAACCGAAAAGCCCAGGGGAAAGGCAAATAAAATCGTTAGAGTGAGTGGACGAAAATATACATATGCCCTTCACCATTTACATAACATAAAAATAATGCGAGTTCCTAAAATAAATAGAGGTGTCGGGCGAATCTCTCAAGCCCGATGGTGATAGACTAGACGAATCTCTCAAGTCTAGTGGGTACATCTGGCGAATCTCTCAAGCCTGGAACTGGACTACCGGTGATCAACCGAGTAGCCAATGCATCGATGCTAAGTAAATGCCATCACCAATAAAACATAAAACAATACCTCCAAAACAATAAATAATCTCAATATTGAATTGGAAATAAATACTGAAACCAAGAACTCGCTACGACAGTATAAATAAATGTCCACTCACAAATAAGCACAGTGCGCAAACGTGCTAATCCCGAGATCCGGCAGAAGATCCCTCGCCCAACGTACGATCTCGATCCCCTGAATAATCACAAAATATCACTAATCAAAATCACAATTCAATACTCTGAACCACACCTCGGAAACCAACAATTTCCGGAAACATATAACTCGGATAACAAAAGAATCGCCGAAAATCCCAAAATACTCCACATAAACCCTTGACACAAAATCCAACATCCAAATCAACTCGAAAACCTCAAGGCGACGATCGGGGCGCGATTACGAGTAAAACGACATAAAACTTGACAAAATCTAAAAACTCAAGGCCTCGCCGGAGCTCTGCTGTTGACAACCGTCGCCGGCGGCGCGCCCTCACCGGAGAGATTTTTCGGCGAGGAAAGCTCAGGTTTCTTCTCCTCCTCGAGCCCAACACTTCTCTCCACTACACCATCCACCAATTCCGCCGCGATTCACCGGAAAACTTCCCGAAACTTCCATGAATTTCAAATCGGCCGGCGATCGGCCCATCGCCGGAACTCCGGCCATGACTCACGGCGGTCCTCGAGACCACCCCCAAAAGCCTCGCCGTGGCCCCACGAACCTTTCCCCCCTAATCTCCGGACACCACCGTGGCCGGAGCACCGCCGTCCGTCACCCCCGAAAACCCACCGTTTCTCCTCCACAATTTCAACCCAAAACCTCCACCAAACATCACATTTCA
This sequence comes from Geum urbanum, assembly GCA_946800695.1. Lineage (NCBI taxonomy): Eukaryota > Viridiplantae > Streptophyta > Magnoliopsida > Rosales > Rosaceae > Geum > Geum urbanum. The sequence goes on from OX327015.1 coordinate 10,588,941, forward strand.
TACATCAAATGAAAGCCCAGATCCTAAGCTTCAAAACCTTACCTTTCTTTTCGGCAACCGCGCCGTATTCCGACAGCCACCATGACGGCGAGTCGTGACTCACTGAGTCAACACAGTTGACTCGGTCAACTCGGCCTACCTCTGGTCAACTCGATCAAAACAGCCCATTTTCGAACTTTTGCGACAACTTTACGACTATTCGGCTATTTATACGTTGCGATTCAACTCTATCCGCAATTCAGATAATTCAAACTCGAACGGATAAGTACGACTAACTCGGCGATAATTTCAAATATTCATTTTATATTCCTCGATTATCCAAAAAATTCTCGAAAAACTCCAACGGACTCGAAATCAAATTCTCTACATTTTCCAAGAACAAACCCAAATCAAATTCGTGCCCAAAAATGAAGTCGTGGACGAAGTTGCATATCCGATTAATTACAATAAACCTCAATTACTCGTAAAACTCGCAGATTAAGCCGATTACTATTCTAATTCCGGTCCGGGTCGTCACAACAGCTCAAAAAGGGCAAGTCGGGGAACAAGGCGCCATCGACACATGGGGTGGCACACATCAGGCGAATCAATGGGATTACCTACGACAAGTCCAAAGAGGAACGAAAGAATGAGCGAGCAGTATGTAGCATGCAGCAGGGTCCGGTCAAGGTAGCCAGGGAAGGTTGGGGATCCATCATGTTTTATGAATCCGGGGAGCGTGATCGGCCTTCAGTATTGAAGGATTACCCATTTCTGATTGACGCGGTCATCGACTTGTGCAACGTCGGGATGTACCTAGTGGACACTGGGTCCTCCGCCAATGTCATATTCTTGCATGCATACGAAAAACTTGAACAGCTCCCCTCTAAGCTAAATCAAGATCACTTCCCGCTATTAAGCTTCTCGGGCGACCAAATCCAGCCGCTGGGAAGTGACTACCTATGAGTTGCCCTAGGGGAAGAGGGCTATAGCGCGAAAACCCACATTGAATTTCTGATTGTGGACAACCCTAAACCGGAATCGAACCCCTTCGAAAATACGAACCAACAAAAACCAACAAAATTTCGGCAGAGTTTCGTTACTAACGTGGAATTACCATTACCTGCACGTGAAAAATACATTTCATCCCATGCCACAAAAATCAAACCGTGGGCACCAATCCCATCCGGATTTCTCAATATATCAACAATAATGTAAAGTAGTAAATATAACTGTACTTTACTGAAATTCGGAGAAAAATCATATAATATACACATCAGAATACTCAGAGCGACCTCTAATATATAATCATACAAGTATACCACAGTAGGTAGAACAATAAACCTACTGGAAGAAACAAGGTAGCTCGAGCACTATGCATCCGACCACGACGTACGACACCAGAGTCCGAACTGCAAACTGGGAACAGAAACCGAAAAGCCCAGGGAAAAGACATCAAAACTGTTAGAGTGAGTGGACGAAAATAAATGTCTTTCACCAAGTAGTATATGTTATAAAAAAATATGCGAGTCAAATGAATAAATATAATAAAATACGCAAGGTAAACTCATACTCCTCCAGCGTACTGAGCATGCAAGTAAAAATTCCACGGGGTACCTCATGGACACGTCCGTGCTAGTACAGTCCGAATCACGGGATCCCAGACCCACACGTGATTCTAGCCAGAAAGTGATACGCGCAAAACATGCATTCACGTTAACTTAAAAACACAGATTACGCGCATTGCAATTTAAACCCTTCTTTTGTCATTTGTAATATTGGCGAGTAGGGATCGTTCTTTATCCGGGGAATTAAGGGCGCATGCATGGTTTCGTTAATAAGCGGAAATATAAATGTTTGGGGGGATTGGAAGTTGGTTATTTAATCTACGAAATTAAAGTACAAAAACATGCAAACACAACTAAAACTCTTAGGCATCTAACATGTTTTACTCATAGACAAGTTTCAACAATCAAGAAACTTAAAGTCTAATTATGCTTGCTAAAAATAAGAAGTTACACTACTAATTACATGTGATCATCTCATCTTATTAACCTACCCTTTTCATGCATCAAACCTTTTTGTAAGTTACGAAATTCATAACTTCTAACTAAATACACATGCTTAATAATTGAGTAGGAATGCAACTTAGCGTATAAACATCCTAAACAACATACGATCATCGAAACATGCGAAAGAGAGGGACTTAGCGTATTTTCTAACACATGCTTACGAAGCTTTAAGATTGTATCAAACATGCATAAAAGGCTAGAAATCATAAACACATGCATATTACAAATCGGTTTAAACACATAAAACACAAACCTAAACTTGTTCTTCATTTGATACACAAATCTAAACTTGTTATTCCAATACATCAAAAGGTTCAAATACAAAGCAAAAGAAATGAAAGTGAAGATCATGGTTACACTTTTTGTCTTGAATGCTTGATGATCTACGGTGGAGATGGATTTCCTTCACAAGGGACTTAGCGTATTGTGTTGGATGGAGGAGGATTGCTTCGGCTTGGATGGACCTTGCTTCGGCTTGGAATGGAGGAGATGTGCTTCGGCTTTGCTTGAGAAACCTTGAAGTGTTTATGGTGGAAGAGTATTTGTGGAGAGCTTTGGCTAGTAATTTGAGTGATGCTTTGAAGTATGGCCGGCCTTGCTCCTTATATAGGCAAGGATGTGTTGCCTTCTCTCTTCCACCTTGCCTCCCTCATTTAATGCAAAGCCTTAGTCATCTAGCAAGTCACCATGGCAAGTCACCATTGATGAACCCTAAGCAAGAGTCACCATGCAAGTCACCATGGCAAGTCATCTTTTCATTTAATGCAAGCAAGAGTCACCAAAGTGAGTCACAAGCTTGATATTGTTGACTTTGCTTCTTCAAAGGTTGCAAAACAAGACTTTTCCTCTTCACCAAAAGCCATCCAAGCCGAGCTAAGTGAGTTTGGGCTGGTTAATGGGCCGAAATAAACTTTGAGAAATCGGCCCACAATTTGCTTTTTGGGCCGGCCCATTTTCGGAGGTCCAAAATCGCAAAAATCGCAAAATCGCCGAAATTCCTCCGAATTGCGTCGTTATTAATCTCCACCGTAAAGATCTTCAAAATAACAATTTAAACAAGGAAAACATAAAAACTAAGATAATAACATAGCTAAACGTAAAGGGAAATGCGTTAAGAAACGAGCATAAAATGCGTATATCAGAAAGGCCTCAGGTCAGGGTAACTGTTTCCACCCGGAAATACTTCGGCACAAGAAACAGATAACTGTACCCACCCGGAAATACATCGGCACAAGGTACAGTTCCCCCCTGGTAGGCACCCTCGGGGATCAGCCGAGATGCGTGTGTATCGATACAACCACATAAACTAGGACTGTACTCTGTGTAAATCAAATCACAAATACTCTGATGCAAATGTAATAAACAACATATGAACGCATATACGTAATATAATCGTATAACACATGCTCATAATAAACGTAATCTCATATGCAATCTCATGCTCATAAAACCATGATCATACTGCATGCTCAAGTTCATAAAACGTATATAAAAGACTCGCAATCAATCCGTGAAAAGAAATTGTCCACTCACAGACTAGCGTAACGCAGTTCGCGTTAACTCGTGATCCGGCGGAAAGTCCCTCGCAAAAAGAACGATCACGAACCCCTGAATAATCACAAAGTCCATTACTCAAAGTCATAACTCGACAATTCAAAACAAATCAGGAGAAACCACCGTTCTCGGAAACACATAATCCAATGTTGACGAATCGTCGAAAACCTGATATTCACAACTCAATACCTCACTGTAATTTCGGACGCTCAACTCGAAAAACGAACCTCCCCACTGTGATCGGGGCGCGATTTCGAGTGAAACGACATGCAACTTGTCGAAAACCCCAAAAAGTCAAACTGTTGACCGTTGACCACCGCCGGCGGCGGCGGCGCCACCCGAACGGGAAATTTCTCGGCGGAGCAACTACTATTCCATGCAAAATCACCCACTGAGCAACTTTCACAACTGCATCGAAGGCCAATTCTCACTCTAACCAGGTCAATTTCAAGAAAACCCGAATATTCACACAAATTTCAATTCCAAAATTCTCCAAGCACAAGCAAAATTAGAACTCCATACTTACATGGTAGCTTCATGGTGATGAAGGCTACAAAACCCAGTCCTTGTTGTAGCTCGAATCGGCCGAAAAAGTATAGTCCGAATTCACTCAAAATTCCTCCAATTTAGGCCGGAAAATTCTCCTCCTCCGGTGTCCCACGCCGTGAGAGGTGGCCGGGAGTGGGACGGGGTGGCCGGGGCGCATCGAATGGGACTGGAGTTGGGCTCGGAGGTGGCCGGATGAAGGACCACCACCGGCGAGCCGAAACCACCGTCGAACACCGTCGCACCCATCTCGGTCAACCCGAGTTGACCAGTCAACTACCTTGAATGCATGTTTGACTTACCACAAATAGAAACCTCTATTTATACTTTCCCAAAATAGCAACTTCCTTAATTGACTTTTCGACGAACTTTGAATACCCGTAACTTTTGCGTCGTAAATCCGATTCCAATAATTCTCGCGGCAACAAACTTGACTCGATGTATTCTGCAATTATCACCCAAAGTCAAACACATCGACCAATCGGATAAAAAGTCAACGGTTCAAACCAACACATATATAATCCGACTAAATAATCAACAATCGAAAATATTCACAACTTAATCTTCGTAACTCAGAATAATGTTCTGGAAGTTTCCACGAGCTCGAAATTAAATTCTCAACAACTTCTGTGAAGAAGCCGAAACCAAATTCTCGTCCGGTAATTTAGTCGTTAAGAAGACTGCCAATTTAACCCGATTACGTCGAAACTTCAAATATTCATAATTTATTCCTCGATCGTCCAAATAACGATCCGGAACCGCCCACGAACTCAAAATCACACGTACAACGACTCTCGAGAAAAGACTCAGCTCCAATTCTCGGCCAATTATTAAGTCGTTATCAAGTCTGGCGATTCAATCCACTGTCGGAAATCTGCGATTACGCGCAAGCTCGAAGATTAAGCTGATTCCACTGCTGATTCTGTTCTGGGTCGTCACAAATCCACCCCCCTTAAAAAAATTTCGACCTCGAAATTTCCGAGTCTGCCGACTAAAAGTAGAAGCACTGCCTCTGCATACTGCTCAACTCTCCAGTGACAACGTCAACTAAACAATTTTGACAACAGACTCCACAATAGGAGATAGCTCCGTGCTGAAATCCCTGTACCCTCAAATCTCGAATCTGAACTGGCTTCACACAAACGCCAAGTGTTCCTGCATAAGGAACAGGTAGGGTACACAACACGTAACAAACCTGGAACATAGTTCCGCCACATGGAACATAACACACAAAAGCTAAAGCTATAGGCGATGCCGAACTATACGGCACAACACAAACTCGCCTATGAACACAAACAGATCAAAACAACGTGGCAAATCACAACTCAGTCTACACACACCAACATAGCTCAAACATCAAACTCGGGCAATTATCATCTCGTTTCCGCTAATCCGAAAGTCTGTGGTAGCACATTCCACAAAATTCGAATCAAATGTCAACTCAAACTCAAACCAAACTCGCTCCAGCATAATGTAATACCGAGGTCCACAATATGCCCTCCAACGTCTGAATAGTCCTCAAAGATCGCCAACCAATCTGAGGATAAGAACCGGTACTAACTTGTAATCTGGTCCCCAATGCTCGCTGCAAAGCTTGCCAACACTTTGTTGTAGATGATTACCTCGACCAACAAACTGGGACACAGGTACACCACGAAAATGGACAATCTCTACCAAACATAGCTATGTCAGTCTACTACTGAAACCTGTTCCGGAAAGTACAAGTAAACATACCAAGTTCATCAAATGGTCCACAATGGCCTAACAACTGGTATCACAAACCAAAGTGCATACTGGCACACAAAACCACAGCGACAAACTCCAACTACTAATCGGAAATCCCCAATGGCTGTAATTTCCCGACATATCTCTGTCTCCCAGCCATCGCCTGCCGACAAATGTGGCATCTGCACACACAAGCTACTTCATTGCTCTTCATGTTGCATCACGAGTAGTAAACTCGAAGTATCAGACACATCTCAGCACCAGTAGCGCCAAATGCGCGCAAAACAGTGAGCTTCAACATCATCACACTCGAACTCAGCTCCCATAGCTCGCAACTCGGCTAACACGGAAACTCGAGCCACACACACACATGAACCACTGAAGCTCCTGACTTTCGACTGAATGTATCAGCAACAACATCCCAGATGGATAGTCAATGTACAACCTCTAGCCTTTCCCAAACCAGCTCAAAGGTGCAGCCATGGTCGTTAGTCGACCTCATCCATCTACATTGCCTCAAGCCCAAATCTGGCCGAAAATGCAAGTGGATGAAACTCAAGTGATCAGTGTACGTCCTACACCGCGCTGCACGCCATAACTGTAGTGCCTCGAACTCTTCAATGCTAACATAAAGACAGCTACACCCAATACAATACACAGGATACGTAGCCTCATAAAGTTTCCACTGCCTGAAACCATGAGCCACCGCTCTGCTACACAACATCAAAACATAACCAAATCCAAATCTCGATGCATCGCCATAACTCACGAACTCGTCGCGGTCGTCTGGTAAGGTCAAAACCGAAGCAACGGTCAACCCTCCTTCAGGAGTAAGTAACTCTCCTCGCGTGCATCGCACCACTCGAACTTGACACCTTCTTCGTCAATCCGAAAAATGAAGTAGCAATCCGGGAAAATCCTGCACAAGCCGTCGGTAATAACCTGCCAAACCCAAGAGACCCCTGATCTCTGGTACAATGGTAGGTCAACCTCAAATCAACACAGCTTCTAACTAGCCAGTATCCACGCCAACTCCCTCGACTGACATCACACAGTCCAAAATCTTCACACTAATCGACCAAAACTCACACTGGATGAACTTCACAAATAGCTGATCATCTCGCGAAGTCCGCATAACTGCTCACAATTGCTTCAGGTGCTGGCCCACACTCCTGGAATACATCAGGACGTTGCTGACGAACATGACCGCAACTTATCTAGAATCGTCTGAACACCTGGTCCATCAAGTCCGTAAGAACTACAGGGCATTGGTCAACCAAACCGCGTGACCAAGAACTCATGATGCCCGCACCGAGATCCGAAAACTGTCCAAACCACATCTGACTCATCAAACCTCAACTGATGGTATCCGGACCTGAAATCAATCTTTGAAAAGACTGAGGCTCCCTTGAGCTGATCAAATCAATCGTCAATCCGAAGCGGAGGATACTCACTCTCCTCTGAAGCGAATCAGGCTTCCGGTACTCAATGCACCACCACGTCGAACTATCCATCATCCGTACAAACACTACAAGAGTACACCACACAGGTACGCTGGGTCGCATGAAATCTCCTCCAGCAACTCTTGAAGTCGAACATGTAGCTCCACTGGTACCGAACGATAAGATGCCGGTAAAATGAGTCCAGCGCCCGGTACAAGGTCAATGGTGTAGTTGGTCTCCCGAACAGGAGGAACACCTAGTAACTCCTCCGGAACACACCTGGAACTCGGGAACCACCTCAATGTCACCAATGTCGGGCACAACAACCGTAGTATCCACATCACAAGCTAAGCAACAACACCACCCGTTTCCACCATCCACTCGACCATCATCGCAAAACAGTATCTCGGGAAAAGTCTGGTCGTCGAAACACAACCTCCTTCTCGTAACCATCGAACACAGCCAAAAGGTGTTGCCAAAAATTCCATACTCATAGTCACATCAAAACCACGATGTCCAGCTATAACAGATCCGCGGCTAACACATATCCTCCAACAAGGATCTCGCAACCTCCGGATGGATACAACACTCTCCAAAACCTCGGAAGTGGAGATGCAGGTACAATAGCCATGGATATCAAACAACAGTAACCTCGGAGAAAAGTCTGTCCTCAAACAAGGTCATGGCACGAACTCCAACATGCCCAACTAGCCGCCCACGTCAAGTGCGACTTGCTGAATAACTCATCAAAAAGGCTAAGTTGGTCACTCCAGAAACATCATCATGACCTCCTCCTGAACTCTGAGCTGTCAAACTGCTAACACTGCTGGCTGAGGGCACTCCCTCGTAACGTGACCCTCCTGGCCATCACAATAGCAACCGAAAGTGTTTCACGAACACAAATCACAGCGACACCTACTGCGAGAAAGGATCACCTACGATCACCCAAACTCATGCCATATGAGCAAGTCCGCTACTCTGTGATCTCCGCCATCGTCAAACGGATCCACTGCTTTGATCTGCCTCATCAAAATCTCGACTAAGTCCACTTTCCTCAAACCATCACATAAAAAACCGCGCACATCTCTCCTTTTCAATAGCCTCGCCACTGAGTGCAGCACACTAAGCTCCTCACGGTTATCTCGAGGCACATCAATCAGACTCTCTCTGATGCTCAGATTCAAACTCATCTCGAACCTCGTGCATAGCTCCCTCTGAAGCCACATAACTCGTATAAACAGGGACAAACATATGTACAATGCATCTCTGCCTCAGGTGGGTAAACACTCCACATAACGCTTGCTGGGTAGCCTGATAAAACCATTACCGTATAAAAAACACCCTGAACGTAGGCCATGGAGTCACAACAGGAACTCACACAATACCAGCCCACCAAATGTAATGATCTGACTCAGGCAAACATCAACTGCCACAATTCACTATTCTGAGGCAACATGTAGATGCTCATACACACACAAACAGGGAAACCGTGCCACACAAATCTCTGAACCCAGAATGCTCATCAAAACCCACAATTCACTAGCAAATCACGCGTCGATTGATCCTCGATAGGATCCACAACCGTACCGACACGGAAAGCACGTCAAGGAGACATCCTAATGTATTAAACATTGTTCACAACAAGTAGATCGTAATCATGGAACTTCAAATATTTGAAAGCATACAACACCCGGAGTATTGATGAGTATCCGCCGGCCGGTCGGGTCACCACTCCAGACATGCTGTACATTCTCAAATATCCTCAGTAAACACGACTACAGAAGTCTACAGAACCTATAACCTAATGCTCTGATACCAAGCTGAAAGAACCCAACCCCGATTTAGTTGCCTAAACTGGAATCGAACCCCTTCGAAAATACGAACCAACAAAATTTCTGCAGAGTTTCGTTACTAACGTGAAATTACCATTACCTGCACGCGGAAAATACACTTCATCCTATGCCACAAAAATCAAACCGTGGGCTCCAATCCCATCCGGATTTCTCAATATATCAACAATAATATAAAGTAGTAAATATAACTGTACTTTACTGAAATCTGGAGAAAAATCATATAATATACACAACAGAATACTCAGAGCGACCTCTAATATATAATCATATAAGTATACCACAGTACGTAGAACAATAAACCTACTGGAAGAAACAAGGTAGCTCGAGCACTATGCCTTCGACCACGACGTGTGACACCAGAGTCCGAACTGCAAACTGGGCACGGAAACCGAAAAGCCCAAGGGAAAGATATGAAAACTGTTAGAGTGAGTGGACGAAAATAAATGTCTTTCACCAAGTAGTATATGTTATAAAAACATATGCGAGTCAAATGAATAAATATAATAAAATACGCAAGGTAAACTCATACTCCTCCAGCGTACTGAGCATGCAAGTAAAAATTCCACGGGGTCACTCATGGACACGTCCGTGCTAGTACAGTCCGAATCACGGGATCCCAGACCCACACGTGATTCTAGCCAGAAAGGCCTCAGGTCAGGGTAACTGTTTCCACCCGGAAATACCTCGGCACAAGAAACAGATAACTGTACCCACCCGGAAATACATCGGCACAAGGTACAGTTCCCCCCTGGTAGGCACCCTCGGGGATCAGCCGGGATGCGTGTGTATCGATACAACCACATAAACTAGGACTGTACTCTGTGTAAATCAAATCACAAATACTCTGATGCAAATGTAATAAACAGCATATGAACGCATATACGTAATATAATCGTATAACACATGCTCATAATAAACGTAATCTCATATGCAATCTCATGCTCGTAAAACCATGATCATACTGCATGCTCAAGTTCATAAAACGTATATAAAAGACTCGCAATCAATCCGTGAAAAGAAATTGTCCACTCACAGACTAGCGTACCGCAGTTCGCGTTAACCCGTGATCCGGCGGAAAGTCCCTCGCCAAACGAACGATCACGAACCCCTGAATAATCACAAAGTCCATTACTCAAAGTCATAACTCGACAATTCAAAACAAATCACGAGAAACCACCGTTCTCGGAAACACATAATCCAATGTCGACGAATCGTCGAAAACCCGATATTCACACCTCAATACCTCACTGTAATTTCGGACGTTCAACTCGAAAAACGAACCTCCCCACTGCGATCGGGGCGCGATTTCGAGTGAAACGACATGCAACTTGTCGAAAACCCCAAAAAGTCAAACTGTTGACCGTTGACCACCGCCGGCGGCGGCGGCGCCACCCGAACGGGAAATTTCTCGGCGGAGCAACCACTATTCCATGCAAAATCACCCACTGAGCAACTTTCACAACTGCATCGAAGGCCAATTCTCACTCTAACCAGGTCAATTTCAAGAAAACCCAAATGTTCACACAAATTTCAATTCCAAAATTCTCCAAGCACAAGTAAAATTAGAACTCCATACTTACATGGTAGCTTCATGGTGATGAGGGCTACAAAACCCAGTCCTTGTTGTAGCTCGAATCGGCCGAAACAGTATTGTCCGAATTCACTCAAAATTCCTCCAATTTAGGCCGAAAAATTCTCCTCCTCCGGCGTCCCACGCCGTGAGAGGTGGCCGGGAGTGGGACGGGGTAGCCGGGGCGCATCGAACGGGACTGGAGTTGGGCTCGGAGGTGGCCGGATGAAGGACCACCGCCGGCGAGCCGAAACCACCGTCGCACCCATCTCGGTCAATCCGAGTTGACCAGTCAACTACCTTGAATGCATGTTTGACTTACCACAAATAGAAACCTCTATTTATACTTTCCCAAAATAGCAACTTCCTTAATTGACTTTTCGACGAACTTTGAATACCCGTAACTTCTGCGTCGTAAATCCGATTCTAATAATTCTCGCGGCAACAAACTCGACTCGATGTATTCTGCAATTATCACCCGAAGTCAAACACATCGACCAATCGGATAAAAAGTCAACGGTTCAAACCAACACATATATAATCCGACTAAATAATCAACAATCGGAAATATTCACAACTTAATCTTCGCAACTCAGAATAATGCTCCGGAAGTTTCCACGAGCTCGAAATTAAATTCTCAACAACTTCCGTGAAGAAGCCGAAACCAAATTCTCGTCCGGTAATTTAGTCGTTAAGAAGGCTGCCAATTTAACCCGATTACGTCGAAACTTCAAATATTCATAATTTATTCCTCGATCGTCCAAATAACGATCTGTAACCGCCCACGAAGTCGAAATCACACGTACAACGACTCTCGAGAAGAGACTCAGCTCCAATTCTCGGCCAATTATTAAGTCGTTATCAAGTCTGGCGATTCAATCCACTGTCGGAAATCTGCGATTACGCGCAAGCTCGAAGATTAAGCTGATTCCACTGCTGATCCTGTTCTGGGTTGTCACAGCAGAACCACGTAAAAGACTTGAAAGTTGTGCTGGACATCCTTATCGGTAGCGGAATGAGTCTCAATCCGACGAAGTACATTTTTGGAGTCTCAGCGGCCAAGTATTTGGGATACATGGTAAATCAGAGAGCCATCGAGGCCAACCCAGAAAAGCGCAGGCTTTCCTCAATACAACACGACCGGGAAACTCGCATCACTGCCACGGTTCATCTCTCGCTACACTGACAAGTGCAACCCGTTCTTCAAAGCAATAAGGATAACAAAAAAGAAAACTGTAGAGTGGACTAACGAGTGCAAAGTGACCCTAATCGGAATCAAGCAGTATCTCGCCCATATCCCATTCTTATCGGCCCCAATATAGGGTGAGATCTTATACATTTACTTGGCTATCTCATTAACCGTCGTTAGCTCCACCCTCGTTAGGCGAGAGGCGGATACATAATTACCAGTATTTTTTGCAGGCAAGCCCAAAGATGAGATATCCCACACTGGAGCAGCTAGCCTTAGCGCTAATCGTATCAGCAAGGAGACTAAGACCATACTTCCAATCGCACACCATTCATGTCCTCATGGAGCAACCCCTCCGGCAGGTTCTCGAGAGCCCAGACTACTCGGGAAGGCTAACCAAATGGGCAATAGAGCTTAGCAAGTTTGATATCAAGTACCAACTGAGAACTGCAACAAAGGGCGGCCAAGCGATAACTGACTTCATAGCGAAACTCACGCCAACATCGAGTGATCAAACAGATTTTGCATCGTCTGCTACAACATCACTGGCACCGCTCGTATGTTTGTTTGATTGGAATTTATACGTTGACGGCTCACGGAAGTCCGAGGCAGCAAAAGCGGGAGCAATCCTGATAGGGCCAGGGAAAATTTATGCCGAGTAAGCTCTCTAATTCCTCTTTGCAGCCTCAAACAACAAGGCCGAGTACAAAGCGTTAATCATCGGACTACAACTCGCTACCGATTCAGGAGCAGAGAGCGTTAACATCTTTAATGATTCTCAGCTCGTAGTAAGCCAAGTCACCGAGGACTTTGAAGCCAAATGGACGCAAATGTCGGCATACCTAGGGTATGTAAGGGAAATTTTAAATATTTTTTTTATAATATTACTCACATCCCATGGAGAAAAACGCAAGGTCAAGTGCTCTAGAAAGATTAGCAACGACACCACTACACACCACGAGAGGGCATACCATGGTGGATGATACGCGCAAAACATGCATTTACGTTAACACACAGTAGACCTTAAAAACACAGATTACGCGCATTGCAATTTAAAACCCTTCTTTTGTCATTATAATATTGGCGAGTAGGGATCGTTCTTTATCCGGGGAATTTAGGGCGCATGCATGGTTTCGTTATTAAGCGGAAATTTAAAGGTTTGGGGGGGGATTGGAAGTTGGTTGTTTAATCTACGAAATTAAAGTACAAAAACATGCAAACACAACAAGAACTCCTAGAATTCTAACATGTTTTACTCATAGACAAGTTTAACAATCAAGAACCCTTAAAGTCTAATTATGCTTACTAAAAATAAGAAGTTACACTACTAATTACAAGTGATCATCTCATATTATTGGCCTTACCCTTTTTCATGCATTAAAAGTCTTTGTAAGCTACGAAATTCATAACATCTAACTAAATATACATGCTTGATAATTGAGTAGGAATGCAACTTAGCGTATAAACATCCTAAACAACATACGATCATCGAAACATGTGAAAGAGAGGGACTTAGCATATTATCTACCACATGCTTTCGAAGCTTTAAGATTATATCAACCATGCATAAAAGGCTAGAAATCATAAACACATGCAATTTACATAAAGGTTTAAGAACATATAACACAAATCTAAACTTGTTCTTTATTAAATACACTAAAGTATTCCAATACATCAAGGGGTTCAAATACAAAGCAAAAGATATGAAAGTGAAGATCATGGTTACACTTTTTGTCTTGAATGCTTGATGATCTTCGTGGAGATGGCTTTCCTTCACAAGGGACTTAGCGTATTGTGAAGGATGGAGGATGAATGCTTCGGCTTTGGATGGATGGATGCTTCGGCTTTGTGGAGAGAACCTTGAAGTGTTTATGGAGGAGGAGTATTTGTGTAGAGCTTTGGCTTGTAAAATGAGAGATGATCCATGAAGTGTTCGGCCTCCTTGGTATTTATAGGCAAGGGATGTTGCTCTTCTCTCTTCCACCTTGCCTCTTTCATTAAATGCAAGTAATAATCACCATGGCAAGTCACTCCCTTAGTCACCAAGTGTGATCATCACAAAGCAAGAGTCACCATGGCAAGTCACCATTTGTGAACCCTAAGCAAGAGTCACCATGGCAAGTCACACACTTAGTCATCTTTTGTGATGATCACTAAGCCTAGTCACTAAGCCTTGTCAAAAGCTTGATATCTTTGACTTTTCCTCTTCCCCAAGTTGCATCCTTGCCGAATTAATTGAGTTTGGGCTGGTTTTTGGGCCGAAACAAACTTTGAGAAATGGGCCCACAAAATGCTTTTTGGGCCGGCCCATTTCCGGTGGTCCGAAATCGCAAAAATCGGAAAATCGCCGAAATTCCTCCGAATTGCGTCGTTATTAATCTCCACCGTAAATATCTTCAAAATAACATAGCTAAACGTAAAGGGAAATGCGTTAAGAAACGAGCATAAAATGCGTATATCAGTGGAAACAATGGAAAAGCCTAGTATCTCCAAGAATTTCCTTGAACTATTGACGCTCACATTAGCTGCCCCACCACCGGCCGAAGACTGGAGAACAGACCTAATCAACTATTTAGTCAACGGGATACTACCGGTAGATCGTGCGCAAGCAAGGAAGCTAACTCAGCGAGTGATGTTCTATAACATGCACAACGACCAACTTTACATGAGAAAGAATGGATTCGTCATACTCAAGTGCGTCACGTGAAAAGAGGGTAGGGGACTGCTAGAGGATGTCGACAGATGCAAATATGGGAACTATAGTAGACCAAACACCATCATCCACAAGCTCCTCCGTTACAGGTTCTACTACAAGAAAATGAGGGAAGACGCGAGAGAAACTTTTGAAAAGTGTGAGTTATGTGCCCAGTATGCAACTAGAATACATGCCCCGACAACCCTAATGTCAATAATCATCAGCCCTATTCCGTTCGCGCAATGGGGACTCGACCCTATTAGACAGTTGAAAGTGTAATCATGCTAGTTCAAGTATATCATCATCTGCATCGACTATCACACAAAGTATATTGAGGCAAGGCCGCTAGTGCTCATCACCGTGCAAAAAGTAATTAACTTCTTATGGAAGGATGTATACTGCCAATACAGAGCATCACTCACTATCATCACCGATAAGGGGAAGCAGTTCAACAACGACGAAATGAAGAAATTCACAAGCGACTTGAGGACTCGGTTGGTATTCATATCAGTATATTACCCTCAGACCAACGGTCAGGTGGAAGGGCCATTAAAAATATCAAGGTGAGACTCAAGAGAAGAATGGAGGACTATAACAACAAATGGGAAGAATGTCTCTATGAGGTGCGATGGTCAATCAGAATTACGCTAACCGAGGCAATATGAGCTTCACCGATTTCACTTGTCTATGGAGCAGAAGCGGTCCTGCAATTAGAGATTATGCACCGAAGCCCCCGTTTTGAAGGATATGATGATGACACTAACGAGGAAGGGCTCAACATGGCAAACATATTACAAGAAGAACGGGAGATTGAAGCCAACATCGAACTCATGGCAAACAAGCAGAGGGTTTCCTGACACTATATGATCTACGTATTTTATGCTTGATTCTGAACTTCTTTCTCTTTACATTTAGTTTTGTTTTGACCTTAGTATTCTCGTTTCTTACTTACTTTGTTGTTTTTAGATTTTAAATAAAGGAAATGAATAAAGGAGGCAGAAATGAGCTTAAAACGCAGCAAATGGAGGTTTCCTATTTCGACTAGGGAAATTGGTCTTTTCCTACTTTAACTAGGATTCCTATTCGAATTAGGAATGCAATTGGTTCGAGATTTCTAGAAGTATCGCAGAGCTGAAAAATGAAGTTTCCTAAATCAACTAGGAATGATGTGGCAGAATGTTCTCAGAACGTGCAAAATGATTCAGAAATGGTCTTCATAAAAGTTACCAAAATGGTGTACAAAAATGGTTTCCCAACTGAATAATGAAGATATTTCTCCTACTCGAACAAGGAAAAAATAAAAGATGGCGGATCAAGAGAAGATGTGGCCGAAAACATGAATAATATCAAGCATATCTCAATTGTGCCTGATTTGAAAATCAAAATATCAACAATATCTTGAGAATTTTGGCCAGAGTATATTCCTTGGACAGAAAGAAGAGAAGAATATAGAAATAAGATATTTGGCATGGAATAAAAAAAGAATATCCGAGATACAGGGCTGTAACTTCAAGGGATCACCGAATCTGTAAATCTACTCCGAATATGGTGATCATATACCTTTTTAGAAAGCTCTTGAAGTCTTCTTTCCAACTAGACCAAGAATTTAATTTTCTGATATCCACAACTCTGGGAATACGTGTTTGAAGTTATACTAACACATTTACCTGAGATACACTAGGAAAACCTAGTTTGAAGAGGAAGATTCCTATTCTTTACCTATAAATAGGAAAGTTCATCCTTATTATCATTCATCACTTATCTTAAAGCTGAAACCCTATCAAAGATCCCTCTTACTCTCCAAAACACTACAAGTCTCCAAGGAAGCCGCCCTCCTCCACAAACCTCCAAGGAATGTATAGCTTGGCAATCCCAAGGTGTCGTCCACTCCATTGAAGCCGAAGGCATAGCTTGGGAATTCCAAGGTGTCAACATCTTCTCCATTGAAGAGCATTTACATGGTAGTCTAGGGCAATTCCCTGATTTAAAAGTGTAACCATGTCCTCTTCTTTTTATATCTTCCTTGTTTGTATTTTCAGTTATTATGGATTGGTTTCAAGAAGTCTTTTGGTTAAATAATTCTAATTTATTTTTCTTGTAGTTTATTTAATGTTATTTGAATTTAGTTACACATGCTTATTGGTACTTAATGCTTAATTTAAATGCAGGGAAATTCTCGGTTTAGATTATGAAAGTGTTTGAATGTAGGGCAATTCCCAAGTTTGGCACTTTAACTATGAAATATGCATGCAAAATGTAGCTAAAGACTTAGATGCTAAATAGGTTGCATGAAATCGGTTAGGCTATTAAAGGCTAGGTAAAAAGATGAGTTGATCATGTAAATATGTTAGATTTAGGTTTATTTTGGGTGTACAAACATGTTTAGTGATTTAAGGGTTCTTGATTGTTTACTTATATATGAGCGAAGCATGTTATAATTATAGGATTCCTCTATGTGTTTGCCTGCCATGTTCTTGTCTTTAATTTTTGTAGATAATAAAAATCAAACTCGCACCCCCCTAAAACCTTAGCATAGTCATGCATGCACCCTCAATCTCCGGTTAAGAACGATACCCTATTTACCAATGCTACATCTACAATAAAGGGTTTTAATTTTTGTGTCTTTTCTAATTATTAAGTGTTTAATTTAGTAGTTAGTTTTGGCCTATCACTATAACCGACGAGTCAAGGCGCGAAAGCTCCTGGTGGGTGACATGGTGTGGAGGGAGGTCATCCCAAAACCAAAAGGGTTATCACTAGTATGAGAGGGACCGTTCAAAATCATCGAGAGCCTAACTCCAACCACGTTCATCCTTGAAGACAAAAACGGCGCCAAAGTACCAAGAACATCGAACGCAGAGCATCTCCGATATTATAACCGTTGAAACAAGTTCTACTATTTTGGTATTTCTGGCATTAGAAAATTCTCCACTATAGCGGGGACTAAATCTGTTTTCGTATCATTATGATATCGCCATCAGTGAAACAAAAATTCTTCAGACCTTTGCTAGTAAAAAAAACCCTTATTGTGTACACATTCGGTGTGGCCGTTTGTCCCATCTACCGCTTCGATAGAACAGGCAAACAGTACAAGCAAACGAATTTCGTTCAGACCTTTCATTGATCAGCGATATGTAATCCTACTTGGAGAAGCTTTCGCAAAATATACCTTGTCATTAATATGGAGTAGCATGTCGGTCAGGTTCATGACCAACGGTCGTGACATTGATCGAAGAGCAAAAAAACCCTAGCGGCAGGAAGGATAAATGTTACATTGTTAGAATATAGCTAAATTGTTCAGTGAAATGGTAAATACTAATTCTATTACAAAAGGGCACCAAGCTTCACGCTCGGCCATAATCTTTGATGCCTTACAGGTCCTGCTCTTTCTCGGCCTCAAGTGGATGCTCACGGTAGCCGGCAGAGAGTTCCTAGCTGGTCGCTTGGTCCAAACCTTCAGAATTCCAGAGATGACGGGTTAGTGCGGTCGACAGTGTTGTGTTAGGAGTAAGAGGATGACTACTGTGAGGAGTCATACCGGCTGCCACGTTCTGCCATTGACGATCTCTCTCCATAGCTTTTGCCTCTTCCTGCTTGATTTTCTCCAACGCAGCCTGTGCCTCTGTTAATACGCTTCAACCTCCACTCTTCGATAATTTGATCGGTATTAGCCTTATACTTCTCATTCACCCACTCATTTCAAATGAACTGATTACGAGTCTCCTGAAGACCTTTTTAGAAGGCCTTTTGGATCGCGTCACGGTACTCGGTGCCGAGTTTGAAATCTTCATCGACGTCAGTAATCTCCTGCGTCCGACCTCTCCAGCTGCTTGATCTGCCCCATGAGTGAGGTAACTAGGCCCTTAACAGTGGTGTACGCCATATCGGCAGCCTTTAAATGCTCCCGCACCTCCAGCTCTAACTCCTTGGCGTGTTTGATCGAATCCTCCAAGCAACCGTCGGTGTCCTTCAACATCCCCTCTAAGAGCTCGTACTTATGATCCAGCTCCTGCCACCTTTCACTGGCCAGCACCAGCTGCTCCTCCTTTCGGCCCAGTTCTACGCGCACACGAGTGAGCTCTTCCGAGGATTCCACCATAGACTGCCGTTGATGACACATTAGCTGGATAATGACGACAAAAGACTTGAGGCACTCATCGGCACCAACGTCAATATCGGCCACAGTACGCACCTCTGCTGGGAGATAAGACATTATCTAAGCGGAGTAAGGTGACGGAGCCGCCCAGTGACTAGACTCGGTAATTGCAACACTTGCATCTGCATCTTCCTCGACATACGATTCATGCTTAGAACCACCAGGATCACGCTCCGGTTGAGCGTCGACGTCAAGATTGGCCCGAGCAGTGGGAACGGTCTCCACCCCGATAGACCAGAGGTTATCGATATTGAGCTGACCGGTAACTGTTACAACTCCATCGCCAGAGCTGGCGGTCTTCAACGGAGGCCATTGCGACCCATCGTCTGCGGCGTTCTTCCGCTTCTCACTACGACTGGTGGCCTTAGCCGTTGTCTTAGAAGGAACATTAGTCCCTATCCTATCGGTCTTT
Organism: Geum urbanum; assembly: GCA_946800695.1. Classification (NCBI taxonomy): domain Eukaryota; kingdom Viridiplantae; phylum Streptophyta; class Magnoliopsida; order Rosales; family Rosaceae; genus Geum; species Geum urbanum. Next base: position 10,608,134 of record OX327015.1, read on the forward strand.
ACTTCGTCAGGAAGGCTGATGACAAGGGGGAAGTAAGGGTGATGGTGTTGCCCATCTGGGTGTTGAAGTCGAGCGTCATGGTATTCTTTCCCTCCTCCTCAAGATTGGCGATCAGATCATCGATGTTACCAAAAGACTCCATCTTTTTTTCCTGTTTAGCGTTACTATTACCAACTGTAGATTCATGAAGGAAAGAAGAATTATAACCTTGTTACTATAAGCCGATTGCAGATGTAAGGTCCAAAAAAATAATATTTTTTACACAAGAATAACGTTAGCAAAGAACAGGCGGCAGATAACATACTAGGCATCTTGGCAAGATCAGTCGACTGTAGAATTCGTTAGTCACACAAAAGGTACACGCTTTGAAACTTATCACTATAACCTTTTTTCACTCTGTGGCAACGCCATTTTTTCGTAGCACAGAGATGATAATGGAGGGTAACTACAACGAAGGAAACAAAAAATAAGAAAAAGAAAGATTAAACCGCTAAGTTGAATGACAAACATCAAACCGCCCTCATCACCTCGGGGATGAAACCTTATAGGCATATGGACCCAATCCGCAACACCCACTGATCTGGACCAGTCTCCACCAATAAGAAAGTGCTCAGACCTCCACCCTGGGTTGAACGTCCAGAAATCATGTAAGGCAAAGGGACTACCTCACTGTTGAACCAAGCAAAGCGTCCCCCGACACCCCTTGTTCGTTGAATACAGTACCTCAAAGTAGTGCAACAGTTCATTCCGAGTAGGTTAATCCAACCCGGCAAGCTTCCACAACACGAACATAGCGTTCATAGGCTAAAGCATTAACGAAGAAACTAGCTTGACAGCGCACCGCATTTCATTGAAGATGTATTCATGAAAGGGGTGAAGAAGAAACCACACGCCGAACCGTATGTGACGACCCGAACCAGAATCAGATGTGTGTTTGGCACGATTCTCGAGATTTGGTTTTAGTCGCAGTTTTGCGATATTGTGTGGTTTGTTGATCCGTTTCGCGACTATGTTTTCAGTCGAGAATTTGGGATGAGTGTCTTCACGGAAATGGTAGAGTACGTGATTTCGAGTTCGTGGGTGGTTTCGGAAGATTTTTCCGATAACCGAGGTATATTTTATGATTATTTGAAGTTTCGGGTTTCGATGAGTTTATCCGTTTGTTTCGAGCTTATCCGAATCACATCGTGTATTCATTTCGGACCGTCGATCGACCCGAGGGGTGAGTATAAATATCGAAATAGTCGTAAATCATCGAAAATTTGCAAATTGGGGTTTGACTGAACTTTGACCAATTGTTGACTTTCCAAAATTGGAAAGAGACCGTTGACCCGTGCGGTGAGCGAGCAACCCGATTCGGTTCGTCGGCGACCCGGTTTTTCCGGCCACCTCCGGCCAGGTTAAGGGTATCATTCGAATCCTTGTGAGCTTCTCTTTCATGTTGCACTTGAGTTTATTGAAATTGATTATGTTTTTAGTGAGTTCGATTAAGGGCCGAGATGGTTTGGTCGACGGTGATGGGTGGAAGGGTTCCGGCGAGTTTTTGGGGTTGGGTTGTTGGGGGTTTCATTCCCCACCACTCAGTGATGCTCCCTAGGTGTTTGGATTTGAACGAGATGAAGTTTGGGGTTGAACCCGATTGGGTTTTCCGGTTAGGGATTTTGTTGGTTTTGTGTGATTTTGGAAGGGATGCGTTTGGAATTGAGCTTGGTGTTAGAAGGAAAAGGGGTTCGTCTGGTCGGGAGGGTCCGATCTGGAAAATTTCACCGAGAAATTCCACCGTTGACGGCGCGCCGCCGGCGGCGGCGGCGGTCAACGGCGGTCAACGGCGGCGCTCCGGCGAGAAAAGTCAACTTTTCAGATTTCGATGTAATTAGTGTCATTTTTCTCGTAATCGCGCCCTGATTATCGTACGGAGGTTTTTGGGTTGATTTGGTTAGCCGATTTTCAGTCGAGATTTCGAGTGGGGATTTCGGGATTTCCGTAATTCATTTTGCACTGCATTTCGTATTTCCGGGAACGGTTGGTTTCCGTGCATCAGTACAGTGTTGTGGATTACGATATTGATCAGTTATGTTTTTGTAAATATTCAGGAGATCGAGATCTGGATCGTGAGCGTGCTTCTGGCGAGGGATCTTCCGCCGGACCACGAGTTTAGCGCGTGTGCGCATTTCGAGAGTTTGTGAGTGGACATTTCTTTTCACAGATTGACTGCGAGTCTTTTATGAATGATTTACGAACTTGAGCATGCGAATTGATTATGATTTTACGAGCATGTGTTTACTATTATGTTTATAGGAATATACGTATACGAATATATACATATACGTACATATTATGTTTTAAGCATGTGCATAGAAAAGATTTATGATTTGGTTTACACAGAGTACAGTCTCAGTATATGTTGTGGTATCGATACGCACTGGCTTCTCGGCTGATCCCCGAGTATGCTCTGGGGGGGACAGATATCCTGACCCGAGGCCTTTCTGGCTAGGAATCACGTGTGGGTCTGGGATCCCGTGGTTCAGACTGTGCTATCGCATGGTAGTCCATGAGAGATTCCGCGATACATTTACGTTGCATGCTCTGTACGTGAGTGGTAGCCGATGTCTCCTCACGTACTATTTGATTTTCATGCATTTGACTCGCATATGATTTTATATGTATATATATACTTGGTGAAGGATATTTATCTTCGTCCACTCACTCTAACGTGTTTATTGTCTTTCACCTGGGCTTTTCGGTTTCCGTGCCCAGTTTGCAGTTCATGTTTGGTGTTTCACGTCGTGGTTTGGAGGCTAGTGATCAGAGTCACTTGTGTTTTCCAGTAGGTTCTTGTTTCGCCTACTGATGTACATGTTGTATATGTTTTACTCTAGAGGTCGCTCTGATACATTCTGATACATGATTGTACGGATTTTCACGGATATACATATATACATAGTACAATTTATTCATTGTTGATGATTATATTGTTGTTGAGAAATCTGGATGGGATTGGTGCCCACGGTTTGCTTTTTGTGGCATAGGATGAAGTGTTAATTTCCGCGTGCAGGTTATGATAATTCCACGTTAGTAACGAAACTCTGCCGAAATTTTGAAAATTTTTTGTTGGTTCGTATTTTCGAAAGGGTTTGATTCCGGTTTAGGTAGTTGAATCGGGATTGGGTCCTTTCAGCTTGGTATCAGAGCATTAGGTTGTCAGATTCTGTAGACTCTTGTAGTTGTGACGCTTACGGTATTTGAGTTGATACAGCATGGCTGGAGTGATGACCCGACTGGCCAGCGGTACTCATCAATACTTCGGGTGTTGTGTGTCCTCAAATATCTGCGGTTTCATGATTACGTTTTTTCTGCTTATGCCTAATGCTTGTCTTGTATCAGTAGGATGCCTCCTCGACGTGGTCCCCGTGTTGATCGGGATGATGATCCTGATGAGGATCGCCGAACGCGCGACTTGCTGATGCGAGTGCTGCGTTTGGAAGAGCGTTTTGACCCTGTGGTCAAGGCTCGCACTGCGGGTGCTACTGTGTTTTCGGGTTCAGTTGATCCTGAGATATGCGAGGCATGGTTGGTTCAGATTGAGCGTGTTTGTGAGCGTCTGCAGTTTACACCTGAGCAGATGACAGTATCCGCAGTTGGTTTACTTGAGGGTGATGCATACTTTTGGTGGGTCAGCACTGACAGAGTTCCTGTGGATACTCCGTGGACATTGTTTCGTGATCTGTTTATGCGGAGGTATTTTAATCAGGCTACCCAGCAGCGCAAGTACGAGGAGTTCACGAACTTGAGGCAGGGCAGTTTGTCTGTACTTGAGTATCGGGATCGGTTTACTCGTTTGTCTCGTTTTGCGTGGGATATGGTGGCTACAGAGGAAGCCAAGTGTCGTAGGTTTGAGCTGGGATTGAATCTGAACATCAAGGCGACGTTGACTACGATGCCGAGGAACAACTTTGATGAGTTTGTCAGTGCAGCTCTCCGAGGTGAGGATATTGAGCAGGAGAGACAGCAGAGGTACCAGCCGAGACAATTTGAGGAAGGTGGACCGAGTCAGGGGCCTTCGAAGAGGCTGAGTTCTGATACTTCCGGTTCAGCTTCATCTTCAGGCGGTGGATCTTATCGACCACCAGCTAGTGTACCTAGGTGGAGACAGAGAGGGAGGAGAGATCGACCGCAGCGACCACATGTTAGTGGAGATTCCAGCGGTTCCAGTCATCCTCGACGATCATTTGGTACTCCTGCTACACCGAGGGAGGCTCCGTTGTGCAATCTGTGCAATAGGTATCATTTTGGATCGTGTCAGCGAGGCACCCTCAACTGTTATCATTGTGGCCAGGTGGGTCACTATGCGAGGGCGTGTCCTCAGTTGTATGGTGGAGATGGACAGGCGGCCCAGAGTTCCGGAGCAGAGCGAGGTGCTACTACGGGAACTCGACCAGCACAGTTTGTGGGCCAGGGCCGACAGCAGGGACAGCCCCAGCGAGGACGACCAGCCGGACAGGCGAGAGTTCATGCTATGACTATGCGTGAGGGCAGAGCATCACCGGAGGTCGTTATTGGTACGTTACATGTTTTTGGTATTCCTGTAGTTGCGTTGCTAGATCCAGGTGCCACACATTCGTTCATATCATTTAGACTGTCATCATTGGCTACGGTACCTGCATCTCCACTTCCGGGGTTGTGGAGAGTGTTGTATCCGTCAGGTGAGGTTGTGAGCATCGGTTGGGTTTACCGTGATTGTGAGGTGTTTGTTAATGGCCATGGTTTAGCCGCGGATCTGTTATTACTTGATATTGTGGATTTTGATCTGATATTGGGTATGGACTTTTTGGAGTCGCACTGGGCCATGTTTGATTGCCACAGGAAGGAGGTCGCGTTTCGACGACCCGGGTTACCTGAGATATTGTTTCGTGGCGAGAAGAACACTTTCCTACCGTGTTTGATTTCTGCGATGAGGGCAGATCGATTGATGAAGAAGGGTTGTGTTGCGTACTTAGCCCATGTTGTGGACACTACAGCTGCAGTGCCGGATCTTGGTAGTATTGAGGTTGTGTCTGAATTTCCGGATGTGTTTCCAGCGGAGTTACCTGGTATACCCCCTGTGCGGGAGATTGATTTTACCATTGAGTTATTGCCGGGTACTGGACCGATTTCCCAGACACCGTACCGGATGGCGCCTGCAGAGTTGAAGGAGTTGCAGATTCAGCTTCAGGAGTTGCTGGAGAAGGGATTCATTCGACCGAGTGTTTCTCCGTGGGGTGCTCCAGTGTTGTTTGTGCGGAAGAAGGATGGGTCCATGCGGTTGTGCATCGACTATCGGAAGCTGAATCAGATTACAGTAAGGAACAAGTATCCGTTACCGCGGATTGACGACTTGTTTGATCAGCTGAAGGGAGCAGCAGTCTTTTCGAAAATTGACCTTCGATCCGGATATCACCAGTTGAGGATCCGGGAATCAGATGTTGCCAGGACAGCTTTCAGGACGCGGTATGGGCACTATGAGTTTTTGGTTATGCCGTTTGGATTGACCAACGCCCCCGCAGCTTTCATGGACTTGATGAATCGGGTATTTCGATGATTCCTGGACAAGTTCGTGATTGTATTCATAGACGATATCCTGATTTATTCGAGGAGTATGGGCCAGCACAAGAAGCATTTACGGGCAGTGTTGCGGACTTTGCGGGACCATCAGTTGTTCGCGAAGTTTAGCAAGTGTGAGTTCTGGTTGGATAGTGTGAAGTTTCTGGGCCATGTGATTTCGGCCGAGGGAGTTAGTGTTGATCCTGACAAGATCGAGGCCGTGCTGAATTGGAGTAGACCCACTACGGTACCAGAGATTCGGAGTTTCCTGGGTTTAGCGGGCTACTACCGACGGTTTGTACAGGATTTCTCCCGGATAGCTACACCACTGACCAGATTGACGAAGAAGGGTGTCAAGTTTGAGTGGTCTGATGCGTGCGAGGAGAGTTATTTGCTCCTGAAGGAGAGATTGACTACCGCACCGGTTCTGACATTGCCAGACGACAGTGGTGAGTTTGTTGTGTACAGCGTCGCGTCGAAGTTGGGCCTTGGCTGTGTGTTGATGCAGCATGGTAGAGTTGTGGCGTATGGTTCCAGACAGCTGAAACCGCACGAGGTCAACTATCCAACGCATGATTTGGAGTTAGCCGCTATCGTGTTAGCGTTGAAGAGTTGGAGACATTACCTGTACGGTGCTCAGTGTAAGATTTTCACTGACCACAAGAGTCTCACTTACTTACGGACACAGCCGGATCTGAACATGAGGCAGCGCCGATGGATGGAGTTGATCAATGATTATGATTGCACGTTTGAGTACCATCCGGGGAAGGCCAATGTTGTGGCAGATGCACTTAGCCGGAAATCTGGAGCCTCATTGTTTCACATATGTGTGGCCAGAGTATCGATGTTAGCTGAGCTTCGAGCTACAGGTGCTGTGTTTGGGTATGATGATGATGGAGCTTTGTTAGCCAGTTTCCAGGTTCGACCCGTATTGGTTGATCAGGTACGGGAGGCACAGGATTCAGATCCTTACTTGCTAAGCAAGAAGACCATGATTCGGAATGGTGTGCCTACAGAGTTCCGATTGAGCGACGACGGTACGTTGTTGTTCAGAGGCAGATTATGTGTACCCAGAGACGAGGACTTAAAGAAGGAGATTCTGGACGAGGCCCACAGTTCAGCGTATGCGATGCATCCCGGAGGTACGAAGATGTTTCGTACACTTCGAGCGTATTATTGGTGGCGCAACATGAAGCGGGAGATTGCCGCGTACGTGAGTCGGTGTTTGATTTGTCAGCAGGTGAAGGCGGAGAGGCAGAAACCTGCAGGGAAACTACAGCCACTTGAGATTCCAGTTTGGAAGTGGGAGCATATCACGATGGATTTTGTCTATCAGTTGCCGCGTACTTCGGCGGGCAACACTGGCATTTGGGTTATCGTTGATCGATTGACGAAATCTGCACACTTTCTTGCACTTCCAGGGAAGATTTCAGTGGGCAGATTGGCCAAGTTGTACTTATCCGAGATTGTTCGCTTGCATGGTGTGCCTGTGTCGATTGTTTCTGACCGTGATAGTCAGTTCACTTCTGAGTTTTGGCAGGCTTTACAGCGAGCGTTGGGTACGAGACTACGGTTTAGTACAGCTTTTCATCCTCAGACTGACGGGCAGTCCGAGCGGACCATTCAGACTCTTGAGGATATGCTGAGATCGTGTGTATTGCAGTTTCGTGGAAACTGGGATCAGCAGTTGCACTTGATCGAGTTCGCCTACAATAACAGCTATCAGGCCAGTATTGAGATGGCACCGTACGAGGCTCTGTACGGGAAGCAGTGTCGCACTCCATTGTGTTGGAGTGAGGTGGGCGAGCGTTGGCTCATTGGTCCTGATTTGGTGAAAACCACGATGGAGGACATTCAGATTATTCGAGATCGACTAAAGATTGCCCAGGATCGGCAGAAGAGTTACGCGGATGTGAGGAGGAAGAGTTTAGAGTTCGAGGTTGGTGATTGGGTCTTCCTGAAACTATCTCCGTGGAGGGGAGTTGTGCGTTTCGGGAAGCGTGGCAAGCTTCGACCGCGGTACATTGGTCCGTATGAGATTACGGAGAGGGTTGGAGCTGTTGCTTACAGACTTGAGTTACCGACAGAGATGGCTCGTGTGCATGATGTCTTCCATGTTTCGATGTTGCGGAAGTACATCTCAGATCCTTCACATGTGATAGCCCCACAGCAGTTGCCGATTAGAGAGGACTTATCGTATGTTGAGGAGCCAGTACAGATTCTTGATCGACGTGAGCAGGAGCTGAGGCACCGTGTGATTCCGCTGGTGAAGGTCTTGTGGCAGAACCATTCAGTTGAGGAGGCCACCTGGGAGACCGAGCAGCGTATGCGGGAGCAGTATCCTCATCTGTTCACCTGACAGGTACGTAAATTTCGAGGTCGAAATTTCTTTAAGGGGGGTAGATTTGTGACGACCCGAACCAGAATCAGATGTGTGTTTGGCACGATTCTCGAGATTTGGTTTTAGTCGCAGTTTTGCGATATTGTGTGGTTTGTCGATCCGTTTCGCGACTATGTTTTCAGTCGAGAATTTGGGATGAGTGTCTTCACGGAAATGGTAGAGTACGTGATTTCGAGTTCGTGGGTGGTTTCGGAAGATTTTTCCGATAACCGAGGTATATTTTATGATTATTTGAAGTTTCGGGTTTCGACGAGTTTATCCGTTTGTTTCGAGCTTATCCGAATCACATCGTGTATTCATTTCGGACCGTCGATCGACCCGAGGGGTGAGTATAAATATCGAAATAGTCGTAAATCATCGAAAATTTGCAAATTGGGGTTTGACTGAACTTTGACCAATTGTTGACTTTCCAAAATTGGAAAGAGACCGTTGACCCGTGCGGTGAGCGAGCAACCCGATTCGGTTCGTCGGCGACCCGGTTTTTCCGGCCACCTCCGGCCAGGTTAAGGGTATCATTCGAATCCTTGTGAGCTTCTCTTTCATGTTGCACTTGAGTTTATTGAAATTGATTATGTTTTTAGTGAGTTCGATTAAGGGCCGAGATGGTTTGGTCGACGGTGATGGGTGGAAGGGTTCCGGCGAGTTTTTGGGGTTGGGTTGTTGGGGGTTTCGTTCCCCACCACTCAGTGATGCTCCCTAGGTGTTTGGATTTGAACGAGATGAAGTTTGGGGTTGAACCCGATTGGGTTTTCCGGTTAGGGATTTTGTTGGTTTTGTGTGATTTTGGAAGGGATGCGTTTGGAATTGAGCTTGGTGTTAGAAGGAAAAGGGGTTCGTCTGGTCGGGAGGGTCCGATCTGGAAAATTTCACCGAGAAATTCCACCGTTGACGGCGCGCCGCCGGCGGCGGCGGCGGTCAACGGCGGCGCTCCGGCGAGAAAAGTCAACTTTTCAGATTTCGATGTAATTAGTGTCATTTTTCTCGTAATCGCGCCCTGATTATCGTACGGAGGTTTTTGGGTTGATTTGGTTAGCCGATTTTCAGTCGAGATTTCGAGTGGGGATTTCGGGATTTCCGTAATTCATTTTGCACTGCATTTCGTATTTCCGGGAATGGTTGGTTTCCGTGCATCAGTACAGTGTTGTGGATTACGATATTGATCAGTTATGTTTTTGTAAATATTCAGGAGATCGAGATCTGGATCGTGAGCGTGCTTCTGGCGAGGGATCTTCCGCCGGACCACGAGTTTAGCGCGTGTGCGCATTTCGAGAGTTTGTGAGTGGACATTTCTTTTCACAGATTGACTGCGAGTCTTTTATGAATGATTTACGAACTTGAGCATGCGAATTGATTATGATTTTACGAGCATGTGTTTACTATTATGTTTATACGAATATACGTATACGAATATATACATATACGTACATATTATGTTTTAAGCATGTGCATAGAAAAGATTTATGATTTGGTTTACACAGAGTACAGTCTCAGTATATGTTGTGGTATTGATACGCACTGGCTTCTCGGCTGATCCCCGAGTATGCTCCGGGGGGGACAGATATCCTGACCCGAGGCCTTTCTGGCTAGGAATCACGTGTGGGTCTGGGATCCCGTGGTTCAGACTGTGCTATCGCGTGGTAGTCCATGAGAGATTCCGCGATACATTTACGTTGCATGCTCTGTACGTGAGTGGTAGCCGATGTCTCCTCACGTACTATTTGATTTTCATGCATTTGACTCGCATATGATTTTATATGTATATATATACTTGGTGAAGGATATTTATCTTCGTCCACTCACTCTAACGTGTTTATTGTCTTTCACCTGGGCTTTTCGGTTTCCGTGCCCAGTTTGCAGTTCATGTTTGGTGTTTCACGTCGTGGTTTGGAGGCTAGTGATCAGAGTCACTTGTGTTTTCCAGTAGGTTCTTGTTTCGCCTACTGATGTACATGTTGTATATGTTTTACTCTAGAGGTCGCTCTGATACATTCTGATACATGATTGTACGGATTTTCACGGATATACATATATACATAGTACAGTTTATTCATTGTTGATGATTATATTGTTGTTGAGAAATCCGGATGGGATTGGTGCCCACGGTTTGCTTTTTGTGGCATAGGATGAAGTGTTAATTTCCGCGTGCAGGTTATGATAATTCCACGTTAGTAACGAAACTCTGCCGAAATTTTGAAAATTTTTTGTTGGTTCGTATTTTCGAAAGGGTTTGATTCCGGTTTAGGTAGTTGAATCGGGATTGGGTCCTTTCACCGTAGCTGAGTGCGATCTAGGGTGATATGACCAGTTGTCGGTCTAGTAAAGAATTCACCCTTACCCAGAGGTCTAGGGGAAATGGTCTTAGGAATCTGGAACTCCGTTTTCATCTCTAATATCAGTCTAGCACTAGACGACGCTACCTCATCCAACATCAGTCTAGGTGATCTGGAACTTGAGGAGTCACCGAAACTAGAAGCTTTGCTACTATCAGAAGGCAACACTACGGTATCCATGCTTAACCTACATAATCCATAGCAGGGGGAATTAGTAACATCAAGCCGATTGGATCAAACACGGCAAAGATATCTCTGAAAACCAATTGGGTCTGGGGACTGGATCCAAGCCTAGACACACTACACCTATGGCCCAGAGGCAAGAGGACTAAAAAAAAAACTCAGCAATGGCGAAGATACCGCCGACCATCGTAAACGACGACAACACGGTACCAGTCTACCTACATTGACTTAACGCAACAAAACCACTATTGAAGACGCAAACAAGTATAAGGCATGCAGAACCAGCCCAGAAATTCAAAATCACTTAAGGAAAACAAGCATAGTAAACGAGCATCAAAGAACGTAAGGAGCAGAAACAAAACTTACTTGGTCTTCGGGGGAGACGATCAAAAATTGAGAGCAACGGTGGCGCAAGGCTTGACGGAACAACGAAGATACGACGGTGACAGATGGGTTCAGTCTTTCTCTCTCTCAAAACCTAGTTCCAGAATCTTCTCAAAATGCAAAGTGTGGGAAGAAAAAAGGAGAGAGAGAGGAGTATAAATACGCCACCTTTGGGTGTAATCACCACTGTTCAAAGAAACACATTGGTTCCCAAGATACAAACACGTGTCCACTGACGTCATCATGCACGGAAGAGTCTAGAACACGAAACGATACACACCGTTTCCTTAATCATGATTTCCAAGGAAAACAAAATGATCACACTTCAACCTACGATGAGACCTTTGGGAAGCTCAAGACACCATTGAACAACACGTGGCGGTTACAGATTTGGTGACATTTAATAAGGACAGTACGTGGTTGCACCTACCAACTCGGGGGAGGGGCATGACGACGACGCATGTCATAGGACCCCGGGATGGACACTAACCGCCTCAACCTTCTGTAACACCCACATTAGTGACAGTCGTCAGCGCCGATAGGATTCTCCTACCGGCCACAATATCTCCTACGCCATAACGCCGAAAGTATTCTCCTACCAGCCATAATATATCCTATGCCATAACACTGAAAGAGTTCTCTTATCGGCCATAATATCTCCTACACCATATCACAGAAAGTATTCTCCTATCGGCCGTAGTAGCTCCTATGCCATAACGCCGAACAGATTCTCCTACCAGTCAGAGATTCTTCTACGCTATAACGTCGAAAAGATCCTTCAACCGGCCAAAGAGCCGCAAAGTTGCGTGGGGGATGTAAACTCGGGAACTTAAGGGTTACTAATTCAAATAAGTTTCACCCACCGTAGCGCCCCCACCGGTGTATCTACCAGCAACTAGCAATAAAAGCTACCAGATTGGGCGGGATCAAGTGTTTAAGCGCCAAAGAGCCTATCCCTCGGTCAGTGCAATGTAGCCGCTCATTGCATCCTCCGACACTGAGTAGTTACGAAGGAGTATGTCAGCTACCGGGAAGGGCTTCATTGGGAACGGGCCTACTGGGTTAAAACGTTACATGAAGGAACCCCGATATGACCTTATGAATCATTAAGGAGGCAACCAAGCCTAAGGGCGTTAACATCAAAACATTTTTCTTACCCCGAGAGACTGTAACCTAGCTACTTACCGGTCTCACGAGTACTAACTACAGGTGCCTATATTATTGTCTTAAATACAGGTAACAGTTTCGTCAGGCGGGGCAACCTTGGTCGGCGAGCTGGGAGACTATATGGCATGTATCCGGCTCTAACAGGTAACAACACCCGTTAAGTACGTACGGATAGAATCACCGATTTCCGGTTCTATAACTCACCAACCAAGATTGATCCCCTTGGCAGAGCGAGTTGGGGGACTTGTACATATACCGGGCTAATTTCCTATCTCATATGTACTTAACGCTATTTATTAAGTCATTATTGTATCTCACCGCCAGCATAAGAGCACTCATTGGCAAGAGGCCTACAACTTTGATGACCAGCTTGAGTTCTATCTGGCCATGGTTATCACTCACGCGCCCGCCAGGGAACCCATCAGGAAACACTTCAGCAAAAGAGTAAGAACACTGATCCCACATTGAAGAATTAGTAAGAGCTCCGATCTCAACCACCTTAATAAGCCTGGCGGTTAAGCATTAATGGTACACATTCATTGCCCTTTTTACGTTGTTACTTTGTTTACATCATATCTCGTTTCTGACTTAGGCATTGGAGGGCTGAATGTCGGCACACGCTGAAAGGACCCAATCCTAGATTAACTAGTAATCTAGGATCAAATCCTAACGACTGACCATAATCTATGAAATTCTGTAATTTTTTTTGACATAACTCCCCTTAAAATTGAGACAACCAAAAACCTACAAGAAGAATGACACTCCGCAGATAAATCCCATAAACATACCGTGGACCACCGATGTTCATCCTGATTTCTCAACATATAGCAGAAACTAAAACAGATGTAAAACTCAAGATTGAAATCATACTTTACAAAGTACTGGCTCTACAAACAAGGAGAAGCAAACTCGACGACTCTCGAGTAACAACCTATTCAGAAGAGTCTCACTGTAACAACATAAGAAAACTGATATCTAGTGCGACTTCTATATACATATGAAACAAACTAACAGTGAGCGGGAACCTACTGATGAAAGGATGACTGGTGGACTTAGAGCTCTCGACGATACCAAGCATGCTCAGGAATGACACTGCAACCTGGGCAATGAAAAACCGAAAAACTCAGGGAAAGACATTTAAAATATAAAACGATAGCGTGAGTGGTCAAAAATAATATATTAATCTACGTAAATCGCTAAACTATAATTTCATGCTTTTCCGCTATTTTTGTGTGAAATAATGTGAGTTCTAAACTGAATAACTGAAATATAAATGGAGGTGCTCTCCCAGGCCACCTAACTTGAGGTGTTAAACTGAAATGGAAAATATGCAAATATGTGTCGGGATTGTCTCCAGGCCACCTAACCTGAGTCGATCAGGGTTAGACGAGGCCACCTAACCTCCCCTAATCAACTATCCGGTGATCAGCTGAACAGCTAAAACATTGATGCAATAAAATAAACCATCACAAAGTAAGCCTTCGAATAAACACTTTATAAAAATATACTATAAAGCGTACTGCATAAAAATAATGAACTCGCAATCAACTGTGAAAATAAAGGTCTACTCACAATTCTGCGACTATTGCTGGGGTTCCGCGGAATTTCCTTCGCTGCTAGAGTCGCGATCTCGATTTCCTATAAATACGGATCATTTGATATCAAAATATGCATAAAATTATGAAAATCGACCCTAAAAATAACCCCAGAATTCATGCCGATAATTTCTAAAAACTGACTCCCCAGAATACCACCCTGGATGGCAGCGCGTGGCCCGAGATGATGCTTATGACACCTGTGACATTGAGGGTAATCCCTGGGTGCTGATGGAGTAGGACGATAACTACTAGCTCTACTGGAACTGAAACCGGATCCCTGCCTCTTGGGTCTATTCCTCCTTATCCATCTATGGAAATGACTCGGATGACATGCAGGAAGAGCTGGAGCGGAAGATCCCTCACTAGAAAATGAAGTAGAACCTGAAGTGCTTGAGCTTCCCCTCTTTGAAGGATCCTGGATGGGCTCACCTTCTTCAAATCGTCGAGTCTGATGCCGCTCAGATTGAAGCCTATCCTCGCATCTCACAGTAGCACTAACAAACTCATCAAAATTAGCACGTGACACACCGGATAGGTATAGGGCAATATCAGTTTGCAAACCCTGCTCAAACTTCCAACACTTCTCCTTCACTGACTTGATGGAATTTGGTGCAAAACAGGCCAAGCGGGTGAAATGGTCCCGGTACTCCATCGCTGACATGTCCCCCTGCCGAAGACTCATAAACTCTTCATACTTCCGCTGCTCGTAAGCCTCACTAAAGAAACGACTCATAAACAATTATGTGAACTCCGTCCATGAAGTGAGAGCTTCATTCCTTTTAGTACTCTGCCACTAACGATAAGCATGGTCCTGTATCAAACATGTAGCTACCACAGTCCTCTACTCAGGGGTCAACTGTGGATGCAAATGGTCACAAACTTGATCGATTTCAACTAGCCAGTCCTCGCTAGTCTCAGGGTCATGGGAACCAACAAAACGAACAGCTTCTGCTTTCCTAGCTTTAATAACTAAATCCTCATAATCCTCATGTAGTGCTGGCATCATACGTGAAATTAACTCACGCATCTGCTGAGCCAAGGATTGTGTATCATCCCGTTGGGCTGGTTGTCGAGACATACTGATTGACCTACGAGTCCAAAAATAATTTAGCTCACTGAAAGAAGTCACAAACTGGATCGACAAAGAGACTCTAAGCATTTGACAATGCACAACACTAGGAATAATGGGCATTAGCCGGCCGGTCGGGTCATCCTTCCAAAAGTGTCGTACGTTCTCAAATGCTTGTATTGACATGACTAAAAGATTCTACAGAATCTGTGTCCTAATGCTTTGATACCAAACTGAAAAGACCTAATCCTAGATTAACTAGTAATCTAGGATCAAGCCCTAACAACTGACCATAATCTATGAAATTCTGTAATTTTTTTGACATACTCCCCTTAAAACTGAGACAACCAAAAACCTGCAAGAAGAATGACACTCTGCAGATAAATCTAATAAATAAACCGTGGACCACCGATGTCTATCCGGATTTCTCAACATATAGCAGAAACTAAACCAGATGTAAAACTCAAGATTGAGAACATACATTATAAAGAGGGAGAAACAAACTCGATGACTACTCGAGTAACAACCTATTCAGAAGAGTCTCACTGTAACAACATAAGAAAACTGATATCTAGAGCGACTTCTATATACATATGAAACAAACTGACTAAACTTGATGTGTTTTTTAACTGTATCTATGTAGCAACTTTAATTTGGCACCAATTGAAGTCTGCTTCTTACCAATAATTATCCTACGAAGAACTTTTCGTCCATTGTACTTTCGATTCAACTTCCCTAACAAGTTAGAACCAGTGGACAAGCCTTTTTCCACATTGAATTCTGTCTTCTTGGATCTTGTTTTCTGTGAGCAGAATGACTCCTGAATATGATACTTGACAGTAGGGTCTACTATAGAACATTTCAACTGGAAGACTTGACTTGGAACAAGTCATTTTGCACCTTATTATCTGTCTTTTTCGATCTCAGCTTCTCTGATCGAATAGAATGATTCATGCAATTTTTTATTTATTCCCATCTGGTTAATAACTGAATGCGATGTTAATAATGCAACCAGTATTCATGTTTAAAGATCGATTATTGTTTTATTTTATTTTTAGCTTCAATCGGATGCAGGTGTATGACAAGTCCTATTCTGTTCTTGAATGCCAGAAGCATGCATTGCTTGAGGAAGCATTGTTACAGCTGCCATAATTACATGGAAATAACTAAAGAAGCATTACATACATATAAATTTATTTTTTCTTACAATATCAGTCTAACTCAGCTATTGCTTCTAGTGGAAGGTTGAAGTTGCTGGCAGGTTTCCTTGCATTTGTTCTTGTAGACGCAAAAGGATTTGGTGGCATGGTTAAGTTTTCTCCTTCCTCCAACATCTGAACCACCCCTTTCATGGAAGGCCGGTCTATTGGGTGCCATTGGATGCACCAGAGCCCAACAATTGCAAGTCTCTTTGCAATTTTAGCATCTCCTTCATCCTCGACATGGATGCGTAAATCTTCTCCTTCTTCTAGAAGATTATATATCCATTCTGGGTAGTAAACTTCAGGTGTCTTCTCCATGGTGGAACTGATGTTCTTTCTTCCTCCAACCATCTCAAGAAGTACCATTCCATAACTATACACATCCGACTTATAGGAGACATTCCCAAAGTTCCTCGAGAACACTTCAGGTGCAATGTAGCCCATGGTTCCCCTAGCTGTAGTCATCGACACGATACTTTGATCCTTGGAACATAACTTGGCCAAACCAAAATCTGAAATTTTTGGGGTGAAGTTATGGTCTAGCAAAACATTATGAGGTTTGATATCAAAATGCAGGATTCTTTGATTGCATCCTTGGTGCAGATATTCAATCCCTTTGGCAATGCCTAAAGCAATATCTTGCAACTTATCCCAACCAAGGAAATAATGGTTCTTGTCTGCTGATGATATGAAATCTTGTAATGAACCATTAGGCAAGAAATCATAAACAAGAGCTCGTCTAAACCCATCTGCGCAGAATCCAACCAAGCGAACCACATTGACATGATGGATATGACCCATAGTTCCCACTTCATTTACAAACTCTTCCCCATTTCCCTTGGTACTATTGAGGACTTTCACAGCAACAAAACATTCAGAAGAAAGTTTTCCCTTAAAAACAGTTCCATAAGCTCCTTCGCCTAATTTGTCCTTGAATTGATTTGTAATCCTCTTAATATCTGCATAAGAGTACCTGCCTGGTTTGAGAGCTCTGTAGTCCTCCAAAAATCTTTCAATCTTCAAATGATTCTGCTTTTCTTTTCGATCAGAGCTATATACACGATAAGCTACAGAAACAAGTAGAACGAGTGCAAATGAACCCAAGGATGAACCTGCAAATTCATATACACACACACACACACTTTTTGAATGTCATATATTTACAAAGTGTTCAAATGTAAATACATGAAACAAACCAATGAACTAAAACATTTACAAACGTACTCACCAGTAGCTACTAACTTTGTTTTTGCATCTGAAAAGTATAATAGCAAGATCGAGTCGTCAGCTATATATCGGTTGGACATGATTATTGATGTCAGATTACTACTAATTAATTAAGCTCCATTGATATCTATCATATAAGTGCATACACTAATATATCTTATATGCTGAATATATATGGACAAAAAAGTAGCATATACAGGAAAAACAGTATGTTAAACCTTTCTTCGTGTGAAGGCATGCAATTTTAGTAGTGTTGGCGTCACCGTTCTTAAATCCACACTTGTTGCCCTGCACTTCACATGCTCCACAATTTGGTTCCGACCATTCTAAATAAAGATATTCACTTCCATACGAACTGTATGGAACTGATGAAAGATTATACATCTTTGTACAAGACAGAAGGGGCAAGTAGTCGATGTCTTCATCAGAATCAACCGAATAAATTTGGTAACCAGGGCCACTAAAGCATGGGACTCGAAGTAAAGAAGATGACTCCCTCGCAGCTGAAGAACAATTGAACAAGGTAATATCATACAGTCTATCTTCTTGGTAGTGGAAGGGAGAGATTGTCTGGTTGTGGACTTTTAGTAGCTTCACCAGCAAGCAATATTCTTGAGGATGATGTAGCTGGATTTTCTGAGCTCTGTAGTCAATGCCTTTGATTTGGAGTTTGAATGGGCTTGGCATATCATCAAAAATGGTTTCATTCATTTTGTTACAGGATACAGAAAATCCAGGATAGACACAATGATCTGGCTGGCTACTACCTTTGAGGCTAAAAGGGAATTTGATAACTGGGCCATGATTACCACACTTGAACTCCCTGCAGGTATTCTGGATTTCACCAAGGATTTTGGAGCAGAAAGCCAATAAGATAAAAAAGCTAAAGGAAGAGATGAGAGTATAGTCCATTTCTGAGTTATTGAATCTTCTTCTACTGGTAGATATTGGATATTGAAATGGCTCTAATGGAGTTTGTAGTCCAATCAAGTCGATCTGTAATTCTATATGGAAGGGTGGGAGAACAAGAACTCCAAGTTGACTAAAATGGTCTAGAGTTTGGGACTGATCATTTAGTCTTAATTTCCTGCACACATATATAAAAATTTTACATTATATATTACTGTGATTGTTTCCAAATGGAGGTACATGGATCTTCCGAGTTCCAAGGATACTTTCAAGTTTCAACCTTTTGTATACTGCCTATCTTTTACGGTATGTTTTTATTTATTTATTTATTTTTTGTATTAGAGCATCTCTAAGGATTTCTTTAAAATTTATTTATTGTAGAGTTGAAAAAGCCAAATCCTCTAAATAAATTTACTTCAAACTCCAACAGTCACTTCAAAATTTACTCTATAATTTTTTTCTATATAATTTAATGAAATTAACATATATTACATTTTCAATAAAAGTTTATATCAGATTAAATAATTTATTAGAAAAGAGAAGAGTGAAAATAGAGAGATGATGAAGAAAGAGAATGAAAATATTAATAAACATTAAATTGTAGAGATTGTTGGAGAGGTTTAGAGTTTTTGATTTTTCTATAGATATATAGTTTTTGGTTCTCTCTCTTTTAACACTTTCTCTAAAATAGAGAGAGGTTTAGAGTAGCTGTTGGAGCTAAAAACATCTCATTTTACTCTATAATGGATGAATTTTCCATTATAGAGTAACTGTTGGAGATTCTCTTATGGGTGGATCAAAAGTTAATCAAGATAGTTTGAGGTTAATCAAGGGAACTCTTCCATATTAGGAGATCCCCCGATTAGTTTAAAACTATTTAAGACAGTTTGAGTGTTTGAATAGAGTTTCTATTGAATGTGTATTATGTAGGATACCTTTGCTAGTTTGTACATGTTGACTTTAGAAGTGTATGTGGTGTTGTTGTTATTGGTTTATCGGATAGCATGTGTAGTTTTGCTTCTTACATAAATGAGATGTAAATGAGCTGTATTGAGTAAGTCTAGAAGAATAGCCAAACAATGATGGTGATTTCAAATTTGAATGCTTAAGTGGCAATTTGCCATTTTGCCTAAAATCAAGTCTAATAGAAATGTCAAATATTTTTGATCCCATGTTTTTGATCCCTTGTATTGAAACACTACTACATCCTCTGTTTTATCATTGATCATTCCATCATGTTCATTAATCTTGAGGACTAGAATCTGGTATGGAGGTCCCAATAACACAATGTTCTTCACAATGAGCACTATGAGTTTTTGGTTTGCTGCATCAACATGTAGTATTTTTGTCAAAACTGGAGAAGAAAATATTCACTAAAAGTGAAACTACAAACCAAAGCGTAAACCTACTCAACAAGTTCAAAGCTGTGGCTAAACAGATTCTAAAATTTAACAAATTCAAAAGACCCAGTATGCTCCAAATCATGAACCAAACACATACACTATAACTAATCAAAATCCGCAATAATACATATCTGAATCTAAACAAATAGCTAATAGAGTCAACTCTAATGCAAATCACAAAATAGGCTAACTGATTTGCCTCACTATTACAACTTAACTCAATTCAGTTGTTTACTATGAAACTATAGTGAGAGTTCATAAACTTCAGACATTTGGTTCTAAAATAAAAGACATAAGTTACTAATGCAAAATACATAAAGAGAAACCAAGATGCATGAACTTCAAAGACCACCTTGAAATTTTTTCATCTTAAGCTGAGAATAGTACCCTCTCTCATCTTCACTCAGAATAGACGTGTTCATGGACATAATCTTCATCTCAGCCTCATATTTTTGAACTCTTACTTTCTCCATATCAATTTTCACTTTCTTCTTATCAATTTCAACTCTCTCTATAATTTCAATTTTTCTTTCATCTCTCTCTCTCTCTCTCTCTCTCTCTCTCTCTCTCTCTCTCTCTCTCTCTCTCTCTCTCTCTCTCTCCTCCCTCCCTCCCTCTCTCTCTTCTTTATGCAGCATCTGAATTTTCTCGAACTTTTCAGTGTTTTCTTTCAGCTTTCTTTTTTCAGCCTTGTTACCTAGTGGCATTGACAATGGATCAGAAATATCGATAAAAGCATCCTCACCATTGATGTCTGTAATGGAAGCTGAGGGCACATTAGTTGCACATCTCGTGGATTTCTTCTTGTTCTTGTTCTTGCTGTCAAGTTCTCGGCATAGTTGTATCCACTTTGGTTGCTTCCTCAGCAAAATTCAGGCATGATCAAGACTAAAACGAGCATTTTCTTGTGCTTCATAGAGCCACATCAGCAATATGAAGAGACAAGAACCAACAGTCAACATGCAGACCACATAGATTTAAACTACAATATAAGAGTATTTGTACAAACCTTGTCTTGTTCATTATTTCCACTTTCATTTCTTTCTGTTATAGCTGCAAAACATCTTGAAAATTTGTTAACATGCAATTGAGTTTTGCTCCAACGTTGCTTTAGCATCGTATCAGACCTTTCACTGTCATGCCTTGAACTTTGGGCGATCACGACTTCAGCTGATTAACTTGTAATTTGGACAATTTAAAACAAATGGCCCAGAGAAAGGTATCAAAACATAAAATATTAGAGTGAGTGGACAAAAATCATAATCACATGATATACGTAAAACTAGAGAAAAATGTAACTATATGCATTTCCACCGTTTCTGATAAAACTGATGCGAATTCAAAATATCGTAAAGCCGAAACAAAGTGGAGGTGGTCGCCCAAGTGTTTGCCCTAACCTGAGTCGACAGTAACTGAATAACAAAGGTGATGAGATCATCTAAGGTGTTTGACCTAACCTTAGATGATTCAGGGTCAGATAATGTGTTTGCCCTAACCTCCCTTGACGGAACTATCCGGTGATCAGCCGAATAGTTTGAGCATCGATCCAACTAATTATGACCATCACAAAGAAAACCTCTAAAATATAAAAGCTCATAAAGCATATCATAAACGTGAAACATAATTAATGAACTCACAATACGACCGTGAAAATACATGTTAACTCACAGTACTCTGCCATGATTTCCATCCAGCCAAAACCTGTCTCTTGGGATTTCTAAACATCTACCATTGGCTTCTAACAAATCGTCTTAAAACAATGATTATTACTTAATAACTAATCGTCGAAAGTCATGATGAAAAGCTAAGCTCATTAATTAACGAGCATAATCGTCGAGAATCTCGCATTCTCGAATAACGTGCTTTCCAAACTAAGGACGAGCTTTAATCTAATTCTAAATTATAATTCTTGAATCATTTTTAAAGTTACTATATCCCTACTATTTATTAAAGGAAGAGAGTTTGTTTCTCACATTTATCATTTTTTTCCATTTATACCCTTTGCTTTTGATAAAATTAAATCATTTGGGGTTATTATTGTAAATAACAATTTGTATAAAAAATATATAAAACATGTCCCAATTTTTTCTCCCGATAATCCACATACTCACGTACTTGCACTCACCTCCTTTGTGCTTTGTAACACACTGATTATTATCCTTATAAAAAGAAACAGAAAAAAACTGATTTTTGTTTTTATCTTTCTAATTTTCAGTACTTATCTTATTTTTGTAATTGTTTAATTTACACACACAACGTGTGTGTGCTCATACTAGTATTCCTCAAAAGTTACACGACTCGAGATCAAAGTGACAATGGATTCAACCGTTCGATATAATCGTAAAATTGTTTAATTAATATTTAATTAACTACACGTCTTAATCAACAATGTCCAAATCAATTCAATAACCTCTTCATTATAATCGGTACGAAATTACAAGCAAAACGACATAAATTTACATCAAAATCGACGGTGAAATTTTCCGCTGAGCTGAAGCTCAACCTGCTCAAAATCAACACAACAAAAACTTTCTCAACTATACCAAAGTCCAATTCAACTCCTAACTAGTCGAATTTACCTTGAAACCAAAATCTCCCAAAAACTTCAATCCTTTGATTCTCCTTGCTCTGGTTGAATTAGAACGTGTTCTTGGTGTCCTTAGCTTCATGGTGAGGAGAGCTTCAAAATCCAATAGGTTTTGTCGGTCAATTTAGCCGTAGAAGCATCGATCCAAAATATAAATTTTCTCAGTTTTTCCTCTTGAAATTCCGGCTATCTTTGGTATAATTAGTGGTGGAGACCATTGGGAAATGAAGATGGAGAAGAGACGAACGTTTTGACACCAAGACCTCCGGGTTAGGTGGCCGGCCGGTGGTTCGTCGCCGGAAAACCGTGGTGGAAAGAGGATGCACGGGAGAGAGGAGAGAGAAAAAGATGACCAAAAAAATATAAAAAATTGACTTTCTACTTTCGGAAAGTTATATTTATATTCGCGACTAACCAATTTCGTAAATCGTTAAAATATTTCGTTCACCATAACTTCTTCCTCGTAACTCCGATTTTAACAATTGATGTGGCCACGAACTCGTCTCGATAAACTCTATAATTTTTTCTAAAAAACTTTCTTAAAAAATGTAATCAATAAAATTATGATAGAAAAGCCATATATAATTACCGATGATAAAAACTAACTACTTTCCTCGATTAACCTTTATCAAATCCTGAATTTTTTTTTTTGGAATGGGTTATTACACAGATTTCTAGCAAGCAACAATGGCAGCGTCAACCATGGTGTTAGACACTAAACCTGCACCCACTTCAAGATCCGACCCGAACCCTTCGCACCACTACTCCAGTTCATCAGACAAAGATGATCTCTACACCCGGCTCAAATCTTTGTAGCGCTAGCTTGAATTCATCGACATCCAAGAAGAGTAGGTCAAAGAGGAGCAAAAATTTTGAAGCAAGAGCTCCTTCGAGCTAAAGAATAAGTCAAGAGGATCAAGTCAGTTTCGCTCGTGAGCGGACAATTCATGGAGATGGTGGACCAAAACAATGGCATCACACTGCTATTGCATTTTCACTTTGAGAGAGAGAGAGAGAGAGAGAGAGAGAGAGAGAGAGAGGGAGAGAGAGAGAGAGAGCGGGGATTTTATTTTCACTGATTGACATGCGAGTCCTGATTATGCATTTTATGATTATGCACGTACAAGTATGCATTTACGATTATGCATGTGCATGGAAACAAATACGATTTGTTTTACACAGAGTACAGTCTCAGTGATACTAATGGCATCGATGCATTGGCATGCTCGGCTAATCCCTGAGATGCTCCGGGGAGGGGGGGATAGATATCCTGACTCGAGGTTTTTCTGACTATATAATCATGTGTGGGTCTGGGATCTCGTGATTTAAACTGTACTGAGGCGGAGGTGTCCGAGGGAGACCCCGCAGTTTTTAGACTCGCATCATGTTTA
This sequence comes from Geum urbanum, assembly GCA_946800695.1. Taxonomy (NCBI): domain Eukaryota; kingdom Viridiplantae; phylum Streptophyta; class Magnoliopsida; order Rosales; family Rosaceae; genus Geum; species Geum urbanum. The sequence continues at coordinate 10,631,565 of OX327015.1, forward strand.
TTTGCTTATATATTGTGAAAGGCATGTTATATTTATTACTATCGGTTTAAAAATGAAAGTTTATTTTTGTTCACTCACTCTAATGGTTTTATTATTTATATGCCTTTCCCTGGGCTTTTCGGTTTCCTTCTTGCCCAGTTTGCAGTTTCTATCCTGTGGTTGCGCGTCGTCGTCGGAGGCCTAAAGTTCAAGTCACCGTTCTTTTCTAGTAGGTTCTTGGTTTAACCTACTAGTTTTGTATATTTATAAATTAGAAGTCGCTCTGAGTACTATGTTAGTTGCTCTCTTTTATGATGCTTTTCGAATACTTACTGGATTTTGAATAAATAATGTAAATAAATACTTTTACTGTTATTTAGTAGTTTGTGAATTTGAGAAATCTGGATGGGAATTTGCACGGTTTGGTTTTTATGGACTATTTGGAAGTGTGCTTTCATTGCAGGTTTTTGGTTTACTCAATTTATAAAGTAAACTCTGGCGAAATTTTTTAAAAGGTTGTAGTGTTGTTAGGATCTAATTCCAGTTTAGGTAACTGAATCGGGGTTGGGTTCTTTCAGGGATTCTACAAGGACCCCTATATATACATGTTGATAATGTGTTAGATGGGCATTCCCCATCTAAGGTTGTGGTAGTTGGCCTTGTGCAGCCATAGAGCCTCAATGAGCAACCTCATTGCTTGGAACTGTTGTGGTTTGGGTGTTCCATTGATAGTTCAGCATTTAGGAGACCTAGTTCGCAAAAATATCCCTGATGTTGTATTTCTCTGTGAGATTAAACAATCTAAGTTTAGGGTGGATTGAGTTCGCAGGCAATAGGGTTTCAATAAGAGTGAGTCTGTGGATCCAATTTTCTGGGGCTGAAGGTCTTTCTCTTTGGTGGCATCCTAGTGTTACTATGGATATTTTGTATAAATCCAAGCATTACATTGATTCTGTTATTATGAATGTGGTAGATGGGAAAGTGTTTAGAGCAACCTGGTTTTATGCTCCTTCTTATCTGGTGGATAAGCAAACCTTTTTGGACTTTATTTTGAATTTGGTTGCTCGTGATGATATTCCGTTGATTTGCATAAGTGACTTCAATGATTTTTTATCTAATGAGGAGAAGATTAGTGGCATTCCTCGGTCTTGGAGTCAACCCAGGTTTTTGGGAAATTTCATGGCTTCTAACAACCTATTTGACCTTGGCTTCTTGGGGCAGCAGTATACTTGGGACAATATGAGGAGTAGGGATGATACAATCCGTGAGAGGATTGATAGGGTTGTTGTGAATGATCATTGGCTGGAGGTTTAGCCTAATTCAGTGATTAGACATGATGCTCACATTAGCTCTAACCCCCTTTATAGCATCCCTCTCCCCTTCTTGTGCTCTTGGAAAGTGTGCTTTCATGTTTAAGGCTACATGGATGGAAAATAGTGAGTGTAAGGATGTGATTTGTCAAGCTTGGTGTGTTGTTACTGGCTTCAATCCCTATGTTTGATGGAGTCATAATCTTAGGAGCTGCAAGGCTGCTTTGTCTTCTTGGAGCAGGGCTAGGTTCCCTAACTCTAGGAAGGAGACCGAAAGGCTTGGTGCTAGCTTAATTGATATTTAGAACCTTCTTCCTGTTGGTAGAGCTATGGAGAAGGAGATTGTGAGGGAGATGGGTCGTTTGTGGAGTGTGGAAAGTCTATATTAGAGACAAAGGTCTCAGCTCTCTTAGCTCCTCAATGGGGATCGTAATTCACGATTGTTTCATGTTGCTACAATCTTAAGAAGAAGCAATAATCGTATTTCTCGTATTTTCTCTGATACGGAGGTCTTTGTCTCTGATATGAGGGCTATTAGAAAAGTTTTTGACCAGTATTATTCTGGCCTATTCTCTATTTCGGGTCCCCAAAACTTGGATGGAACACTTGCTGGAGTTGATAATGTGATATCGGATGATCAAAATCAGTTACTTATTGGTCAATTCAGTAGCTTGGAGATCCGTATGACTGCCTTAACTTAATTTGTTGAAAGCCCTTTGTCCAGACGGCTTTCCAGGACCCTTTTACGATACTTATTGGCCCATTGTGGAGGATTCAGTTCTATGGGCAGCTGGATTCTTCATGATTCTGATTTTTCTTTTGATTGCTTGAGTCAAACTGTTATTTCTTTGATCTCGAAGGTTCCCAATCCTAAGTTGGTTACTTAATTTCGCCTTATTAGCTTGTGCAATAAATCCTATAAAATTCTTTCAAACATTCTTGCCAATAGATTGAAGATTATTATGCCAAGTGTGGTTTCTGAGCAACAAAACGTTTTTGTGCCGGGTCGACAAATTCAAGACAGTATTCCCCTTCCACATGAGGCTTTGCATTACCTAAGATTGAAGAAGAAGACTCAGAAGTCTGAAGGTGGATATGGTTAAAGCATATGATAGACTTGAATGGGATTTTCTTGAAGTGGCAATGTTGAGAATGGGCTTCCATGTGAGATATGTGGAGCTAGTTATGAATTGTGTTAAGTCTGTTTAGTTTTCTATTCAAATTAACGGCTAGGTCAGGGCTCATTTCAAGCCTACTAGAGGGTTAAGGCAAGGAGACTCTCTCCTTTTTCTTATAGTCAGTGAGATTTTGTCCATCAATATTTCTCAAGCAGTGACTCAGAATCGTTTGACTGGGATTAGGCTGAGCAAGGGGTGCTCGGGTGTCACTCACATTTTCTTTGCGGACGATTCCATCTTCTTTTTGAGAGCGTCGGTTGAGAATTTCCTAGCCTTTAAAGCTATTCTTACCCAGTACTGTGAAGCTTCAGGGCAGAGGATTAATATAGATAAGAGGATTCTGTGGCTGAAGTGCTTGAGGTTCAGGCTTCGGAGACTCCTGGGGTGTATTTAGGCCTCCCAACTCACTGAGGATCTAAGAAAGTGGCCATCTCATATGTTCAAGACAGAGTAAAGCAAATATTAGATGGATGGTCTTTGGAGTTTCTTTCACAGGCTGGTAAGGAGGTTCTGGTCAAAGTGGTGGCAATGGCGATTCCGGCTTATCCTATGTCGTGCTTTAAGATGCCGGTTTCCTTATGAAAAGCGATTAATGTGAATATCTCCTCTTTTTGGTGGGGGAAAAAGAAAGGGAATGATAGACTGCATTAGATCGCTTGGAATAAAATGTGTGTTGTTAGGAGAGATGGTGGCTTGGGGTTTTGGGACTTGGAAGCTTTCAATGATGCTCTCCTGGATAAACAGTGCTAGACAATTATGAAGAACACAAGTTCTTTATAGGTTCGGGTAATTAAAGCAAGATACTTTTCGTATGATACTTTTTCAATGCCAAAAAAGGGTCAAGAGCTTCGTGGGCATGAAGCAGTATTCTTGGCCGGAAGGGATATTATTGAAAAGGAATCTCGTTGAAAAATCAATGATGGAGCTACTATAAGTGTGTGGAAGGATAGACGGGTACAAAATGTTGAGGAGGGAGTGCTTCACCCTCTGCCTAACTCCAATAGATTCACGCCACTTCTGGCTAAGGAGATTATTGATGTTGATAATAATTGCTGGAGGATTGGACATATTGCTTCTTTTATTCCGGTGAATGAAGCTATTGCCATAAAGGCTATTAAGCTTGGGGATTCGGGCTTTCCAAACTGTATCATTTGGCCTCTGGAGAATAACGGCAGGTATACTGTTAAATCTGGATACAAGCTGTTGTTCAATCCTATGTTGTCTGCTCCCACTTCTTCTACTTCGTGAGGTATGGACAAGGAGGTTTGGAATCCTATTTGGAATGTGAGGACTATTCCCAAAGTTCGTCATTTTCTTTGGAAGCCCTGAATCGTGCTATACCTTGCTTCTATTATTTGTGGAGGAAAAAGATTGTTCACTCCCCTTTGTGTGTGTTATGTAGGGAATATGAGGAAACAATAGAGAATTGTCTCTTCTTATGCCCTTGGACCGAGTTGGTTTGGTTATCTTGCAGCTTGAGGCTGAGAATCGATAAAGAAAAGATTTCTACTTTGGATAGATGGTTGTTGGATATGGTAGCTTCTATCCCTGGTTCATTTTCTGCTAATTAATGAGATTACTCCTTTGATTGTTAATATCCATTGGGGTATATGGAAGGCGAGGTGTATTTTCTTATATCAAGGATCGATTCCCGATCCGGTCAAGGTGACTCTAGAGGCTCAACTACTGGAAGGTGAATATAGGAGTGCAATGGAGTATGAGGCTAGTAAAAGTTCCCCCATGGTTCCTGTGCTACTAGTACATCGTGGTCTCCTCCCATTGGGAGTGTTTGTAAGGTCAACATTGATGGTGCTTGGAATATGAACATTGGTTATTGTAGCGCTGGGGTTATTATTCGAGACAACAGTGGTACTTTCAAGGTAGGGCTATGTAAAGTGGTGTAAGTTACCTCTCCTCTCTAGGCAGCCACGGCTTTAATCGAGGGTGTGAAGCTTGCCTACTTACAGGGCACCAGAATGTGATTATTGAGAGTGATTTAAAGATTCTAGTGGTTGATTTGAGTCGTGATATCGCAAGTGTCAATTGGGTTATATATCCTTTTCTTCTTGAGTTCCGTCGCCTGAAGAGGCTGCTTTGTTTTGTCTCTTGGAGATGGATAAGGCGTGAAGCGAACCAAGATGCTAAGCTAAGCTAAGTCGAGGTTGAGTGTGAAAACTTGGGTTAATCAACTCCCAACCTCTTTGTTGAATGTACTCGAGAGTGATGGTGTTTCTGAACCACCTTAGGAGGTTATTAGTGTGCCTCAGGCTCTTTGAGGACCCATCAATAATCTTGTTGATGTTAAGTATGTTTCTATTTTGTTTTTTTTGGGTGCTTCCTGGATGTAGGTGTGCATCTTTGTTCTTGGCTTTGGGCTTTTTAAATGAAGGTTACATGAGTTAAAAAAAAACATATTAGAGTCCTACCACATCTCATATCCTCTATCATTTGGTGCATAATAAAATAAACTTCAAATACAAAATACCAAATCAACTAAGATCCCGTACATGCAGAATTTAGTCGCTTAATTAGCCAACAAGATTCGTATGCTCTAGGGACATTAAGACAAGTTCACAACTAGGATGACTTCCTCATTAGCAGTAATAGTGTACAAGGCCTATGATCCAGAGAGGACACTGTAATCCATTGTAATCATAATATTCAATATTTTCCATTCTCTAACTACAACATAAATTGCCTTTACATAACAAGAAAAACTGAGAATTCAAAGTAGGGTAATAAGGATGAAAAGAAGAAGTGTAGCAATGAAGGAATACTTAATAGCAGTAACAAGTATAACCAAGGAAATAAACAAGAGCTGCCACAGACCTGCACACTAGCCCAAGTCAGCAGCCTCGTCAATCTGACGACCAAGATGTTATTAGGATCTAGGTTCAGTAGAAGATTGTTCCACAAGATGTTGGTGAATATGGAACGCTGATTCTTCCTGGACTCATCAGATCCAGTTCTTCCATCTTGTTTATCTTTTTCCGTGTCCTCAGTATCATGTTGGTTCAAACCATTGCCGTTGTTGTTTGCGAGTGTTACGAATCTGATGTGTCTTTTGGGGATTTGGAAGAGAAAAGAGGAAGAGAAACGAGTGATGTGGGTTTGCTGTTGGGTGGGATGAGAAAATTGGATTGGAAGAGGTGAGAGAGGAGCGAGCCGTGACTTGTTCCTTCCCTGATTGATGATATCAGTAAAGGATGAGAGTTGGCTACCCAGACATGGCTAGTGAGGACTCCCCACAACCAATCAAAATTTGACGTGACATTTTTAGGTTCATTATAATAAGAAGAAGATGGGTTAAAGCCAAACACTTGGAGAGATTAACCCAAAAATGTCACGTGTCAAATTTTGATTGGTCATGGGCAGCCATTGCTACCCATGACTGGGTAGCTAAGTCTCATCCATCAATAAATGGGGGGATCGTCTTCTTTGTGTCCTAACTCTTTATGTTTTTTAATTTTCAGAAAGAAAAAACTATTTTATAAACTTTTTATCGATGTCAAAACTATTATGTTTGTAGACATTGGCACTTTGAGTACAAACGTTAAATGTTGAATCGAGAAATTAGGCCAAAAAAGTTTATGGGAAAACTTAATTCAAAATTTGATATATACCGATTTAAAATTTTGTGGGTTTTAAAAATATTGGCTCGCTGAGAAATTTGATCAAATTGCGGCCAAACCAAATTAATTTTTACAGTATAGTTCGACTTCCGTATGTTAAAAAAAGGTATGAAACTGAAATGATATCGGCATTGTGCTCTCAAACAGTCACCAAATCAAACCCTCACCTGGGCTTGAGATGTTTTGCACTTTTACCTAAAAACTGACCCAATATCTAATTTGGCCTAAACTAAGATGAATTCCTACGGTAAGTTAAAGTACGGTTTTGACTTTTTACCAATACCTATCCGATCCGAACTAATTCTCAAGGCCTTAGGATATTTTGTATAAATCCAAGCATTTTACTTTATTCATCACGCACTATTCATTTACGCCCATAGTCACTAGCCTAGCCTAGCTAGAATGGTTGAAATGTTGACAAGTGAATGAAAACGTGGTTTGTTTAATTGGTACTAGTTACACTTTGAGAATACTGATATACACATTTTATGCTCGATTCTTAACGCATTTCCATTTACGTTTAGCTATGTTATAATCTTAAGATTTGTGATTTTAACTTGGTTTATCATATTTAGGTCAATAACAGTGAAAAGTGCACTTCAGATGATTTTTGCATTTCTGGACAACGAAGATGGGCCGACCCATTAAGCAATTTATTGTGACCATTTATTAAAGTCCAAGTCAGCTAAGAAGGAAGCTCTAAGTCAATTATTTCGTCCAAAATGATCAAGCAAGCAACTTGGTGATGCAAGTTGATGAAATATCTTTCGTGACTAAGGGGGTGACTAAGGCTATGCAGCTTGGTGATGCAAGTTGATGAAATATCTTTGGTGACTAAGGGTGATGACTAAGGCCTAGCTTGGTGACTAAGAAGGTGACTAAGGCTATGCAACTAGGTGGAAGGATAAGAGGAAGAGGTTTATTTCCCTTGAAGGAAGAGGCAAAGGCCATCTCCTTTTCCTATAAAAGGGGAGTTTGGCCATGAACATCATCATCTCACATTCTAATAGCAAAAGCTCTACCTAAATCACCTCCTTGCATCCAAAACAAGGACTCCTCCCAAGGCCGAAACACCACCAAGCACCACCTCCTAGAAATCTCTCCTCCATCCACAAGTGTTCTTGGCTAGATTTGACCTTGGATATTTGTGTCATCCGTCCAACAAAGAAGCCTCTACACCAAGATTTGCAGTGTGACTTCACGGAATCAAAAGTGTAACATGGCCCTTTTGTATTTGTTTTCGGTTTTGTATAGTTTTCTTTACTTTTGTATGACAAGAACAAGTTTTGATGTAGGGTTATTTATTTCTGGTTTTTACCAAGTTTCTTCCATGTGTTCATAGCTTTAGTTCGAATTCATATGCTAGCTTATATTCCTAATACTTTGAAACGTGTTTTAGAATAGGACTCGATTTGGTTACGTTTTCTATGCATGTTTCAATGATCTCTAAAGGTGAAATTGAACAAAGGTGTTTACTCGATTTGTTTGCTCTCTTGTTCAATATAAGCATGTGTATGTGTTTTAATTGGTACTATGAATTTCCTAGACACTTAGGAATTATTAGGATGAATCAGCTAGGTTGTTAGTATGTGATGATCACTTGTAAAAGTTAGTTTAGGTCTATTTTTAGTTTAGCAAGTATGTTTAGAATTCTATGTTTCTCAATATGTTTGATGCCAATTTTATCTTTAATTTAGTAGATTAATCAAACCAAATTCCAACTCCCCCCTTTATAATGCACGAAATTATGCATGCACCATCAATCCCCGGTTAAGAACGTGTGACGACCCGAAACAGAATCAGCAGTAAGTCGCATAGTCGCAGATTGTCGACAGTATTTGAACTGCCAGGTTCGTTAACGACTTAATTATTGGCCAAGAATTGGAGCTGGATCTCTTCTCGAGAGTCGTTCTATATGTGATTTCAAGTTCGTGGGCGGTTTCGGATCGTTATTTGGACGACCGAGAAATTAATTATGAATATTTGAAGTTTCGACGGAATTGGATTATAATGACGACCTACTTAACGACTAAATTACCGGTCGAGAATTTGGTTTCGGCTTCTTCATGAAAGTTGTTCAGAATTTAATTTCAAGCTCGTGGGAACTTCCAGAGCATGATTTTGAGTTACGGAGATTTAGTTGTGATTATTTCCGTTTGTGGATTGTTTAGTCGAATTAAATGTGTGTTTGGTTGAACAGTTGAATTTTTATCCGTTTGGCCGATGTGTTTGACTTCGAGTGATTATTGAAGAGTACGTCGAGACGAGTTTGTGGCCGCGAGAATTATCGGAATCGGATATACGATGAGAAAGTTATGCGTGTTTAAAGTTCGTCGAAATGGATAAACATGAAGTTTCCTAATCGGGAAAGGCTATAAATAGCAGGTTGCCTTAAAGGGAAAGTCAAAGCTAGACTTTATTATGGTTGACCGAGTTGACCGAGTCAACTCGGTGGGACGAGGAGGAGGCCGACGGCAACGGCGTGCTCACGGCGGCTTGTGGTGTTCCGGCCACCTCCGGGCTCGGCCCGTGGCTTATTCGACTCGCCTTAGTCCCCTTGTGACATCCCCGGCCACCGTTGGTGGTGTAGCTCGCCGGAATTGGAGGAATTTCCGATTTGAAAATGGTGAAAACTTGGTGAATTCGGGTTCTCCGTTTTTGGCCGAATTTGAGTTGAAATTTTGGGTGGGCTTTGTAGCTCTCATCACTAGCAAGCTACCATGTAAGTTTGGAGTTCTAATTTTGATTGTGGAAGGAGAATTTTGGATTTGAAATTTGTGTGTACATTCGGTTTTTCATGAAATTGACCATGTTAGAGTGAGAATTGGCCTTCGTTGCAGTTGACAAAGTTGCTCAGTGGGTGATTTTGAGTGGAATAGGGGTAGCTCCGCCGTGAAATTTTCCGGTCAGTGGCGGCGCCGCCGTGGGCGGCGATCAACGGTGGTCAAACTTTGACTTTTTGGATTTTCGACAAGTCGCATGTCATTTGACTCGAAATCGCGCCCCGATCGCAGTGGGGAGGTTCGTTTCTCGATTTGAGCATCCGAATGTATAGCGAGGTATCAAGGTGTACATATACGGATTTTCGACGATTCGTCGACTTTGAATTACGTGTTTCCGAGAACAGTGGTTTCTCGTGATTTGATTTGTAATGTCGAGTTATGACTTTGAGTATTGGATTTTGTGAATATTCAGGTGTTCGTGATCGTTCTTTTGGCGAAGGACTTTCCGCCGGATCACGGGTTAACGCGTATCGCGTTACGCTAGTCTGTGAGTGGACAATTTCTTTTCACGGAAATCTTGCGAGTCTTTTATATGATTTATGAACTTGAGCATGCGTATGAGATTTCGGATTACATGAGCATGTGTTTTATGATTATACGATTATATTTATACGGATATACGTATACGATTATGCATACACTTATATGTTGTTTCATGCGTTTGCATCGAACTGTTTATGATTTGGTTTACACAGAGTACAGTCTCAGTTACGTTGTTGTATCGATACACCTTGCCTCGTCGGCTGATCCCCGACGGAGGGCCGCCTGGAGGGGCGTTTCCCCAACCAGACCGGTGAGGGGCAGTACCCCGGAACCGAGGCCATTTTTGGCTTAGAATCACGTGGTAGTCAGGGACTCCGTGGTTCAGACTGTACTAGCACGGAGGAGTCCATGAGTGACCCCGTGAGATTTTACTTGCATGCTCAGTACACTGGAGGAGTATGAGTTTTACCTCGTGTACTATATTGTTTTTATTTACCTGGACTCGCATATGTTTTTATAACATATATATTAACTGGTGAAAGACATTTATTTTCGTCCACTCACTCTAACGTGTTTATTGTCTTTCCCCTGGGTTTTTCGGTTTCCGTGCCCAGATTGCAGTTCAGGCTCTGGTGTCGCATGTCGTGGTCGGAGGCATAGTGCTCGAGCTACCTTGTTTCTTCCAGTAGGTTTATTGTTCTACCTACTGTGGTATACGTATATGTTTATACATTAGAGGTCGCTCTGAGAAATCTGTTGATTATGTTATACGATTTTATACCGGATTTCAGTAAAGTATATATTATATGTATTGTTTACTTTACTGTTGATATATTGAGAAATCCGGATGGGATTGATGCCCACGGTTTGCTTTTTGTGGCATAGGATGAAGTGTATTTTCCGCGTGCAGGTAATGGTAATTCCACGCTAGTAACGAAACTCTGCCCAAATTTCGAAAAGTTTTTGTTGGTTCTTGTTTTCGAACGGGTTTGATTCCGATTTAGGAAGCTAAATCGGGGTTGGGTCCTTTCAGCTTGGTATCAGAGCATTAGGTTATAGGTCCTGTAGACTTCTGTAGTCGTGTTTACTAAGGATATTTGAGAATGTACAGCGTGTCTGGAATGGTGACCCGACCGGCCGGCGGATAATCATCAAATTCCGGGTGTTGTATACTTTCAAATATTTGAAGTTCCATGATTACGTTCCACTTGTTGTGAACGATATTGTATTCTTTAGGATGCCTCCTGACGTGCTTTCCGTGTCGTTTCGGTTGTGGATCCTATTGAGGATCAATCGACGCACGAGTTACCAGAGAACAGTGAATTTGGATGAGTATTCAGAGTTCAGAGAATTGTGTGGCACGGTTTTCCTGGGGATGTGTATATGAGCGTCTATATGTGGCCTCAGAGCAGAGAATTGTGGCAGTTGATGTGTTTGCCTGAGTCAGATTGTTGTATTTGGTGGGTTGATATTGTGTGAGTTCCTGTTGCGACTCCATGGCCTACATTCAGGGTGTTGTATTTACGGTAATGGTTTTGTCAGGCTACCCAGCATTCGAATGTGGAATGTTTACCCACCTGAGGTAGAGATGCATTGTTCACATGTTTGTCCTTATTTGAACGAGTTATGTGGCTTCAGAGGGAGCTGTGTACGAGGTTCGAGATGTGTTTGAACCTGAGTATCAGAGAGAGTCTGATTGATGTGTCTCGAGATATCCGTGAGGAGCTTAGTGTGTTGCACTCAGCGGCGAGGTTATTGTGAGGGAAGGATGTACACGGTTTCCGATGTGACGGTTTGAGGGAAGTAGATTCAGTAGAGATGTTGTGATGAGTTTGAGTTCCGACACTTCGGGATTAGTGACTTCATCAAGCTGTGGCCTTATAGATTATGTTGAGGGTCATCAGGTCAAGCAGAAAATCCGTTTGGTGATGGCGGAGATCACAGAGTAGCGGACTTGTTCCTATGTCATGAATTTGGGCGATCGTTGGTGATCCTTTCACGCAGTAGGTGTTGCGGTGACTTGTGTTCGTGGAGCACTTTCAGTTGCTGTTTCGGTGGCCAGGAGGGTCACATTACGAGGGAGTGCCCTCAGTCAGCTGTGTTTGCGGTTCGACAGCTCAGAGTTACGAGGAGACCCTCATGTTGTTCCTGCAGTCTGATCAATGTACCCGGATTTCTAGACGAGCCATTCAGCAAGTCGCAATTGATGTGGGTGGCTAGTTGGGCATGTTGGAGTTCATGCCATGACCTTGTTGAGGACAGACTTTTCTCCGAGGTTGCCGTTGTTTGATATCCATGGCTACTGTACCTGCATCTCCACTTCCGAGGTTTTGGAGAGTGTTGTATCCATCCGGAGGTTGCGAGATCCTTGTTGGAGGTTATGTGTTAGCCGCGGACCTGTTATAGCTGGACATTGTGGTTTTAGTGTGCTTGCGAGTATGGATTTACTGACGACGCATTTGGCGATGTGCGAGTGCCTCGAGAAGGAGGTTGTGATTCGACGACCAGATTTTCCCGAGATGCTGTTTCGTGGTGATGGTCAAGCGGATGATGGAGACGAGTTGTTTTGTTGCTTAGCTCATATTGTGGATACTATGGTTGCTGTGCCCGACATTGGCGACATTGAGGTGGTTTCTGAGTTTCCAGGTGTGTTCCGGAGGAGTTACCAAGTGCTCCTTCAGTTCGGGAGATTGACTACACCATTGAGCTTGTACCAAGCGCTGGACTCATTTTACCGGCATCTTGTCGTTCGGAACCAGCGGAGCTGATGGAGCTATAGTTTCGACTCCAGGAGTTGCTGGAGGAGATTTCATGCGATTCCGCGTGTTTGCGTGATGTGCTCTTGTATTGTGTGTACGGATGTTGGTTGATTCGACGTGGTGGTGCGTTGACTACCGAAGCTTGATTCATTTCAGAGGAGAGTGAGTATCCTCCGCTTCGGATTGACGAGTGGTTTGATCAGCTCGCGAGAGCTTCAATCTTTTCGAAGATTGATTTCGGATTCGGATACCATCAGTTGTGGACCGGTGAGTCAGATGTGGCTATGTTGGCTTTCGGCTCATGGTGCAGGCATTACGAGTTCTTGGTCACGCTGTTTGGTTGACCAATGCCCCCATAGATCTTGTGGACTTGATGGACCATGTGTTCAGACGATTCTGGATGAGTTGCGGTCATGTTCGTTGGCAATGTCCTGATGTACTCCAGAAGTGTGGACCAGCACCTGAAGCAATTGTGAGCGGTTTCGTGGACTTTGCGAGACGACCAGGTGTTTGCGAAGTTCAGCCAGTGTGGGTTTTGGCCGATTAGCATGAAGAGTTTGAGCTGTGTGATGCTATCCGAGTGAGTGGCGTGGATTCTGACCAGATTGAAGCCGTGTTGATTTGGGGTTGACCTACCACTTACCGGAGATCTGGAGTCTCTTGAGTTTGGCAGGCTATTACCGACGACTTGTACAGGATTTTCCCGGATTGCCACTCTACTTTCTGGATTGACGAAGAAGGCGTCAAGTTCGAGTGGTTCGATGCACGCGAGGAGAGTTATTACTCCTGCAGGATGGTTGACCGTTGTTTCGGTTTTGACTTTACCTGACGACCGCGATGAGTTCGTGGGCTATGGCGATGCATCGAGGCTTGGGTTTGGTTGTGCTTTGATGCTGTATAGCAGAGTGGTGGCTCATGATTTCAGGCAGTGGAAACCTTATGGGGCTACATATCCTATGTATGATTTGGGTGTAGCTGACCTTATGTTAGCATCGGAGAGTCCGAGACTCTACAGCTACGGCGTGCAGCGAGGTGTAGGACGTGTACTGATTACTTGAGTTTCATCCACTTGCATTTTCGGCCAGATTTGAGCTTGAGGCAGTGTTGATGGATGGGGTCGACTATCGACTATGGCTGTACCTTTGAGTTTGTTCGAGAAAGGCTGGTGGTCGTACTTTGACCATTCGTTTAGGATGTTATTGCTGATACGTTCAGTTGAAAGTCAGGAGCTTCAGTATTGCATGTGTGTATGTGTGGGCTACGAGAGCTGAGTTTGAGTATGATTGTGTTGAGGCTCGTGGTTTTGCGCGCGTTTGGCGCTAATGGTACGGAGATGTGTCTGATACTCCGAGTTGTCTACTCGTGATGCAGCATAAAGAGGAATGTAGCGGTTTGTGTGTATACAGATGCCACTTTTGTCGACTGGCGATGGCTAGGAGGCAGAGATTTGCCGAGATGTGTTAGCCATTTGAGATTTCCGGTTAGACGTGGCGATTGTTGCTGTGTTTGTATGTGTTTGTATGCACTTTGGTTGGTGATACCAGTTGTCAGACTTTTGTGGACCATTTGATGAACTTAGTACATTTCCTTGTACTTTCGGAGACGATTTCAGTGGCAGCTCTGGCATAGTTGTGTTTTTACGGAGGTTGTCCATTTACGTGGTGTGCCTATGTCCCGGTTCGCTGACCGAGATAATCACCTACAACAAAGTGTTGACAAGCTTTATAACAAGCATTGGGGACCAGATTACGAGTTAGTACCAGTTCTTATCCTCAGATTTGCGAGCGATCTTTGAGGACTATTCAGACCTTGGAGGGCATATTGTGGACCTCGGTATTGCAGTTCCAGAGGATTTGGGACCAGCAGTTTCACTTGTTGAGATTGCATGCGGTACCGGTTTGATGACCACTGTGATATTGACATTGCTTGATGTCGTTTTGTGGACGATGTTGACTCCATTGTGCTGGAGTGAGTTTGGTTTGAGTTGAGTTGATGTTTGATTTTGATTTTTGTGGAATGTGCTACCACAGACTGTCGGATTAGCGGAAATGGGGTTGATAATTGCCCGAGTCCGATGTTTGAGCTGTGTTGTTATGAGTATGTTGAGTTGTGATTTGCCTTGTTGTTTTGTTTGGTATGTGATTATGGGCGAGTTTGTGTTATGCTGTATGGTTCGGCATCGCCTATATCGTTGGCCTTTATGTGTGTTGTGTTCCGTGAGCCGGAACTATGTTTCAGGTTTGTTTCGTATTATGTACCCTACATGTTCCTTATGCAGGAACACTTGACGATTGTGTGAGCCGATTCAGATTTGTGATTTGAGGGTACAGAGATTTCAGTACAGAGCTATCTCCTATTGTGGAGTCAGTTGATCAGTTGACATTGTCACTGGAGAGTTGAGCAGTATGCAGAGGCAATGCTCCTACTTTTAGTCAGTAGACTTGGAAATTTCGAGATAAAAATTTTTCTAAGGGGGGTGGATTTCTGACGACCCGAAACAGAATCAGCAGTAAGTCGCATAGTCGCAGATTGTCGACAGTATTTGAACTGCCAGGTTCGTTAACGACTTAATTATTGGCCAAGAATTGGAGCTGGATCTCTTCTCGAGAGTCGTTCTATATGTGATTTCCAGTTCGTGGGCGGTTTCGGATCGTTATTTGGACGACCGAGAAATTAATTATGAATATTTGAAGTTTCGACGGAATTGGATTATAATGACGACCTACTTAACGACTAAATTACCGGTCGAGAATTTGGTTTCGGCTTCTTCATGAAAGTTGTTCAGAATTTAATTTCAAGCACGTGGGAACTTCCGGAGCATGATTTTGAGTTACGGATATTTAGTTGTGATTATTTCCGTTTGTGGATTGTTTAGTCGAATTAAATGTGTGTTTGGTTGAACAGTTGACTTTTTATCCGTTTGGCCGATGTGTTTGACTTCGGGTGATTATTGAAGAGTACGTCGAGACGAGTTTGTGGCCGCGAGAATTATCGGAATCGGATATACGATGAGAAAGTTATGCGTGTTTAAAGTTCGTCGAAATGGATAAACATGAAGTTTCCTAATCGGGAAAGGCTATAAATAGCAGGTTGCCTTAAAGGGAAAGTCAAAGCTAGACTTTATTATGGTTGACCGAGTTGACCGAGTCAACTCGGTGGGAGGAGGAGGAGGCCGACGGCAACGGCGTGCTCACGGCGGCTTGTGGTGTTCTGGCAACCTCCGGGCTCGGCCCGTGGCTTATTCGACTCGCCTTAGTCCCCTTGTGACATCCCCGGCCACCGTTGGCGGTGTAGCTCGCCGGAAATGGAGGAATTTCCGACTTGAAAATGGTGAAAACTTGGTGAATTCGGGTTCTCCGTTTTTGGCCGAATTTGAGCTGAAATTTTGGGTGGGCTTTGTAGCTCTCATCACTAGCAAGCTACCATGTAAGTTTGGAGTTCTAATTTTGATTGTGGAAGGAGAATTTTGGATTTGAAATTTGTGTGTACATTCGGTTTTTCATGAAATTGACCATGTTAGAGTGAGAATTGGCCTTCGTTGCAGTTGACAAAGTTGCTCAGTGGGTGATTTTGAGTGGAATAGGGGTAGCTCCGCCGTGAAATTTTCCGGTCAGTGGCGGCGCCGCCGTGGGCGGCGATCAACGGTGGTCAAACTTTGACTTTTTGGATTTTCGACAAGTCGCATGTCATTTGACTCGAAATTGCGCCCCGATCGCAGTGGGGAGGTTCGTTTCTCGATTTGAGCATCCGAATGTATAGCGAGGTATCGAGGTGTACATATACGGATTTTCGACGATTCGTCGACTTTGAATTACGTGTTTCCGAGAACGGTGGTTTCTCGTGATTTGATTTGTAATGTCGAGTTATGACTTTGAGTATTGGATTTTGTGAATATTCAGGTGTTCGTGATCGTTCTTTTGGCGAGGGACTTTCCGCCGGATCACGGGTTAACGCGTATCGCGTTACGCCAGTCTGTGAGTGGACAATTTCTTTTCACGGAAATCTTGCGAGTCTTTTATATGATTTATGAACTTGAGCATGCGTATGAGATTTCGGATTACATGAGCATGTGTTTTATGATTATACGATTATATTTATACGGATATACGTATACGATTATGCATACACTTATATGTTGTTTCATGCGTTTGCATCGAACTGTTTATGATTTGGTTTACACAGAGTACAGTCTCAGTTACGTTGTTGTATCGATACACCTTGCCTCGTCGGCTGATCCCCGAAGGAGGGCCGCCTGGAGGGGCGTTTCCCCAACCAGACCGGTGAGGGGCAGTACCCCGGAACCGAGGCCATTTCTGGCTTAGAATCACGTGGTAGTCAGGGACTCCGTGGTTCAGACTGTACTAGCACGGAGGAGTCCATGAGTGACCCCGTGGGATTTTACTTGCATGCTCAGTACACTGGAGGAGTATGAATTTTACCTCGTGTACTATATTGTTTTTATTTACCTGGACTTACATATGTTTTTATAACATATATATTAACTGGTGAAAGACATTTATTTTCGTCCACTCACTCTAACGTGTTTATTGTCTTTCCCCTGGGTTTTTCTGTTTTCGTGCCCAGTTTGCAGTTCAGGCTCTGGTGTCGTACGTCGTGGTCGGAGGCATAGTGCTTGAGCTACCTTGTTTCTTCCAGTAGGTTTATTGTTCTACCTACTGTGGTATACATATATGTTTATACATTAGAGGTCGCTCTGAGAAATCTGTTGATTATGTTATACGATTTTATACCGGATTTCAGTAAAGTATATATTATATTTATTGTTTACTTTACTGTTGATATATTGAGAAATCCGGATGGGATTGGTGCCCACGGTTTGCTTTTTGTGGCATATGATGAAGTGTATTTTCCGCGTGTAGGTAATGGTAATTCCACGCTAGTAACGAAATCCTGCCCAAATTTCGAAAAGTTTTTGTTGGTTCGTGTTTTCGAAGGGGTTTGATTCCGATTTAGGAAGCTAAATCGGGGTTGGGTCCTTTCAGAACGATCCCTATTTACCAGTACTACATCCATAAAAAAGGGTTTTAAATTGTGTATTTTTTTTATTGTTAAGTGTTAATTTAACCGTTAGTTTATTGAGAGTCAATTTTTGGCGCCGTTTCCAGGGATTGTTAAGTTTTTGTGTGATTTCGTTTGTGCATATGTAAAATTATGTAAACAATTCAAAAAGCATGTCTATAATTTTTGAAATTCATTATTGTTTATAGCTGCAGCAATATACATACATGTTAACAATTCATACATGTTACTTGTCAAACTTTATACTTATACGTTTTATACTTGCATATACTTATAAATTGTGCATAATCATACATTCATGTTAATGGATAAGTCTTTGATTTACATTGAGTACAAGTGATTGGTTATTAAGTTCCATTCTTTGAAATAGGGAGGTGCCTCTTTTTCTGGTTTATCTCCTTAACCCTGGCCCTCATGAGGTGTGGATTTCATCACCACACACCATAACCTAAGTGAAGCTATAGACATGAGATTGAGAGCGGACTTTACTAAGGACTTGAGTTTATGTAATAGCTTGATATTTTGGTTGACTGTTGGATATGGTGTCAAGTTGGCTTATGACTGGTGACAGGTTTTGGATCTAAGAAAGAGAACAGCATTGGAGTAAATACCATTACTGGTTAGCCTTGGGGTGTTTTTTGAAATTAGTCCTACCTCTCGCGTTATCTCTATCCCTACTGACCATTTCTAAACAAAACTAAGCTAAAATATTGAGAGTCAGTATACATTTTCACGTGGGCCGCACGTCCAAAGAAATTTACCCAAAGATCATTTCGAGTATTTTTTTTTAAATCGTAGGCGCACTCAATTTGGACATAATACTATGTCAAAATTGTGTGCTTGTTTGTGCATTAAAAATCTGTAAAGTACTAACAAAACGTTGCATTTAGCTTGCATAACCTTCCTAAGGCTTTGTGATGCTCGAATTTCATCACCGAGTACCTTAACCTAAGTGAAGTTAGGGATAGGAGGCCGAAGGAGAAGTCATTCTTTGCATTCATGATTTAGCATGTAACTTGTGTATTTTTTGCATGTTCTAACGTTTTCTCTTATGCATTCACTCCATACTACACTTAGGTTCTTATTTGATGCATTTGAGTGGTTATTTGAATGTGTTTTGCATGAATTCGAAGTGTTATGTTGTATGTTTGCATAATCAATGTGTTAATATGTGTTTATATATGTGCTAATGTAATATTTTTTAAAATCTTGCATTGTCTTTAGTCTAACTTTGTAGAAAACACTGTCTATGTGTGTGTTCTTGTTCATTTCATGCTTTTTAGTTCATGTCAAACCACTTGTATACACTTTAGGTTGTTTAAATTATTTGAATTACTTATTTGCATTGCATTTAGTGTCTAAAATTAATTTTTATGCGTTTTAGAGTGTTTTGGAGGTTTTTCAGCTCTTTTGTGCGTTTAAGCTTTCTAGAGTAGTTTTCTTTCGTTTCATCTCATTTTAGTTTGTTTTAATTTTCTTTTGTAATTTTGGACGTTTTTAACTAGTATCTTGCATTCCTTGTTAATTCTTTTTATACTAACACTTGGTCTTTGGTGGATGCTCAGGCTAATGAATGTCCAATCAGAATCTTGCATCTTCTAATACTAACCTACACGCACTCGTAGACCGGATAGCTCGTTTGAAATCTCAAGTCATTCCGGAGCAAGGAGAGCAAGCATTCAAACCTCCTATCATTGAGGAAGGAATTGATTCTTTACATTCATCCCAACACTCCACCGAACATTTTTCAGAAGAAGAATAAGAACCAATCGAAATGGCTAACGCTGAAAACAAACCACTTCACCAACACACTTGTTTTAGACCGAATGGAGTAGTGGTCCATCATGCATTGCATTCCCGGAGCCACAAGTGGATAAGAAAGACATCGAGTTGAAGAATGGGTTTCTACACCGCCTCAATCTTCCATGGGCTGTCAAATGAAGATCCCAACATGCATCTCAAGCAATTTCAGTTCATTTGCATGAGCATGAAGCCCACAGAAGCAGATGAAGAACTCTTCAAGCTCAAAGCTTTTCCCTTCACTTTGACTGATAGAGCTCAATCTTGGCTTTTGGAACTTCCGCCAAATCACATCACTACCTGGAAGCAACTTGTGGATTTGTTTTTGGTTAAGTACTTTCCGGCCTCAAAGAATACTGTTTAGAGGAAGAAAATCTGTGATGACCCAGAACAGAATCAGCAGTGTGATTAGCTCACTTCATGTGTTACTGCGTAGTCGCAGAGTTCCGACAGTGTTTGAATCGCCAGATTTGATAACGACTAAATCATTGGACGAGAATTGGAGCTGAGTCACTTCACTAGCCTCCAAACCGCGACGTGAAACAGCAGAATCCGAACTGCAAACTGGGCACGGAAACCGAAAAGCCCAGAGGAAAGGCAAATAAAAACGTTAGAGTGAGTGGACGAAAATAAACATATGCCTTTCACCAGTTATATACATAATCAATGTAAAATAGTGCGAGTTCAGAAATCATAGATATAAGGAGGTTGTCGGGCAACCTCTCAAACCCGACGGTGATAGGCCAGGGGACCTCTCAACCCTGGCGGCATACAGGGGACCTCTCAACCCTGCCCAGAGGACCTCTCAACTCTGGTGGACTACCGGTGATCAGCCGAGTAGTCGAAGCATCGATGCAATAATGCCATCACCAATAAATATAAACAATACCTCCGAAAACAACATATATAACAATATCGTATAAAATAAATACGAAAATCATAAAATCCACGAACTCGCAAATCGACAGTGAAAACATAAACTTGTCCACTCACAGATCTACTAGCGCGAACTCGCGCTAATCTCATGGTCTAGCGGAAGATCCCTTGCCTGAAGCACGATCACGATCACGATCCCGATCTCGATCTCGATCTCCTGAATATTCACAAAAACATAACTGATCAACATCAAAGTCCACAACCCTGTACTGAATCACGAAAACCAACCGTTCCCGGAAATATGCAATGCAGTACAAAATGTATAACGGAAATTCTGAAATCCCCATTCGAAATCTCGACTGAAAATCGGCTAATCAAATCAACCCGAAAACCTCTGTACGATAATCAGGGTGCGATTATGAGAAAAATGACATTAATTACGTCGAAATCTGAAAAGTTAACTTTTCTCGGCGTTAACCACCGCCGCCGCCGCCGCCGACGCGCCGTCGACGGTGAAATCACACGGCGGAAAGCTACAGAATTAAAGGCCATCACCAGGCGAACCACTTACTCTTCTACCCCGAAGGCCAAAACTCACCGGAAGTCCTCCAATTTCCCCCGAGACCGATCCGAAATCCATCTCCGGTGACCCAATCGGGTTCACCGGAAAACCCATTTTTAGCTCAATTAAAACACATGGGGAGAAACCTAGAGGCAAGGGGAGGCAAAGCCCTCACACCCCCACCACCGAAACTCGCCGGAACACCATGAACCGTCACCGGCGAAATCCAAGAACATAACCCGATTCGGGTTCAACCAAAACAACCTCGATTCCACCCAAACCAATTACTAACCAACTCGAAATCACTCAAGGATGCGAACTATACCTGTCCCGTGGCCGATGGTGGCCGGAAAACGGTGGTCGGAAGTTGAAACCGAAACGGAAAGTTCCTCCCTCCACGGTCAACGGTCAAAGTTTCCAAATATAGAAAGTCAACGATGGTCAACTTAAAACAGTGATTTCCGATGATTTTACGACTATTCCCGATATTTATACCCGCGTCTCGGGTCAATCGACGGTCCAAAATGAATATACGAAATGATTCGGATAAACACGAAACAATCGGATAAACTCGTCGGATACCGAAACTTCAAATAATCATAAAATATTCCTTGGTTATCGGAAAAATCTTCCGGAACCACCAACGAGCTCGAAATCACGTACTCTACAATTTCCGTGAAGACACTCAACTCAAATTCTCGACCGAAAACAAAGTCGCGAATAGGGTCGACGAACCACATATATGACATAAAACTGCAACTAAACTCAATCTCGAGAATCGTGACGAATACACAACAGATTCTGGTTCAGGTAGTCACAGTTGGTTTCCGTGGTTAAGTACAGAGTTGTGGGCTATGTTTTGATCAGTTGTGTTTTATGAATATTCAGGAGATCGAGATCGAGATCGTGCTTCAGGCGAGGGATCTTCCGCCGGTCCACGAGATTAGCGCGAGTGCGCGTTTTGCTCACTTGTGAGTAGACAATTTCTTTTCACAGAATGATTGCGAGTCTTTATACACGTTTTACGAACTCGAGCATGCATACGAGATTATGATTTATTATGAGCATGTGTTATAGGATTATATTACGTATATGCGTTTATATGCTGTTTATTGCATTTGCATCGAAATATTTATGATTTGGTTTACACTGAGTACAGTCGTAGTTCATGTTGTTGTATCAATACACACGCATCCCGGCTGATCCCCGAGGGTGCCTACCAGGGGTGGGTACTGGTTTCTGTACCTTGTGTCGATGTAGTTCCGGGTGGGTACAGATGTCTGTTTCTTGTGCCGATGTAGTTCCGGGTGGAAACAGATACCCTGACCTGAGGCATTTTTGGCTAGAATCACGTGTGGGTTTGGGATCTCATGATTCGGACTGTACTAGCACGAACGTGTCCATGAGTGACCCCGTGTACTTTGTTATTTTATTTACCTGGACTTGCATATGTTATTTTAACGTATATATATGAACTAGTGAAAGAAATTTATTTTTGTCCACTCACTCTAACAGTTTTTATGTCTTTCCCCTGGGCTTGTCGGTTTCCGTGCCCAGTTTGCAGTTCAGGTTTTGGTGTTTCACGTCGCAGTTGGAGACTAGTGATCTGAGCTACCTGTGTTTTCCAGTAGGTTCTTGTTTCGCCTACTGATGTGTATATTGTATGTATTTACACTAGAGGTCGCTCTGATACATTTTGATACATGTTTTACGCAGATTTTCTCGGATATATTATATTTTACAGATATGTTTTCTGTTATTTGATATTGTTATGATATTGAGAAATCTTGATGGGATTGGTGCCCACGGTTTGACTTTTGTGGCATAGGACGAAGTGTTATTTTCAGGGTGCAGGTTTATGCAATTCCACGTTAGTAATGTTACTATGCCGAAATGTTGAAATTTTTTTTTGTTGGTTCATGTTTTCAGAAGGGGTTCGATTCCGGTTTAGGCAACTGAATCGGGGTTGGGTCCTTTCAGCTTGGTATCAGAGCATTAGGTTGTCAGATTCTGTAGACTCTTGTAGTTGTGACGCTTATGGTATTTGAGTTTATACAGCATGATTGGAGTGATGACCCGACTGGCCTGCGGTACTCATCAATACTTCGGGTGTTGTGTGTTCTCAAATATCTGCGGTTTCATGATTAAGTTCTTTCTGCTTGTACCTAATGCTTGTCTTGTATCAGTAGGATGCATCCTCGACGTGGTCCCCGTGTTGATCGGGAAGTGGATCCTGATGAGGATCGCCAAACGCGTGACTTGCTGATGCGAGTGCTGCGTTTGGAAGAGCATTTTGACCCTGTGGTCAAGGCTCGTACTGCTGGTGCTACTGCATTTTCGAGTTCAGTTGATCCAGAGATATGTGAGGCTTGGGTGGTTCAGGTTGAACGTGTTTGTGAGCGTCTGCAGTTTACCCATGAGCAGATGAGAGTGGCAGCAGTCGGATTACTTGAGGGTGATGCATACTTTTGGTGGGTTATCACCGACAGAGTTCCAGTTGATACTCCGTGGACTTTGTTCCGTGATCTGTTTATGCGGAGGTACTTTAATCAGGCTACCCAGCAGCTCAAATATAAGGAGTTTACGAACTTGAGGCAGGGCAGGTTTACCCGCTTATCTCGTTTTACGCGTGATATGGTGGCTAGTGAGGAAGCCAAGTGTCGCAGGTTTGAGCTGGAATTGAATCTAAATATCAAGGCGACTCTGACTACGATGCCTCGAAATAACTTCGATGAGTTTGTCAGTGCAGCACTTCGAGGCGAGGATATCGAGCAGTAAAGGCTGTACCAGCCTAAACGATTTGAGGAGGGCGGACCGAGTCAGGGGCCTTCAAAGAGGCAGAGTTTTGATACTTCCGGTTCAACTTCATCCTCGGGTAGTGGACCTTATCGACCACTAGCTAGTGCATCGAGATAGAGGCAGAGGTGGAGGAGAGATCGACCGCAGCGACCACAGGCTAGTGGGAGTTCCAGCGGTTCTAGTTATCCTCGGCGTACCGGTGGCACATTTCCTATTCCGAGAGACTATCCATTGTGCAACCTCTGCAATAGATATCATTTTGGTTCATGTCAACGAGGCCCTGTCACTTGTTATCGTTGTGGTCAGGTGGGTCACTTTTTGAGGGAGTGTCCTCAGTTGGTTGGTGTTGGTGATCAGACAGCTCAGAGTTCCGGAGGAGAGCGAGGTGCCACTTCGGGAGTGCGACCAGCACAATTTGCGGGCCAGGGTAGACAGCAGGGACAGCCCCAATGAGGACGACCAGCCGGACAGGCGAGGGTTCATGCTATAACTCTATGAGAGGGCAGAGCTTCACCGGAGGTCGTTATCGGTACGTTACATGTCTTTGGTATTCCAGTACTTGCATTGTTAGATCCAGGTGCCACACATTCATTCATATCATTTAGACTATCATCATTTGCTACGGTACCTGCATCTCCACTTCCGGGGTTGTGGAGAGTGTTGTATCCGTCAGGTGAGGTTGTGAGCATCGGTTGGGTTTATAGAGACTGTGAGGTGTTTGTTGGAGGCCATGGTTTAGCTGCTGATTTGTTGCTGCTTGATATTGTGGACTTTGATTTGATCTTGGGTATGGACTTCTTGGAGACACACTGGGCCATGTTTGACTGTCACAAGAAGGAGTTCGCGTTTCGACGACCAGGGTTACCCGAGATACTGTTCCGTGGCGAAAAAAACACTTCACTACCGTGTTTGATTTCTGCGATGAGGGCAGATCGGTTGATGAAGAAGGGTTGTGTCGCTTACTTAGCCCGTGTTGTGGACACTACAGCAGCCGTACCAGACTTTGGTAGTATTGAGGTTTTGTCCGAGTTTCCGGATGTGTTTCCAGCGAAGTTACTTAGTATACCCCCTATGCGGGAGATTGATTTCACCATTGAGTTGTTACCGGGTACAGGACCGATTTCCCAGACACCGTATCGTATGGCGCCAGCGGAGTTGAAGGAGTTGCAGATTCAGCTCCAGGAGTTGCTAGAGAAGGGTTTCACTTGACCGAATGTTTCTCCGTGGGGTGCTTCGGTGTTGTTTGTGCAGAAGAAGGATGGATCCATGCGTTTGTGCATTGACTACCGGAAGCTGAATCAAGTTACGGTGAAGAACAAGTATCCGTTACCGCGGATTGATGATTTGTTCGATCAGCTTAAGGGAGCAGCAGTATTTTCGAAGATTGATCTTCGATCCGGATATCACCAGTTGAGGATCCGAGACTCAGATGTAGCGAGGACAGCTTTCAGGTCGCGGTATGGGCATTATGAGTTTTTGGTTATGCCATTTGGGTTGACCAACGCCCCCGCAGCTTTCATGGACTTGATGAATCGGGTGTTCAGACGGTTCCTAGACAAGTTCGTGATTGTATTCATTGACGATATTTTGATCTATTCCAGGAGTGTGAGCCAGCACAAGAAGCATTTGCGAGCAGTGTTGCGGACTTTGCGGGACCATCAGTTGTTCGCGAAGTTTAGCAAATGCGAGTTCTGGTTGGATAGTGTGAAGTTTCTGGGCCACGTGATTTCGGCTGAGGGAGTCAGTGTTGATCCTGACAAGATCGAGGCCGTGCTGAACTGGAGTAGACCTACTACTGTACCGGAGATCCGGAGTTTCTTGGGGTTAGTAGGCTATTACCGGCGATTTGTACAAGATTTCTCCCGGATTGTTACACCACTGACCAGATTGACGAAGAAGGGCGTCAAGTTTGAGTGGTCTGATGCGTGCGAGGAGAGTTATTTGCTCCTGAAAGAGAGATTGACTACTGCACCGGTTCTGACATTGCCAGACGACAGTGGTGAGTTTGTTGTGTACAGTGATGCGTCGAAGTTGGGGCTTGGCTGTGTGTTGATGCAGCATGGTAGAGTTGTAGCCTACGGTTCCAGACAGCTGAAACCACATGAGGTCAACTATCCGACGCATGATTTGGAGTTAGCCGCTATTGTGTTAGCGTTGAAGAGTTGGAGACATTACCTGTATGGAGCTCAGTGTAAGATCCACACCGACCACAAAAGTCTTACATACTTGCAGACGCAGTCGGATCTGAACATGAGGCAACGCCGGTGGATGGAGTTGATTAACGATTACGATTGCACTTTCGAGTACCATCCGGGGAAGGCCAATGTTGTAGCTGATGCACTTAGCCGGAAATCTGGAGCCTCGTTGTTTCTTATGTGTGTGGCCAGAGTATCGATGTTAGCCAGTCGATGTTTGCCGAGCTTCGAGCTACGGGTGCTGAGTTCGGGTATGATGACGAGGGAGCCTTGTTGGCCAGTTTTCAGGTTCGACCCGTATTGGTTGATCAGGTACGAGAGGCTCAGGATTCAGATTCCTATTTGTTGAGCAAGAAGACCATGATACGGAATGGTGTGCCTACAGAGTTCCGATTGAGCAACGACGGTAAGTTGTTATTCAGAGGCAGGTTATGTGTACCCAGAGATGAGAGCCTAAAGAAGGAGATTCTGGATGAGGCCCACAGTTCAGCGTATGCGATGCATCCCGGAGGTACGAAGATGTTTCGTACACTTCGAGCGTATTACTGGTGGCGCAACATGAAGCGGGAGATTGCCGCGTACGTGAGTCAATGTTTGATCTGTCAGCAGGTGAAAGCGGAGAGGCAGAAACCTGCAGGGAAACTACAGCCACTTGAGATTCCAGTTTGGAAGTGGGAGCACATTACGATGGATTTCGTCTATCAGTTGCCGCGTACTTCGGCTGGCAACACTGGCATTTGGGTTATTGTGGATCGACTGACGAAATCCGCTCACTTTCTTGCACTTCCGGGGAAGATAGCAGTGGGCAGATTGGCCAAGATGTATTTATCCGAGATTATTCTTTGCACGGTGTGCCTGTGTCTATTGTTTCTGACCGAGATAGTCAGTTCACCTCTGAGTTTTGGCAGGCATTGCAGCGAGCTTTGGGCACGAGGTTGCGATTTAGTACAGCTTTTCATCCCCAGACTGATGGGCAGTCCGAGCGGACCATTCAGACACTTGAGAATATGCTGCGATCTTGTGTGTTGCAGTTCCACGGGAATTGGGATCAGCAGTTACATTTGATTGAGTTCGCCTACAACAACAGCTATCAGGCCAGTATTGAGATGGCACCGTACGAGGCCCTGTACGGGAAGCAGTTTCGCACTCTGTTGTGTTGGAGTGAGGTGGGCGAGCGTTGGCTTATTGGTCCTGATCTGGTGAAGAGCACTATGGAGTATGTTCAGATTATCCGGGATAGATTGAAGATCGCCCAGGATCGGTAGAAGAGTTACGCGGACGTGAGGAGGAAGAGCCTCGAGTTTGAGGTAGGCGATTGGGTTTTCCTGAAACTATCTCCGTGGAAGGGAGTTGTGCGTTTCGGGAAGCGTGGCAAGCTTCGACCACGATACATTGGTCCGTATGAGATTACGGAGAGGATTGGAGCTGTTGCTTACAGACTTGAGTTATCAGCTGAGATGGCTCGTGTTCATGATGTCTTCCATGTTTCGATGTTGCGGAAGTACATCTCAGATCCTTCACATGTGTTAGCCCCGCAGTAGTTGCCGATTAGAGAGGATTTGACGTACGTAGAGGAGCCTATGCAGATTCTCGATCGTCGTGAGCAGGAGTTGAGGCACCGTGTGATTCCGCTAGTGAAGGTCTTGTGGCAGAATCATTCAGTTGAGGAGGCCACCTGGGAGACTGAGCAGCGTATGCGGGAGCAGTATCCTCATCTGTTCACTTAACAGGTACGTAAATTTCGAGGTCGAAATTTTTTTAAGGGGGGTAGATTTGTGACGACCCGAACCAGAATCAGTTGTGTATGCTGCACAATTCACGAGATTGGTCATAATTGCAGTTTTACGATATATGTGTGGTTTGCTGATTCTATTCGCGACTATATTATCGGCCGAGAATTTGAGTTGAGTGTCTGCACGGAAGTTATAGAGTACGTGATTTCGAGCTCGAGGGCGGTTCCGGATGATTTTTCCTATAACCGAGAAATATAATACGATTATTTGAAGTTTCAGTTTTCGACGAGTTTATCCGATTGTTTCGTGTTTATCCGAATCGTGATGGTTATCCATTTCGAATCGTCGATCGACCCGAGGCGCGAGTATAAATATCGAAAATAGTCGTAAAATTGTCAAAAAACACTGTCTGAGTTTTGACCTGCGTTGACTTTCCAAAAAAGGAAGTTGTTGACTGTTGACCCGAGGGGAAACTTTCTCGTTTTGGCTTCGCCGTCCGATGTCCATTTTTCGGCCACCTCCGACCTTGTGGAAGGTATGGTTCACTTCCCCTTTCGATTTTGAGTTGGTTGATGCTTGATTTTGTGGAAATTAATGGAGTTTTGGAGGAGAACGGTTTGAGGCCGAACTGGGTTTATCGCCGGTGATGGTTTTCGATTTTCCGGCGAGCCACGGTGGTGGTGGTTAGGAGGGTTTGACTCCCCTTGCCCCTCTGAGGCTCATGGTGCGTTTATTTTGGGTTGAGATTGAGTTTTGAGGGCAACCCGATTAGGTCACCGGAATTTGGATTCCGATCTGTTTCAAGGTGAAATTGAGTGGCTTAGGGTTCGAATCGATACTGGTGGTAGTTGAGGAAGTGACTCGGCTTGAGGAGAGCTACAGTTCTGGAACTTCCTCGCCGGAGGAAGTCACTGTTGACAGCGCCGGCGGCGGTCAACGGTGGTGCTCCGGCGAGGAGGCTAGTGATCTGAGCTACCTGTGTTTTCTAGTAGGTTCTTGTTTCGCCTACTGATGTGTATATTGTATGTATTTACACTAGAGGTTGCTCTGATACATTCTGATACATGTTTTACGCGGATTTTCTCGGATATTATATTTTACAGATATGTTTTCTGTTATTTGATATTGTTATGATATTGAGAAATCCAGATGGGATTGGTGCCCACAGTTTGGCTTTTGTGGCATAGGACGAAGTGTTATTTTCAGGGTGCAGGTTTATGCAATTCCACGTTAGTAACGTTACTCTGCCGAAATTTTGAAATTTTTTTTTTTTGTTCGTGTTTTCAGAAGGGGTTCGATTCCGGTTTAGGCAACTGAATCGGGGTTGGGTCCTTTCAAATAATCACTTAAATGCATCACATAGGAACCTAAGTGAAGTATGGAGTGAATGTATAAAAAAATGTTAGAACCTACAGAAAACACACAAGTTACATACTAAATGTATGCATGAATGAATGACTTCTCCTTCGATCTTATGCCTCTAACTTCACTTAGGTTAGGGTACTCGGTAGTGAAATCCAAGCATCATAAAACCTTCGGAAAGTTTATGCAAGCTAATATGTAATGTTTAGTTAGTCCTTTACAGATTTTAATGCACGAAGAAAAACACAAATTCAACTAAGTATTGTTTATTTTCCTTCGGCCCCAATGGTACGTGGTGTAGAGGCTCTCTACTGTGCAATGAATCTCGTTCATCAAAGATGAAGTCTGATTCCCAGATGTGTAAGCATGCATAATCTTATATACCATCTTTTGAAGGATTTGAAGAATTTAGTCATTTTTATTATGTTCAAGTATTTGTCCAAATTGAGTGCACTTATGATTTAGAAAGAGTACTCAAAATGATCTTTAGATAAATTTTTTGGCCGTGCGGTCCGCGCGAAAATGTATACTGACTCTCAATAATTCAGCTTAGTTACTTTTAGAAATGATAAGTAGGGATAGAGATAACACGAGTGGTAAGGACTAATTTTTAGAACAACCCGACGCTAACTCGTTAGAGTATATACTCCATTGTTCTTAGAAACACCCCGACACTAACCAGTAATGGTATATACTCCAATGGTGTTCTTTTTTTTTTTAGTCCAAAACCTGTCACCATTCATAACCCTTCTAAACATCATGACCAACTATTACTCGAAATCACAAGATAGTACACAATCTTAATTGTTTGTAAATTCCACCCACAACCTCATGCTCATAACTTCACTTAGGTTATGGTGTGTGGTGATGAAATTCACACTTCATGAAGGGTTAAGGAGATGAACAAACAAAAGAGGCACCTCCCTATCCGAAGAAAGAAACTTCATAACTGAATACTAGTACTCAAATTAAATCAAAGATTATCTTTTAACATGAAAGTAAATTAGCCAAGTGTATAAAAGAAGTGTAAACAAATTCGTATAAGTAAAAAGTATAAATTGTAAATACGTATGTATATTTATAAGTATAAACAAGTATAAACTTCAAAAATTATACATGCTTTTATTCATCTATTTTTACATATGCACAAACGAAATCACACAAAAACTTTACAACTCCCCGACAACGACGCCAAAAATAGAGACGCGCAAAACATGCACCAAATATTAACACAAAGTAGACACTCAACACATAGTTCATATGTATGCAATTTAAAACCCTTCTTTTGTGGATGTAGCATTGGTGAGTAGGGATCGTTTTATCTGGGGAATTAGAGGGTGCATGCATAGTTTCGTTCTTGAAGAGAAATTTAAAGGTATGGGGGGGATTAGAAATTGGTTGATTAATGTCCTACAAAAATAAAGACAAAAGATGGCAAGTAAACATATTTCAAAAACCTATAACTCTATTATGCTCCAACTCATAGACAAGCAAAACAACAAGAATCAAAGAACCTCTTAAACATGCTTTCTACACCAAAAATAAGTTCTAAATTACCAATTACAAGTGATCATCTCATTTTATTGACCTTACCCTTTTTCATGCCTTAAAACTCTAAGTAAGCTACGAAATTTATGACTTCTAACTAAGTATACATGCTTGATTATTGAGTAGGAGTGCAACTTAGCGTATAAACACCCTAAACAAAGTACGATCATCGAAACATGCAAAAGAGATGGACTTAGCATATCATCTAACACATGGTTTTGAAACTTTAAGATTGTATCAAACATATAAAAGGCTTGAAATCATATGCACATGTAAGCTACGAAAAGGCTTAAAAACATATAACTTAAATCCAAACTTGTTCTTCATTAAATACATCAAAATGATCCAATACAAAGCAAAAGAATGAAAATTGAAGATCATGGTGACACTTTTTGTCTTGGGTGCTTGATGACTTCTTTGGATGATGCTTCTCATTCACAAGGGACTTAGCGTATTGTGAATGATCCGATGCTTGTGGAGAATGGAGTGCTTCGACTTGGAGGGGATCCTTGATGTGTTTGTGGAGGGGAGGCATTTGTGTAAAGCTTTGGCAAGTGAAATGAGTGATGCCTTCTTCTTGGCCGGCCAGCCCTTATATATAGGCCAAGGGATTGCCTTGTCTCTTCCTTCCAACTTGGCTGATCCATTAATGCTCCCTTAGTCATCAACCATAGTCATGCCCCTAGTCACCCCCTTAGTCATCAAGATCAGCTAAGAATAACCAAGATAAGCCTTGAGTCATCCCCTTAGTCATCAAGAATGAGTCACCAAGCTTGAGTCACCAAGCCTAGTCACTAACCTTGCCATTCTTGACTTTTCCTCTTCACCAAGTGGCTAGGGCTGCCGAATTACATGACTTGGGCTTGGGCCATAATAAACTTTGACAAATGGGCCTAAAAAAATGCTTTATGGGCCGGCCCATCTCTGATGTTCCGAAATCGCAAAAATCCTCCGAAGTACACCGATTATTCTTTTACTTCGTATTTGACCTAAAATAGGTAAACTAAGTTAAAAACATGAAAACTAAGAAAATAACAAAACTAAACGTAAAGGGAAATGCGTTAAGAATCGAGCATAAAATGCGTATATCAGTGTTAATGACGAACAGGACATCCGTTGGGGATGCACCGTGTTCATCCACCTTCGAGAAAGTAATTGGGTCCCAGGAATGGTGTTGAGCCTTGTTGCCTGAGCCAAAGGCCAAGGAGAATATCTCTTGAAGGGGAGCAGACGCTCTACGCTTATCGCCGTAAATTGTGGCGATTTCATGCCGAGCGTCCACGAACGTGACCTCCCTGGGAGCATCCACTCTGTACTCTGCTAATTCGCCCTTGTCAAATAAATCTTGAATGATCTTCTTGTGCTGGGCACAGTCCTCGGTGTTGTGAGACTCTGTCTGGCGAAACTTACACCAGATGTTGTTGTTCTTGAGCGACCCCTTACGAACCTTGGGCTTGGGTAGCGCTATTAAGTGCTTGTTGTTAAGAATTTCCTCCTAAGTAGTGTTCATCATTGTATACACTCGTCGATCGAGGGAGGTGTGTATTGTTGGCCTCTGGTGACGGGGAGGGTGGTGAGGTGGAGGATGGCGGCACTCAGGAGACTGTTGTCGTCGGAGACTAGGACGTCGCTCAGGGGTCCTAGACCGGCATCGCCGCTCGTGACGTTTAGAGTGGCGCTGGTGGCTGCTTTGCCGTAAAGGTGGTGAGGAACAAGCGCTTGATTGCTAAGGAGCCTTCTGTCTCCAAACACGAGTGTGGACTTCAGCCTTTTCCACCATCAGTTCCATGACTGCGTCATAACCCAAGTGCTCCCGGCGAACAAGTTTTTCCTTGAAATCCGAAGGTAGTAGGCCGTCAACGAGTGCCAACAGGGCGCTCTCTTTTTCCAGGCTACAGCATAGCTGGGCAGCGGATTAGAAACGAGTAATATAAGAAGAGATAGACTCGGTCGGGCCTTGGTGGATGGCATGGGGAACGCATAGTGTGGTGGTGTCCTTTGAGGTGACACCGCTTTAAGAAGGCTTCAGTGAAATCGTGGAAGGTGTCGATAGAACCTGGGGTTAGCTCGAAATACCAGTTGAGCGCGTCCCCCGTGAGAGATTCTAGGAACAAGTAGCAAAGGGTGACATCATTATGATTGTGCCGTGCGATAGCGGATAGGAAACAGTCAAGGTGAGTCCCTGGGTCACCGTGTCCATTGTAACGGTCGTCCTTCCACGTCTTCGCGCGTTAGTTGCGTCTGGCACTCGTGATGATGACTGAAAACGGGTCAAGCGCAGGGTATAAGGGATGCGTGGGGCTGTGTGACGCTGCTGGCAGACCGCGCCTTCTAGCTCTACTAGACCCTCTAGGATTTGCTCCACGGTCGGCAAGGGGGCAGTACTAATTCTGGAGTTCGGCGGTCATGTGTATGAAATTACGCTGCTCTTCCCTACGGCCAAATTCTATCTGCTGAGCTTGGATTTCAGCAAGCCGTTGGTTGAGTTGTTCGTTCTGCCGATGAGTGGTCGGTCCTGAGTGACAATCTCCGCCAAGAGGCGTGAATGGTCGCTCTAGGGGTGAGTTCCTCCTTGTAATTGGAGGCACTAGAAGTAGCACGGTCGTTGTCAATCATGGCCACGATCTGAGTCCCTGGGGTGGTCGTGCCCTTAAAAAGGTCAGTGAGCAGTAGCTCGACGCCACAGAGACGTGGGTCGGCTGGTGTGATGAAGTCGAACATGGCCGAGATGTCAAGCATGTCCTGATGCCGTGCTAAGATAAAAAAGAGAGAATGGCTTTTATATTTGTTGTGGGCAGATCAAAAAAAATATTAACTGCTAGACGACGTCAATTGTTTCTATCAAAATTTGTAGAGATCTTTGGATAGAAGTGCAATGGTTTGATACTGAGACTGCTCCTAACGTTCGGTTCCAAGGGGCTAGAACACCGTCTTGTTTCCTGCAAAACACTAAACTCTTGGATGAGAGGTCGAGACGGGATTGACCCGCTTTTAACGCTCTGATGCCTAATTCAGAAGATGTTTAGCCAAGAAAAGAATTGAACAGTAGAGTCCAAGATGTCTTACCTCGAGTATGGAATAAATGCTTCCTTTTATAGACAGTTGAAGGAGACAACTCCTATTGATTTTCGATGTGGGATTAGATGAAATCCCCTTTTGGTACAAGTTGATATAAGGACAAGGGTTGGTCTGGTATTTGGCAACCTTGCTCTGATGGGTTAGTCGACTAACGCGCGGAGCAGCTTGCTTTATGGTGCGCGTGCCGCGTCCGTACGCCGAGTGGAGTGATGGGTTTGCCCCCATCAGCTCCCAGACTTAGTCATTTTCCTTTCGTATTATTGCTGAATGAGGCTAGCTTTACTTGGAGTTAGCACGTGACGTATTTACACTAAGAAACACCAGCCAAATGCAAATCTAGCAATATATATGTGCAAAACTTGCACACTATCTCAATAGATGCTATTGAAAAAATAAAAACAGGTGAGGAAATCTTAAGAGTAAATATTTTGATGATAGGAGCAAAACTGATATGCTATTCATGAAACAAATGCTCTTATGTACAGTTTCATGTACTGAGAGTGTACAACATCATTGCTTTAAAAATCCATGTACTTGAAGGACATAAAAAATCAATCAAATGGTACAGCTGACTGTCTAATTAATAAAAAGTAACACTATTGTGATCCACATGGCATGATTAGAAGGTACAAATTCATCAGCTAGATGGGTGATTTCTAGGAATGAACTACCACCGTAGGAAAAATAAAATGCATATAGGATAAACTAAACAAATAGAGCAATGCACCCAGAACTTAAAAGTAGAAAGCATAGCGCATCATCTCCAAAATTTTAAACTGGAAACCATGAGAAAGGGATTGATAAATGAGTATTACTACTAACCTTCATCAATGAGACCTTTCAAAGCCCATAAATCACTCATGATAGGACCTCCACCTCCTATATTCAAGTTAATGTCAGCGAGTTGCCAAAGCTACTTTTATATAAAAGCATCTTATGTTTTTCCTTGTACAAAAAAACGAATGTCATATGTGGGAAAAACAGTGAGAGACGACTTGATGATTGAATATGTTTATTAATTACAGTAGGAAGCCAAATTTCTACTCTTTGAATCAAATTGGTAACCAAATAACAAATGGTCTTTCAAACTGATGAAATATTAGAATTTTGTTTATTATTAATCTGGGAACAATCTAGTAATACTATTTGGTTTATCCTGAATTACACGATCAGAAAGTGCTATGCCGCACATGGAGGAAAAGTCACTGAGAAATCTGCAATAAGGGATATTCTGTGATAAGAAAGGGTCACCTTCACAAGTACATTTTGGCCAACAAAAGTTGATACGAATTTGACGAGGATATTTTATCTGAATCATCTTTCATAAAAAAACAGAAATAGTACAACTACGTATCTGAATTATCAAATGAACTGACCCCCAATAGAATTAATAGTATAACACTGGACAAGTAAGCATCCCCTTATACCATGTCTTCTGAATCCCCTTTATTTCTACAAGTCACCTTCCAGAATTTGGAATGTAGAAAAGAATCATTGAAACAATTATGGACTTCAGGACTAGTCATTAACCATCTACTGGGGGAGGGAAATTGTTACCAATTAGAGGACACCTTCTGGTAAACACTTTAGGGAAAAAAGAAGCAACAGGAACTGACTACCCAATTCTCAACAGTTGTAGTATAGTATTTTACCTCGGCCACGACAAGCAATCATTTCTCAACCATAGTAGCTGTGTGGCCACATCTAGGCGGTGGCAGTGATCCAGAGACTGACAGTTCCGTCCACTCTAGTGATACTGTTTATGGTAGATGACTGATTTATGATCACTTCATCAAATTGACTCAACCAAACATATTTTAATATTAAAAACAAAAAACAAAAGACGAAGAAACGCTACTTGTGTCCAGGATGTACACATCTGACAGCCACTTTTTACCATCCCAGCCACCATACCTGCATTTTTACTTAATAAAACATATTAAGAGTTGTCACATCAAATACTTAAGAATGCAACAAGAATATACTCACATTATTATTTTCTGATTTCCAATTGCTGAAGCTGCAGCAAAGTCTTGTGCTGAGGGTAAGTCACCAAAGCTTGTTAACTCTGACCATTGCCATATATCTGGAGGAGACAAAGGTTTTATTTTACTTCAGCAAAAGAGGCATTAAACGAAGTACATCTACAAGCATATTTGGAAGAAAAAGATTCTTACCAGTATCTAAGACCCAAAAGTCACCTAGCCTGAATATGCAAACAATAAAGTTAGGACCATGTTAAATAATAAAGGGTTTAGATACTTTATGGATGTAAACACACCTCTTGCTACCGCAACGGCCACCAAAGATAAACATATGACAATCAATCACAACAGCAACATGAAATGCCCGAGGGCTAGGACCTACTTGTCCATCCGTACCGCCAGTGAATTCTGGCTGATACCATAATTTATTATCTGAAACAATAACAAGCCAGAACTCAGATTCTTTTACTGTAACTTATGTTTTTCTTGATGATTAGAAAAGAATAGTTTTTTTTTTTTTTGCTCAGTATACCTGCTTGTTGTAAACACTGTATTACATACAAAGGGATCAATCTAATAGCTTTAGGCAGCAACTGAGCAAAGTATTAAATAAAAATGCTCGCAAAAAAAAATTGTCAAACTAAAGCAAACCAAGTAAGTTTCTAGTGTGATCCATCCAAATCTCGATCTGACCAATAATTATGAAATGTTATAGGATATTTCGAAGAACTATAATCTGACTATGTGCCTATGAACCATAAATTATATAGAGGATGTTTGCATAGTTCATCTGATTAAGACTTTTCTATTCATAAAATTAGAACTACACTTCCTTTGCATTTCTCAACGCATGCAATATCTAGTAGAAATGTCAGATGTAACATGCCTATAAACTAAGCTAGATACAGCGGCATTTCAAAATATTCTCTATCAAATAAAGTAAAGATTACACAGAGAGAGCCAAATGCAGTGAAGACTACACATTAAGTGGAGAAGGAAAATAGCACAATGTACTCAGATAATCCTCCAATCCAATCATCTGGGCATGCATATCAATGTATCTTGAATCTAAATCGAAGTAAAAACAGCAACTTAAGGAATTTCAAGATAATCACACAGTAGATTTAAGTTTTGTTATGAACTAATAAGGACCAAAATCACAGTTTGAATCGAAATGACACAAATCTAATCTGGGTGCGGTAGAATAGAATAAGCAAAACCAAGTACCAATATCATAGACGACGATATCGTTTAGGAACTTGTTCTCCAAAAGGCCTCCGAAGACGATCACTTTTGATTTGCCAACGTTGACGGCAGTATGACCACTGAGAAAATCAAACAAAGAAAATTGAGAGAGAGAGAGAGAGAGAGAGAGAGAGGTTTGCCTGCGTGGTCTGGGAAGAGTTCCACTGAAATCAGAGGACGAAGCTCGAACCCAGTAATGCATTCTCTCTCTCTCTCTCTCTCTCTCTCTCTCTCTCTCTCTCTCTCTCTCTCTCCGGTTTTTCTTTTCTGTTCTGAAATTGTTCAACGACGGCGTGTTCAGCTTACTAAAAGCGATCTCCGCCCGATATACAGTAACCTGGGAGTGTGCTTAGTTTTTTTTTTTTCCGAAGTAAAACTGGTGCAACGGCCTTAAGAGCACCCACACCGGTGCCAGCACGAGCAGGCGACGATGGCGGACCAGGGTGGCCGGTAGCACGAGCAGGAGGAAAAGCGAATTGCAGCGGCGATGAAGCTCTCCGGCGACCGCTTGTTCACCAGCACCCCGAGCAGCTGCTCGAGTAGTCTATGGAGCTGCTTGATGGAGCCCATGCACGTGAGTGATGCCAGGTTGAGCTTATTTCTTTTTACACTCGGCGCATGTAATACACGCGCCAGTAAATGGTTAAAAAAATTACGGACTAATGGGATAGCGCCACGTGGCGAGACCATATGGATTTGATGCCCAATGGTCAAGTGGCTGTGGACCGTTCATTTCAAATCTAAAAATCTAATATGAGATTCAACCGAAATGGCTACTTCAGAATTTTCTGTCATTTTGCAAAATAAACCCTAAAAAATTGCAAAAAAATCTCAAAAATTTCAAAAAAATGCAAATAACACCTATAACTTTTCTATAAATACAACATCAATTTCATTCACATCTCATACAAATTTATCCTCTCTTTCATCCTCCTCTCTCATCCCTTTGTATCTTAGTTCCCAAAAAATGTCCAATTGGCTTGATTCCGAAAATTTGCAACTTTGTATTTCTTCTAGTCGTATTAGCGTTTGTCCTATTACCAACAACATGCAAAAATCCAACAAATTGTGGGAAAAAGTCTATGTCAATTATAAGGAAAATTGGGAGATTGCGCATGGTGAATCAAGGCTGGAGCCTAGGACCTAAACCACGGTTTCTTCTCGTTTTACAAAGTTGAAGCCGAGTTTTAGAACTTGGGGTGCCGCTCTTGCATATGAACGAAGAAATTCACAATCCGACTCAAATTTGCAAGATGAGGTAAGTGTTACTAATTTTGTCATAAATTTTTTATTACATTTATTTTAATCAATGTTGACATCTCCATTTCCTAGATATTATTTTGACATATAAATTTTTTTCTCCTAGATAAAAAAAGCTCAATCATGGTACTTGGCACAAAAGAAGAAAGTGTTTACCAAGGTTTGAATGTTGGGAAGTGATGAAGAACCATCCAAATTTTCGGCCCGTCGAACCTAGTATACTATCTCCTTCATATTCCCACTCCGCAACTACTCCTCCATTTATCTCAATGCCTCCCCCCGTCGACGTAGAGAATGATGAAGTCATTGTAGCACCACAAAGCAACGAAGAAGAAGTGTACTCTAGTCCGGTTAAACCAATCAGAGTGAAGGCGGCCAAGGAAGCTAATATAAAGGGGAAAATGGCCATGACATCATCAAATGAGGTAAGAGATGAGGTTTCGAAAACCATGATGGAAAATCAAAGATTGCATCTCGCCGGGAAAAAATAAAGTGACACCACCGAGCTAGCTTTATACCAAAAACAACTCGCCCTTAAGGAGAAGGACTACAAATTAAGGGTTCAAGCGGAGGATTCAAGGATTATGGTAATGGATACGGATGCTATGACCCCAAAATCGAAGAGGTATTTTTCGAAGAAAAAAAAATATCCTTAAGAAAATGGAGGAAGAGTAAGGAGATGGTAGAGACGAAGCATTTTCAAATTGTGATCGTCCACTGTTTCAATAGCTTGGTATTTGTTTCCTATTATGAAATTATGTACTATAAATTTTCTATAATTCTAGGCTTTGATTGAAATTATGTACTTTAAATTTTTAATAATTCTAAGATTTGATTGAAATTATGTACTTTAAATTTTCAAGTAATAAAAACGCATTTTTTTATTCCATCAAAGCTCACGCACATTACAATAAAACATAGTGACTTAAAATCAAACACACATCACTCGAACAACCAAAAAGAAAAACAAATAAAGCAAACATGTTGCAAACCAGGTTAATTAAAATTACACACACATCATTTAAAGTCGTTCGCCGGTCCCTAGATACCAGTTGTGATTAACTAAGTCATTCTGCAACTCTCCATGGATGCACGCATATTAGAGATTTACAACACGGTCGGCAAATCGTTGTTCATTTTGTGCATCCATTCGAACTGACTCAAAAGGAATGCGATTACCTAGTTCATCCATTGGTCCATCATAAAATGTAAAAGCAGTTGATGGGTTTTGTATATCTTCTTTTTCGTTCTCCTCAAACTCCTTCTCAACAAATTCTTCTTCGACAATCATGTTATGCATTATAATGCAAGCCACCATAATGCTCTTCAATGTCGATTGGTGATGACACCTAGCTGCATGCCGAATAATTCTCCAACGAGATTGCAAAATCCTAAAGCACCTCTCTACATCTTTGAGATTGTTTTCACAAACGAGGAGTACCTAGGATATATATCGTCAGCTAGATAGTAAGTGTTGTGGTAAGTCATACCTTTGACTTTATAAGTTGCACTCAGACTGTGTGACGACCCGAATCAGAATTAGCACGTTAATCGGCTTAATCCGCTAGTTTATGAGTAATCATAGTTTATCGTAAAATAATGGAATTGGCGGTTCGGTTCACGACTTAATTATCGGGCGAGAATTTGAGTTGAGTCTGTTCAAGAGAATTGTAGTATGCGTGATTTCGAGTTCGTAGGCGGTTTCGGATAATTGTTTTGATAACCAGGGAATATGTTATGAATATTCAAAATCGCGTAATTTCGTCGTGTTTATCCGTTTGAGTTTGAGTTATCCGAAACGTGGATGTGATTTGATTTGAACCGTCAATCGTATCGAGCCGTGAGTATAAATATCAGAATAGTTAGAAAATTGTCGAAAAATACTGTTTTGGAAAGTTTGACCGTCGTTGACTAGAAAAAGGACCGTTGACTGAGTTCTAAACGAACCGTCGTTGACTCGCCGTCGGACTTCACGTTTCCGACCACCTCCGGCCTTGATTTTGGTATGTTTAGCTTCCTCTCTTGATTTCCTAGGGTTTAGAACTTGATTTGAGTTGAATTGATCACGATTTGGGGGAGAACGAGTTCGACAAAATATAGGGATTTCGCCGAAATCGGGTGAGGTGCTCCAGCGACTTTTGAGGTTGGGGTGGTGGGGGGAAAGGTTCCCCTCATCCTTGTGAAGCTTTTGGCTGAAGAGATTTTGGATTGGTTGAGGTTTGAAGTTCGTCGGAATCTCGCCGGAATTAATGGATTCCATGAGTTTCAAGCTCAATTCCGGCCTGTGGGCTTGGAATTGGGTCTCGGTGTAGAAGAGAATGTTGTTGGGCTTGAAGAATACTTGTGATCTGAAAAATTTGGCTGGAATCCGTCACCGTTGACGCCACGCCGCCGGCGACGGGCGTTGACTTTTTGGAATTTGACAAGTTTTATGTCGTTTTGCTCGTAATCGCGTTCCGATCATTGCCTTGAGGTTTTCGAGTTGATTGGATACCGAATTTTAAGTAGAGGGTTTATGTGGAGAATTTGGGGGTTTTCGACGATTATTTTGTATTCGAGTTATATGTTTCTGGAAATTGTTGGTTTCCGAGATGTGGTACAGAGTAATGAATTGTGATTTTGATCAGTTAAATTTTGTGATTATTCAGGGGATCGAGATCGTACGTTGGGTGAGGGATCTTCCGCCGGATCTCGTTATTAGCGCGTTTGCGCGCTGTGCTATCTGTGAGTGGACTTTTATTTACATTGTTGTAGCGAGTTCTTAATTTTTGTATTTATTTCCAGTACAGTATTGAGATTATTTATTGTTTTTGGAGGTATTGTTTTATATTTTATATGGTGATGGAATTTACTTAGCATCGATGCATTGGCTACTCGGCTGATCACCGGTAGTCCAGACCCAGGGTTGAGAGATTCCCCTGATGTGCCCACTAGGTTTGAGAGATTCGCCTAGTCTATCAACGTCGGGCTTGAGAGATTCGCCTGACCGTCGGGCTTGAGAGATTCGCCTGACACCTCCATTCATTTTAAGAACTCGCATTTTTTTTATATTATATAAATGGTGAAAGGCATATGATTATTTTCGTCCACTCACTCTAACGATTTTATTTTCCTTTCCCCTGGGCTTTTTGGTTTCCGTACCCAATTTGCAGTTCGGATTCTGGTGTCACACGTCGCAGTCGGAGGCTTAGTGTTCGAGCTACCTTTCTTTTCCAGTAGGTTTCTTGTTTTTCTTACTGTTGTATATGTATGTATATATACACTAGAGGTCGCTCTTATTACTCTACTGTTATACTTTCATATGTTTTTCCCTGAATTTCTATGAAGTACCGTTTTGCTTACTTTACATTAATGTTATGATATTGAGAAATCCGGATGGGATTGGTGCCCACGGTTTGGCTTTTGTGGCATATGATGAAGTGTGTTTTACGGGTGCAGGTTAATGGTAATTCCACGTTATAGTGAAACTCTGCCGAAATTTCTATGGTTTTTGCAAGTTCGTATTTTCTGAAGGGGTTTGATTCCGATTTAAGAAACTAAATCTGGGTTAGATCCTTTCAGACTGTTTCTGGCAAGGAGCGAATTAAATATGTCTGATTAGTGGAGCACGTTGATATCATTTTGTGATCCGGGTACCCCAAAGAAGCAATGTCATATCCACGTGTCATATGAGGCCACCGCCTCTAAATAATAGTTGGACGCTTCTTCCACCTCGAGAATGCCTCTTGCCAAGCTGTGGGACAGTTCTTCCATTCCTAGTGCATGCAGTCAATGCTTCCGATTATACCAGTAAATCCACGATGCCTTGCTCTCTTTAAAAATCCAGTTATATCTGTGGCATTTGGAGCGTGGAGATATAGGTCACCATAAATCTCGTATATATGCATACACCACTTCTTCATGCATTGTAGTGTTGTGGATTCACCCATCCTTCTTATTTTAGTACATTGATCTGCGGTTGCGCCGTACGCCAACATACGAAGAGCGCTAATCATCTTTTGTTGTGGAAGAAGTCCAACCAATCTGGTGGCATCAGCTCTTTGGTGCCAAAATTTGTCGTGGTTGCAGAGATCCGTCATTATACGGTTGACTAAATTCATACTCATTCGGTACCTTCGACGAAAGGTTTGTTCGTTAAAAACGGGGCGTTCGATGAAATAATACTCCATCAGATTATGTCCCCTTGACTGCCTCATTCTTTCTTCATTTGGTTGGCGGCGAGGTGGTTCATCATCGAACATTGCATCAACCGTGACTGCTTCAGTGACGAAAGCATTAGCAATTTCGGCATTTAGCCGACATTACTGTCACCTCCTCAGGAAAAAATTGTCAAAACTAAAAGGATTCATCTTATCGGAATCTAAAATATATGGTTGAAAACTGTGTGAGTGAACAAGGAGCACCGATCTATAAATTTATAGCCAAGTCTAGATATTCAGATAAGATGATGACAAATGTTGTCTTTCAATTGGTTAGAAATCTCTCTGGGAATCTTACACCAATTATTTGGACGATAACAATACGTGGACATGACATGTGTTGGCTCATGATTGGTTGAAAATCTTATCGAAAATTTTGTACAATTATTTACCCGATAACGTTCTGTCGATGTGACACGTGTCAACTCGCCTTTTTTCAGAAATCTTACCTGAAATCTTATTCAATTATTCATACGACAACAACACGTGTCGTTTATGGATTGGTTGAAAATGAAAAAAATACATAAAAAATTAATTTATGAACAGTAATATGAGGTGCTATTTTTTTGGCACAGTTGCGCAAAAACAGAAACTGCACCTCCAATTTGATGAATAGTGACTGCTCCACCTCAAACAGTGCTTGCTCCTTCTCA
The DNA here is from genome assembly GCA_946800695.1 of Geum urbanum. NCBI lineage: Eukaryota > Viridiplantae > Streptophyta > Magnoliopsida > Rosales > Rosaceae > Geum > Geum urbanum. The sequence continues at coordinate 10,674,024 of OX327015.1, forward strand.
AATAACACATTTTACCGGTGCGGATGCTCTAAGGCCTCGCTATTTGGCAATAAATAAAGAGTAAAATATCGAATATATAGGATATATCGACGATTAAAAAATAAAGATATTTTGATGAAAATATCGATGCAATATTGATCCAATAAAAAATTAGATGAAATCGAAGTAATTAAGAAAAATACATGAAAATTTGTATTGAAACTTCATTAGGTTCTCATATGATCATTTATCTATCTTATGTATAAAGAAAATATTAATTAGGAAAAATTATTTAAAACCCCAAAAATAGATAAGATTTTCAAAAAAAAAAAACTTATGACACCAAGGTAAAAAAAAACTCAATTTATGACATTTTTTTCCAACAAAACTCAGCTGACATCATTTTCTCCCAAAAATGCCCAATAAGTTATAAAACTCTTTTTTTCTGCCAATTTTACTCCTGAAGCCAATTACTTGTCATCGTCGATCGAATCTCATTTCCTACTTCGCACTCCCTCAACCTCCTTGCTCTTCATCGACGAGGTCAGCCTTTTACTCACTTCTTCCCCATTCTCTCCGTTTGCATCTCAATACCTCAACGTCGCCACATTCTGATTCACGAAAAGAGAATCACTCTCTCTCTGTCTCTCTGTCTCTTTCTCTTTCTCTTTCTCTCTCTCTCTCTCTCTCTCTCTCTCTCTCTCTCTCTCTCTCTCTCTCTCTCTCTCTCTCTCTCTCTCTCTCTCTCTCTCTCTCTCTCTCTCTCTCTCTCTCTCTCTCTCTCTCTCTCTTTCGATCGCGATCGCGATCTCGCCGCAACAAAAACTCTGTTCGATCTCGTCGTCGTATGAAATTGAAAATTTCAAGCGTTGTAAGTTTCAACGCTCTCTCTCTCTCTCTCTCTCTCGCTATCTCTCATGATTGTTGTATATAAATTGATGATTTCATATGTTATGTTCTGTTGTACATCCAATTTTACTCTAGTTTTGTATAGATGATTTGAATTGATGTTGCATGAAACTATTTCCGTTCGTAATTGTATTATTTGATTTCATAATAGTATTGATTACTTAATTAGGTATGGATCTGATTTTGGTTATGAAGATTTGTTTCCATATCCGTTTATGTATATGTCTGACTCTCTACTAGAGTATATGTCTGAGTATCTGTCTAAGTATCTGTTTGAGTATCTGTTTATCTATGTTTTGTCTGCATTATATTCAATGGCAACAACACCATCTCCAATCATTGTGAAATATATTGACGGACGAGACGGTGTGATGGATATTTTAATGCTGATATCATATTTACTGACATAGTGGATATTGTTCGACAACGATTCAAATCACTCAACAACTCAATCTTGAGTTATACATCTGGTTTAGTTTTCTTTGTAAATTAGCGGAAAGGCATGAAATTACTATTTAGCAATTTATGCAGATTATTATTATTATTTTGTCCACTCACGCTAACGCTTTATATTTTAAATGTCTTTCCCTGGGTTTTTCGATTTTCCGTTGCCTAGGTTGCAGTGTTATTCATATGTGTGCTTGGTATCGTCGAGAGCTTCGAGTCTATCAATCATCCTCTTATCAGTAGGTTCCAGCTTACTGTCAGTTTGTTTTATATGTATATAGAAGTCACTTTGAATACTAGTTTTCTTATGTTGCTACAGTAAGACTCTTGTGAATAGGTTGTTACTCGAGTAGTCGTCGAGATTACTTTTCTTTGTATTTAGAACCAGTACTTTGTAAAATATATTTTTAACCTTGAGTTATACATCTTGTTTAGTTTCTGCTTTATGTTGAGAAATCCGGATGGACATCGGTGGTCCACGGTTTGCTTATGGGATTTATATGCGGAGTGTCATTCTTCCTGTAGGTTTTTGGTTGTCTCAGTTTTAAAGGGAGCTATGTCAAAAAATTTACAGAATTTCATAGATTATAATCAGTCGTTAGGTCTTGATCCTGTTACTAGTTAATCTAGGGTTGGGTCCTTTCAACATCATACCATTTTTGTACAGGTGTTGCATTATAACATTAACCTCCACATACTGATAGTTAATACATTTTTTGCACGGACACCTGAAACGCTTCTTCCCCTGACCATGTTCCATCGCAAAATTCACAAATTCTCTTATTCCATCCATATACTGGACATCACTTCTATTCCGTAACTTTATCCATCTCTTGCCCATACTTCTACGAAATTTAATAATTATCATATTAGTCAACTATTATATATACATATTTTCAAGTAATTATTAAACTATTATATATACAGATTTTCAACTACCTTAATTATTGACATATAACTAATTAAAATATTTATTAATTACCTTTATTAATTAACTGTGAATATACTATACATCAATTACTTTATTATATCTAACATGCATGTACGTTTTAACTAAATATTAACCAAAATTTTAAACATCCATGCATACTAGTTAATTAATAATATATATATATCAACCAGTTACCTAAATTAATTATAAATATTAGACGTACAAACAATGCAATCAATCAAACGTATAATTAATTATACATATAAACGTTAAGATTGTCATAAATTAACTACGTACGTACCTAGCCTTCACTGATATATGGCGAATCGATGGTCAGAGTGTGACGACCCAGAACAAAATCAGCAGTGTGATCAGCTCTATTCGTGAGTTATGCGTAATCGCAGATTTCTAATAGTTGTTTGAATCGCCGGACTTGATAACGACTAAATTATTGGCCGAGAATTTGAGCTGAGTGTCTTCTCAAGAGTCGTTGTACGCGTGATTTCGAGTTTGTGGGCAATTCCGGATCATTATTAGGACGACCGAAGAATATAATAGGAATATTTGAAGTTTCAACATAATCGGTTTAAAATAATCGGTTTAAACCAACATAAGAATTTGGTTTCGGATTCTTCACGGAAGTTGTTGAGAATTTAATTTCGAGCTCGTGGGAACTTCCGGAGGATTATTCCAAGTTACGAGGATTATGTTGTGAATATTTCGACCGTCGATTATTGAATCGGGTAAGTTTGTGTTGGTTTGAACCGTTGACTTTTTATCAGTTTGGTCGATGTGTTTGACTTCGGGTGATAATTGAAGAACATGTCGAGATGAGTTTGTTGCCGCGAGAATTATCGAAATCGGAATTACGACGCGAAAGTTACGTGTATTTGAAGTTTATCAAAAAGTGTATTTGAAAGTTTCTATTTTTGGCAAGTGTATATATATGGGTTTCCTCCTTTGGAAAGTCAAAGGTGGGCATTAATGTGGTTGACCGAGTTGACCGAGTCAACTCGGTGGTGAAGGAGGCCGACGGGAAGCGAAGTGCTCCACGGCGGCGAGATGCATTCAGGCCACCCTAGGGCTCGGCCTAGGGTTGGTTCTGCTCGGCTCAACCTCCTCGTGGTGGTGCCGGCCACCGTTCACGGCGAGGTGGACGGTGGAGAGAGAAATTTCGAGCCAAAGATTGGGATTTTTGGGGGTTTTGGTTGATTTCGATTCCGGCCAAATTGAGCTACAAATTGTAGTGGGCTTTAAAGCTCTCATCTCCATGAATCTAACCATATAGGTATGGAGTTCCGATATGATTTGTGCTTGGAGAATTCTTGATTTGAAATTTGGGTGAGAATTCGGTTTTTCATGAAATTGACCTAGTTAGAGTGAGAATTGGCCCTTGATGCAGTTGTGAAAGTTGCTTGTTGGAGGATTTTGAGTGGAATAGGGATTGCTCCGCCGGGAAATTTTCCGTTCGGGTGGCGCCGGTGGCGGTCAACGGTCAAAGTTTGACTTTTTGGGGTTTTCGACAAGTTATATGTCATTTCACTCGAAATCGCGCCCCGATCGCAGTGGGGAGGTTCATTTTTTGAATTGAGCGTCCGAAATTGTAGCGAGGTATTGAGGTGTGATTATCGGATTTTCGACAGTTCGTCGACATTGAATTATGTGTTTCCGAGAATGGTTGTTTCTCGTGATTTGATTCGAGGTACTGAATTATGATTTTGAGAAATGGATTTTATGATTATTCAGGGGTTCGTGATCGTTCGTTTGGCGAGAGATTTTTCCGCCGGATCACGGGTTAATGCGAACTGCGTTACGCTAGTCTGTGAGTGGACAATTTCTTTTTACGGATTGATTGCGAGTCTTTATACACGTTTTACAAACTTGAGCATGCATACGAGATTATGTTTTACATGAGCATGTGTTATACGTTTATGCTTATACCAGTATATATTACGTATATGCATTTATATATTGTTTATTGCATTTGCATCGAACTATTTATGATTTGATTTACACTGAGTACAGTCTTAGTATATGTTGTTGTATTGATACACTCGCATCCCGGCTGATCCCCGAGGGTGCCTACCAGGGGGGAACTGTACCTTGTGCCGATGTAGTTCCGGGTGGGTACAGATATCTATTTCTTGTGCCGACGTAGTTCCGGGTGGAAACAGATACCCTGACCTGAGGCCTTTCTGGCTAGAATCACGTGTGAGTCTGGGATCCCGTGATTCAGACTGTACTAGCACGGATGTGTCTACGAGCGACCCCGTGAGATTTTCCACGCATGCTCTGTACGCGTGAGGAGTTAGAGTCTCCCTCGTGTACTATTTGATTATTTATACATTTGACTCGCATATGTTTTTATAGCATATATTAATTGGCGAAAGACATTTATTTTCGTCCACTCACTCTAACAATTTTCATGTGTTTCCCCTGGGTTTTTCGGTTTCCGTACCCAGTTTGCAGTTCAGATTCTGGTGTCGCACGTCATGGTCAGAGGCATAGTATTCGAGCGATGCTTCTTTTATGGTAGGTTCTTGGTTTGGCCTACTATTTGTATATGTATACTAGAAGTCGCTCTGAGTATTCTGATGTATATTCTTATACGATTTTCCACGGATTTCTGTAAAGTATAGTTATATTTACTACTTTACATTATTGTTGATATATTGAGAAATCCGGATGGGATTGGTGCCCACAGTTTGATTTTTGTGGCATAGGATGAAGTGTATTTTTCGGGTGCAGGTAATGGTAATTCCACGTTAGTAGCGTTACTCTGCCGAAATTTTGATGGTTTTTGTTGGTTCACGTTTTCAGAAGGGGTTTGATTCCGGTTTAGGCAACTAAATCGGGGTTGGGTCCTTTCACAGAGCCGGAGATATATATATATATATATATAGTGCTTGTTGTACATGTGAGGAGAGTCTGATCGAATGAGAATGAAAACGAAAATGAAAATGAGAATGAGCGAGCGAAGAGGAAAAGAATCTGGCACAATATATAATGCATCACTTACACGATGAAAATGAGTATTTGTCGTCTAAGTGACTACATAGACGACGCAACATCGGTGCGTCGTCTAATCATCTAAGTAGTCACTTAGACGACGGACTATGTGTAGTTTCCGTCATCAAAGTGATGAATGAGACAACGCACCGACGCTCCATCGTCTAAGTAGTCACATAGACGACGACGTGTCGGTGCGTCGTCTCACCCCTCACTTGGACGACAAAGAATCTTTTCCGTCGTCTAAGTGTGACTTAGACAACGAAAAAATGTTTAAGATGATATAATTTATTAGCGTCGTCTAAATTCTACTTAGACGACGAAACTTTCACTGTTTCGTCGTCTAAGTTGTTTTTTCTCGTAGTGATGAAAACAAATTCACTCAATTACTTCAGATAAATTGAAGACTTGAACAATGACTTTTATATCTCAAAGGACTTTGAGATTATCCTTCAGGTAAGAAATGAGCACGTCAAAATCAATCACCTTCAACCTAAACATGGTATAAATATGTAAGAAAGCTCCATGTATATCAATTGACATTGTTATAGGGTTTGTTTCCAGAACGTTACAATGGTTAAACTATTTGGTTGACGCAAAAAGAGGTTTCCTGTAGTCTCTCAAAATAAAACTACCCACAACAATTTTAGTAGTGGAGTCATCAAAGTTAACCTTAATATAAGAAATTTACCAAGACAGAAATTCTACTTTGCTTAGAAGAAATCAAATTGGCGTCATTGAATAAAAAATCCATGTTAGAGGCAACATAAATAATCTATTGCGACTCTTATCTTGATTCCTTTTTTTTTTTTTGAATTTTTGTCATGTCACTATGTCACTATTGAGGTTATATGGCTCCATACAAGTGAATAATGTGAAGAGTGTATATTCCACAAGTAAAGAGCAAAATAAGATATGGAATCTAAGTGATAGAATTATTTCTATTAGAATTAAGGTCTTTTGGAATAATACCCCATTCTAATTGGCATTCAGGTTGTTAAGTGGGGGCAATCTTAGTACTATGTATGTTGGAAATATGCCACAAGGATTATGATGGCGCAACAATTTTTGTCATAGCTAGGTTCTGTTGGGACATCTCATCATTCAAGGTGGAGTTCATTGGTCAAGTTGATAACCCAGATGTGTATTAGATGGAGCAACTTAAGAAAATCTTAATCAAAATTGGAGTTGGGTAATGCAGGCACTGGAGTTGTTGAAAGGACCCAACCTCGATTTAGCTTCCTAAACCGGAATCAAACCCCTTCTGGAAACACGAACTTGCAAAAATCACAAAAATTTCGACAGAGTTTCACTATAACACGGAATTTACATTAACCTACACCCGAAAACACACTTCATCCTATGCCACAAAAGCCAAAGCATGGGCGCCAATCCCATCCAGATTTCTCAATATCATAACAGTAATGTAAAGTAGTAATCAAAACTGTACTTTACAGAAAATTCGGGAAAAACATATGAGAGTATAGCAACAGAGTAATCAGAGCGACCTCTAGTGTATATATATACAAAGATATACAACAGTAGGCAAAACAAGAAACCTACTGGAAAAGAAAGGTAGTTCGAACGCTAAGCCTCCGACTACGACGTGAGACACCAGAATTTAAACTGCAAACTGGGTACGGAAACCGAATAGCCCAGGGGAAAGACAAATAAAATCGTTAGAGTGAGTGGACAAAAATAATCGTATGCCTTTCACCAAACATATATCATAAAATAAAGCAAAGCGAGTTCAGATAATGAATTGAGGTGTCAGGCGAATCTCTCAAGCCCGACGGTCAGGCGAATCTCTCAAGCCTGACGGTGATAGACTAGGCAAATCTCTCAAGCCTAGTGGGCACATCAGGGGAATCTCTCAACCCTGAATCTGGACTACCGGTGATCAGCCGAGTAGCCAATGCATCGATGCTAAGTAAATGCCATCACCATATAAAATATAAAACAATACCTCCAAAAACAATAACTAATCTCAACATCGTATCATAAATAAATACGGAAATCAAGAACTCGCTCCGACAGTGTAAATAAAAGGTCCACTCACAGATGAGAACAGCGCGTAAACGCACTAATCACGAGATCCGGCGGAAGATCCCTCGCCCAACGTATGATCTCGATCCTCTGAATAATCACAAAATATAACTGATCAAAATCACAGTTCATCACACTGTACCACACCTCGGAAACCAACCATTTCCGGAAACATAAAACTCGATACAAAATAATCGTCGAAATTCCCCAAACTCTCCACACAAACCCTCGACTAAAAATCCGGCATCCAAATCAACTCGAAAACCTCAAAGCGATGATCGGGGCGCGATTACGAGTAAAACGACATAAAAATCATCAAATTCCAAAAAGTCAACGGGTCGCCGGAGCTCCGCCGTTGATCGCCGCTGCCAACGGCGGCGCGCCGTCAACCGGAGGAATTTCCCGGGGGCCAAGCTCACCGAAGCTTCTCTTCTTCAAGCCCAACATATTTCACAACTACACCAACCACCAATTCCGGCCCAAATCGCCGGAAATCAGCTCGAAAGTCCCGGAATTCCAAATCGCCGGCCGCCCCTGTTTTCCGTCGAACCTCCGTTCACAGCGCACAGCGGCCCTCAAGGCCACTCCCAAAGGCACCGTCGTGGCCCCACGAGTCAAAATCCCCCAATCTCCGGCCACCACCGTGATCGGAGCACCACCGTCCAAACCACCCCGATTCCGGCAACCTTTACACACCTCGTTCTCCCTCAAATCCTCACCAATTCAAGCAAATCCAAGTTCTAAACAGTTGCAAATCAAGAGAGGAATCTTTTACCTTCCAAAGTCGTGACCGGAAACGGTAAGTCCGCCGGTGAGTTCAAACCGGGTCAAAATCTCCACGGGTCAACGGTGGTCAACGGGTCAAACTTCAGTCAACGCCGGTCAAACTTCCAAAAGTGTTTTTCGACAATTTTTTGACTATTTTCGATATTTATACTCGCGGATCGATACGATTGACGGTCCAAAACGGATCACATCCACGTTTCGGATAACTCAAATACAAACGGATAAACACGACGAAACTCCTCGATTTCAAATATTCATAACATATTCCTCGGTCGTCGAAATAATTATCCGAAACCGCCCTCGAAATCACCTTTTACAACAACTCTCGTGAAGAGACTTAACTCAAGTTCTCACCCGATAATTAAGTCGTGAACTGCACTGCCAATTCGATTCATTTACGGAAAACTGTGATTATGCGTAAACTCATGAATTAAGCCGATTACAATACTGATTCTGTTTCGGGTCATCACAAATCTACCCCCCTAAAAAAATTTCGACCTTGAAATTTATGTACCTGCTAGGTGAACAGATGAGGAAACTGCTCCCGCATACGCTGCTCAGTCTCCCAGGTGGCCTCCTCAACTGAATGATTCTGCCACAAGACCTTCACCAGCGGTATAACACAGTGCCTCAACTCCTGCTCACGCCGATCGAGAATCTGTACCGGCTCCTCCACATATGTCAAATCCTCTCGGATAGGAAGCTGATGTGGTGCTCACACATATGATGGATCTGGAATACAGTTCCGCAACATTGAAACATGGAAAACATCGTGTACATGAGCCATCTCGGACGATAACTCAAGTCTGTAAGCCATGGCACCAACCCTCTCGGTAATCTCATACGGACCAATGTACCATGGTCGAAGCTTGCCACGCTTCCCGAAACGCACAACTCCCCTCCACGGAGATAGTTTCAGGAAGACCCAATCGCGCACCTTAAACTCGAGACACTTTCTTCTCACGTCGGCATAACTCTTCTGGCGATCCTGGGCAATCTTCAGTCTGTCCTGGATACTCTGAATGTCCTTCATGGTGCTCTTCACCAGATCAGGGCCAATAATCCATCGCTCGCCCACCTCACTCCAACACAATGGAGTGCGGCACTGCCTCCCGTATAGAGCCTCATACGGTGCCATCTCAATACTGGCCTGATAGCTGTTGTTATAAGCAAACTCAATCAAATGCAGTTGCTGGTCCCAATTTCTTCGAAACTGCAAAACACAAAAACGCAACATATCCTCGAGAGTCTGAATAGTCCTCTCAGACTGCCCATCAGTCTGAGGATGAAAAGCTGTACTGAAAAGCAATCTAGTACCCATGGCTTGCTGCAATGCCTGCCAGAACTCTGAGGTAAACTGACTGTCTCGGTCAGAAACAATAGATACAAGTACACCGTGCAGACGAACAATCTTCGCCAAATATAGTTTTGCCGATCTGCCCACTGAAATCTTCCCCGGAAGTGCCAGAAAATGAGCGGATTTCGTCAATCGATCTACGATAACCCAAATACCAGTATTACCGGCCGAAGTACGCGGTAACTGATACACGAAATCCATGGTAATGTGCTCCCACTTCCAAACCGAAATTTCCAAGGGCTGCAACTTTCCCGCAGGCTTCTGCCTCTTCGCTTTAACCTGCTGACAAATCAAACATCTGCTAACATATGTGGCAATCTCCCGCTTCATATTGTGCCACCAATAGTAAGCTCGAAGTGTATGAAACATCTTCGTACCGCCGGGATGCATCACATACGCCGAACAATGAGCTTCGTCTAAAATCTCTTTCTTCAAACTCTCGTCCCTGGGTACACATAATCTGCCTCTGAATAGTAACATACCATCATCACTCAACCGAAACTCTGTTAGCATACCATTCCGAATCATGGTCTTCTTGTCCAACAAGTAAGAATCTGCATCCTGAGCTTCCCGAACCTGATCAACCAACATCGGTCAAACCTGGAAGCTAGCCAACAAGGCTCCATCATCGTCCCACTCGAACTCAGCTCCCGTAGCCCGTAGCTTGGCTAACATAGAAACCCTGGCCACACACACATGAAACAACGAAGCTCCGGATTCCCGACTGAGTGCATCAACAACGACATTAGCCTTCCCTGGATGGTACTCGAAAGTGCAATCATAGTCATTAATCAACTCCATCCATCTGCGCTGGCTCATATTCAAGTCTGTCGGCGTGCGCAAATAACTGAGACTCTTGTGATCGGTATATATCTTGCACTGAGCTCCGTACAAGCAGTGTCTCCAACTCTTCAATGCTAATACAATAGCATCCAACTCCAAATCATGGGTAGGATAGTTAACTTCATGTGGTTTCAGCTATCTGGAATCGTAGGCCACCACTCTGTCATGCTGCATCAGAACACAACCAAGTCCCAACTTCGATGCATCGCTGTAAACTACGAACTCACCACTGTCGTCAGGTAAAGTCAGAACCGGTGCAGTAGTCAACTTTTCCTTCAAGAGCAAGTAACTCTCCTCACATGCATCGGACCACTCAAACTTGACGCATTTCTTCGTCAATCTGGTAAGTGGAGTGGCAATCCGTGAAAAGTCCTGCACAAAACGCCGATAGTAACTTGCCAAACCCAAGAAACTCCTGATCTCTGGTACGGTGGTATGCCTACTCCAATTCAACACGGCTTCAATCTTGTCAGGATCCACGCTAATTCCCTCTGCTGATATCACGTGACCCAAAAACTTCACGCTATCCAACCAAAACTCACACTTGCTGAACTTCGCAAACAACTGATTGTCCCGCAAAGTCTGCAAAACAGCTCGTAAATGCTTCTTGTGTTGGCCCACACTCCTGGAGTAAATCAGGGTGTCGTCGATGAACACGATCACAAACTTTTCCAGAAACCGTCTGAACACCCAGTTCATCAAGTCCATAAAAGTTGCGGGGGCATTGGTCAACCCAAACGACATAACCAAGAACTCATAATGCCCATACCGTGATCTAAAAGCTGTCATGGCCACATCTGACTCTCTGATCCTCAACTGATGATATCCGGACCTGAGATCAATCTTCGAAAAGACTGAAGGTCCCTTAAGCTGGTCAAACAAATCATCAATCCGCGGCAACAGATACTTGTTCTTCACAGTGACCTGATTCAGCTTCCGGTAATCGATACACAACCGCATGGATCCATCCTTCTTCCGCACAAATAAAACCGGGGCACCCCACGGCGATACATTGGGTCGTATGAAACCCTTCTCTAGCAACTTCTGAAGTTGAACCTGTAACTCTTTCAACTCTGTTGACGCCATACGATAAGGTGCCTGAGATATGGGTCCAGTACCAGGTAAAAAATTAATGGTAAAATCGATCTCCCGAACTGAAGGAATACCCGGTAACTCCTCCAAAAACACATCTGGAAACTCAGAAACCACCTCAATATCACCAATATCTGGTACAGCAGCCGTAATATCCACCACATGAGCTAAGTAAGCAACACAACCCTTCTTCATCATCCGCTCGGCCTTCATCGCTGAAATCACACATGGCAATGAAGTATTCTTCTCACCACGAAACAGTATCTCTGAGAACCCTGGACATCAAAACACAACCTCCTTCTTATGACAATAGAACATAGCCCAATGTGTCTGCAAGAAGTCCATACCCAAAATCACATCAAAGTCGACGATATCCAGCAACAACAAATTCGCGGCCAAACCATGACCTCCAATAAAAATCTCGCAATCCCTATATACCCAGCCAATACTTCCACCTCACCGGACGGATACAACACTCTCCACAACCCCGGAAGTGGAGATGCATGCATAGTAGCTAAAGATGATAATCTATATGATATGAATGAATGCGTAGCACCTGGATCTAGCAATGTAAGTACTGGATAACCAAAGACATGCAACGTACCAATAACAACCTCCGGTGAAGCTCTGCCCTCACGCAAAGACATGGCATGAACCCTGGCTTGCCAGGCTGGTCATCCACGCTGAGGGTGTCTCTGCTGTCCGCCCTGGCCAGAAGACTGTACTGGTCAAGCCATAAAAGTAGTACCTCGCTCTCCTCCGGAACTCTGGGCTGCCTCTCCACCGGCACCAGCAAGCTGGAAACATTCCCTCGCATAGTGACCTTCCTGGACACAATGATAACAAACGACAGGGCCTCGCTGACATAGACCAATATAATGCCTGCTGCAGAGACTACAAAATGGGTACTCCCTCGGTACGGAAAAAGTGTCACCGGTACGCCGAGGATAACTGGATCCGCTAGAACCCCCACTAGACTGTGGCCTCTGCGGTCGATCCCTCCTCTATCTCTGTCTCTGTCTAGCTGAACTACCTGGTGGTCTATATGGTCCACTGCCCGATGATGATGCCGATCCGGAAGTGTCAGAACTCAGCCTCTTGGAAGGTCCCTGACTCGGTCCACCCTCCTCAAACCGTCGAGACTGGAATCTCATCTGCCTTTCCTTCTCGATATCCTCGCCTTGAAGTGCAGCACTCATGAACTCATCAAAGTTGTTCCGATGCATCATAGTCAGAGTCCCCTTGATGTTTAGGTTCAAACCCAGCTCAAATCTTCGGCACTTGGCTTCCTCTGTAGCCACCATGTCACGAACAAACCGAGATAAGCGGGTAAATCTGTCCCGGTACTTAAGTACTGACATACTGCCCTGTCTCAAATTAGTGAACTCCTCATACTTCCGCTGCTGTGTAGCCTGGTTGAAGTATCTCTGCATAAACAAATCTCTAAACAAAGTCCACGGAGTATCAACCGGAACTCTATCAGTGCTAACCCACCAGAAGTATGCATCAGACTCAAGTAACCCAATTGCTACCATTGTCATCTGCTTAGGAGTGAAACGCAGACGCTCACAAACTCGTTCCACCTGAACCAACCATGCCTCACAAATCTTTGGATCAGCTGAACCCGAAAAGACAGTCGCTCTAGCAGTAAGAGCTTTGACCATAGGGTAAAAACGCTCCTCCAAACGCAACACTCGCATCAGCAAGTCAAGCGTCTGGCGATCCTCATCAGGATCCACATCCTGATTAACACGGGGACCACGTCGAGGAGGTATCCTACTGATTCAAGAAAAGCATAAGTTACAAGCACTAGGAACGTAATCATGAGACTTCAGACATTTGAGAATACACAACACCTGAAGCATTGATGAGTAACCGCTGGCCAGTCGGGTCATCGCTCCAGACATGTTGTACATACTCAAATACCCTCAGTGTCACAACTACAGAAGTCTACATAACCTGAAACCTAATGCTCTGATACCAAGCTGAAAGGATCCAACCCCGATTTAGTTTCCTAAACCGAAATCAAACCTCTTCTGAAAACAAGAACTTGCAAAAACCACAAAAATTTCTGCAGAGTTTCACTATAACGCGGAATTGCCATTGACCTGTACCCGAAAACACATTTTATCCTATGCCACAAAAGCCAAACCGTGGGCTCCAATCCCATCCGGATTTCTCAATATCATAACAAATGTAAAGTAGTAATCAAAACTATACTTTACAGAAAATCCGGGGAAAACATATAAGAGTATAGCGACAGAGTAATCAGAGCAACCTCTAGTGTATATATATACAAAGATATACAACAGTACGCAAAACAAGAAACATACTGGAAAAGAAAGGTAGCTCGAACGCTAAGCCTCCGACTGCGACGTGAGACACCAGAATCTGAACTGCAAACTGGGCACGGAAACCGAAAAGCCTAGGGGAAAGGCAAATAAAATCGTTAGAGTGAGTGGACGAAAATAATCGTATGCCTTTCACCAAACATATATCATAAAATAAAGCAAAGCGAGTTCAGATAATGAATGGAGGTGTCAAGCGAATCTCTCAAGCCCGATGGTCAGGAGAATCTCTCAAGCCCGACGGTGATAGACTAGGCAAATCTTTCAAGCCTAGTAGGCACATAAGGGGAATCTCTCAACCCTGAATCTGGACTACCGGTGATCAGCCGAGTAGCCAATGCATCGATGATAAGTAAATTCCATCACCATATAAAATATAAAAAAATACCTCCAAAAGTAATAAATAATCTCAACATCGTATCATAAATAAATACGGAAATCAAGAACTCGCTCCGACAGTGTAAATAAAAGGTCCACTCACAGATGAGCACAGCACGCAAACGTGCTAATCACGAGATCCGACGAAAGATCCATCGCCCAACGTACGATCTCGATCCCCTAAATAATCACAAAATATAACTGATCAAAATCATAGTTCATCACACTGTACCACACCTCGGAAACCAACCATTTTCGGAAACATATAACTGGATACAAAATAATCGTTGAAATTCCCCAAACTCTCCACATAAACCCTCGACTAAAAATCCGGCATCCAAATCAACTCGAAAACCTCAAGGCGATGATCGGGGCGCGATTACGAGTAAAACGACATAAAAATCATCAAATTCCAAAAAATCAACGGGTTGCCGGAGCTCCGTCGTTGACTGCCGGTGGCGGCGGCGGCGCGCCGTCAACTGGAGGAATTTCCCGGCGGCCAAGCTCACCGATGCTTGTCCTCTTCAAGCCCAACATATTTCACAACTACACCAATCTCCAATTTCGGCCCAAATCGCCGAAAATCAGCTCGAAAGTCCCGGAATTCCAAATCGCTGGCCGCCCCCGTTTTCCGTCGAACCTCCGTCCACGGTGCACGGCGGCCCTCGAGGCCACTCTCAAAGGCATCGCCGTGGCCCCACGAGTCGAAACCCCGCAATCTCCGGCCACCACCGAGATCGGAGCACCACCGTCCAACCACCCGATTCCGGCAACTTTTACACACCTCGTTCTCCCTCAAATCCTCACACATTCAAGCAAATCCAAGTTCTAAACAGTTGCAAATCAAGAGAGGAATCTTTTACCTTCCAAAGTCGTGATCGGAAACGGCCGGAAACAGCAAGTCCGCCGGTGAGTTCAAACCGGGTCAAAATCTCCACGGGTCAACGGTGGTCAACGGGTCAAACCTCAGTCAACGCCGGTCAAACTTCCAAACAGTGTTTTTTGACAATTTTTCGATTATTTTCGATATTTATACTCGCGACTCGATATGATCGACGGTCCAAAACGGATCACATCCACGTTTCAGATAACTCAAATACAAACGGATAAACATGACGAAACTCCTCGATTTCAAATATTCATAACATATTCCTCGGTCGTCAAAATAATTATCCAAAACCGCCCACAAACTCGAAATCACGCGTACAACAACTCTCGTGAAGAGACTCAACTTAAGTTCTCGCCCAATAATTAAGTCGTGAACTGCACCGCCAATTCGATTCATTTACGAAAAACTGTGATTACGCGTAAACTCGTGGATTAAGCCGATTACAATACTGATTCTATTTCGGGTCGTCACAGTTGTCATTGATGGGCTTGCGTAGTTCACATATAGAGATGGAGACAGAAGAGGTGAGTGGTGAAAGTGATGGGAGGGAGATGGATATTGACCGGAAAAGTGGAGATGAAGAAACATACTTTCTGGTGCCTAAACAATGAAGGTATGTGGTGGCGCCGGAGGTGGAAGAGGGGTTGGAGGGGGTCAAAAACATCACTAAGTAGAGTCCTAACCCTAAAGGACATCCCGTAAATGGTGGAGTGTTTCGTAGTGGGTCACTCGGAGGCGTACGCTTCAGGGAGTCAATTGTGTTCGGGATCCCAAAGCAGATAGAAGACAGTGCATGAATAAAGACAGAGTTGAGAGAGGGTCCCACGTGGAAGCACAAGAAGTCAGGTACGATAAAGAAAGGAAGATTCTAGGATTGTCGAAGGATGGTGTAGAGCTAGTAGGCCAGGGTTATCAAAAGTTGATGCAATCTGTGTCTGTCTCGTTGGAATTAAAATGAGACACGTTGGTATTGGGTTGTGAGGGAAGGATCCGACTTGTATTGCATGGTACTGTAGACGTAAGATCAAACATAATGGTTATTCAGGAAGTGGCTGAGGGAGTAAATAAGGGATTAATTGTTGGTGATGATACGAGTATTAGGCGAACTCTCTATCGTCTCTCCGTGATGGCCCCAGATTTGACCCATCACGAGAAATGAATGTATTAGCGTGGAACCGTCAAGGGATTAGGAACCCTTGGACAGTGAAAAGACTCAAAGGTATTGGCAAAGCTAGGATTGAATTGTTACCCGGGCTAATTGTAACTTGACAATATTTTGTGCTGCGCACATTTTTTTTTAAAGGTTTTTATCGATCACTTCACCATGACGGTTGAATGTTAACATGGTAAACTAAGAAAAAATGATAGAATTTTACAAACACAACAAACCAAAGTTATAAACTTTAAACTTGAATGGACTAGAATGAGCAAATCAAATACCGAAAATAGGATAAAAAATCAAAGATAAATGTTTTAGATAAACATTGAATCCTTAATTTTGTAAAAAAAAACTCTTGTATTTTGGTGAGGGAGAATAAATTAGCAGTGGCTTAAGGAGGGCAAGTGTTACGAAGACACAAAAAGCGGCAAAGTGAATGAATGAATGAATGAAATTATCGCATGATTTTTTTTTTAACTTGAAGTAAGTAATTTTTTTTACTTCTAAAAACTTACCTGGGATAGTGGCTGGCTCCGCCAGTGCTCAAAGGGATAATTTCCCTAAACATTCCCAAAATGGTGTTCTTCTGTGAAACTCGACTTACGTGGGCGGAGATGATTAAGGTACGGAAGAAGATTGAGTGAAAGCATTGTTTCTCTGTGTCGTTGACGTACGTGGGTGAAGATGATTAAGGTACCGAAGAAGATTGAGTGGAAGCATTGTTTCTCTGTGTCGTGTATTATGAAACCGTGACCGTTGGGCCAGGGTGTAAGTCGATTAGGAGGGTGAGTTTAATGTGGACAAAGGAATGTATCAATTCGTTGATTTCATGGACTAAGTACCATATTGATGTAGTTGTTGGTGACCATACAGACCCTAAGCGATGGAGGTTCACAGGCTTATATGGGAGACCAAAGGTTGAGGACCGACACCATACTTGGCAACTATTACGTGATCTTGCGGGAAAGAGCAATTTGTCATGGGTGGTGGGTGGAGATATAAACGAGTTAGCTTGAAATTTGGAGAAAGATGGAGGATGCCTGAGATCTAATGTACAAATGAAGGCATTTCGAGATGTTTAGGAAGATTGTGGTCTACATGATCTTCGGTATATAGGATCTCCATTCACGTGGAAGGGTAACAGATGTGGGGTTGAGGTTAGAGTGCGCCTTGATAATTTTGTGGCCACATAGGAATGGATGTGACGATATGAGGCTTTCCGGGTGAAGCATTTGGTTCCTAACGAAAGTGACCACATTCCAATATTACTTGAGGTATGTGAGAAGAAGGCGAGACATCAAAAAGGTGGAGAAAGCATAGGTTTAGATTTGAAGACATGTGGTTAAAAGAGGAAGATTGTGAAGAAGCAGTTTGAGCTTCATGCCTTCATGGGTAAATGGTGTTGGTTTAGAGCCTTTCTCTCGAGTGACAAGAAAAATAACGAACATTAGTCTTTGTTAGAGTGGAGTAAAGAGAGATTTAAAGGCATGCAAAAGGAGATAGAGGAGATACGTAAGTAGCTAGCACACTTCAAAATTTTATGAGCCTTCTTTGTCATCCCCATTGAACTCGGAGCGAGTTAGACTTCAGGCTTCTTTATGAGCCTCAGTGATCTCTTGATCAAGGAAGAGGAGTTTTGGCGTCAATGATTACGTGTGCTTTGGCTAGAGGACGGTGATCAAAATACAATATTCTTTCATAAAAGGGCGACAAGTCATAGAAGGAAGAATACGATAAAGGGTTTGTTTGATGAGCATGGCATATGGTGTAGAGAGGAGGATGATGAAATGGAAAGAGTTGTTATAAACTATTTTTCCAATCTATTTGAGTCCTCCAAACCAGACTGACTTGATGAGGTGAATAATTACATGAAGCAAACGGTGACAAGGGAAATGAATTGGAGACTATGCAACCTTATCTTGACAAAGGAGGTATATAAGGCTTTACATCAAATGTATCCGTCAAAGGCGCCAGGCCGGATGGCTTCTCTTTGGGATTCTATCAATGCTTTTGGTCAATTGTAGGCGATGACGTGGTCTCGGCGGTGCACGCATTTATTGGATTGCCTGCCAGAACAGGTGCATTGAATGAGACTTATGTGACTTCAGTGCTGAAGGTGAATAATGCACAACACATGAGTCAACTACGTCCTATTAGCATATGCAATGTTTGATACACGCTTTTACTAAGTACTAAATAAACATTTAATACTCAACAAAAACACATAAGCAATTAAAGTTTTTTTTTGTAAGTTGTAGCATTGGTAAGTAGGGTATCGTTCTTAACCAGGGATTGAGGGTGTATGCGTGACTACGCTATGGTTAATGGCGGGATTTTAAAAGGTTGTTTTTTACTAATTCCTACGAATTTAAAGACAGGAAATGGTTAGTAAACACATAGAGAAATCCTAAGTTCTAACATGCTTCACTCATAGACAAGTAGAAAACAAACAAGAACAAAGAACCCTAAACATGCTCACTAGACCGAAAATAAACACTAAACTACTATATACACGTGATCAACTTTTTCCTTCATCCTTTGCCGTTTCATACCTAGACTCCCTAAGTGTCAACGAAATTCCTAACTTTAATCAAAACACACACACATGCTTATAATTGAACAAGACAGCAACCAAATCGAGCTAACTCTCTAATCCAATTTTATCTTTGTTATTAGTTCGTGAAACATGCTTAAAAGAGAACCAAATCGAGTATTTACTTAAAAACAGTTTCAAGCATTAAGAACATATAAGGGCACACATGCATTCGAATCAAAGCTAAAAACACATGGAAGAAACTTAGAAGAATTTAGAAATATAAAGCCCCTTATCAAAACTTGTTATCAAAATACAAACAAAGGAAGTCCAAACAAAAACCGAAACAAAATAAAAAGGGGTCATGTTACACTTTTAGAGTCCGTGAAATCACACCGCAAATCTTCAAGTGTAGCTACTCCTTAGTTGATGACGAGCCCAAGAATTCCCAGCCAATTCGAGCAAAGTCCTTCTTGAGGTGGAGGAGAGTGTTGGTGGGATGAAGTTTGGTGGTGTTTCGTGTTTTAGAGGATGGCCGAGTGTTTGGAGGTTAAGGAGATGATCTTTGGCAAGCTTAGGCGTCTAGAATGAGTGATTCTTGAGAATGAGGCCTAGCTCTTGTATTTATAGGTGAAGAATTCCAACTTTCCTCTCCAAACTAGGTTTTCCTAGTTTACCCGGGTAGAATTGACAATTTGTGACAGCCTGTCTTGAAACGTCTTTTCCGGGAGTTCTAGAGCTCAGAAAATTATGATTTTGGATTCGTTGGAAAAATCAGCTTGAGAGATTGAAGAAGACATATATGATCACTATATTTGGAGTTGAATTGCAGATTCTGTGATCCGTTGAAGATTGATGAGCTGGCAGGCATATCTTCCTCTTCCTACTAGGAGTAGGAAAATCTTGATCTTTCCATATCTTATATTTCTTAAGCTCCAAGTCATTTTGGCCGAACCTACCATATATTGTAGGATATTTTGATCATTAAATAAGACACTTTTGAGATATACTTAATACTTTTGATCCTCCATCTATTCGGTAATATCTCCTTGCTTGATTTTGCCCAAAATGCTTGCTGATTTTCGATCCACCATTTGAAATGTCTTCATTTTGCCTTGCCTCATTTTAGTAACTTGAGAAGACCATTTCGGATCCATATTTTGCTATGTCATTCCTAGTTGATTTAGGAAACTTCTCCACTTAGCTCATTTTATGCTCCAAATCACCTTCTTTATTGTACTCCTTTATTCAAAACCTAAAAACAATAAAATAAGTAAGAACTGAGAATACTAAGGTCAAAATAAAGCTAAATGTAAAGAGATAGACGTTAAGAATCAAACATAAAATGCGTAGATCAAATTCCCCCACACTTAGACTTTGCTAGTCCCTAGCAAAAACTAAATAAAAGAAAGACTAAAAATATAAAACCAACGTTAGAGATAGCCTCTATGTTGGGAAAAGTTTAAAAAAATAAAAGACTCAGATTTTGAAAACACTTCTAAGCCCTTAGCAAAATTTGTCTTAGAAATTTTCTTAAGTATATGGCAGTTGAGTCACAAGATTTCATAGTGAAAAGTTCAAAAATTTCGAGAGATAAGAGAAATATGATCATGTTATGAACAAGTAGGATTTGGAGAAAACAATGGTGAATTTAAAGCTATGCATGTTTCGAGTAAGGTTAAATCAAGCTCACATGGATGCACTCATCATATTTTCACTCATGAAATGGGTTTACTCAAAATGTATAAATTGAATCGAAAACCTCATAATTACTTGCACAAATGAACCAAACCATATGCTTACTCATGTAACTTACTCAACCAATCGAAGGCTACTCATCTTAAGGATCATAAAGGTCTTTAGAAAGGTTGTAATGGGGCTAAGGCTAAGGCATTCGAAAATTTGGATGTGTGGTGGTTAAGAACATTCAAAAGACTTAGTTAAAGCACCAAAGCATCATCAAATTCGTTCATCCTCTTTCCAAAACGTCACTAAGGTCAAACCCTAAGTACACGGGCCATATTTCATCTTTTTGGACTCTAACTTCATTCTAAACTTCCCTTGAGCTTTTGTAGACAGGACAAAGGCCATATTTCTTTACTATTGGGCCTTCAATTCATAACAAACTCCAAATCCACAAGTATGGGGGACATTAATCCAAACAATATACACTAAAAACCAATTGTCGGAGAGCTTTTGATTTTTTTTTTTTCTTTTTACTCTTTTCTTTTTCTTGCTCTCAATTCTTTTTTCTTTTCTTTTTTCTATTTTCAGCAATTGCAAACTCTTTTTTTTCAAGGTATTTGGACAAGTCTATCCCCATACACACATCTCCTCATGATCTTCACACCATCTCCATGATTCTAGCTTTAAAAATCCCCACTAAGTCTTTTGAATAACGGTACTGTGACGACCCGGACCAGAATCAGCAGTATGATCAGCTTGATTGATGAGTTACTGCGTAGTCGCAGTTTGTTGGCAGTTATTTGTATCGCCAGACTCGTAAACGACTTAATTATTGGCCGAGAATTGGAGCTGGGTCTCTTCTTGAGAGTTGTTGTACGTGTGATTACGAGTTTGTGGGCGGTTCCGGATCGTTATTTGGACGACCGAGGAATTAGTTATGAATATTTGAAGTTCAGATTTAAATGGTGGGCTACTTAACGACTAAATTATCGGACGAGAATTTGGTTTTGGCTTCTTCACGGAAGTTGTTCAAAATTTAATTTCGAGTTCGTGAGAACTTCCGGAGTATGATTTGGAGTTACGAGGAATTAGTTGCGAATTTTGCCGTTTGTTGATTATTTAGTCGATTTAATGTGTGTTGCTTTGAAGGGTTGACTTTTTATTCGATTGGCCGATATGTTTGACTTTGGGTGATTATTGAAGAGTATGTTGAGACGAGTTCGTGGCCGCGAGAATTATCGGAATCAGAATTACGACGAGGAAGTTACGCGCATTTCAAGTTTGTCGAAATGGATAATTATGAAGTTTCCTCTTTGGGAAAGGCTATAAATAGTGAAGTTTCTATAATGGGAAAGTCATTGACTGAAATGGGAAGTTGACTTTGTTTGACCACGTTTGACCGTGGTGGTGGAAGGCTCACGACGGAGCCACGGCCTCACCGACGTTGGTCCTCCGTCCGGTCATCTTTGACCATGATGTTGATCCCAAAAGCTGCGCCTCGGTCTTCCGAGCATGACTCCGGCCTCCCTCCACGGCGTGGCTCGCCGGAGGGGAAGGTAAATCCGATCAAAAATGAGGAATTTTGGGGTGAATTCGGGTTCGATTTTTCAAGCCGATTTGAGCTGAATTTTGGGGTGGGCTTTGTAGCCCTCATCATTGTGAAGCTACCATGTAAGTTTGGTGATCCAATTCATCTTGTGTTTGGAGAATTTTAGAATTGAAATTTGTGTGTTCATTCGGTTCTACATGAAATTGACCTAGTTAGAGTGAGAATTGGCCTTTGTTATAGTTGACAAAGTTGCTCAGTGGGTGGTTTTGCATGGAATAGGGGTTGCTCCGCCGTGAATTCTTCCGGTCAACAGTGGCGCCGCCGTGGACGGCGGTCAACGGTCAGAGTTGACTTTTTGACTTTCGACAAGTCGCATGCCATTTGACTCGAAATCGCGCCCCGATCGCAGTGGGGAGGTTCGTTTTTCGAGTTGAGCGTCCGAATGTAAAACGAGGTATTGAGGTGTTATATACGGATTTTCGACGATTCGTCGACTTTGGATTTCGTGTTTCCGAGAACGGTGGTTTCTCGTGGTTTGATTTGTATTGTCGGATTATGATTTTGAATATTGGACATTGTGAATATTCAGGGGTTCGTGATCGTTGTTTTGGCGATGGACTTTCCGCCGGATCACGAGTTAACGCGATACGCGTTACGCCAGTCTGTGAGTGGACATTTTATTTTCACGGAATGATTGCGAGTCTTTTATATACGTTTTATGAACTTGAGCATGCAGCATGATTATGGTTTTACGAGCATGAGATTTCATACGAGATTATGATTATATAAGCATGTGTTACGATTATACGATTATACTTATACGAATATACGTATACGAGTATACATACATTTATATGTTGTTTCATGCATTTGCATCGAACTGTTTATGATTTGGTTTACACAGAGTACAGTCTCAGTTACGTTGTTGTATCGATACACT
The DNA here is from genome assembly GCA_946800695.1 of Geum urbanum. Lineage (NCBI taxonomy): Eukaryota > Viridiplantae > Streptophyta > Magnoliopsida > Rosales > Rosaceae > Geum > Geum urbanum. The sequence goes on from OX327015.1 coordinate 10,696,905, forward strand.
TGCCTCTCGGCTGATCCCCGATGGTAGGCTACCAGGAGGGGCAGTACCCCTACCTGACCGGCGAGGGGCAGTACCCCGGAACCGAGGCCTTTCTGGCTATGGATCACGTGGAAGTCAGGGACTCCGTGGTTCTGACTGTACTAGCACGGATGTGTCCACGAGTGACCCCGTGAGATTTTCCTTGCATGCTCTGTTTACGAGTTGGAGTCAGCGTCTCCTCGTATACTATTTGATTTATTTATATTTCGACTCGCATATGTTTTTATAACATATACTACTTGGTGAAAGACATTTATTTTCGTCCACTCACTCTAACATGTTTATTGTCTTTCACCTGGGCTTTTCGGTTTCCGTGCCCAGTTTGCAGTTCAGACTCTGGTGTCGCACGTCGTGGTCGGAGGCATAGTACTCGAGCTACCTTGTTGCTTCCAGTAGGTTCATTGTTCTACCTACTGTGGTATACTTATATGATTATGTATTAGAGGTCGCTCTGAGTTTCTGTTGAATATGTTATACGATTTTATACCGGATTTCAGTAAAGTATATATATATTTGTTGATTTACTTTACTGTTGATATATTGAGAAATCCGGATGGGATTGGTGCCCACGGTTTGATTTTTGTGGCATAGGTTGGAGTGTATTTTACGCGTACAGGTAATGGTAATTCCACGCTAGTAACGAAACTCTGCCCAAATTTCGAAAAGTTTTTGTTGGTTCGTGTTTTCGAAGGGGTTCGATTCCGATTTAGGGTGCTAAATCGGGGTTGGGTCCTTTCAGGTACGGATATTCTACACTAGATTAAAGTGTTTAGATATGTATGGTAATGAAAGAAAGGCATAATATGGGCTCAAATGGGTTATCTAGGGGTGTCGCAACTCGTGCGCACAATGGGACACATGGCTATTTGGTTTAGTGATGGAAAACCTAATTTGCCTTTAATCATATCCAAAATCAGAGCATATATCAACTTAAAATCTTTGTAAATCTACATGAGTAAGTTCTAGTAATCTCTAGTTCATTAAAATCTATGGCAAACAATTAGACGAAGCATATTTTGTTCTTGAAAACCATATGCACGAAATTCACTCTCAAAGGGAATAATGTAGGCTCAAAAACTCACTTTTAAAGTTTGTATGATTTAAAACTCATTCTAACATGCAAAATCTATACAATGTTTAAACATACCATATCCACTACATGTTATAACACTCAAAATATCTCACTTAGCACAAGAAATCAGTTTAGATGATTTGTAACGCCATATATATTCGTTTTTGGTCCAATTTCATCATAGACTAGTTAAGGGCATCCTAAAAATGAAAAATACTCTTTAAAAACCCTAAGTTAAATAGAAAGACACAAAATAAATTTTTTTTTTGGGCATCGTCCGCCGGAAAGTTCCATTGTCCGCTCGGTTTTATGATTTTAAGACTCAAATAAAGTTGTAAACCCCTCCCCCACACTTAAACTCTACATTGTCCTCAATGTATTTAAAGAAAACATAGAACTAAGTAGGAAGAGAGAAACCTACGAAAATTTTAGCTAAGGAAAGTAAATAAGCAATGAAATTAAAAAGATAAGGGAGGAGAGAACAAATCCTTGATGATTCCTCCATTGGGTTGCCTCCCAACGAGCGCTTGTTTTTTAACGTCTTACAGCCTAGACGTGAAGTTCCTCATGTTGTGTTACCGATTTGGTGGTTGAGATTGAGGAGGGAGATGGCTGGATTCACGGAATTGACCCATGAAGTCCACGAGTTGGCCCATTTGCTTTTTGATTTCAGTGATGTCTCGGCCATGTAGATCCAACGTCTCCTTTTGTTTAGCTTGTCCCTCCAAAAGAACTTGTGTTGAAGCGGACAGTTGAGTGAACATCTTGTCATAGCGGATTTGTAAATTGTTGTTGGACTGGAGGAGATTGTTGCATAGGTTGCATCGTTGGAATGGGAGCTTGTTGCATTGGCTGCCTTGGTTGAAAGGGAGCACGTTGATAGCCTGGTTGAGGTGCCGGAGGGTTTATACATCCCTCATTGCTACTCCATTTGAAACCTGAATGATCTCAGTTGCCAAAATTGTTGTTGTTATAATTATTGTACGTTGGCCCCCTTGATATTCTCCAATTGCATTAACTTGCTCCGGATTGCCATTACCTTGCTCCTTTATCGTAGGGCATTCATCATTGTAGTGCCCTTGTATATTGCAAACGCCACATACAGGTCCTAAGTTTGCCTTGGCTCTTTTCGTCTCGAGTTCAAGCACTTGCTCTAGCATAGATGCTAGCTTGTCATACTTCTCGTCCTTAACTTGCGTTGAACTAGCTTCATTCACTTGTTTTCATGGAGCCATCCCATACTGAGCATCATTATTGGCTCGGTTTTCCAACAAAGTTCGAGCTTCTATCTCATCTAGATCCATGAATGCTCCTGTAGCAGCGGCATCAAGAAGTTCTCTATCAATCGACTTCAAACCATCATAGAAGTAGTTCATGAGGTTTGTCTCGGAAAAACCATGGGAGAGGCAAGTGGCACATAAGACTTTAAATCGATCATAATACTGGTCAAAGGACTTATCCGATGCTTGTGTAATTCCCGTGATCTTCTTCCTCAAAACAGTGATCTTTGAGGCCGGAAAGTACTTAGCCAAGAACAGGTCCGCAAGTTGCTTCCATGTCGTGATGTGATTAGGCGGTAGTTCCAACAGCCAAGTTTGAGCTCTATCCGTCAAGGTAAAGGGAAAAGCTTTGAGTTTGAAAAGTTCTTCATCGGCATCCGAAGGCTTCATACTCATGCAAATGAACTGAAATTGCTTGAGATGCATGTTGGGATCTTCATTTGACAGCCCATGGAAGATTGGTAAACGGTGTAGGAAGCCACTCTTCAATTCAATGTCCTTCTTATCCTCTTGAGGTTCTGGAAATGCAATGCAAGAAGGACCACTACTCCATTCCGTGGAGCAAGTACATTGGCAAAGAGATCGCATCTCATTGTGATTGACGTTGAGAGGGTTGGGAGGGTTGTTACGTGCCATTTCTTGCTCTTCTCCTTGTGAGTGCTCGGTGGAGTGATGGGATGAGTGTGGAGATTCCAAGTAATCTTCAATGAGAGGCTGCTCAAAATCTTGGTCCCTAGGATTCACTTGAGATCTCAAGTGAGCTAAACGGTCCGTGAGTGCTTGAAGATTGATCTTAGGAGTTGGATGGGAGCTGGACATTCAAGATTAGCCCCTGAAAACTGCTCAAAGATCAAGTGTTAGTATCAAAAGAATACACAAAGAATGCAAGATACTAACCAAAATTGTAAAAACACAAGAAAAACACACGAAAACACACTAAACACATCAAAACACAAGAAAACGAATCACATAAAGAAGAACAAGGTACAAACACACAAAAGCTTGTAAAAACACCAAGTTAAGACACTACAAGAATTTTAAATGTGAATGTAAGGTTTTAGACACCCTAGAATGAATGCATAGATAAGTTAGGACTCAATTTACACGTTTTCTGCAAAATTAGGCATATTTACAATGCACAGTCTTAGAAACATATATATACAAGTAGAGTAATGCAAGCACACCACGTTTCATTCAAATTCATGCTCAAAACAATTAAATCGTCATTTAAATGCATCAAATAAGAACCTAAGTGAGAAATGACGTGAATGCATAAGAAAAAATGTTAGAACCTGCAGAAAACAGACAAAGTTACGTGCTAAATACATGATGCAAACGTGACCTATCTTTTGGCCTCATGCCCCTAACTTCACTTAGGTTAGGGTGTGTGGTGATGAAATCCACACATCACAAAGCCGCCAAAAGATTAATGCAATCTACAAATGCAAGTGGTTAATCCTTTACAAGTTAGATGCACATGAAAATTTACAAGTAAATGCACACTTATTTTGTACATTGATTTGCGCCTTCCATTTAAAGAGAGTACACTAGCTTAATCTTTAGGTCTTTCATTGGACGTGTGACCCGCACGATAAAATGTACATTCTCAATCAATTGACCTTGGTTCAATCGAAAAACATGGCCAGTTAGGGATATAGATAACGCGAGAGGTATGACTAATTTTGACAATGCACCCCGAGGCTAACCTGGCCAACCGATATATACTCCAATGGTGTAAGTCTTTCTTAGATCCAAAAACCTGTCACCAGTCATAATCTGGTCTAGACACCATGTCTGACATTCAGCCAAAATCTCGAGAAAGACATTCCCTCAAGTCATTTGCAAACTCCGCCCTCGACCTCATGTCCATAACTTCACTTAGGTTATGGTGTGTGGTGATGAAATCCACACATCACAAGGGGTTAAGGAGATAAGCAAGAAAAAGAGGCGCCATCTATTCCAATGAGTGAGACTTAATCAACCAAACTTATGTACTCAATGTAAGTCGAAGACTACCTTTTGTTTCTACCGAATTACGCGCGGGGGCGTAATGGGGCAGAAGCAACAAGAATAAGCTTCCTCTTCCTTCCTCGGTCGTGCGGTGGACCTCCTCTCCTTGGTGCGTCCGAACGGTGGGGCTGCTCGGATGGGCGGGCTCTCCTCTTCTTCCTTCTCTTCGTGCGTGCGGGCTCTCCTTGCGGGTGCTTCCTTCCTTCCTCGGGCGTTCGGGTGCAGCTGTTAGAAGAATACAACAATGAAGCAGGCGGTCAGGGGTCAAGACGGGGTGGCCCGCCTTCAACGCTCCGATGCCTAAGTCAGAATATGTATTGGATATAACAGTCAAGCGAACGTGCGAACAATGTGATATGGGTCGAGTGAGTTGGTGGGATTGAATCAGAGTGTATACTGCTGGGTTTTAATGGAGTGATCTTACCTGTAATAAATACCTGATATATATAGGTGGTTGAGTTTGGAACCTGGTGGTGTTCTTCGATGTGGGATTGATGGTTCCTGCTGGTGTGTGATCCGCATGTTCGGGCGCGCCCCCTACGGGCGCGTGTGCGCTCGGAAGGGGTGGGTCCGGTGAGTGAAGTTGGTGCCTCCTTGGTGGTCTTGCATGTGGTGTGGTAGGTGTTGCTAATCTGCTTAAGTGGATAAGTATGTTAATCGTACAACTAATGATGCAATACTAACAACTTTAATGTTTAACTATATACATGGCTGCAAAACAAAGGTTAGAATGGCACATAATATGAACAAGTAATATTAACAAGTAAAAATTTCGACACTTCACAAGATTTATGTACATGCTTTTTATTTACACAATTTTACATATTTACAAGCGTAAACACACAATTTGTTAACAATCCCCGGCAACGGCGCCAAAATTGATACACGCTTTTACTAAGTACTAAATAAACATTTAATACTCAACAAAAACGCATAAGCAATTAAAGCCTTTTTTTGTAAGTTGTAGCATTGGTAAGTAGGGTATTGTTCTTAACCAGGGATTGAGGGTGTATGCGTGACTACGCTATGGTTAATGGCGGGATTTTAAAAGGTTGTTTTTTACTAATTCCTACGAATTTAAAGACAGGAAATGGTTAGTAAACACATAGAGAAATCCTAAATTCTAACATGCTTCACTCATAGACAAGTAGAAAACAAACAAGAATAAAGAACCCTAAACATGCTCACTAGACCGAAAATAAACACTAAACTACTATATACACGTGATCAACTTTTTCCTTCATCCTTTGCCGTTTCATACCTAGACTCCCTAAGTGTCAACGAAATTCCTAACTTTAATCAAAACACACACACATGCTTATAATTGAACAAGACAGCAACCAAATCGAGCTAACTCTCTAATCCAATTTTATCTTTGTTATTAGTTCGTGAAACATGCTTAAAGGAGAACCAAATCGAGTATCTACTTAAAAACAGTTTCAAGCATTAAGAACATATAAGCGCACACATGCATTCGAATCAAAGCTAAAAACACATGGAAGAAACTTAGAAGAATTTAGAAATATAAAGCCTTTTATCAAAACTTGTTCTCAAAATACAAACAAAGGAAGTCCAAACAAAAACCGAAACAAAATAAAAAGGGGTCATGTTACACTTTTAGAGTCCGTGAAATCGCATCGCAAATATTCAAGTGTAGCTACTCCTTAGTTGATGACGAGCCCAAGAATTCCCAGCCAAATCGAGCAAAGTCCTTCTTGAGGTGGAGGAGAGTGTTGGTGGGATGAAGTTTGGTGGTGTTTCGTGTTTTAGAGGATGGCCGAGTGTTTGGAGGTTGAGGAGATGATCTTTGGCAAGCTTAGGCGTCTAGAATGAGTGATGCTTGAGAATGAGGCCTAGCTCTTGTATTTATAGGTGAAGAATTCCAACTTTCCTCTCCAAACTAGGTTTTCCTAGTTTACCCGGGTAGAATTGACAGCTTGTGACAGCCTGTCTTGAAACGTCTTTTCCGGGAGTTCTAAAGCTCAGAAAATTATGATTTTGGATTCGTTGGAAAAATCAGCTCGAGAGCTTGAAGAAGACATATATGATCACTATATTTGGAGTTGAATTGCAGATTCTGTGATTTGTTGAAGATTGATGAGCTGGCAGGCATATCTTCCTCTGCCTACTAGGAGTAGGGAAATCTTGATCTTTCCATATCTTGTATTTCTTGAGCTCCAAGTCATTTTGGCCAAACCTACCATATATTGTAGGATATTTTGATCTTTAAATAAGGCACTTTTGAGATATACTTAATACTTTTGATCCTCCATCTATTCGGTAATATATCCTTGCTTGATTTTGCCCAAAATGCTTACTGATTTTCGATGCACCATTTGAAATGTCTTCATTTTGCCTTGCGTCATTTTAGTAACTTGAGAAGACCATTTCAGATCCATATTTTGCTATGTCATTCCTAGTTGATTTAGGAAACTTCTCCACTTAGCTCATTTTATGCTCCAAATCACCTCTTTTATTGTACTCCTTTATTCAAAACCTAAAAACAATAAAATAAGTAAGAACTGAGAATACTAAGGTCAAAACAAAGCTAAATGTAAAGAGAAAGACGTTAAGAATCAAGCATAAAATATGTAGATCAATGTTTTATATAAAATTGGCTCGAAACTTCTGGCAAATCGATTGAAACCACTACTCAATGAGTTGATATCACCTTACCAAAGTGCGTTCATTCCCGGTAGATTAATTTATGGCAATTCTTTGGTTGCGTTTGAGATTCATCATTTTATGAAGAGAAGGAGAAGAGGTACAAAGGGTTTTGGTGCATTAAAACTAGACATGAGTGAGGCATATGACAGAGTTGAGTGAGACTTTTTGGGAGACTATTATGAGATGTCTAGGGTTCGATGAAGTATGGATTCATTGGATTATGGTGTGTATTCGGATGGTGTCATACTTGTTTGTGCTAAATGGAGAATCTAGAGGAAAAGTAATCCCAGGAAGAGGCTTACGTCAAGGTGATGCGCTTTCTCCATATTTATTTTTATTCTGTGTTGAATTCCTTTCACAAGTTTTTCAGAAAACAGAGGAGTTAGGAGAGCTTCAAGGTGTGACTATTTATGAAGGAGCTCTGTCGATAAGTCATTTGTTCTTCGCAGACGACTCTTTTTTTCAAGCAAAGGAGGCAGATTGTAGAAGGCTTAAGGAGATTTTAGTTTGTACGAGCAAACTACAAGACAACAGATCAACTTCCAAAAGTCACAAGTTTTGTTCAGTAAAAATATCAAAAGACACAGACACAATGAGCTGGCTCTATTGCTAGAGGTGGAATGTGTTGATTGACATGATTGATATTTAGGACTACCAACAAAAGTAAGCTATTCAAAGAAGGAGGCGTTTGATTTTATTATGGAAAGAGTCAAGGTTCTAAAAATTGCTAGGTGGCTCTAGACGGTGAGGGTACCTTCTAGTGCCTAGGCGATTAGGCGAGGATTAATCGGATTCTAGGCGGTTTGTATTAAATATATATTAATTTATATATAATAATAAATATCCTTATAAAGTCAAATTAGACATAATTATAGTCACAATAACTAAATATAAAACATATCATAGAGTCTTTATATGACACACTGTTAAGATTTTATAGTATTTACAATCCATCTATCCACATAATATAAAACCATAACACAATGAAATGCTGCAAACTGAGGAGATCGAGCTTAATTAGTCGGGATTTACTCTTCAGAGGCACTCTGTCGCGAGTTAATTTGAGAATTTAGGATTAGATCTCTAAGTTTAAAGCTTTTATATTTTTGAAAGAAAAAAAAAACTGACCCGTCTAGAATCATCAATAAAAAATAATAAAATTTTTTAAAAAATTTAAAAAAATAAAAATAAAAATTGACCATCTAGGACCGCCCTAAACCCGCATAGGTCCACCTAGAAGGAGAAATCGATTTTTTGCCTGATTTGAGGCAAAATTCAACGATTGATGGCCGCCTAGCACCTAGGCACCGCCTAAGCGGCCCCCTAGACCGATTTTTAGAACAGTGGAAAGGGTTGAGAAGAGAGTGATTGGATGGAAAGAACAAATGTTATCTAATGCCGGTAGAGAAGTATTAGTGAAAGCAGTAGCACAAAGCATTCCGACCTACGTAATGGGCTGTTTTGAACTTCCTTTCCATACGTGTAATGAAGTGAACATGGCCATGGCGAGATTCTGGTGGAGAGATAAGACGATGACAAGAAAATCCATTGACTCTCATGGAAGAAGATGTGTGAATCGAAATTGGTTGGGGGTCTTGGCTTCCGAGATATACGGAACTTTAATGTGGCTCTCCTTGTTAAACAAGGCTGGAGGCTTATACGTAACTCGGAATCCCTAGTCGCTAAGTTGTTAAAGGCGAAGTATTTCCCTTCTACTGACTTCATACATGCCTCGCACGCAGCAGATGCATCGTACACATGGAAGAGCATATTGACGGGCCGAGAGCTGCTTCGGTAGGGGCTGCGTTATCAAATTGGTGATGGTGTAGGTGTCAACATATGGGAGGACCCATGGCTACCGACTGCTCGAGCTCACACCTTTAAACCTTTCTCACATCCGATGGTAGGTACGAGTCAATGACAGTGGCGGAGTTGATCGACTCTGATGAACATGAATGGATTATGAGTGTTGTTTAGGAAGGAAGAATCAAAGGTGATCGCATGTATTCCTTTGAGCTTAGGCGAGACTAAAGACAAACTAGTATGGCATTTTGACAACAAGGGATACTATAGTGTTCGAAGTGGGTATCGTCTGGCGTGTGTATGGGACAACAGAGAGGCCTCTTCGACCCCTTTCAAAAAAATAAAATAAAATAATATTCTTCAAAAAATAGAAGAAAAGAAGAAAAAAAGAAAAAGAATAAAAGACCGTAGGTCCTAACTGGACCCAGAGTTGGTGAGAGCAGCATCGTTGGGGTTTTTTTTTTATTGATCAAGAGCATCATTGGGGTTGTTGCGCTGTTTTTACCGTCGTTTTCAGTTATCACTATGGTCTTCTTCACACAGAGGAAGAAACTTCCTCTGTTCATTTCTAACGAACCCAACTCTCTCTCGACACTCCGACTTAAAGTCTCCTCCGTTGGATTGAATTCTCCTTCCGAGGTCCATCACTGACTTGCCTGCTCTCTGATTTGATCTCTCTCCTCGTATCGAATTTGAACTCAGATTCTCTGTGTTTCATTTCATGGTTGCAGCAGCTGAACCCTAGAGTTGGGGTTTCGTTTTTCAGTAACAGTAATGCATAATTCTAATCAGGATATGCAAGATCGGAGGTAACCATCTCTCGTTTCAATAATTTTTCTCTAATGCTTCTTTAAACAATGGGCATGTGTGGAATTCAGTGAAATTTTAGGGTTTAATTGTGTATTATCATTTGATGCGATAAAATTAATTAATGACTTTGGATTTGTTTGTGTTGAGAAACAAAGCCACTTCCTTTAAATATAGTATAGGAGATGTGTGATTATGTCTTTCACTATTAGCTGGTCTTAGGTTTAAAGACTTTGAATGCAAACATATTTATTTCCGACACAAGGAAGATAAGATAAAGTTCCCAAAGACAGCCAGTTTATCACCAAATTGAACTGGCGAGTAAAGATTGTCTTGACTGTGTGATGTCAAAGAAGAACCTGGGTCTTCAGAGAGGAGGGTTCACCCTCAATGGGTGGGTAGTGGTGCAAGTGCTAGGCTTCTGGAAAGTGCAAACTTTTTCTTGGGGTGCTCTAACAAGGAGTTTAGACCCGGGTTTGGGGGCTGGGAAATCGATTATCACTTTGTATTTTTCATTTAGTTACTTCAGTTGGCTGCTCTACCCCACTGATGTAGTTTCATAACAAATTTTTTATTTTCATTCTTATTGCTGAAGAAAACACAGTAGCTACACCTCATCATATAACTATTGTTACCCCTATTATAAAATACTAAACCCCCTGATATGGTTTTTTTATTTTCTTTTTCCAGAACAAAATAGATGACTAATATAGATCGATTCCTTTAGACATGATAGTCTTCAATGTTTTCATTATACATTAGAAATCGCAAAGATAATGACAACTCTCAAGAAACTCTGTGCGTCTCATGAATTTTCGTCTTTGTGGTAATGTCGGATCTTTATGCTCAGCAGTAATTCAGGCATGGAGGAATCTACTGGGATGCCGATTGAATTTCTTCGGGCACGTTTGCTGTCTGAAAGGTCTGTCTCTAGAAGCGCAAGACAAAGAGCCGATGAGCTGGAAAAAATGGTATGCTTAAAGCCACAGAAGAAATCTCTGCATTTTACATCGTTCTAGTCCTCAAAGAAATCTCTCCAGCATTATGTTTAGCTACTAATTTTTGTTTTTGTTTTTCAGGTAGAAGAACTGGAGGAACAACTTAAAATTGTTTCTCTTCAAAGAAAAATGGCTGAGAAAGCCACAGAAGATGTTCTTGCGATTTTGGAGAACCAAGGGGTAAGTGACATTTCTGAGGAATTTGATTCAAGCTCTGACCAAGAAAGCAACCGGGAATCCAAAGTGGGTAACATAAGAAAGGAAGATGGGAGCATTTTATTTTCAAAGCCGAAAAGAAATGAGCAAGAGGAACTTTCAGGTTCTGACCTTGATTCTTCTTTGATACCTGGTAGAAGCTTGTCTTGGAAAGGCCGAATTGATTCTCCCTGTTCCCGGGAAAAGTACAAGGAGCCATCCATGAGAAGACGTAGCACTTTTTCAGTCATTGGTTCATCTTCTTCAAGACATAACCTCGGAAAATCTTGTCGACAGATAATACACAGAGAATCAAGGTTCAGTGATTTAACTTACTTTATTTTGCTTGTATGTATATCTAGATGAACAGACATTGATATCGTAATAGTCGTGGTCAGATATGAACATCTGAGATACACCCACCATTACCTGTCATGTATAACCCTGAAATATTTCCAGAGGAAATCTGGCAAATTGATGTTTCCTCCGCCATTTTTCTGTCAGGCAAAGATGGTGGAGTCAATAATTGATTTCTATCTTTGTCCTCCTTTAGTTGGGGTTATCTGTTTCATAAAATCCTACGTTGTCTGCAATAGACAGTTCATGAGTATCAATGCCATTGTGTCCAGAACAATTATATAGTGGTACGCTCCCAACAAAATGATATTCTCAAGTCTCAAGGAGAAAAAAAGATTTCCCAAGTGAACGATTTTTTATCTCATGTGTATTAAGGTTTATTTTGAGTTATACTAATGTCTTTATACATTTCAGGTCAGTAGTTGAGCGCTCCAAGGTTGAGTCTGCTATGTATGATGATTTTCATGAAACTGGAGTTGCTTCTTCTTCGGAAGGCCTTCCAGGTTGCTTACATGGTGACCCTGAGCGATTGAGAGAAGGTTCTGCATCCCGGAAAGACAGAATTTTATTGGAGGATGCACACCCAGGGAGGAAAGAACATCAAGGGAAGACTGACCTTGATTTTAATGGGCATGGAATAAATGAAGACATGGAAAAAGCACTTGAACATCAGGCAGAACTCATTGGCCAAAATGAAGAGTTGGAAAAGGCTCAAAGAGAATGGGAAGAGAAGTTTAGAGAAAACAACACCAGTACACCGGTATGCCTTTTAAACATATTCCCATCAGATCATCCATAATGTTTTTTTCTTTGACTTAATAGCTTCTTACTACGACTGCATAGAAGTCATTGACTTAAAGCATGAGACTGATACTGATACTGCATAAACACTACGACTGTGTTATCAACTTATCATCAATCTTCTGTTCCTTTAATTGCATTTATTGTCCTGTATTTCAAATTGCTATGAACCATGACCAACAATGTTTTTCATCCTAATTCATACCATTCATCAGAACCTCAATTTCCATTTATGTTTTTGGCTCCTATATCCAATCTATACGTGTTTTTAAGCATGCTCTGCATTATTCTTTTTTTTTTCAGTGATTACTTACTGGTCCTATGTGATTTCTTTTTCCCTCATCAATCTTGAAAAAAGATTGAAGTAAATTATTTTGGTGAGGCAGTTGCTTCTTGGCTATAAAAACTTGTCGTCTCTTTGAAAGCTAATAGTGAGCCAATGCCTTTTTGGTCCAGTGAGAATCCTGCCTGACAGACTTGAAGTTCCACTGTAGTCAATAAGATAATAAAGAGTCATCACAGGATCAATGCTAACTTTTACTGAAATCTTTTTTTGCATCTAATTTTAAGATCCCATTCGAGTCTTAAAATGATGCAATGTCTGTAAGTCGTGAACAGAGGTCTCTTGTTATATAATTAGCATCTAGATAAGTCAGTCTAAGGGAAATGCGTTTGATGTCTACATATAAGTTTAGGTTTTGAGTAGAAAAAGTTATTGTTGTTGAGATCCTTGTGACCTGACATCTCGTTGTTACTCTCTTCTCTTCCTTTATTCTCTATTTATATGGGCCACTGAAAATTAGGAACCCTCAATCCATGATTTCCAGTATGGGCCATTGAAAATTACAGGAACCCTTAATCCATGATTTCCAAACCCATCACATACCAAGATTCTATACCTGAAACGTCTTTTTTTGAACTATTTTTGTGGATGATTTCATATGGCAAATAAAAAGAAGCCAAAAAGCGTAGACCTTGATGATGCAGGTCATATAATTACCTTGTGGCTGTTAAGCACTTAAGTCTACCATACTTGTTTGTTGCTTAAACATATAGGATTTCAGCTCATCATGTAGCCATTTGCCATCTTGAGAGTTGAGAACTTGACATACATTAGTTTTTGTGTTTGAGTTTATAGGCGGTTTGCATGGTTTCATGGTTTTTGCTCCAGCCATCATATTGAAGTAAAATGTATATACATTTGAAGGGTTTAGCTTCTTTCGTCTACAAGTCCATCATATTGGAATTTAGGCTTCTGTTGGGAACCTAACTGGTTTCTAACTTGTAACTTAGTTGAGGCGTTTATAATGATATTTTGTGACTAGTAACTCAAAATAGGAGCCCTCATCTCTAAATTAAAATCATCATTCATACATTGGCGCACATTAAAAATAAAGTTCTCATGATCTGGTAGGAAAATCAAGAAAAAATCTTTAGTTGTACAAGGGTAGGAAAGAATGGGTAAAGATTGATCAATTAATGCATGCCTTGAGGTAGTGCCACTTTTTTCTTTGTATTGAATAAGAGTTGACTCACTCTTCTAATACAACTGTTGTTTTATTTTGGAACATATATGGCTGTGATACACAGTGGGCATTCGTCTCAGCTGTTATTATGTATGTTTTGTGGATGATGGTTTGTTGATGGTCACTTAAAAAAAGTACAACGGTAAGGAATGTAAACGTACAAAGGTTTTGAAGGCCCAAAGTTAAGTAATTGTATAACTATGAAATATGAATAGCTAGCAAGCATGATTACAGATGCAGAAATAAATCAGAAATGAGTAATTGATCATTTAATTGAAAGGTTAGTAACAGAGACCAAAATATAGGAGACTTTGTAACTCTAGAAGAGATGAAATTTGACCGGAGAGCTACTGGCCGGTGTGTACCATTTTGAAGTGGGAGTGTTCTGTGTGTTCCTTTTTGCTGATGAGTTTATATTGGTTTAGGATTTGACTAATAAAATGAATCAAAAATATCTTAGGAATTAGAGGCTAAACTTGAGCAACTACAGATTTGAACAACTAGTCAACTAGCAAATACAATGAATAAAACATCGTAGACTGAGACTAAATTTAACAGGGATTAAGAAATTGAGAAGGTTAGTCTGGCAGAATGGAGAAGGAGAACGGCTTAAATATTGCTGTCATTTGTATATATTGGTTTGTTAGAGTAAATTTGAAGTCAGTTGTTAACTCTGCCACATGTTGGAAGGGTAATCTTTTGTACTTTTTATTTTTTATTTATAAATATTTATTTATGAAATTTTCTACGTATGTATTTTTAGTACTTAATCCCTTTCCTTTTTTTTTGGGTCATATAGGATTCGTGCGACCCTGGTAATCATTCAGATATCACTGAGGAAAGAGATGAGATCAAGGCTCCATTCCCTGCTGAGAGTTCTGCCTCTCAATCTCGGGAGGCAATGTCAGAGGCAACAGATACTTGCCTGTTTGAGGAAAAGATCAAAACACCTTCAGATGTAGAGATGGGAGGGGTGAATAGAAGCAGTGTTGCTTCTACATCTTCTGCATCCCAAGTTCCAGAATTTGCATTTCCAACGGCATATGGAAAGCCAACTCAAGAGATTCTAGAAACCTATGCTCATCAACCTACACCTTCTTCACCTGGTTCCCATCTTGACCCAATTTTGCTTGGAACTTCCCGCAACAGGTCATCAGTTGCATCTTCTTCTGAAGCAGGCAGTAATTTCCAAAATGCTTCAGGGAGCGGAAATGACCTATATGCATTGGTACCTCATGACTCACATAATAAGTTGGGAGGTGTACTGAATGCACTCAAACAAGCCAAGCTGTCACTGCATAAAAAAATGACCAGATTGTCTCTAGTAGATGGTACTGTACAGGAATCTATTAAATCACCTACTCCTGCTATACCAAGTGGAAACAGATTAAATATTCCTGCTGGGTGTGCTGGACTTTTCAGATTACCTACTGATTTTGCAGTTGAAGAAGCTGCCACTAAGGATAGCTACCTCGGATTGGATTCTTCCTTACCAACTGCAAAGTATTGTCCTGATAATGGGGTGGCAGAAGCTTCTACTGATCAGTTTGCCTCAAGATGTTACGTTGAGACAAGACCGCTCTTTTCTAATCATGTTAGTGATCAGTTTATCACAAGCCCTTATGTTGAGAACGGACAGACGTTTTCATCTAGTGCTGGTGATCGAATTGTTGCCAGTCCTTACTTGGAGACTAGAAAAGCCTTCTTGTCCACTGTTTCAGGTCACTTTGCCACCAATCCCAGTTTTGAGAGTAGACCATCCTTTTCTAACAATGCTGGTGATCGATTTGTCACAAACCATTATGTGGAAAGTAGACCGAGCTTTACTAGTGCTGGTGATCGTTTCATCTCAAGTCCAGCTGGTCCATTTGTCACCAATCATAATATCAAGACAAGACCAAATCTTCCTGTGAATGTTGCTGACCAATTTGTCACTAGCGCTTCCGGTGAGAGTAGACCCAATATTTCTCCTGATAATAGATATCTTGGTGGTAACAATGCAGAATCTTGGGCAAGAGCTTCTATGCCAATTTCGCATTTTGATCCGTACTTAGATATCAACATACCCTCATCCAGATATCTCAATCCTACCACCTATCAGGACTATCCTCCTTTTCCAGAACCAACTTCCCGGACAACCTCCAAAGAAGTACCAACACCACCCCTTCCACAAAGGCCAGCTAGAAATCAATATGATGATCTTAGTAGACGTAATATGTACAGATAATAGGTATGATTAGTTAGTCAGTAGTGAGTACTGGTTCGGAAAATAGGCTTCATTATCTGAACGCAGTAATCTGGATCTTTGGTCATGTATTTATTTTCTTTTCATCTCCCTCGAGTGTGCACTGTATCTATCAGAAGAGACTTACGCATCCACCATCATTACTACTGTTAGGGCATGTTTGTTACAAAGGATTGGATTGGATTGTTATAATCTTAATATAATGAGGTATTGCATAAGCTATCATTACATAATCCAATCTTGTGTTTGTTTCATAATTTAGACTAAAGACTATTTATATGAAATAGTCCAATCCAATGTTTGGTGTGCAAAAAAGGAAATGTTCTTGTCTTTTGGATTAAGACAAAATTAGAGCTTTTGTCATGGTCAAAGCTTCAATCTTTTGGATTCACTTGGACATTTTGAGGGAAGAAGTACAGTAGAGCAAATTGTGATCTCAACAGGTTCTTGAGCCTAATGAGCATAACTGGTATAAAGCAAATTGGTAATAAAAAGCTAGAAAATTGAAGATAAGATCCAGAAAAACTGAAAATTGAAATTATTTCATCAATGTTTCAAACTACAACTCTTACTTTCAATAATTAAAACCAAGGGCACAACTGATTCATCAAAGATGTCACTCAAAAGAAAAGAAAAAAAGTTCTACAGTCTTCACCAATTGCATCTACAGTCAATCTGCCAAAAAATACGTGGGTGGTGTATTAGTCCTCTGTCAGTCGCATATATATACGAAAGAAACACAGTTAGGGCACTGATAAATATTATATAATTCTAAACAACTCAGACCAAGCTAACCGAGATTGTTAACAGAATAGGCAAGGATTAAAATCAACATTTACCGTAGGTCGAAACTTCACCAATTGTAGTTGTAACTTGAAGTATTTGACTCTAATCTCAAGCTACTTAGAACGTATTATATTACTTACATGGTCACTTCCCAGCAAGCAACCGTTGGACATACACCCTCCTCATTTCATCATCCAATGATTTGAACAAGCATATGTTTTGTGGCTTTTCCAAAATGATCTGCATGGCTTCAATTGTGTCCAAAGTAGAGAGTCCCATTGCCTTAAGCATCTGAACAATATCAGATCTGTCATCATTCGCTTTTGTGAGAGCATCAGCCACCAATTGCATTGTTTTCCCATTTTCTGCAAATGCCTTTTCCAAAACACATATCAACTTGTCTTTCTCAGATCTTTTCCTTTTACCTTTCTTACTCTCCACCGATTGGTGGCTGCCAGCTTTGTCCATTGATATGGGATACAAATCATCCTCAAAATCAGCATCTCCAATATTACTATGCTCTTCTATCATGTCATTTGGGACTTCAGCCGCTTTTCCATTCGCACGGTCTTTCCCGAAGATGTTAGCAAGCCTATCATATAATGGATATGATTTGTTTCTCCATTTCCTTGCATCTTTGTGGTGCTACACATCATGAAAAATGTAATGCTTTAGAGAAATAGTAGATTGATTACATACATTACACAAACATTTTCGTGATCACAGTTTATCATATTTGTTTCAACAAAGAATCTTTATCATTTGAACTGGATAGTTGATTTTGAGTCTACCAACATACATCGTAAACTACTTGGACGTGTGTCTACCAAGTTCACTTGGACTGTAATGTATCTATGTATGTAAAACTTAAAACAGTATTAGGAAATCATCATGGAAAATGATTGTTTGGCTACACATATCTAATATATTTCTTAATAATCTCTACTTTAGTGTTGTTCCTAAATAGATTAAACATGATAGTTTTAGTTCATTTCGTGTTCAAGATATTCAAATTGCATGCCTTCAAGTTCTTGATCACTATATTTTCACATTTCAATTATATTCTCAAAACATTATGCTATAGTTGTTGCTCTGCAGCTAAGGTAAGCACCAGTATTATTTCCTCAAAATGTGTAGCTTTCCTTGTTCAGGGGGCTATTAGCATTTAGAAATTTCATCTTCTTACTAGGTCTCTAAAGAAAGCATGTGATTTGGAATCCTAGTCTTTCGTTTGTAGTGTTAGCAAGGCTGTGTCACACCTAGTAAACTGATGATTTCTACCATAAACAAATAGGTATCTTCTTCTAGGGCCATGCTTTATATACAACAGCAAATATGTAGCAAAATGAGAAGAGTATAAGGATATGATAATATAATGAGGAATTACCTGTGCATACTTATCCCATGCTTCATTGCTATCAACCTCAACACACTTTTTGACGTCATTCCATGCAAATCCACTAGTGTTCAACATGTCATAGATGATGCTGTAGTTGGCTTTCAGAAACTTCAACTTTGACTCAACGTGTGGATATGCTTGAAGACTGGATTCAGGACAAAAAATCTTCAATTGAGCTGCTATGTCATTCAAAGTTCCAGCTTTGAAATTTCCGGTGTCGCAGCGTTGTCCCTTTGCAACCAGGCCTTCAAGCACAGTCAACAATGACTCTTCTTCAAAACTACTCCATGTACGCCTTTTACTTCCTCTGCCTGAACTTTCACCACCACCTTCCATTCTCTAGTTTTGTAGCACTGTAAGGAATAACTAGTTAGCATGTGAGGTTGACTCAGAAAGTAATGACAGTGTAGCAGGAAAATCCAAAAAGATGTTACAGCAGGTCTTACTTTCCAAAATCATAACTAAATGTAAAACAATTGAATTCAAGTGAATCAAAGACCGAAATGCTCATTAACTTGTCTACTACAACTTTTATGAAAACACCTACATCAGTATATAAACAGAACAATACAGTTTTTAATCAAAAGATCACAGGGCTGGAAATCTAGTAAAACCAGTTTAAGCTGTCTAAACTCTTAACTCTGAAAAATCATAACTAAATCAGGAAAATTATTTTGTAGGTGATTCAAAGTCTAAAATAATCTTCAACACGTCTTCTACAACTTTTATGAGGACAACTACTTCATAATATAAACTGAAAAGTACAGTTTCAAACTCAAACATCACAAGTCAGAAACTCAGAAACTACATTACAACATCAAAGTAATCATGAATAGCCAACTAACCAAATCATCCAAATTCACAGTTATATTCATTACAAATTCATCAAAATACAGAAATAGAAAACACCACAGTATATTTCCTTATTGAACTATAATCCTTTAAGGAACGACATTTGGTGGCACATATAGGCCTCTTGGAATCCTTCTTTGCTTCCACTCCTCATGCATTTTAGTCGCCAAACCATTCCTCCATGCAGTCCATTGATCGGATGCTTCGACAGTGCCAATCAATTCTTCTTCTTCTTCTTCTTCTTCTTCTTCTTCTTCTTCTTCTTCTTCTTCTTCTTCTTCTTCTTCTTCTTCTTCTTCTTCTTCTTCTTCTTCTTCTTCTTCTTCTTCTTCTTCTTCCACATCTTGCGCATCTCCTAACTCACCAATTTCTTGCTCCATTGGATCTATCGACATTTCTCGCCTAATAAGGTTATGTAGAAGACAACAAGCAGTAATCACCCTGCATTGCGTCCTAATTGGATAAAAGGAAGGACTCCTGAGTATAGCCCACCTGCCTTTTAACAAGCCAAAACAACGTTCAATGACATTTCGTGCCTTTGAATGCTTCATGTTAAAGAACTCCTCATGATCTCTAGGCAGTGAGTTTCCTTCTCCCCACTCTTTTAAATGATATCTCCTTCCTCTATATGGTGCAAGGAATCCTTCACCATTTGTATATCCACCATCCACAAGGTAATAATAACCTAACAACCCATATGATAAATCATATTAAGGTGCAATAAATAAAAAATTTGCTCACGTGTACTAAAAATTGCAGGCTTATAATATTACCAGTGGGAACTCTTAGACCATTCATCCTAGTAACTGCATCGCGAAGCACTCTAGAGTCGGAAGCAGACCCTTCCCAACCTGGTAATACAAATATGAACTGTAGGTCACGAGAACAAACAGCTAACACATTCGTTGCAACCTCGCCCTTTCTTGTACGATATCTTGGAGTATCAATTGCCGACACACGCACTCTAATATAAGTTCCATCTAACGCCCGCAAGCAGTTCTAAAAAAAATGTCAACCATGACTTTCAATTTAGTTACGAAGTGCATGCATAAATTATTTATCAACCAACCTAACTTAAAGGAGATCATGCATAAAAATACCTTGAAACATCTCCATCTACTATCCGTGCAATCATCAAGAACCGGATCAGGCACCCTCCACAAATTACCTTGCAATCTTAGAACTCCTTGTAATACATCATGGAAATACCTACTAATAGTTTCTCCCAATCGAAAAAATCTACCTCTAATTGTTCGATTCTTCACATGATGTGCAAGTATATGTAAAAAAATGCACACTTGCTCCTCTACTGACACCAAACCATCATTCTTAACATTTCCAGCGGTACGGAGCAACTCACATAATAAACCAAAGGTTCTCCTATCCATTCTCAACTCACTGATGCACTCTCCATCACTATTACCTATGATACTATCCAAATAATTCAAACGAGTCTCACGCCTAATAAAAGAACGGTTATCTAGAGCACGTATTTCAACATGTCTTCGTCTTAGTTTTGAAATCACTAACACTATCATTGTGCATGCAAGTATTGTCTGTAAATTGTACAACTCCAACAGTAGGAATACCAAAATTTGTCTTCGATCCATATCTAGTGTTTCATAAAACAGTAAATTAATCTATGCTCAGAATGTCAATAACCATATGAAACAATCAAACCCACAAGCATCATATACAAGGCTGTAATCCATATAAGTGCTTCATAGAAAATAATTGCAAACCTTGTTATCCCGGGTGCCAACAAGAGAACAGTTTACTTGGCCTGTAATTTAACCTTGAAACCAAATGAACGAAATCTCAATGACCTGCAAGATTTACAAAAACCTGTCAAAATTTTGGTGCATCTAGTAAAGTTATCCCTTGAAATATATTTGCCTACAAGGCGTTCTTATTGATACTAAGACCTTACACACAGTAAAGAGGGCAATACAATTCACACCATTTCATCCACATCAACATTATTAGAATAAGCTTATCGATCAGGAAGTTACATAGAAGAATAGTCATGTCTGATGTCTCCCACAAGGCCACACAAATAGAAAGATATCAAAGTCAAAACCCAAAGGATATGTATGAGTTATACACGTGAAGATATTCTAGTAGCTAAGATCACAAATCCAGTAGCTTCAGCAGAAACACAATGTCGCTTAAATCTGCTACATATATATATATATCTTTGTGGTTTGCTATTATTAATGTATAGGGTTCCACCAACCCAGCACATGAAACTTGACTAGCAATTCAAGTCGTTCATCATAAGTACGAGTGGAAATAATGTGCATAATATAGAGTAACAAATTTTGTTGTGTTCTCTAAGGATCGGATAGGATGAAACTAGCTAGGAAGATGCAGAGAAGAAGAGTGTGATGAAGCTGATAGGATCAAACTCAAAATCATAACCCTTCCTTGGTAGAAGCCTCCACAAGTCCGAAAGAGAACTAAAGCTCGACGAGTGGCGGAGCTCGAGGCCCGAAACAGGCTTAAGCTGCACTCATCGACGACAACGATGGCCGAAAAGCTTCAACCGAGTTGGGATGTTGTCGACTAGAGAAAGTCTCTTGGAGACTTTTGGGCTCATGAGAATTTTACACGAGGTAGTTGACCAGTGGGAATAGATTTCCCAAATTTCGAGCAGGTGGGAATCAATTTACCCTTTAATTATCATAAACAAAGAAATAAAACTTAATTAAATAGAAAATGGGCCTTAATTAGCTCACAATCTTACATCTCGAGAAAAACAGATGATTAATTACTAAATAGAAAACCTTAGCTAAGACCGTTGCAGAACGTTTAAGCAACCGAAAACCGAAATACGGTTAAGCAGGTAGTTATATAACTAATCTTTTTGAATGCTTTGGAGTTTGAAGGTGTCAATCCGACCTTGAAATAATCAAACTACTCGGCCGGACTGCATAAAAACTGGGTCATTGATTGCACAGCTGACCATGCTCTACAACTCTTCTAATTAAAGGCTCCCTCAATTACCCAACTCGAAATCGGGTACAGAAGAACAGAGTACAAAATCCAATTTCAACCCAAGTAGCATAATCGAAGTCGAGTACAGAACCCCCAATTTCAACCCATAATCGAGCACACAATCGAAATCTAGTACAAAATCAACCCAGAAATCTTAAATAATAGAAAGAAGGAGAAGAAGATGAACCTGAGTTGCCAGCTACAGATTTGAAGAGCGTCGAGCGTCTCTCTTCGACAAGAATTCTTAGCTATGGACGTCGATTTTGGTCTCTTTAGCTAAGGAGGTTTGCGATTGCAAAATCAACGCGTCAGTGTTATGTAAGAAAATAGAAATAATCCGGTTGACACCTAATAGACACCAAACATAATATTGGACTATTTTTTTTAAATAGTCCAATCCACTCCAGTCCAATCAGGCCCAACAAACAGGCCCTTACTGTCTTATGCTCTCTTTTGTTTTTCACTTAGACCTCGTTTGGTTGTCGGAACGGAAACTACTTCCTTATTAATTCATTTCTCTTGGGAAAGTAAGCTTTGTTATAGATTTCCTTATCGATGTTTAGAATGTTTTGGAAAGTAATCAAAGAATGAAGTTGTGCTTTCTTTCTTGTGTTTGTTTTTCATCTAGAAAGGAATGGAAATCAAATCAAAGCAAACTTATATTTGTATCCTTATTTTGAATTTAATAATAGTTTAAATAAGGAGTCCATTATAGTAAATGATTATTATGCAATGATTACTAGATGGGAAGGGAAAATGATTCTAGAGAACCAAATTCCTCCCAATTTTCCCTTCCCATGGGAGACTCTTTCCCTTCCTTTTACATTCCAAAAAAGGAAATGATTTATATTCCTTTCCTTTCCTCCCAAATACTTGAGGCCTTAATGTTTTACCCGTCAAAGCATTCATTCTAGTGCATCTGTAATTTCGCACTATTGTATGAAAGAAACGTACTGTTTTCACTATTTTATGAATGAAACTTGCTGTTTCTACCGTTGGACCACTTGGATACAGATCCTTAGGCCTGAAATACTTTTGTAGCATGAACAATTTGATCATTTACCAAATAAGTGATCCATTATGATGTTCAGTAGAACACAAATAAGTTGTAACAAAGAATACCATTTTTTTTTCTTGAAATGAATCACTTCATTAAAGCCAATAAAGGCAGAGGCAGAGAAATATCCGCCTATAGAAATAGTACAAGCAACTAAATATAGTAGGAAAATTACATCTCAAACATAAATCATTAGGTCATGGCAAAAAGAGCAACCCTTAACAAAATTAAAGGAAAGTATCCAAAATCTAAATTTCTGCCCTCATCTTTGTATTGCACTACACCAAACTGCACAATGATCAACGAAGATGTCTTCAGAAGAGTCAAGTTCATGGGGAACAATCCAGGAAGCCGGCGTCCAACATATCTCAAGACACAAATCAATAAATAACTAACCATAACAACACTGCTCTCTCCACTACCGAGACCAAGGAGAACCCATGAGTGCCAATCAAAATCACTGATCATAGGACGCAAACAATAAGAGCAAAAATAAAACCAATATAGTTGGATAGTAGGGGATGATAAACCCATGCCCGAGCTCCCAAGATCGCAGTGGTGAGTGACTTGCACTAATAAGGGATAACCATAAGCACCCTCGATCAACCCTCCCATTTTATTGAGGTTGGGAGTGGACTGATGTGAACTGCTGTGGTGACAAATTATTGAAATGAAAGCATATGAGAGTACGGGGGAAACTAAACCAACACCTGGACATAGCCAGTACAATAAGCACAAGGGTATAAGGTCTGGACAGAGCCAGCAAAGACACCACAAAGGGTGTACACCAATTGGTTATGCAAATCATATTCAATAGAGCAAAACAAAAAATGTAGTATGTAATCTGACGATACCAATGAAAGAAAACATGGAATCTATACCAAGACCCAATACCTAAACCAAAAGAAACAAGGCCTAAAATTAGCAAAAATAAACCTAGAGAAAGTTGACCTGTGCTGTTAAACCAAGACCACCATTGTCGCCGGAAAATTATTTGTCCGCCGCGCCAGCACCCACCAAAGTGAGTCCTAACACACTTCGATACCCACAAAAGGAGAAGAGATCTCCGCTGGACGAGATTGGGTATTTTCCTGGAGAAAAACTTTCGCGCGTGTGCAAGCACATTCTCGGTCCTGGGCCGCCCCTAACAATAGGTTTCTGGCTCCCGCTTTCGAAGTTCGAGAGTTGCCGAGTTTAGTACCGATATGAGGGCCTTCAAAAATTTTGCTGGCGATGTGGGCTGCTTGGCTACATTTCAGGCTAGTGCACCCCTGTATACCGCGTGAATTCAGACCTAACAAACTCCAAGGTGGCGGAGCTCCGCCTTGAAAAACGGAGAGAAGCTTCGATTTTTACAAAATTGACAAAGTTGTTTGACAATTGAAATCACTTATTCTTTAAATTAATATTAGACAATCATGCTCACAAAAAATAAGCCCAATCGGAGATGATTTTGTTATTTGATCATCACATTCAACTTTTGATGAATACAATTAATCTGATATAACTTAAAATTTTAATGCGATGATCAAATGGTCAAATCATCTCCAATTTGGCTGATTTTTTGTAAGTATATGATCGTCTAATAGCAATTTAAAAAATGAGTGAATTTCAATTGTCAAACAACTTTATCAATTTTGTAAAAATCTAAGTTTCACTCTGTTTTCTCAAAGCGGAGTTCCGCTCTGAAAAGGAACTTTGGTCGGGACCGTGGAATCTGTTAAACCGGCGAAGGAATACGTGACCATAAGAGAGCTTAACTTGAGGAACCAGAAGAAGAGTCCGCCTCTTCACCGAATGTCCAACCATAGGGAAGATTCTGGTAGCCGGAGAATTTCCAATGGAGGTGGTGCTAACCTTAGGGGCCATTGTGCAAATGTGAATTTGCAGATCAGTCCCGATTTGACTTCTTTGAGGCAGTCAACCCTTTCTGGTAGTGAAAATGACATTCTTGTTTTGAACGTTGGTAATGAGGGGTGTGTCCCGGAGCATGCTGGTGAAATGTCTGGTTCGAACACCCATGAAGATATGGCCTTTGATTTTCATGCTTGACTTCTTCTTTTGACACTAGCTAGACAGATAAGGGCGTCTGTGGGATCTGTAGTGCAATATGATGAGCTAGTCTACAACTATATCAAGGTGATGGACTCTGGGAAACTTGTCTCTCTCAACCCATTTCCGAGCCCTCATTGGATGCTCGGTGAGGTTGCAAATGCAGCTGCCATAGTTGAGATGGAAAGTGCTGGTTGGGAGAGAACACCTACAATTTCTGATCCCAAGATTATCCCATGTGCTTCTGTGATTGTGATCTCAATCTAGCCTTGGAACTTTGGGCCTTCCCCATTCTACAATATCTCACCCCAGCTACTCCGTTAAGCCCAGTTATGGAAGTGCCACTATGCAATCCTTACAGTCACCCAAATAAGTTTCCAGGAATACAGGTATAAGTTGTACAACAATACCAAGTCCAGCATATGTTGGATCCTATCCTCTTTAATTCTGGACTTTATTCAAGAATCACTTCTGAAACCTGAACTCAGAATTATTTTGGCGAAAAAAAAAGAAAAAACATAACCTACAAGGCTACAATGGGTAGATATATTTGTTTCTGCCCAATGCTTTGAACCAAAACAAAATTAGGAGAGTACTCAAAACAAAAAACAACACCAGAGCGCAGAGCACAATAAAACACAGCAGACACCTCTCTTTGACCTTTTGTCCTGCAATTCCACTTTCCAATCGCCTTTTTAATGTTTCTAGGAATTTTGGTACAACTAGTCTACCATTATGGTGTTCAAACCATAAGACAATGTGTACCTGTAGCAACAAGAAAGACAGAGATTAAAATGAGTAAACTGAGAATAAAGTAAACAAAATCTCATAATTACATAATACAAGTTTAGCATTACCAAGAAGCCTGCAAAGCTGAGAAATCTGCCTTCAGGATTTATATCAGCACATGAAGTCATATAAGTTTTTTGGCCTCCACGGTAAAATTCGATCGTCCCATCACCGTCCACGGGAAGTGAGAAATGTGTTGATGTCATCTAAAAAAATGTATCAATAAATGATTGTAATATATCATTAGCGAAGGCTACATTGTTAGTACAGGTACTTGGATCAAATGTACCAAATTGTACAAGATTGGAGTTATCCTCAAAGATTGAAGTTATATAAAACTAAGAAACTTAAGCTCATTACTTGTATTACTGCCGTAGCTCTTGAAGATTTGCTACAGACTGCACAAGTGTAGTGACCGTTGCTCTGTGTGCAAGCCTCGGGCAGACATAAGAAAGGTTGAGAGATTTAGTTCCACCACTCTCATCTCAAATCTGTTTTAAAGTTCAATAGATAGAGGGAAAAAAAGAAAGTAAAATATGCTGAACTTTGTGTGATAGAATAGAGACCTTGAAGCAAGCTAAATGCATGTGATGGCCACATGGTAAAGGTTTAATACTTGAAGTTGAGGTGAATAAGAACTCATTGTAGATGGGGCAGTTTGTTTCCAGACATTTCTCTCGGCACTTGTGGTTCACCAAATCCATTGCCAAGCAACAATTGCATGACATGCAGTGGAAATAATCTATGCCAAGACCCTTGCCTACTCTGCATAAGTTGCAAAAGGGACAATGATACACATTCCTGCATGCATGAGATAATTGTTAGATCAAATGAGAAAAATGATACCAATATTATGCTTTAGAAGAATTTATGTACCTTTCATCATCAAAAAGCTTGCAAGTATTACAATAATACTTTGCCACTGGAAATCCATTGCAAGAAGCTGTCATGCATATTGGTCCGACTGGCTGTACACTTAGACATTGCATACACATCATTTCTGATGTTGCTTTCCTGCAAAAAAGAGAATTCAGCTATAGAATTTGCTCATGCCTAGAAGAAGCTAAATTATCTGAAAATTACTTACCTATCCATTGCATGATCGCTCAATTTGTCATGGCAAAATGAACAGGTGAACAGCTTCCCACAACAAGCAGCTCGCAGTTTGCAGTTCCTTTTGTAATGATTGCATCCATACACAATTTTCTCATTATCTCGAAAAGTTGGTGACCGTCCCTCTAGCTCTTCATTAACTATATTATCCACTCCAGTTACTGTAGGTGAAGTCTGCTGAGCAGCGATCCAGTAACTGAAATAGAATATGCAAATGAGTATTCTCTATATTTTGCTGATGTAGTTATCAAATCCTTAGGTTTCAACTACAAAAAGTAAACCAAGATAAATAATCATAAAGTAGTTGTGCAGTGATCAAACTAACCTAGTCATTTGATTCTTCAAGTTCTTCCGCCTATGGGTATTTGAAGTACGATAACTTTTCAGCTCACTTTCTTCACATCCAGTACCTTAAATTCACCAAAATGATACAAATAGAATCAGTGTCAATTGCCAAGTGAATGAGAGTAGCATAGGCTATTTGTATGTATGAAGCGAGCGCTATAGCACAAACCTTTTATGGTAATGCTAGTTTCCAGTTTAGGCTGTAAAGTTGAAAGCAAAGTTCCTTTCGAGCTTTCATCAAGCCACTCATTGAACATTGTACTTTTTGTTACCTGCTGAAAGGTTTCCATCATTTTGCCCAGTTCATCCTCAGTAAGTGCAGATGCTACCCACGGTAACATATCTCGGAGCATTTCAGCGCCTGTAGTCCCCATTATGAATCCAAGTATTTTTTTTTGCTCCTCCACGGAGAAATGTACTCCAAACAATGGCCACAGCTCAAGCTCTTCTCTATACATGTGCTCATCTATTATCACTCTAAGTGACTTGAACATTATGTGAAGCCTTGTTGCTAACGCGTTGTACTCTCTTAAACATTCACTTTTGGGGGAGCAAGATTTTGTAGTTCTGTGAAGGTTTTCCATCTCAATTAGAAGACATGAAATATTTTCAAAGGCATGTTCCTCTTGTTTATGATCAAGTGTATGGGAATGACACAAACTTCTAAGTCCGTCTTTGGATTCCAATGCCGGATACACTACATAGTCCTCAGAGTTACTGTGAGCTATGTACAAGTCTCGTAACAGACAGAAGCTTTTGATAAACTGCTGAAGAAATATTTGATCACAGTTGCTGAGGCTTTCAGAGTGATTATCTAGATAATCCAAGTCACGGCGTATGGCTTTATGAACTGTAAAAACAACATTGATTGGTTGTGCAGGTATTCCAGTGCCAAAAAAACTTTTACATGTTTCTTCTTGAACTGAGCTTGAGGGTTCCATGGAGTAGTTGATTTGAAAGGAATTGGTTGAGCATAATTCATTACTAGCCTTGCTAGCCCAACCAAAAAACAGCTGCACCAGAGCGACATCCAAAACTGGAGCTGTAATGAACAATGTTGTAAGAAAAAAAAAAAACTGTAATCACAAAGTTGGAAAGTAGAATGTGTATATAAGGGAAAGGTAGTGTGATCGAACCTGCCAACTGCATATTTTTGACAAAATTCTTAGACTGATTTGCAGTCAATGAATTTATGAGCCATGGCAATGCACGCTCAGTTAATTTCAAGGGCATCACACACAAGATTTGATGCTGAATTTCGCTTTGTCTGTCAATGCTCAAGTGCTTTCGAACAAGTGGAAATACCTTGAAATAAAAGGAGACTAGCATTAAGATTTTGAGTTTAGACTGTCTAGTAAACATGATCTTGAGTTTTTTCAATATATCAACAATCAGTAATATGTTTTGAATTGCAGTTATATTCTAACTTCTAAGAAACCTAAACTTGTCATATCATCTTCACATATATTATAACAGGTCCTTAATCTAATAAGAGCAGAAAAAAAATGTTGTTTTACACCTGAAACTACTTCACTTCCATGAATTACAGTCTATGCTTACTGATCAATCTTTAGAGATCGCTCACCTTAACTTGCTCATCATGGAACCAGTGCCTTAAAATTTCCATTATATGATCAGAATAATAGCATATATTTGGATGGAATTCAGCGACTGTTGAAGAGATTGTTCCTGCAGCTTTTACACTTTCGATCAAACACTTAAACTCAGAGTATAGAATATCTTCATTTCTGTGCTCCTGAGAAATTGCATTTTGTCCATATACGGCAGGATATATGACCTTGTCCTGAGCAATACTACAATACAGAAACAGAAAGAAAGAAAATAAACTCTCAATTGAATTAGAGGAGACAAATTAGTGCATGACAAGAAAATTAAAACATCTAATTAAGCAACTCAACTCTTGACTACTAAATAATCTGAACAAGCTAATCTATGTATTATCACTATATGTAACAGACCTATGAAATCTGCAAATATCAGCAATAAATTGCAGCCTGTCACATAAAGTCAATAGATCGTTATCAGTAACAGCTCCAGAAATAGCTATCTTCTTGGCCTCTGTAAGTGTTTCCTTTAACTCTTTCTCAATAGCATTATGCCAAAGCACTAGATCATCTATTGGATGCATCCCATTGAAGTCAGATGCATAATATGTCTCATGTTTTCGACCAGCCATTATGACAGCGCAACTGTCTTTCCCTTCCATCCAGGTGAAAAAGACCTTCAATCAGCAACAGATAGATATATGCAAATTAGTAGTTAGTAGCAGAATACACTTCCGAATATGTAATTTATGTTGGGAAGATAAAGAAGGCTAACCTGTTGGAGAAGCGTATCCTCTGGTGTTATCGTTCTTAAGCAATCGTATAAATGCTGGCAGTCATCATCTGAAATAGACAACACCAACCAGCTAATGAATTTGACCACAGCATTGGCGGGGATGCTGCACAAAAGCTGCCAGACTAATGATGCCTGTTCTTCAAGTGAGTACTTCTGAATAAGCAAAGGTATGATCTGATATTTTGAGATGACAGAAACAAGTTACATAGAATACATTAATACTAATGAAGAAATTAGATCGAGTATCCAACTAGAATATATACTAGAGTTCAGACATGAAGGATCCAAAACAAGAGCCTAGCTTAAAATATTTTGGGGGTAGTTAGAGTATGAATAAAGGAAATGAATCACGGTTGTATCTGACCAGGATCATACCTACTCGAATAAAAACACATAGTTTGTGCAAAATCTAATCACAAATGGTGCATGCTTATGTGAAGTTAGACATTTACTTTTATATATGGCAAATGCATCATCATTCATCATCACGATCGACTTATCCTATGGGTGTAATAGCGTGGAAAACCTCTAAGGTATACATAGTCGATAGTAGATAAAATAAAGGAAACAATAATGTGCCATTTTGTGGAAAACGAACACCTCCCATAGGTTAATTAGCAAAAAAAACCCACACCAGATGAGTGTGGAGAAGATGAAGGAATTGAAGAACTACTGAAGACAGTTGTACTTTAATTTACTACTATCTTTCTGGTATAGCTAGCTAGTCATTATCAGAAGTTTCATTTTTGGTGTTGCATTTGGCTCTAAAGTTACTTCTCGCATTATATATATTAGTAAACATTTACTAAATTGTCATGATTTTAGTGGTGCATTATTGTGTTTGACTTGGAAGCTTGTATAATGAATCGAAAAACAACCATTTGAGTGCGTACGAACGAGTGTGTGTGGAACACAAGTGTACGGGACACAAGTGGCAATTTCTGTCGCATTAGACTTAAGTGCATAGTGTATGACAGAAAGTCGACAATCGATTATCGCCCTGCACATTTTTATGCATGTACTACCATATATTAATTACAAGCTAATTAGTATATTATACCTTCTCTTCTTCCTTGACCATACACTGGCTAACCATATTTTGAATGGATCCTACAAGCACTACTGGATATCTTGATTTAAGCGACGAAGAATAAAAAGAAAAACATAATTTCGTCGCTTCAACTAATCTAAGCGACGACTATTGATGTCGTCACTAAAAATACAGGGAGTGACAAATATTAATTAATATTCATCGCTTACAAAAGGACTGAAGCGACCAATATTCATAGTTTGTCGCCTCAGGTTATCCCAGAAGCGACGAAGGGATGACATTCAATCTTCGTTGCTAAAGAAGTATTGAAGTGACGAAGGTAAGTTATGTCGTCGCTCGGGTATAAACAAAGCGACGAACATTGGTCAAAATTCGTCGCTTAGGTTTTTTTTCATCTGCCTTTGTACTTCGTCTTAAATGCAACTTGTATATGTAGGTAAAATTTTAGGTTTACAGATGCTCGGGTTCTGCATCTGTTTTTGGAGGAGAAGAGGGAGAAGTTAGAAGAAAGTGAGATTAGAAGGCTTTTGTTGCCAATTCTTTGATTCTTAAGTAAGGTTAGTACAATTTCCTTCTATTTATCCCTCTTTGAGAGTATATTATGTATTTATTCAAATTAAATGGTTGTTTAATAGAAGTTGGATGATGTTGTGTTGAATTTTTTGTTTTGTTGTTGTTTTAGTCTTAGAATATGAAAACTGTGGTGTTTATTAGCTTAGAACTCCCGTTTGAGAATCAACAACTCATCTAGTTGATGGAGATGAGTTGTTGATCCTCGAATTGTCCCATTTTGGACACTTTAGGTAAACACGAATTTGTTGATCCTTTTGCTATTCATGTGGTTTTAGTTTTAGTTTTGAGATATGGTTTCGACAGTGTCTCCTTACAATGTTCCGCGAGCGCAAATTAGGTTGTTTAGATATGTGTGCACTTGAGGAACTTTAGGGAGATGCTGCCAAAATTTCCCTAAACTAGAGGTGAAACCACATGGGTGCAAGAGGGTTAACAAAAGTCGTGTTCTCCTAAAGGGGATAGGACCCAACCTAGAGGAATAAGGAGAAGAAGTGTTGGGACAGGTTTTGATTGTATCATAAATGTTGTATGCTAACCTTATGCATATTGTCTGTTTATGTTATGACAGGAAACATGGATGATGTTCCCGACAATTCTTTTATGAATCATCATTATACATACCCTGACTACATAACAGGCTTACTTAACCTCATCAATTTTGTGAAGACTCACACTATTGGAACCCAGTATCTCCCTTGCCCATGTGAAATTTGCAAAAATGGTCCTTATTATAAGGATATCGTAGAGATTTATCATCACTGCATACACCGTGGTTTGGATCCGACTTACACAGTTTGGCACCTACATGGGGAAGTTTCTGGTCAACCGACAAGGATCAGTCGACGGAGACAGTGGCTTAAAGACAGAGTCGAGGCTTCCAGTGTTGCATGTCCTTTAGTGATCCCACTTGTGGAGATTATACAAGATGTATTTCCATACTATTCTGGATACCATGGAAATGCACCGCATAATGTTATTGAAGAAAATGCTGAAGTTCACTTCAATGACATGGTAGATGATGATTATGCTAAGTATGAAAGGCTTTTAAGGGAGTCGCAAACCTCATTGTATGAAGGGAGTGAAGAAAGTGTATTGAGTGCCATATTACATGCAATGGAAATTAAAGTTGAAAATGAATGGTCGGATACGAGTGTTGATAAATTATGTGAATGGTTGCATAAGTTTTTTAAAGGGCATAATTTCCCTGTGAGTTATTCGAGAATTAAAAAAATCCTCAAGGATCTTTCCCTTGGATATGAAAAAATTCATGTTTGTAAGTTACTGTTACCTATTCAGGGGAGCTAAAAATAAAACCCGTAGGACTTGTCCAGTATGTGGTGCTGAAAGATATAAGCCAGATAGGGATGACATTCCAAAAAAGGTAATATAGTATTTCCCTCTCACTCCTAGGTTGAAACGCCTATTTATGTTCTCACACACCGCAAATCATATGCGATGGCATAAGAATAGGCGACTAGATGAAAGTACCCTCCGGCACCCATCTGATGGAGAAGCATGGCAACATTTTAACAGGACATTTCCAGGTTTCGATGACATTAAAGGAAGAAATGTGCGGCTTGGATTGGCAAGTGATGGTTTCAGTCCATTTGGAACAATGTCAACCCAGCATAGTACATGGCCCGTGGTTGTGATGCCATTTAATCTACCCCCTAATACGTGTATAAGGAAGGAATATAATATGCTGGCCGTGTTGATTCTTGGCCCTAAATCTCCAGGAAAATACCTTAGTGTACTCATTCGTCCATTGATCGACGAGCTCAAAGACTTGTGGGAAAATGGAGTCTCTACTTTTGACAAAGTGGACAATGATGTATTCACGATGAAGGCAGCGTTGATGTGTACTATAAGTGACTTTCTTGGTTTAGGGATTCTTGTGGGCTCAACGGTGAAATGTTACAAGGCATATCCAATTTGTCTAGATGACCTGACAGCAGAGCATATTTGTGGGACAATTGTTTATGAAGGGCATCGAAAATGGCTCGATGAGACAAACTCGATGCAATCAAGTTTGGCATTTAACGGGAAGCCAGAGTGGGAAAAAAGACCAGCTCATAAAGACGGAGATGAAATTTTGGAGGAAATTAGGTCACACAGTTACGGCACTCTTAGCCATCATCTAGATTTTTTGGTCCCTTACTCAGCACACAACAGACAATGTTGGACCCACGAGATCATATTTTGGTTGCTTCCCTATTGGTCTTCGTTGTTAATAAGGCACTGGTTCGATGTCATGCACATTGAAAAGAACGTGTGTGACGCTATCCTTGGCACCATTCTTGTAATTGAAGGAAAGACCTAGGATAGTCCAAGGGCTCGCGAAGCGTTGGAGAAAGGAAAATCCACAAAAGTCAACATCAATCGGAAGCTGAAAAGAAGATGGGAAAGGTTCTTCATGCACCATTTTTAGTTAAAGAGGAAAATCGTGAAGAAGTATTTGAATGGTTTCGCTATGCTAGGTATCCACTTGGCTATGCGGGAAGTTTGAGAAATAAGGTCAAACTAACTAATAAAATTTTTTATGGATTGAAGATGCATGATTGCCATGTCCTACTTCAACGTCTTCTTCCAGTGGTTATCCGAGGATTTTTGCCAAATAACGTCGTGAAACCATTGATAACATTGTCCAATTGGTTTCAGAAATTATGTGCTAGGGAGTTGAAGAAGGCAGATGTTCAATAGATGGAAGTTGAGATAGTGATGATTCTCTGCAATATGGAGTTGATTTTTCGTCCACATTTTTTCACCTATATGGTTCATCTCATAGTTCACATTCCCGAACAAGTTATGCTTATTGGCCCAGTACATTTGATATGCGTAAAACATGCATCAAATATTAACACAAAGTAGACACTCAACACATATCTCACACATATGCAATTTAAAACTCTTCTTTGTAGATGTAGCATTGGTAAATAGGGTATCGTTCTTAACCGAGGATTGAGGGTGCATGTATGACTATGCTATAATTTTGGGGGGGGGGGAGTTTATAGGTTGGTTTTTATTATCTACGAAAATTAAAGCGCAAAAGATGGCAAATAAACACACTTAGAATTCCTAAGTTCTAACATGCTTCACTCATAGACAAGTAAAAACAATTAGAGAACATAAAAGTCCTATACATGCTTACTAGACCGAAAATAAAATACTAGGCTAATATATGCAAGTGATCGACTCATTCTAGGTACCTTTACTCATTCTTAACCTACAAGTTAAACAATATTAATCGAAATCCTAACTTCTCAATTTTACAAAACACATGCTCATAATTTGTCGTGCTTGGGATCGCCCTATACACATACCATTGATTTAGACTCGGGATCGCCCTATCTCCAAGCCAAAGCATTAAGCATACATTGTATAACAAAAACTAAGAAACTAGAACACTTGAAAAACAGTTGAAAACAAAACAAGTAAAGAAAAACCGAAATACTATAAACTACTTCACTAAACCAATAGTTCATACAAGGAGAGGCTATAAAGTAAAGAGGATTCATGTTACACTTTTTAGTCTTCGGGATCACCCTATGGAGCTAAGGTATAACTGAATCTTCTTTGGTAGAGGAGACACTCGGAATCGCTCTCAATGGAGGTTGTTGTGGTGGCGGATAGTGGTGTAGGCTGCTTCCTTGAAGAGTTTCTTGGCTTTGTGGGGAGGAGATAGTGTTTAGGCAGAGCTTTTGTCTCTAAAATGAGTGATTATTGA
This sequence comes from Geum urbanum, assembly GCA_946800695.1. NCBI lineage: Eukaryota > Viridiplantae > Streptophyta > Magnoliopsida > Rosales > Rosaceae > Geum > Geum urbanum. Next base: position 10,731,804 of record OX327015.1, read on the forward strand.
GAATGAGGCCGAGCTCTTGTATTTATAGGTGAAGGATTGCATCTTTCCTCTCCAAACTAGGGATTCCTAGTGTACCCGGGTAAATCTACCAGCCTGTCTTGAAACGTTTTTTCCGGGTGTTCTAGAGCTCAGAAAATTATGATTTTGGATTCGTTGGAAAGATCAGCTCAAGAGATTGAAGAAGACATATATGATCACTATATGTGGAGTTGAATTTCAGATTCTGTGATCCGTTGAAGATTGATGAGTTGGGAGGCATATCTTCCTCTTCCTACTAGGAGTAGGGAAATCTTGATATTTCCATATCTTGTATTTCTTGAGCTCCAAGTCATTTTGGCTGAACCTACCATATATTGTAGGATATTTTGATCTTCAAATAAGGCACTGTTGAGATATACTTGATACCTTTGATCCTCCATTTATTCGGTAATATCTCCTTGCTTGATTCCGCCCAAAATGCTTGCTGATTTTCTATCCACCATTTGAAATGTCTTCATTTTGCCTTGTGTCATTTTAGTAACTTGAGAAGACCATTTCGGATCCATATTTTTCCACGTCATTCCTAGTTGATTTAGGAAACTTCATTTTTCAGCTTCGCGAAATTTTTTGAGATGTCGAACCATTTGCATTCCTAACCCGAGTAGGAATCCTAGTCAAAGTAGGAAAGACCATTTTTCCTAAACGAATTAGGAAACCTCCAATTGCTGCATTTTAAGCTCCATTTCACCTCTTTTATTGATCTCCCTTTATTCGAAACCTAAAAACAATAAAGTAAGTAAGAACCGAGAATACTTAGGTCAAAACAAAGTTAAATGTAGAAAGAATGACGTTAAGAATCACGTATGAAATGCGTTGATCAAATTTCCTCACACTTAAATTTTGGTAGTCCCTAGCAAAAGCTAAAATAACGCAAATCAAGGGGAGAACATAAACTCCCAACATTGGACATATCTCATGGACTCTGAAAGTACAAACACTTTTAAGCCCTTAACTAAATTTGTCTCAGAAATTTCTTTAAGTATATGGCGATGGAATCACAAGATTTAAGAGTTTAAATGTGACGACCCGGAATAGAATCAGAAGTGTAATCAGCTTAAGCTATGAGGTTATGCGTAATCGCAGATTTCCATTAATTGATTGAATCGCCAGCTTTGATCACGACTAAATTATTGGCCGAGAATTTGAGTTGAGTCTCTTCTCGAGAGTTGTAGTACATATGATTTTGAGTTCGTGGGCGGTTCCGGATCATTATTTGGACGACCGAAGAATATAATATGAATATTTGAAATTTCGGAATACTGTTGAGTTTATCCGTTTGTGTTTGAGCCTATCCGAATCGTGATTGTGATCCATTTTGGACCGTTGATCGACCCGAATCGTAGGTAGAGTGACTATCGACTTGATTTGCGAGTTTCGCGATTTGTCGTGATTTCAACGTAATCTGCTATTACGGCGGCCTTGTTAGCGACTAAATTACCGGACGAGAATTTGATTTCGGATCCTTCATGAAAGTTGTAGAGAATTTAATTTTGAGCTCGTAGGAACTTTCGGAGGATTTTTCCGAGTTACGAGGATTAAGTTACGAATATTTTCGATCGTGGATTATTTAATTGGGTAAGCTTGTGATGGTTTGAACCGTTGACTTTTTATCAGATTTGTCAAAGTGTTTGACTTCGGGTGGTAATTGAAGAACTTGTCGAGTTGAGTTTGTTGCCGCAATAATTATTGAAATCGAAATTACGACGTGAAAGTTACAGGTATTTGAAGTTTGTCGTAAAATTAATTATGAGAGTTTCCTAAAATAGCAAGTATTTAATGAGGGTTGCTGTTTTGGGAAACTCAACATGCATTGATGTGGAGTTGACCGAGTCAACTCGGTGGAGGAGGAGGGGTGCGACGTGCACCACGGCTCGCCGGCGGCGAGCTCCGTCCAACCACCCCAAGGCACGGGGTTGGTCCCAATCAACTCGTCTCGGCGTCCTTGTTCCTTTTCCGGCCACCTCTCACGGCGTGGGTCGCCGGAGGAAGAAGATTTTCCGGTTAAAAGTTTGGGAATTTTGGAGTTTTTGGTTGTTTCTTTTCCGGCCGAATTGAGCTATAAGAAGTATTGGGCTTTGAAGCTTTCATCATCATGAGTCTAACCATATAGGTATGGAGTTCTAATTTGATTTGTACATGGAGAATTCATGGATTGAAAAGTTTGTGTAATTTTAGTTTTGCTTGAAATTGAACTAGTTAGAGTGAGAATTGATCTTTGGTGTAGTTATGGACGTTGTTTGTTGGATGATTTTGAGTGGAATAGGTTTTGGTTCGCCGGAAAATATCACAGTTGGGTGGCGCCGCCGGCGGCGGCGGCGGTCAACGGCGGTCAAGGTTGACTTTTCGGGGTTTTCGACAAGTTGCATGTTGTTTCGCTCTGAATCGTGCCCCGATCGCAGTGGTGAGGTTTGTTTTTCGATTTGAGCATCGGAAATTATAGTGAGGTTTTGTGGTGTGATTATTGGATTTTCGACAATTCGTTGTTATTGGATTATGTGTTTCCGAGAACGGTTGTTTCTCGTGATATGATTCGAGGTACTGCGTTATGATTTTGAGAAATGGATTTTGTGATTATTCAGGGGTTCGTGATCGTTCGTTTGGCAAGAGATTTTCTGCCGGATCACGGGATTAACGCGAATTGCGTTACGCTCATCTGTGAGTGGACAATTTCTTTTCACGGGTTGATTGCGAGTCTTTTATATACGTTTTACGAACTTGAGCATGCAGTATGATCATGATTTTATGAGCATGTGTTATACGATTATGCTTATACCATTATACATTACGTATATACATTTAAATATTGCTTTATGCATCTGCATCGAACTATTTATGATTTGGTTTACACAGAGTACAGTCTTAGTATATGTTGTTGTATCGAGACACTCGCATCCCGTCTGATCCCCGAGGGTGCCTACCAGGGGGGAACTGTTTCTTGTGCCGATGTAGTTCCGGGTGGAAACAGATATCCTGACCTGAGGCCTTTCTAGCTAGAATCACGTGTGGGTCTGGGATCCCGTGATTCGGACTGTACTAGCACGGATGTGTCTACGAGCGACCCCGTGAGATTTTCCATGCATGCTCTGTACGCGTGAGGAGTTAGAGTCTCCCTCGTGTACCATATGATTTTTATGCATTTGACTCACATATGTTTTTATAACATATATTATTTGGCGAAAGACATTATTTTCGTCCACTCACTCTAACAATTTTCATGTCTTTCCCGTGGGTTTTTCGGTTTCTGTGCCCAGTTTGCAGTTCAGATTCTAGTGTCGCATGTCGTGGTCGGAGGCATAGTATTCGAGCGATGTTTCTTTTATGGTAGGTTCTTAGTTTGGCCTACTATTTGTATATCTATACTAGAAGTCGCTCTGAGTATTCTGATGTATATTTTTATACTATTTTTCCCCGGATTTCTGTGAAGTATAGTTATATTTATTACTTTACATTACTGTTGATATATTGAGAAATTCGGATGGGATTGGTGCACACGGTTTGATTTTTGTGGCATAGGATGAAGTGTATTTTCCGGGTACAGGTAATGGTAATTCCACGTTAGTAGCGTTACTCTGCCAAAATTTTGTTGGTTTTGTTGGTTCGTGTTTTCAGAAGGGGTTTGATTCCGGTTTAGGAAACTAAATCGGGGTTGGGTCCTTTCAGCTTGGTATCAGAGCATTAGGTTATAGGTTCTGTAGACTTCTGTAGTCGTGTTTACTAAGGATATTTGAGAATGTACAGCATGTCTGGAGTGGTGACCCGACCGGCCGGCGGATACTCATCAATACTCCGGGTGTTGTATACTTTCAAATATTTAAAGTTCCATGATTACGTTCTACTTGTTGTAAACGATGTTTTATTCATTAGGATGCCTCCTTGACGTGCTTTCCGTGTCGGTACGGTTGTGGATCCTATTGAGGACAATCGACGCGCGACTTGACAGTGTGTTATGGGTTTGGATGATCAATTTGAATTCAGAGATTTGTGTGGCATGGTTTGCCTGGTTGTGCGTGTATGAGTGTCTACATGTTGCCTCAGAGCAGAGAATTGTGGCAGTTGATGTTTTTGCCTGAGTCAGATCATTGCATTTGGTGGGTTGGTACTGTGTGAGTTCTTGTTGCGACTTCGTGGCCTACATTCAGGATATTGTTTATATGGTAATGGTTCAATCAGGCTACCTAACGATGGAAATATGGAGTGTTTACCCACCTGAGGCAGATTTGTATTGTTCACATGTTTGTCCCTGTTTGCACGTGTTATGTGGCTTCAGAGGAAGCAGTGCACGAGGTTCGAGATGAGTTTGAACCTGAGCATCAGAGGGATTTTGACTGATATGCCTAGAGATAACCATGAGGAGCTGGATGTGCTGCACTCAGGGGCGAGGATATTGAGAAGGAAAGGTTTACGCGGTTTCCGACATGTCAATATGAGGAAAGTGGACTTAGTCGAGATATTTTGATGAGATTGAGTTCAGGCACCTCGGGATCAGTGACTTCATCAGGCTGTGGCCTATTCAATTATGTTGGGGGTCATCAGATCAAAGTAGAGGATCCGTTTGGTGATGGTGGAGATCACGGAGTAGCGGACTTGTTCCTGTGGTATAAGTTTGGGTGATCATTGGTGATCCTTTCTCGCAGCAGGTGTCGCTGTGATTTGTGTTTGTGGAGCACTCTCAGTTGCTATTGTGGTGGCCAGGAGGGTCACATTGCGAGGGAGCGCCCTCAGCTAGCTGTTTTAGCGGTTCGGCAGCTCAGAGTTCACGAGGAGGTCATGATGCTATTTCTGGAGTTTGACCAATGTAGCCTTTTTGATGAGTTAATCAGCAAGTCGAAATTGATGTGGGCGGCTAGTTGGGCATGTTGGAGTTCGTGTCACGACCTTGTATGAGGACGGTGTTTCTTTGAGGTTACCGTCGCTTGGCATCCATGGCTATTATACCTGCATCTCCACTTCCGAGGTTTTGGAGAGTGTTGCATCCATCCGGAGGTTGCGAGATCTTTGATGGAGGTTATGGGTTAGCCCCGTATCTGTTATAGTTTGATACTGTTGATTTTGTTATGATGTTGAGTATGGACTTTTGGCGACACATTTGGCTGTGTTCGAGTGTCTCGAGAAGGAGGTTGTGTTTCGACGACCAGGTTTCCCCGAGATACTGTTTCGCGGTGATGGTCGAGCGGATGGTGGAAACGGGTTGTGTTGTTGCTTAGCTTATGTTGTGGATACTTCGGTTGCTGTGCCCGACATTGGCGACATTGAAGTGGTTCCCGAGTTTCCAGGTGTGTTCTGGAGGAGTCACCAGGTATTCCTCCAGTTTGGGAGACCGACTACACCATTGAGCTTTTACTGGGCGCTGAACTCATATCACTGGTATCTTGTCGTTCATTGCCAGCGGAGCTGATGGAGCTTCAGGTTCAACTTCAGGAGTTGCTGGAGGAGATTTCGTATGACCCAGCGTATCATCGTGGTGTACTCTTGCATTGTTTGTGCGGAAGATGGTTGGTTCGACGAGGTGGTGCATTGACTACTGGAAGCTGAATCAGGTTTCAGAAGAGAGCAAGTATCATTCGCTTCGGTTACTAATTTTTTTAGTTACTAATTTTTTTACATATGTTTATCAAACAAGGTGATTTCCAAGACGAACAGGGAGAACAGATTGAAAAACACCAAGGCCCATCATGCAGGTTCACTCAACTATTTGGGTTGGTCGAGTAAGGCGCAGCAACAACAAGAAGTCAACCCTTTGGTGTTTATTCATCAGAAGTTCTATCCGCAGTGCCCTGAAGAAGCGGTAAGTCTTTAGCCTCATTATTTTGTAGTTCACATATGCATGTGTTAATAAAACTATTTTTCTCTATTAATTTATTTTCTTTAATAATACATTATTCATATTCGCTTTTCAATTAGGCGAGACTGGAGGATGCGATCATAGAAGTCACCATGAATATAGCTCGAAACAACCATCCTGACTGCTCAGAGGAAGAAGTGACCCAGTATGCCTCTCAGATCGATCCGCTTAATCGCCCTATAGCGGCTTAGATCATGGCAAAAGCGTGCGGCACTGGAAAGAATACCTACTACTGCAGGGGAATGGGCTCAGCGGGCGAAGGAGTATTGAAGAACACTTCGGAATACTCTAGCGGGTCAAGAACTTCTTCTAGGAACTCTAACCTAGCAGCGGAGCTTCAGAGGACGCAGAGGCAGTTAGAGGAGCAAAGGAGGTAGATGGAGGAGATGCGGCAATTGGCCGAGCAGCAGGCAGTCAGAGATGTCGAGTACCGGGTGATGGTCGACCAACACCGACTTATGGTCCAGCAGCAGACACAAATGTTCACATGGATGCAGACGATGTACGCGTGCCAGACTACCGGACAACCGCTCCCCACACCTCCCCCCGTCCCTGTGTTCCACAATGATCCACCACCGCAGCAGTCACCGCCACAGCAAGACCAGGGTAGCCACCGGAGTTTAAATGATTACATGGATTTCTTCGACCCTGACGTGGGAGTTCCTCGACCCTGACGTGTAGTTGTAGTTTACTTTCGTATTGTTGCTATTTGTACTGTACGTTGGACAATTATGTGTGTACTGTTGAACTTGTATTTGTACGGTTTCTGTTTTTCAGTGCAGGTTCTGGAATTGGGCCCAATCCAGAACCGACTTTTTTTTGACAAATTTCTCCGGGTATTGCCGGCGACTTGGACTAAAGTCGCCGGCAATACCCCTCTATTTCCGGCCACGGTGGCACAAATTTCCGGCGACTCAAGTCGCCAGCAATACTCAAGGAATCACCGGCGACTTGAGTCGCCGGTGATACCCTTAAGCATTGCCGGCGACTTGAAAAATAAGTCGCGGTAATACTTTCACTGGCGCCAAATTTCCGGCGAAAGAAAAAGAAAGGCTGGCGACTTTAGGTCGCCGGCAATGCCCTATAATGTGGTAGTGTTAGTAGCGTTACTCTGCCAAAATTTTGATGGTTTTGTTGGTTCATGTTTTCAGAAGGGGTTTGATTCCGGTTTAGGAAACTAAATCGGGGTTGGGTCCTTTCATTAAAACTCATTGATTTCGAGAGATAATAGAGATATAATCATGTCATGAACAAGTAAGACTTGGAAGAAAAACAATGGTGAAGTTAAGCTATGCATGTTTCGAACAAGTTCAAATCAATCTTACAAGGATGCACTCATCATCTTTTTCACTCATGAAAAGCAGGGTTCACTTAAGATATATATGAATTCAATTGAAAACCTCATGAATACAATGAATTACTTGCAAAAATGAACCTAAACCATATGCTTACTCATGCAATTTACTCAACCAATCGAAGGCTACTCATCTTAAGGATCATAAAGGACTTTAGAAAGGTTATAATGGGGCTAAGGCTAAGGCATTCAAAAATTTGGATATGTGGTGGTCAAAAACGTTCCAAGGACTTAGTCTACCACTTAACACTTCTCAAATTCGTGCCTCATCTTCTCCAAAACGTCACCATGGTCAAATTGCCATTTCGGGGGCCGAATTTCATCATTTTGGGCCAAGACTTCATTCTAAATTTTCCCTTGAGCTTTACGTACAGGACAAAGGCCATATTTCTTCATTTTGGGCCTTCAATTCGTGGTACACTCCAAATCCGCAAATATGGGGGACATCAATCCAAACTTTAACATCTAAAACACCTTGCTGGAGAGCTTTTGAATTTTTTCTTTTTTCTTTTCTATTCTCTGCAATTTACATACTTTTTCAAGCTATTTGAATAAGTCTATCCCCATACATACATCTTAGAAATTAAGGAACATCACCCAAAAAATGCCATCTTCTCCTCTTGTCGACATTACTTCACACTAAGTCTGCAGAACATAGGGTAAAGAAGTCTTACACTAGGCTAAGTGTTTAGATATTAAAGGTGATGAAAGAAAGACTTAATGTGGGCTCAAATGGGTTATCTATGGGTGTCGCATCTCGTTTGCACACAAAGGACACATGGCTGTTTGGTTTAGTGGTGGAAAACCTAGGTGCCTTTAATCATATCCAAAATCAGAGCATTTATCAACTTAAAAGCTTTGCAAATCTACATGAGTAAGTTCTAGTATTCTCTAGTTCATTGAAATCTATGACAAGCAATTAAATGAGGCATATAAATGTTTTTGTGACATATTGAAAGGACCCAATGAAAGGACCCAACCCCGATTTAGTTGCCTAAATCAGAATCGAACCCCTTTTGAAAACGTGAACCAACAAAAACCAATCAAAATTTCGGCAGAGTAACGCTACTAACGCGGATTTGCATTAACCTGCACCCGAAAAATAACACTTCATCTTATGCCACAAAAGCCAAACCGTGGGCACCAATCCCATCTGGATTTCTCAATATCATATCATAATCAATAAACAGTAAACATACTGTAATATATAATATATCCGAGAAAATCCGTATAAAACATGTATCAGAATGTATCAGAGCGACCTCTAGTGTAAATATATACAATATACACATCAGTAGGCGAAACAAGAACCTACTGGAAAAAACAGGTAGCTCGGATCACTAGCCTCCAACCGCGACGTGAAACACTAGAACTTGGACTGCAAACTGGGCACGGAAACCGAAAAGCCCAAGGGAAAGACATGAAAACTGTTAGAGTGAGTGGACGAAAAATAATTGTCTTTCGCCGAATAATATATATGTTATAAAAATATATGCGAGTCCGGATGCATAAATAATCAAATGGTACACGAGGGAGACTCTAACTCCTCACGCGTACAGAGCATGCATAAAAATCCCACGGGGTCGCTCGTGAACATATCCGTGCTAGTACAGTCCGAATCACGAGATCCCAGACCCACACGTGATTCTAGTCAGAAAGACCTCACGTCAGAGGTCTGCTGAAAGGACCCAACACCGATTTAGCTTCCTAAATCGGAATCAAACCCCTTCGAAAACACGAACCAACAAAAACTTTTCGAAATTTGGGCAGAGTTTCGTTACTAGCGTGGAATTACCATTACTTGCACGCGGAAAATACACTTCATCCTATGCCATAAAAAGCAAACCGTGGGCACCAATCCCATCCGGATTTCTCAATATATCAACAGTAAAGTAAAACAATAAATATATATATACTTTACTGAAATCCGGTATAAAATCGTATAATATATACCACAGAAAGCTCAGAGCGACATCTAATACATAATCATATATGCATACCACAGTAGGCAGAACAATAAACCTACTGGATGAAACAAAGTAGCTCGAGCACTATGCCTCCGACTACGACGTGCGACACCAGAGCCTGAACTGTAAACTGGGCACGGAAACCGAAAAGCCCAGGGGAAAGACAATAAACACGTTAGAGTGAGTGGACGAAAATAAATGTCTTTCACCAAATAATATATGTTATAAAACATATGCGAGTCGAAATATAATAAATCAAACCAAATAGTATACGAGGAGACGCTGACTCCAACTCATAAACAGAGCATGCAAGTAAAATCTCACAGTCAGAACCACGGGGTCCCTAGCCCACACGTGATCCTAGCTGGTAACATCCTCGGGGATCAGCCGGGATGCAGTGTATCGATACCACCTCATAAACTACGACCGTACTCTGTGAAAACCAAATCATAAACAGTTCGGTGCAAATGCATGAAACAATATATCAATGTATGTATACTCGTATACGCATATCCGTATATGTATAATCGTAAAACATATGCTCGTAAAACCATAATCAATCTGCATGCTCAAGTTCGTAAATCATATATATAAAAGACTCGCAATCATTTCCGTGAAAAGAAATTGTCCACTCACAGTCTGGCGTAACGCGTATCGCGTTAACCCGTGATCCGGCGGAAAGTCCCTCGCCAAAACAACGATCACGAACCCCTGAATATTCACAAAGTCCATTATTCAAAGTCATAATCCGACAATACAAGACAAATCACGAGAAACCACCGTCCTCGAAAACACGAAATCCGAATACGACGAATCGTCGAAAATCCATATATAACACCTCAATACCTCGCTTAACTTTTGGACGCTCAATTCAAAAAACGAACCTCTCCACTGCGATCGGGGCGCGATTTCGAGTGAAATGACATGCAATTCGTAGAAAACTACTCCGGGCGAAAAATCGCCGGCGCCGCTGCCTCCGGCCACCGGAAAATCCAATCTGCCCAGAAAAATACATGGCATACATGGTTTTGAAGATCTCGACGATTCCAACAACTTTCCAGTTATAAGTTAAGGCCAATTTTGACCGGAAAACCTCCAAAAATCAACTCAAAGTTCCAAACCCTTACCGGAATTTCAATTCAACGGATCTCTCTCCTCCGGCCACGGCAACCCTCAAGACCACTTGGAAAAGCTTCCTTAGCTCAAGGCTAACAAAACCCCTCAAAGTAGAGCCACCAACTCGGCCTCCACGCCGTCACCCGAATCGAACAAAACTCGCCGAAAAATCCATAACTTTGTCGATTCGATTCTCTCTCCTCCGACCACCCCACGGGACGAACCACCTACCAATCCAATGAGGAGCTCAAGCCCAACAAATCTCGTGAAGAAGTCGTGCCCAAATATGGCCGAAATCGGCCTCAATTTCGGCGAACCATTTCGGCCTCCAAACGGGTTATTCTTGACCCGTGGGTCAACGTGGGTCAACCCAGCTTTCCCAATATGGCAGGTTTCCCAAACAGGAAACCTCTATTTATAGGCCTTTCCCGATTAGGAAACTTCATGTTTATCCATTCCGACGAACTTTAAACCCTCGTAACTCTCTCGTCGTAACTCCGATTCCGATAATTCTCGTGGCCACAAACTCGCCTCGACATGATCTTCAATTATCATCCGAATTCAAACACATCGGCCAAACGGATAAAAAGTCAACCCTTCAACCAAACACATATTTAATTGACTAAACAAACAACAAACGGAAATATTCGCAACTAAATCTTCGTAAATCAAAATCATGCTCCGGAAGTTCCCACGAGCTCAAAATTAAATTCTCAACAACTTCAGTGAAGAAGCCGAAACCAAATTCTCGTCCGGTAATTTAGTCGCTAACAAATCTGCCATTTAAATCCGTTTCCGTCGAAACTTCAAATATTCATAATTAATTCCTCGGTCGTCCAAATAACGATCCAGAACTGCCCACGAACTCGAAATCACATGTACTACGACTTTCGAGAAGAGACTCAGCTCAAATTCTTGGCCAATAATTAAGTAGTTAAGAACTCTGGCGATTCCAATAACTGTCGAAAATCCGCGACTAGCTGTAACTCACGAATCAAGCTGATTATACTTCTGATTCTGGTCCGGGTCGTCACATCTGCCTCCCCTCGGTAAAGGCCTCGGGGATCAGCCTGGATGCGAGTGTATCGATACAACAACATATATTGAGACTGTACTCTGTGTAAACCAAATCGTAAATAGTTCGATGCAAATGCATGAAACAATATATAAATGCATATACGTAATGTATAATGGTATAAGCATAATCAAACACATGCTCATGTAAAACATAATCTCGTATGCATGCTCAAGTTTGTAAAACATGTATAAAGATTCGCAATCAATCCGTGAAAAGAAATTATCCACTCACAGGTGAGCAAAACGCGCACTCGCGCTAATCTCGTGGCCCGGCGGAAGATCCCTTACCCGAAGCACGATCTCGGTCTCGATCCCCTGAATAATCATAAAACATAACTGATCAAAATCATAGCCCACAACTCTGTACTTAACCATGGAAACCAACCATTCCCGGAAACATATTAAACTGTAAAAACAATCGACTGAATTTCCGAAATCTCCACTCGAAACCTTCGACTAAAAATCCGATACTCAAATCAATACGAAAACCTCAAGGCGATAATCAGGGTGCGATTACGAGAAAAATGACATTAAAATCATCGAAAACTGAAAAGTCAACCCTCTCGTCGGAGCGCCGCCGTTGACCGCAGCCGACGGCGGCGGCGCACCGTCAACGAAGAGTTTCTCCGGCGAGGAAGCTCCAGATTTCAATATTACCCCAAGCCCAACCACTTCTTCAACTAGGACAACACCCAATTCCAAGTAAAACCTCTCCAAAAATAGCTCGAAACAGATCGGATCTAAACTCCGGCAACCCACTTCGGGTTCTACCAAAACCTCATCCTTAACCAAATTAAACTACATGGGAAGCCTCACTAGGGCAAGGGGAGTCGAAACCCCCAGTCCCCCGCCACCACAGCTCGCCGGAGGACCACCCCCCGTCACCGGCGAACTCCGGTAACCTAACCCATTTCGAACCCACTCAAATCTCCATCAATTTACCCGATTTCAATTGCAAAACAACTTATAAACTCAAGAGGAAGAGAATTATACCCTTCACGTGGCCGGAGGTGGCCGGAAAATCCAAGTCGGCCGGCGAAAACCAAACGGGAAAGTCTCCCTCCTCGGTCAACGGTCAAACATCCAAAAATGGAAAGTCAACATCTGGTCAAACCTCAAACAGTGTTTTCGACAATTTTACGACTATTTTCGATATTTATACTCACATCTCGGGACGATTAACGATTCAAAATGGATAACCACAACAATTCGGATAAATACGAAATGAACGGATAAACTCGTCGAAAACCGAAATTTCAAATAATCATATTATATTCCTCGTTTATTGGAAAATTCATCCGAAACCGCCCACGAGCTCGAAATTATGTACTCTACAACTTCCGTGAAGAAACTCAATTCAAATTCACGGCCGATAATTAAGTCGTGAACTAAATCGGCAAACCACACAATTAAAGATTAATCGCGATTACACACTAACTCGTGGATTATGCTGTTTACTCAACTGATTCTGGTTCGGGTCGTCACAAATCTACCCCCCTTAAAAAAATTTCGACCTCAAAATTTACGTACCTGTCAAGTGAACGGATAGGGATACTGCTCCCGCATACGCTGCTCAGTCTCCCAGGTGGCCTCCTCAACTGAATGGTTCTGCCACAAGACCTTCACTAGGGGGATCACACGGTGCCTCAACTCCTGCTCAAGACGATCGAGAATCTGCACAGGCTCCTTCACGTACGTCAAATCCTCTCGGATCGGTAACTGCTGTGGGGCTAACACATGCGAAGGATCTAAGATGTACTTCCGCAACATCGAAACATGGAAGACATCATGAACACGAGCCATTTCAGCTGGCAACTCAAGTCTGTAAGCAACAACTCCAATCCTCTCTGTGATCTAATACAGACCAATGTATCGCGGTCGAAGCTTGCCACGCTTCCTGAAACGCACAACTCCCCTCCATGGAGATAGTTTCAGGAATACCCAATCACCTACATCAAACTCGAGGCTCTTCCTCCTCACGTCCGCATAACTCTTCTGACGATCCTGGGCGATCTTCAATCTATCCCGGAAAATTTGGACATCATCCATAGTGCTCTTCACTAGATCAGGGCCAATAAGCCATTGCTCGCCCACCTCACTCCAACACAACGGAGTGTGACACTGCTTCCCGTACAGGGCCTCGTACGGTGCCATCTCAATACTAGCCTGATAGCTGTTGTTGTAAGCGAACTCTATCAAATGTAGCTGCTGGTCCCAATTCCTGCGGAACTGTAACACACAAGACCGCAACATATCCTCGAGTGTCTGGATAGTTCGCTCAGATTGCCCATCAGTCTGAGGGTCAAAAGCTGTACTGAATCGCAACCTCGTGCCCAAGGTTCGCTGCAACGCCTGCCAAAACTCAGAGGTGAACTGACTGTCTCGGTCAGAAACAATAGACACAGGCACACCGTGCAGGCGAACAATTTCTGATAAGTACATCTTGGCCAATCTGCCCACTGATATCTTCCCAGGAAGTGCGAAAAAATGAGCGGATTTCGTCAGTTGATCCACAATAACCCAAATACCAGTGTTCCCTGCCGAAGTATGCGACAACTGATAGACGAAGTCTATGGTAATATGCTCCCACTTCCAAACCGGAATCTCCAGTGGCTGTAACTTCCCTGCAGGTTTCTGCCTCTCCGCTTTAACCTGCTGACAGATCAAACATCGACTCACATACGCGGCAATCTCCCGCTTCATATTGCGCCACCAGTAATACGCTCGAAGTGTACGAAACATCTTCGTACCTTCGGGATGCATCGCATACGCTGAACTGTGGGCCTCATCTAGAATCTCCTTCTTCAGGCTCTCGTCTTTGGGCACACATAACCTGCCTCTGAACAACAACGTACCGTCGTCGCTTAATCGAAACTCTGTAGGCACACTATTCCATATCATGGTCTTCTTGCCCAACAAGTAGGAATCTGAATCCTGAGCTTCTCGTACCTGATCAATCAATACGGGTCGAACCTGAAAACTGGCCAACAAAGTTCCCTCATCATCCCACTCGAACTCGGCACCCGTAGCCCGAAGCTCGGCTAACATCGACACTCTGGCCACACACACATGAAATAACGAAGCTCTAGATTTCTGGCTAAGTGCATCAGCTACAACATTGGCCTTCCCTGGATGGTATTCGAACGTGCAATCGTAGTCGTTGATCAACTCCATCCACCGGCGTTGCCTCATGTTCAAATCCGGCTGCGTCTGCAAGTAAGTGAGACTTTTGTGGTCGGTGTAGATCTTACACTGAGCTCCATACAGGTAATGTCTCCAACTCTTCAACGCTGACACAATAGTGGCTAACTCCAAATCATGCGTCGGATAGTTGACCTCATGTACAGCTGCCTGGAACCGTATGCCACAACTTCGACGCATCACTGTACACTACAAACTCACCACTGTCGTCTGGCAATGTCAGAACTGGTGCAGTAGTCAACCTCTCCTTCAGGAGTAAATAACTCTCCTCACATGTATCAGACCACTCAAACTTGACGCCCTTCTTCATCAATCGGGTCAGTGGTGTAGCAATTCGAGACAAATCCTGTACAAACCGTCGGTCATAGCCTGCTAAACCCAAGAAACTCCGAATCTCCGGCACAGTGGTATGTCTACTCCAGTTCAGCACAGCCTCGATCTTGTCAGGATCAACGCTAACTCCCTCAGCCGATATCACGTGGCCCAGAAACTTCACATTATCCAGCCAAAACTCGCACTTGCTGAACTTCGCAAACAACTGATGGTCCCGCAAAGTCCGCAACACCGCTCGCAAATGCTTCTTATGCTGGCCCACACTCCTGGAATAGATCAAGATATCGTCGATAAACACAATTACGAACTTGTCCAGAAACCGTCTAAACACCCGATTCATCAAGTCCATGAAAGCTGCGGGGGCGTTGGTCAACCCAAACGGCATAACCAAAAACTCATAATACCCATACCGCGACCTGAAAGCTGTCTTGGCTACATCAGAGTCTCGAATCCTCAACTGGTGATATCCAGATCGAAGGTCAATCTTCGAAAAGACAGATGCTCTCTTGAGCTGATCGAACAAATCATCAATCCGCGGCAACGGATACTTGTTCTTCACTGTAACCTGATTCAGCTTCTGGTAGTCGATGCACAAACGCATAGATCTATCCTTTTTCCGCACAAACAACACCGGGGGACTCCATAGCGATACACTGGGTCGAATGAAACCCTTCTTTAGCAACTCCTGGAGCTGAATCTGCAACTCTTTCAACTCCGCTGGCGCCATACGATACGGGGTCTGTGAAATCGGTCCTATACCCGGCAACAGCTCAACAGTTAAGTCAATCTCCTGCACAGGAGGTATACTAGGCAACTCCGCTGGAAACACATCCGGAAACTCAGAAACAACCTCAATACTACCAAGGTCTGGCACTGCAGCCGTAGTGTCAACCACATGAGCTAAGTAAGCATCACAACCCTTCTTTATCAACCGATCTGCCCTCATCGCGGAAATCAAACACGGTAGTGAAGTGTTCTTCTCGCTGCGAAACAGTATCTTGGGTAAACCTGGTCGTCGAAACGCGACCTCCTTCTTGTGACAGTCAAACATGGCCCAGTGCGTCTCCAAGAAGTCCATACCTAAGATCAGATCAAAATCAACAATATCAAGTAACAACAAATATGCGGCTAAACCATGGTCTTCAATGAAAATCTCACAGTCTCTGTACACCCAACCAATACTCACAATCTCCCCTGACGGATATAACACTCTCCACAACCCCGGAAGTGGAGATGCAGGTACCGTAGCTAATGATGATAGTCTATATGACATGAATGAATGTGTGGCACCTGGATCTAACAATGTAAGTACTGGAATACCAAAGACATGTAACGTACCGATAACGACCTCCGGTGAAGCTCTGCCCTCACGTAGAGTCATGGCATGAACCCTCGCCTGCCCGACTGGTCGTCCACGCTGAGGCTGTCCCTGCTGCCTACCCTGGCCCGCAAACTGTGCTGGTCGAGCTCCTGAAGTGGCACCTCGCTCAGCTCCAGAACTCTGGGCCGTCTGTCTGTCAGCACCAAACAACTGAGGACACTCCCCCGAATAGTAACCCACCTGGCCACAACGATAACAAGTGACAGGGCCCCGCTGACATGGACCAAGGTGATGTCTGTTGTAGAAGCTGCACATTGGATACTCTCTCGGTATAGAAAATGTGCCACCAGTACGCCGAGGATAACTGGAACCGCTGGAACCCCCACTAGCCTACGGTCGCTGCGGTCGATCTCTCCTCCATCTCGGTCTCTGTCTCGATGCACCAGCTGCTGGTCTAAATGGTCCACTACCCGAGGATGAAGCCGAACCGGAAGTATCAAAACTCTGCCTCTTTCAAGGCCCCTGACTCGGTCCACCCTCCTCAAACCGTCTAGGCTGGTACCTCTGCTGCCTCTCCTGCTCGATATCCTCACCTCGAAGTGCTGCACTGACAAACTCATCAAAGTTATTCCGAGGCATCGTAGTCAGAGTCCCCTTGATGTTCAGATTCAAACCCAGCTCAAACCTGCGACACTTGGCTTCCTCAGTAGCCACCATATCACGCGCAAAACGAGATAAGCGGGTAAACCTGTCCTGGTACTCAAGCACAGACATACTGCCCTGTCTCATGTTCGTAAACTCCTCATACTTGCGCTACTGGGTAGCCTGATTGAAGTATCTCCGCATAAACAAATCTTGGAACAAAGTCCACGGAGTATCAACTGGAACTCTGTCGGTGCTAACCCACCAAAAGTATGCATCAGCCTCAAGTAATCCGACTGCTGCCACTGTCATCTGCTTAGGGTAAATCGCAGACGCTCACAAACACGTTCAACCTGAACCACCCATGCCTCACATATCTTTGGATCAGTTGAACCCGAAAACACAGTCGCACCAGCAGTACGAGCTTTGACCACATGGTCAAAACGCTCTTCCAAACGCAGCACTCGCATCAGCAAGTCATGCGTCTGGCGATCCTCATCAAGATCCGCTTCCCGATCAACACGAGGACCACATCGAGGAGGCATCCTACTGATACAAGACAAGCATTAGGTATAAGCAGAAAGAACGTAATCATGAGACCGCATATATTTGAGAACACACAACACCCGAAGTATTGATGAGTACCGCTGGCCAGTCGGGTCATCACTCCAGTCATGCTGTACAAACTAAAATACCCTAAGCGTCACAACAACAAGAGTCTACAGAATCTGACAACCTAATGCTCTGATACCAAGTTGAAAGGACCCAACCCCGATTTAGTTTCCTAAATCAGAATCGAACCCCTTCTGAAAACGTGAACCAACAAAAACCAATCAAAATTTCGGCAGAGTAATGCTACTAACGCGGATTTGCATTAACCTGCACCCGAAAAATAACACTTCATCCTATGCCACAAAAGCCAAACCGTGGGCACCAATCCCATCCGGATTTCTCAATATCATATCATAATCAATAAACAGTAAACATACTGTAATATATAATATATCCAATAAATCCGTATAAAACATGTATCAGAATGTATCAGAGCGACCTCTAGTGTAAATATATACAATATTTACATCAGTAGGCGAAACAAGAACCTACTAGAAAACACAGGTAGCTCAGATCACTAGCCTCCAACCGCGATGTGAAACACCAGAACCTGGACTGCAAACTGGGCACGGAAATCGAAAAGCCCAGGGGAAAGACATGAAAACTGTTAGAGTGAGTGGACGAAAAATAATTGTCTTTCGCCGAATAATATATATGTTATAAAAACATATGCGAGTCCGGATGCATAAATAATCAAATGGTATACGAGGGAGATTCTAACTCCTCACGCATACAGAGCATGCATAAAAATCCCACGGGGTCGTTCGTGGACACATCCGTGCTTGTACAGTCCGAATCACGGGATCTCAGACCCACACGTGATTCTAGCTAGAAAGGCCTCAGGTCAGAGGTCTGCCTCCCCCCGGTAAAGGCCTTGGGTCAGGAGTCACAGCCTCCCCTGGTACACATCCTCGGGGATCAGCCGGGATGCGAGTGTATCGATACAACAACATATACTGAGACTGTAATCTGTGTAAACCAAATCGTAAATAGTTCGATGCAAATGCATGAAACAATATATAAATGCATATACGTAATGTATAATGGTATAAGGATAATCTAACACATGCTCATGTAAAACATAATCTCGTATGCATGCTCAAGTTCGTAAAACGTGTATAAAGACTCGCAATCAATCCGTGAAAAGAAATTGTCCACTCACAGGTGAGCAAAACGTGCACTCGCGCTAATCTCGTGGCCCGGCGGAAGATCCCTTGCCCGAAGCACGATCTCGATCTCGATCCCCTGAATAATCATAAAACATAACTGATCAAAATCATAGCCCACAACTCTGTACTTAACCACGGAAACCAACCGTTCCCGGAAACATATTAAACTGTAAAAACAATCGACTGAATTTCCGTAATCTCCACTCGAAACCTTCGACTGAAAATCCGATACCCAAATCAATACGAAAACCTCAAGGTGATAATCAGGGCGCGATTACGAGAAAAATGACATTAAAATCATCGAAAACTGAAAAGTCAACCCTCTTGCCGGAGCTCCGCCGTTGACCGCCGCCGGCGGCGGCGGCGCGCCGTCAACGGAGAGTTTCTCCGGCGAGGAAGCTCCAAATTTTAATATTACCTGAAGCCCAACCACTTCTTCAACTAGGATAACACCCAATTCCAAGTAAAACCTCTCCAAAAATAGCTCGAAACAGATCGGATCCAAACTCCGGCAACCCACTTCGGGTTCTACCAAAACCTCATCCTTAACCAAATTAAACTACATGGGAAGCTTCACTAGGGCAAGGGGAGTCGAAACCCCCACTCCCCCGCCACCACAGCTCGCCGGAGGACCACCCCCCATCACCGGCGAACTCCGACAACCTAACCCGTTTCGAACCCACTCAAATCTCCATAAATTTACACGATTTCAATTGCAAAACAACTTAGAAACTCAAGAGGAAGAGAATTATACCCTTCACGTGGCCGGAGGTGGCCGGAAAATCCAAGTCGGCCGGCGAAAACCAAACGGGAAAGTCTCCCTCCTCGGTCAACGGTCAAACATCCAAAAATGGAAAGTCAACGTCTGGTCAAACCTCAAACAGTGTTTTCGACAATTTTACGACTATTTCCGATATTTATACTCACGTCTCGGGATGATCAACGGTTCAAAACGGATAACCATAACAATTCAGATAAATACGAAACGAACGGATAAACTCGTCGAAATCTGAAACTTCAAATAATCATATTATATTCCTCGGTTATCGAAAAATTCATCCGGAACTGCCCACGAGATCGAAATTACGTACTCTACAACTTCCGTGAAGAAACTCAATTCAAGTTCTCGGCCGATAATTAAGTCGTGAACTAAATCGACAAACCACATAATTAACGATTAATCGTGATTACGCACTAACTCGTGGATTATGCTGTTTACTCAACTAATTCTGGTTTGGGTCGTCACACCCAACCCCGATTTAGTTTCCTAAACCGGAATCAAACCCTTTCTGAAAACATGAACTTCCAAAAACCATAGAAATTTCGGCAGAGTTTCACTATATTGCAAAGTTACAATTAACCTGCACCCGAAAACACACTTCATCCTATGAAAAACACACTTCATCCTATGCCACAAAAGCCAAACCGTGGGCACCAATCCCATCCGGATTTCTCAAATACATATCATAATATAAAGTAATAAACAAAACTGTACTTTACTAAAATCCGAGAAAATCATATGAAAATATAAACATCTGAAAGGACCCAACCCCGATTTAGTTTCCTAAACTGTAATTGAACCTCTTCTGAAAACACGAACTTGCAAAAACCATAAAAATTTCGGCAGAGTTTTGCTATAACGTGGAATTGCCATTAACCTGCACCCGAAAACACACTTCATCCTATGCCACAAAAGCCATGTCTGAAACCGCATATGCCTTTCCTTCTCACTGTCCTCGCTTCTGAGTGCAGCACATCAAACTCCTCATGGTTGTCTTGAGGCATAACAGTCAAAATCCCTTTGATGCTCAGGTTCAAACTCATCTCGAACCTCCTGCGTTGCTTCTTCTGAAGCCACATAACACGTGCAAACTGGGACAAACATGTGAACAATACATTCCTGCCTCAGGTTGGTAAACACTCCATATTTCCGTTGTTGGGAACCCTGATTGAACCAGTACCGTATAAACAATACCCTGAATGTAGTTCATGGAGTCGCAATAAGAACTCACACAATACCAACCCACCAAATGCAATGATCTGAGTCAAGCAAACCATCAACTACCACAATCCTCTGTTCAAAAGCAACATGTAGACACTTATACACGCACAACCGGGCAAACCATACCACACATATCTTTGAACCCAGAATGCTTAACCAAACCCACAACTCATTATCAAGTTGCGCGTCGACTGATCCTCAACAGGATCCACAATCTTACTGACACGGAAAGCACGTCAAGGAGGCATCCTAATGAAGAAGACATTATTCACAACAAACATGACGTAATCATGGAACTTCAAACATTTGAAAGCATACAACACCTAGAGCATTGATGAGTATCCGCCGGCCGGTCGGGTAATCACTCCAGACATGCTGTACATTCTCAAATATCCTTAGTAAACACGACTACAGAAGTCTACAAAACCTAAAACCTAATGCTCTGATACCAAGCTAAAAGGACCCAACCCCGATTTAGTTTCCTAATCCGGAATCAAACCCCTTCTGAAAACACGAACTTCCAAAAATCATAAAATTTCGGCAGAGTTTCACTATATCGCGAAGTTACCATTAACCTGCACCCAAGAACACACTTCATCCTATGCCACAAACCGGGGGCACCAATCCCATCCGGATTTCTCAAATACATATCATAATGTAAAGTAATAAACAAAACTGTAATTTACTGAAATCCGGGAAAATCATATGAAAATATAAACATCAGAGAATTCAGAGTGACCTCTAGTATATATACATAAATACATAACAGTAGGCCAAACAAAAAACCTACTGTAAAGGAAAAGTAGCT
Organism: Geum urbanum; assembly: GCA_946800695.1. Taxonomy (NCBI): domain Eukaryota; kingdom Viridiplantae; phylum Streptophyta; class Magnoliopsida; order Rosales; family Rosaceae; genus Geum; species Geum urbanum. The sequence goes on from OX327015.1 coordinate 10,753,287, forward strand.
CGAATACTAAGCCTCCGACTGCGACGTGCGACACCAAAATCCGAACTGCAAACTGGGCATGAAAACCGAAAAGCTCAGGGGAAAGACAAATAAAATCGTTAGAGTGAGTGGACAAAAATAATAATATGCCTTTCACCATTTATATAACATAAAAACAATACGAGTTCTTAAAATAAATGGAGGTGTCAGGCGAATCTCTCAACCCCGACGGTGATAGACTAGGCAAATCTCTCAAGGCTAGTGGGCACATCAGGGGAATCTCTCAACCCTGGAACTGGACTACCGGTGATCAGCCGAGTAGTCAATGCATCGATGCTAAGTAAATGCCATCACCATTAAAACATAAAACAATACCTCCAAAAATAATAAATAATCTCAATATTGTATCGGAAATAAATACTGAAACCAAGAACTCGCTACGACAGTGTAAATAAATGTCCACTCACAGATAAGTACAGCGCAAAACGTGTTAATCCTGTGATCCGGCGGAAAATACCTCGCCAAACAAACGATCACGATCTCCACTGCGATCAGTGCGCGATTCCGAGCAAAATGACACAAAACTTGTCGAAAATCACCTCGGCAAACAAACCGAACCGCCGCCGCTGCCACCGCCGCCGAAAAATTCTTTCGGCCCAGAAAATTTCAACCTTGAAGTCGAAAACCATCGTCGGAATTCATTAACTCCGATCGGCCTCCTCCGGCCACGGAAAGGTGCAAGACCACTTCTAAAAGCTTCCTCTCTCGAATGGCTACAAAACCCCCCAACAAGTTGACCTCCATCTTGGCCGCCATCGCTGCCTCTGTCGCCGGCGATTTCGTCTGAAAACTCACCCAAAATTCTCGAACTTTGACAAGCCATAACTTCTTTATCCGGCAACCAAATTGAGTGAATCACCTATCAAAAGAAAGAGGAGCTCAAGCCCAACAACTTTCATGAAGGAACCTCGGCCAAAAGACGCCGGAATAAGGCACATCGAAGCCAAACAAAACTCGGCCTGGAATGGGTCAGTTTTGACCCACGGGTCAACATGGTCAATGGGCCAGATTTCCAAAATCAGAAAGTTTCATAATTCGTCACGTATTCGCCCATATTTATACCGTACACGTATCGAAACCAAATGGATAAATACGACTAAATCTAACAGCCGAAAATATTCATAACTTATTCCTTGTAACTCGAAATAATCCTCCGGAAGTTCCCACAAGCTCGAAGTTAAATTCTCTACAACTTTTGTGAAGGAACTCGAATCAAATTTTTCCCCGATAATTTAGTCATTAACAAGCCCGCCATATTAACCAATTATGACAAAATCGTGACTAATCGCGAAACTCGCAAATCAAGTCGATAAACTCACCATTTCCGGTTCGGGTTGTCACACATATGCATGAAATTCACTCAACAAAGGATGTAATGTAGGCTCAAAATGAAAGGACCCAACCCCGATTTAGTTTCCTAAACCAGAATCAAACCCCCTTCTGAAACATGAACCAACAAAAATCATCAAAATTTCGGCAGAGTAACGCTACTAACGCGGAATTGCCATAACCTGCACCCGAAAAATACACTTCATCCTATGCCACAAAAACCAAACCGTGGGCACCAATCCCATCCGGATTTCTCAATATCATAACAGTAATGTAAAGTAATCAATAAAATTATACTTTACAGAAATCGGGGAAAATCGTATAAAAGTATACATCAGAATGCTCAAAGCGACATCTAGTATATAATTATATAAATATTTCACTGCAGGCAGAACAAGAAACCTACTGGAAGAAACATGGTAGCTCGAACACTATGCCTCCGACTACGACGTGCGACACCAGAATCCGAACTGCAAACTGGACACGGAAACCGAAAAGCCCAGGGGAAAGACATTTAAACCGTTAGAGTGAGTGGACGAAAATAAATGTCTTTCGCCGAATAATATATGTTATAAAAACATATGTGAGTCAAAATGAAAGAATATGATATAGTACACGAGGTGAACTCAAACTCCTCCAGCGTACAGAGCATGCATGGAAAAATCCCACGGGGTCGCTCATGGACACATCCGTGCTACTATAGTCCGAATCACGGGATGCCAGACCCACACGTGATTCTAGCCAGAAAGGCCTCAGGTCAGAGGTCTGCCCCCCCCCCCCCCCCCCCCCCCGGTAAAGGCCTCGGGTCAGGGGTCACAGCCTCCCCCGGTATACATCCTCGGGGATCAGCCGGGATGCAAGTGTATCGATACAACAATATATACTGTGATTGTACTCTGTGTAAACTAAATCATAAATAGTTCTATGCAAATGTATAAAGCAATAAGTAAATGCATATACATAATGTATAATTGTATAGGCATACTCGTATAACACATGCTCATATAAATCATAATCTCGTATGCATGCTCATGCTCGTAAAACGTGTATAAAGACTCGCGATTATCAGTGAAAAGAAATTGTCCACTCACAGGTGAGCATAACGCAATACGCGTTAATCCCGTGATCCGGCAGAAAATCTCTCACCAAACGAACGATCACGAACCCCTGGATAATCATAAAATCCACTGCTCAAAATCATAACTCGACACCTCAAATCATATCACGAGAAACAAACGTTCCCGAAAACATATAATTCAATAATGACAAAATCGTGAAAATTCGATAATCACACCATAAAACCTCGCTATAATTTCTGATGCTCAAAACGAAAAACAAACGTCACCACTGCAATCGGGGCGCTATTCCGAGCGAAACGACATATAACTCGTCGAAAAACACGTCGGACGAAAAGTCGCCGCCGCCGCCGGCCGCCGGAAAATCCAACCTGCCCAGAAAAATTCATGCTACACATGGTTTTGAAGATCTCGACATTTCCAACAATTTTCCAGTTCAAGGTTAAGGCCAATTTTGACAGGAAAACCTCCAAAAATCAACTCAAAGTTCCAAACCCTTACCGGAATTTCAAATCGGACGATCTCCCTCCTCCAGCCATGCAACCTTCAAGACCACTTGCAATAGCTTCCTTAGCTCGAGGCTAACAAAAGCCCTCAAAGAGGAGCCACCAACTCGGCCGGAAAAGCCACCTCCGACCACCGTGAAATCTCGCCGGAAATCACCCAATTTCGCCGCCACTTTTCTTCCTCTTCCGTCCACCATAGGAGGGGATCCAACTACCAAACCAAAGAGCAGCTCAAGCCCATCAAATTCCGTGAAGGGACCCCAGCCATCCATGGCCGAAATCGGCCTGCACGGCGAGGCAAAACTCACGGTGCCAAATCGCCCAAAACGGGTTGACCCAACCTGGTCAACCCAGTCAACTCGGCCTGCTATTTTTGGAAACTTTCCCAAATCGGCATGTATCGTTTCCGTATTTATACCGTACGCATATCGAACCCCAAACGGATAAATACGACAATATTCGACGGACGGAAATATTCACAACTTATTCCTCGTAAGTCGGAAAAATCCTCCGGAAGTTCCCACGAGCTCAAAATTAAATTCTCTAGAACTTCCGTGAAGGATCCCAAATCAAATTCTCACCCGATAATTTAGTCGCTAACAAAGCCGCCATATTAACAGATTACGTCGAAATCGCGACTAATCGCGAAACTAGCAAATCAAGTCGATAATCATTCCATTTACGGTTCGGGTCGATCAACGGTCCAAAACGGATCACAATCACGATTCGAATAGACTCGAACACGAACGGATAAACTCGACGATATCCCGAAATTTCAAATATTCATATTATATTCCTCGGTCGTCGAAATAATAATTCGGAACCGCCCCACGAACTCGAAATCACGCGTACAACAACTCTCGAGAAGAGACTCAACTCAAATTCTCGGCCAATAATTAAGTCGTGATCAAGACCAGCGATTCAATCAATTATCGAAAATCTGCGATTACGCACTAACTCACGAATAAAGCTAATTACACTACTGATTTTGTTCCGGGTCGTCACACAAAAACTCACTTTAAGGTTTGTATGATCTAATAACTTATTCTAACATGCGAAATCTGTACCATGTTTTATGCAAACCATATCTACTACATGTCATGACAATCAAAATATCTCAATTAGTACTAGAAATTGTTTTAGTCAGTTTTCAACGCCATATGTATTCTTTTCGGTCCATTTTCATCATAAACTAAGTAAGGGCATCCTAAAGACTCTTTAAAACACTAAGTTAAACAAAAAGACTCAAGACACTAAAATAAGCATAGACTTAGTCCTTGTCTTCTTTGGGCAACCTTACTGAAATGGCCAGTCGGCGAGAGAGACCAAGAGAGGTAGGAGTGATTTTCGAGCTTGTCTTTTCTCACATCCAAAACCTGTCCTAGAAACCGTCCCCTTCTAGACACCAATTCACATAGTATATTCTTACTAAAAGACAAGTGTTCATCCACTACATTAAATTAGACTCAAAATATACTAATTATGACACTAAGAAGATGTAAACCCCTCCCCCACACTTAACTCTACATTGTCCTCAATGTACTAAAGTAAAACATAGAATCAAGCATGAAGTATAAGATTTATGAAAAACTAACTAAAAACACTAAAAACATCAAAATAAAGAGAAAGGGAGGAGAACGCAAATCTGTTGTAGACTCCTCCATTGGGTTGCCTCTCCCAACAAGCGCTTGTTTTTTAACGTCTTACAACCTAGACGTGATGCATCCATTATGCTCTACGAACAGCCTGATCTTGGAAGTGCATCTCCTCCAACTTTTCTTCAATTTTCAGCTTTTCTGTTCTGAACTCCGTGACTTAAAACGGCAAATAACATATGCTGTAGAACTCAGAATTTTGTGATCTTTTATATGGCTGGAAACTAGACATCTAGAGCTTTCCATCCATACAAAGAACTTCTGCTAAATGCAAACGATATGAAAACTGTGGCCTTTCAAAGATGACTATTCTGTTTGGACAGAAGCTGTGAATTTATGAAAACACTCAAAGCACGTTCCTCCTTCGTATCCTTCAAAACTCAACAAACAACAAATCCAATGGAAAAATGCATGAAATGCAATGATAAATATGATGCATGATGATGCAACTATACAATGAATGAAATGATATGCAAAAATGTGTATGTATTCTAAATATTACAAAAATAAGACTGCCTGAGCATGACTCCTTGATGAATATTTCTAGAATTAATCACACGTTGGAACTAACTGAAATTTTACGAACATGAACAAGACACATATACAAACACGTCATAAAAGTTTTAGAATTTTCTGAGACATGGAACTATGTCAGATAAATCACACAAACAGCCTATTACCTAGCTCCGATTTGACTCTCTAAAACTAAAAAAAAATAAGAATTAACATTGTACAAAACATTAAATGATTAGAGTGTGGTTAGTCTTCTTTACAAAGTTCAATTTCAACATGTATGCACAAGTATTGTCCAAATTGAGTGTGCCAATGATTTAAAGAGAGTACACTAGCTGAATCTTTAGGTCGTTCAATAGACGTGTGACCCGCGCGATAAAGTATGAAATTTCAATCAAATGGCCTTGGTTCAATCGAAAAACATGGCCAGTTAGGGATAGAGATAATGCAAGAGGCAAGACTAATTTAGATGAAACACCCTAAGGCTAACCGGGCCAATGGTATATACTCTATTGGTGTTAGTCTTTCTTAGATCTAGAACCTGTCACCAGTCATAACCCATTCTAGACACCATGTCTGACATTTAGCCAAAATCTCAAAAATTCACACTCCCTCAACTTCTTTGTAAACTCCTCCTTCAACCTCATGTAACTTTACTTAGGTTATGGTGTGCGGTGATGAAATCCACACATCACGAGGGGTTAAGGAGATAAACAAAGAAAAGAGGTGCCATCTATTCCAAAGAGTGCAACTTAATTATCCAACCTTATGTACTAAATTTAAATCAAAGACTTCCTTTAACGTTTTTATCTACATGGCTGCAAAACAGATTGTTAATATGAACAAGTATAAATTATAAAAGTTAATATGAACAAGTATAAATTATTAACAAGTCTGATATCTTTCGTGAGAATTATAAACATGCTCTGTATTTTTTTCTGGTTATTTACACATTTTCACATATTTACAAGCATAATCACATAATTCTTTTGAATCCCCGGCAACGGCGCCAAAAATTGATATGCGTAAAATATGCATCAAATATTAACACAAAGTAGACATTCAACACATATCTTACACATATGCAATTTAAAACCCTTCTTTGTAGATGTAGCATTGGTAAATAGGGTATCGTTCTTAATCGGGGATTGAGGGTGCATGCATGACTACGCTATGGTTGTTGGGGGGAGTTTATAGGTTGGTTTTTATTATCTACAAAAATTAAAGCGCAAAAGATGGCAAATAAACACACATAGAATTCCTAAGCTCTAACATGCTTCACTCATAGACAAGTAAAAAAAATTAGAGAACATAAAAGTTCTATACATGCTTACTAGACCGAAAATAAAATACTAGGCTAATATATGCAAGTGATCGACTCATTCTAGGTACCTTTACTCATTCTTAACCTGCAACTTAAACAATATTAATCGAAATCCTAACTTCTCAATTTTACAAAACACATGCTCATAATTTGTCGTGCTTGGGATCACCTTATACACATACCATCGAATTAGACTCGGGATCGCTCTATATCTAAGCCAAAGCATTAAGCATTGATGAACATGTATAATAAAAACTAAGAAACTAGAACACATGAAAAACAGTTGAAAACGAAACAAGTAACCCGAAATACTATAAACTACTTCACTAAACCAATAGTTCATACAAGGAGAGGCTACAAAGTAAAGAGGATTCATGTTACACTTTTTAGTCTTCGGGATCGCCCTATGGAGCTAAGGTATAACTGAATCTTCTTTGGTGGAGGAGACACTCGGGATCGCCCTATATGCCAATGGAGGTTGTTGTGGTGGCGGACAATGGTGTAGGCTGCTTCCTTGAAGAGTTTCTTGCCTTTGTGGAGTGGAGATAGTGTTTAGGCAGAGCTTTTGTGTCTAAAATGAGTAATTATTGAGACTGAGGCCGAGCTCTTCTATTTATAGGTGAAGGATTGCATCTTTCCTCTCCAAACTAGGGATTCCTAGTGTACCCGGGTGAAGGATTACATTTTTTTTGGAAGTTTTAGAGCTCAGAAAATTGTTATTTTGGATTCGTTGGAAAGATCAGCTCGAGAGCTTGAAGAAGACATATATGGTCACTATATTTGAAGTTGAATTGCAGATTCTGTGATCCATTGAAGATTGATGAGCTGGCAGGCATATCTTCCTCTTCCTACTAGGAGTAGGGAAATCTTGATCTTTCCATATCTTGTATTTCTTGAGCTCCAAGTCATTTTGGCCGAACCTACCATATATTGTAGGATATTTTGATCTTCAAATAAGACACTTTTGAGATATACTTGATACCTTTGATCCTCCATTTATTCGGTAATATCTCCTTGCTTGATTCCGCCCAAAATGCTTGCTGATTTTCGATCCACCATTTGAAATGTGTTCATTTTGCCATGCATCATTTTAGTAACTTGAGAAGACCATTTCGGATCCATATTTTGCCACGTCATTCCTAGTTTATTTAGGAAACTTCATTTTTCAGCTCCACGAAACTTTCCGAGATGTCGAACCATTTGCATTCCTAACCCGAGTAGGAATCCTAGTCAAAGTAGGAAAGACCATTTTTCCTAAACAGATTAGGAAACCTCCAATTGCTGCCTTTTAAGCTCCATTTCACCTCTTTTATTGATCTCCTTTATTCGAAACCTAAAAACAATAAAGTAAGTAAGAACCAAGAATACTAAGGTCAAAACAAAGTTAAATGTAGAAAAAATGATGTTAAGAATCACATATGAAATGCGTTGATCAACATTTTACATGGATGTATCCGATGGAAATGTACGTGTACTAACCAAAATTTCTCCCTTTTTGTTAAACTGAAATTACACTAACTGTATATATGCACTAATCGTACTTTTTTTATTTTATAGGAAATTAGGGGAATAAAAGAAGTCAATGAGTAATACACGTTACCCCGAGGGAAGTATTGCAAAAAGGTACGTGTCATCGGAGTCAGTGAGATACTGTAAGTCTCTAGCTAAGAGAGAGAAGATCTAGGTCTCCAATGGTGGTGCTTATAGAGGTGTTTTGGCCTAGAAAGGGAGGAGAAGAGGTAGAAGAGAGTGCTAAAGGGTTGAGATAAGGATAAGGGGTCTAGAGAGAGTATAAAACTATGAGAAATGAACAAGTGAAGGGAGATGTGTGTGTAGGCAAGGGGGAGCTCGACCTTAATGGATTAACAGAGATAGTTTTGGTCTTTGAAATTCAAAATTAGATGTTAGACATGATCCACAATTTAAGGCTTTAAGTGAGCCAAAAGGTGTGACTCACCCAAGTCACATGACTTGCATTTGTTTTGGATTCATTTGACCAGGCATTCTCCCCTTGGTCTCAGATTCATTTGTTTTGGAAGAGACTAATGGAGTAGTCTAGGGCCTAAAACTCTAGGGTTTGGTTCCCTTATATTTTATCGACTTTGATTCTGCTATTAATCATGCTCCAAATATACTTCACCAACTGTTAGTACACAATGTGCTAAACCCCAAAAGTGAGCCTTACTTATCACTAAATTAGCTAGAAAGGCTTCACATGTAAGGAAACATGGGTAATTTGGTAAATCTGCGCCCGGGCCGTACGTCGCACATTGTGAACACCTGGACGACGGAAAATGACCATCTCCGTCGTCCAGGTTCGTATTACGTAAAAAAAAATTTAAAAAATAATTCGCTACGAATTTAGCGATCTGTCATTCGAGTGAAATAGTCGTACAATATCGATGAACGCATCGTATATATGAACAGTTAAATTTGAACCGCCGATTAATTTTACGTATTGAAACATGTTAAGTATCGACTAATCTTTACGACTTCAGTGTTCATGAGTAGACGCTCATTTGCAGCAGAGTATTAACGAAATTGAATTTCGACAAAACAACCGTTGGATATGTTCGTCGTAACATAATATATAATTGTCTTCAAAGGACCATAAAATAATAAGTTCGGGAAGGGTTTTATCGGCACAGTCAACGACAAAACCGATAATTTCACAAACCGGAAACGTGGATACAAGGCATTTCGCAACTCCGATTTTCGAACCGTCGAAGCTCACACACCAAGAATTGTTTACACTAAAGTCTTGATGAAAAGAAAATACATTGGAAGAAGGTCTAGAGGGTCGTTGTCTTAGAAAAAATGACGATATCTGCACCTGGACGACGGATATGAGCGTTTCCGTCGTCCAGGTTTATACCTGGACGACGGATATGAAGTTATCCGTCGTACAGGTGCAGACCTGGACGACGGAGAATGACGTTCTCCGTCGTCCAAGTGTATAGACCATGAATTCAGGGGTTAGGGCCTTACTGTTTAGGGTTTAGGGTTTCTGAACTTGGACGACGGAAAATTACCATCTCCGTCGTCCTAGTGTGTACCTGGATGACGGATAATGACCATTATCCGTCGTCCAGGTGCATAGACTCCGATTTCAGGGGTTAGGGCCTTAGGGATTACGGTTTAGGTCGTCCCCTGTCATTTGTGTACGTGTACGTCCGTTCAATTATTCTGATTCAAAAATATAATTAAAAAATTTATCGATCGATCCGATCAAACTGCTAGATTTAGGGTCAAGGATTTAGCTAGGGTACGTTTTATATGAGATTGAGATTTGGCGCCAATATTTATTAATTTCTCCGTTGGCCAGGATATATAATTCAGATTAATTTCTTACCGTAAACCGGCATCGATCATATATATATTACAATAATTACAGTAATTAATTACCAATTAATCTCCCTCGTCGTATGACCGTACTCTTCGTCATAATCATCATCGTCCTCATCCCCGTTAGACGACAGCTCATCCTCGTCATCGTACTCAACATCATCCGACGAATAACCTGAGTCCTCGTCCGCGTCCTCTTCCTGCTCGTCTTCTTCATCTACCTCATCGATAATCTCATCTTCAGTTAGATCTGTACAACCATCAGGCATGGGTAACCGTTCACCATCTTGAACCAGGTCCATTATATCGGAGCGGACCATAGAAATATTAGGCTCTTGATAGGCAGGAATGTCTCTAGCTTTCTGGTTCAGCAGCATCTTCAGTCGTCGCCTGTGTCCCTTCAATTGTCTCTGTATTCCATATTCCTCGGTGAGAGATATGGTTCACTATTTTCCACCCTTCACCGGCTTTCGGATCGTCGAGATAGAACACCTGCCGAACTAAGGTGGCGAGAGCGAAAGGCTCATCCTCATACCAGTGCGAGTTTGTATCGACTGATAATAGTCCCAGGTCTTCCTTTGTACGGTTGAACCATCTGCACTTGAATAGGAAAACGTTGACATCATTCCCGTAACATAGCTGAACCACGTATACAATAGCCCCGTAATATAGATCATTGTCTTTCCCAACGGCTACCCCACTGTTTTGTGTTCTTCTTCCTTCGTCTCGGGCCAATGAATGGAACTTTACACCGTTCACAAAACATCCGGGATAAATATAGTGTTTAACCGGCTTCCCTGCTAGCAAGTGCTTTGGCCATGACCACCACCCTCCGTGGTTATCAGTTTTTTGCAGATCAATCATCTGCGAAAAAGGGCAAATTAATATAAGGGTTTACTTTCTACAAACATGAGCGATATGTATTTAAATAATCTCATCCGAGTCGTACGTACGTACCCATTGGAAGAAATAATCAGGAAACTTCTTCTTAACCATTTTCTCAATCCACGCCGAACTCTTGTTTTGATTTAACGCCTGAAGCCTCTCCCTGTATGACATCATGTACGGCTCAACTTCATCACAGTCTCGCAACACTACCCAATGTGCCTCAATAAGTTCTTCCCGTGTTAACGATTCCTTTAATACTCCTCTAAATGGTCGGACGACATTGGTGACGACAGAAAGATTGATGCGGGCACTGCGATCGGAGGCAGTGGGAGGGGGTGGATCTTTGAGGTACATGTTGCAGTAAGTAACACACTCATGCATTAGGTATGTCTCTGCTATGGAGCCATCCGGGGCCGACCTGTTTTTGACGAATGACTTATACTGTCCAAGCTGTCTACAAAATCAAACGTACACATTACATAAGTACATATAGCTAGCTAGCTAGTATATATATAATCTCCAGTGGAACAAATTAATTAATTAGTTGTACGTACCTTTCTTGAGGATACATCCAAGTGTACTGGACCGGACCAGAAATGAGCACCTGCTCGGGCAGGTGGATCATTAGGTGAATCATGATGTCAAAGAAAGCAGGGGGGAAAATCCTCTCTAGTTTGCAAATGATGTGCACAATTTGTTGTTGCAATTCCACCACATCTGACTTCTTTAATTCTCTGGCGCATAACCTCTGCCACCACCTGCACAATGCCACTATTGGTTCTACGATGTCCCGAGGCAAGTATGGTCGAATTACCACTGGAATCAGACGTTGCAGCATAACGTGATAGTCATGTGTCTTTAGACCAACAAACTTGTGTTGCACCTCGTCCACTGCTCCAGTTATAGTAGCTGCATACGTAGCTGGATAACGAACGCCCTTAAACCAGTGAAATACAGAACGTCTAAGCGTCGGCTTCACTGTGTAAGGTGCATCTGGCATCTTGTTGTACACTCATTTCCTATCCCTCATCAACCACAAGGGACGACGTAGATTCATTGATTCCAAATCTTTGCGCGCTTTGGGAGTATCTTTAGTCTTGAACTTAATACCGAGAATTGTTCCCACCACGCTGTCGCACACATTCTTTTCTATGTGCATAGCGTCCAAGTTGTTCCTCAGCTTCAACTTCGACCAGTAAGGGAGTTCAAAGAATATACTCTTGTGATCCCAATAGCTCAGATCATGTGGAGGAATTGGATTGCATTTCTTTACATCCGCGTCATTGCTCAACACACCAAAGTCGAAATAGCTCAACCTCTCTAAAATCTCTTCGCCCGACCAACTACGGGGTTTAGGATTGTTCTCTACCGTACCGTCGAAATGAGCTTCATCCTGTCGCCACGGGTGGTCGTGAGGAAGCCATCTACGGTGACCCAAGTAACACACCTTCCCCGCGTGCCAACTAGAGTTCACGTCGTCCAAACATATAGGACATCCATTATATCCTTTTGTCCTGCAGGCTGCCAACATCCCATAAGCTGGAAAATCGCTGATCGTCCACATTACGGCAGCCCTCATCGTGAACATCGTGTCAGTGAATTTGTCATAAGTTGGGACTCCATTTTCCCACAACAGTTTCAGCTCGTCGATCAAAGGTCTGAGGTAGACATCTAAGCACTTCGATGGAGATTTAGGACCTGGAATTAATACGGTAAGGAAATTAAATTCCTTGTTCATGCACATGCACGGAGGCAAGTTGTACGGCATCAGAATAACTGGCCAAGTGCTGACGGCGGAGCTATTACTTCCCCAAGGATTGAATCCGTCTGTAGATAGGCCGAGTCTAACATTTCTAACCTCTGAAGCAAAGTCTCCAAATTCTCTGTCGAAATGTTTGAAACCCTCCCCATCCGCGGCGTGTCGCAGGACATCGTCATCTATTCGCTTTTCTGCGTACCATCGCATCGCCTCTGCTGTCTGTAGAGACATGTACAGGCGCTGCAATCTGGGAATCAAGGGAAAATATCGAACAACTTTCACAGGAATTCTCTTTTTCGAACTCTTCCTATTCAACTGGAATCTGCACTGGCCACATACGGGACAATAGTCCAACTCTTTATACTCTTTGTAAAATAGCACACAATCATTCGGACATGCGTCAATTATCCTGTACTTTAGGCCGAGGCTGCTCAGGATATTTCTAACCTTATAATGAGATTTAGGAAGATTGTGATCATCAGGAAGCAACTTACATATTTGCTCCTGAATTTCGTCAAAAACACTCACTGACATTTTGTGCTTCACTTTTATCTTCATTTGCTCCATCACATATTGCAACACATTCTCTCGACATCCAGGGAACACCGGGGTGTGCGCTTCAAGTAGTATCCGGTTGTACTTTTCCATCTCACTGGTGTCAGTAGCCAAGCTAGCTGCGGGGAATGTGTCATCATGCTCATAAGTGGTACTGTAACCTCCGTCTTGGTGTTGGTGTCCACCATGACTACATCCCGGAAACGCATCATGGACCAAATCTGCAGTTGGGTTGCAAGCTGGGGGTCCGGCACCACTGCCGCTGGATGAGGCACCATGGTAACTGTACCCTGAGCTGAAGTCTGCTGCGCTGAACTCTACTGCTTCACCATGCTCGCTCAATGTAGTGTAACTCCACATCATACCATTTTTGTACAGGTGTTGCACCATAACATTAACCTCCGCATACTGACAATTAGGACATTTCTGACACGGACACCTGAAACGTTTCTTTCCCTGACCATGTTCTATCGCAAAATTCACAAATTCGCTAATTCCATCCATATACCGGACATCACATCTATTCTTCAACTTCATCCAACTCTTGTCCATACTGCTACAAAATATTATAATTAATTAATTATTACATATATATATATTTGTCAATTAATTTACGCTTAATTATACGTACGTACTCGATCTACATCGATCCATCAATTATGTACGTACGTAATTTAATCGATCTGTACATATATATATATATATATAGCTAACATTAGTTAACATCCTTGCATGTATATATGTACGTACGTTTTCACTAAATATATATTAATTAATTAATTAAGCAAATTTTAACTGCGTACGTATACGTACGTACCTGCTGGCCTTCTCGATATCTGTACGTTAATTAAGCTAACTAGCTAGTCAGCGGAGATCCCTTATCGATCCTGATTCTTCTCGGCCTACCTAGCTCGCTTCTAGCTAGCTAGCTCTCTAGCTTCTCCTTCTCCCTTCTCCTTCAATTCTTCTTCAAATGGAATGAATAGATCGAGGCCAGGAATGAATTCGATCAGTTTATATAATGCTTCACTTAGACGACGGAGGTGTCGGTACGTCGTCTAAGTGGAAGCACGTTTCGTATACACGGACGACGGCGTGTCGGTCCGTTGTCCAGGTAATCACCTGGACGACGGAGAATACCATCTCCGTCGTCCAGGTGATCACCTGGAGGACGGAGAAGACTCCGAGGTCCAGGTGATCACCTGGACGATGGAGAATACAATCTCCGTCGTCCAGGTGACCACCTGGAGGACGGAGAAGACTCCGTGGTCCAGCTGACCACCTGGACGACGGAGATGGTATTCTCCGTCGTCCAGGTGGTACTTGGACGACGAAGTCATTTCCGTCGTCCAGGTGTCACTTGGACCATGGAACAATTATGTTTCCGTGGTCTAAGTGATGTTTTCTTGTAGTGTAGGTATGGCACTTCAATTCTACTAAAGCGTGGAGAATCGATGAATTGAAATTTGTGTAAGGTTTCAGTTGTAGTTAAATTCTTCTAGTTAGAGGATGCAATAGACTTTGTGGTAGAAGACAATTGTGTTTTTGGGTTGATTTTTAGCAGGTTTGGCCTTGGTCCGCCATAAAAAGTCACTAGCGATGCCGCTGCCTGCAGTGGTTCACAGCAGCACTCCGGCAAAGGAATTTTTTATGTAAATTTTATGTCGTTTTGCTCATAATTTCTTACCGATTGTAGTGAAGAGGTTAATAAATTGATTTGGACATTTTTGATTAAGACGTGTGGTTAATCGGACATTAATGAATTGATTTAACAATTTTAAGGGACAATTGAATCAAACGTCGATTCGACCTCAAGTCACGTGAAGTTCAAGAACTTTATTGCAACTTTACAAAAGACTAGAGTTACAGATTATAGAATTCGATAAGTTTCTGAGAAGTTGGAAAAGCACGATATTCGAGAATGCAATGTTCTCGACATACTGCTCGTTAGGTGAACGAGCTTAGTTATTCAGTATCTTCTCGATGATTAGTTGTTAAATATGAATCGTTGTTCCAGGACAACATATTAGTAGCCAGTAACAGATGTATAGATCCGCCGACATGCAGACTTTGGCTTGGTGGAAACCACGACAGAGTACTGTGAGTAGACACTTTTATTTTCACAGTTGATTAGCGATTCTATTTATTATTAATATTCAGGTCAGTTTTTAGTTACAGTTTCAGTTTTAGTTGTTCTTTCAGTATTTAGCATATATTTTGGGGCCAGTTTCAGTTAGTTATGCATCGGTGCATTGGTTACTCGGCTGATCCCTGAGTTGATCCAGGGAAGTAGCAGCACTTACCCCCTGGCATTCATGTCATCTTTGTCAGGAATCACCAGACGACTTTAGGTGGCTAGAGGTCATAGAACCTTAGTCACTGCGTCTACTTGAGCACAATACTCAAGAAGGGTCAAGTGTCCCCCTCGACGTATCTCTTATATCTTTTTAGACTTTTCGACTCGCTTAGTGTTTCATTATATAAGTCACTGGGAGCACAGCATTATTTTAGTTTCAGTTCAGTATATTTTCATCCAATCACTCTAATAGTTTAAGTCTGTGTTTCCCTGGGCCCTTCGTTTTAAATTGCCTAGTTTGCAGAGTTTCTTCTGAGGTCGAGCGCGAACACAGATCGAGGCATAGTGGTATCGACCGTAGGATTAATGGTAGATCCTACGAGTTAGTATTTTCATCAGTGTAGTTAGTTTAGATTGTCTAACTGCTTTGTTGTCGCAAATAGCTTTCTGTTGCTATTTAACAGTTTTCAGTTGTTATCAGAAAAAATAAGTCCTTTTACTTATGGCTTTTTAGTTTTGAATCTTTCCAGTTCGATTCATGTGTGATTAGTAGAGTCGTAAGGGTCTATTCTGGTTTAGGGAACTAAATAAGGGTTGAGTCCTTTTAGTTGGTATCGGAGCATTAGGTTATAGGTTATGTAGACTGTACTTTGTTTCTTCTGTTGTCGTGTTCGATTATGCTTAACACCTCTGAAGTGATGGCCCGACTGCAGCGGATTCCCATCGAATACTCACGGTGTTGAACGTCGTGAATATATGACGAATGGGACTGAGTACGAATTTTAGCCTGTGAGTAGTGTACCCTTGTCGCTATGCCTTCTGTGCGCCGACCTCGATCAGATTTATGGAAGTGTTCAGGAATTTCTCCACATTAAGCAAAATGTGATGAAATAATTAAAAATAGTTGAGTTCCTAGGGAATGTAAGTTCAGTGAGGAAACATATGCCTACGTTAGGATTGCACGGAACTGTGGAGTTGAGTATTAGTCTGGTTTCCACGCGTTGTTTTTAGTAGTATGGTGAACTTCTTGTATTCACTGCCTACCTCTTTCTTGTGTCCCTTATGCGATGGTACCAGTCAAATACTTCACCACCATAGATGTATACCACGTGTCTTTATTCAGGTTTCAATTTTCTATTTCCATGCATGCGTAGAGAACAAGAAGATATTGACCATCTGTGTTGTTTCTCATTTTTACAATGGCAACCGGAGTAGTACTACACATTTTCTATCAGGTCTATTGAGTGGCACTATGAGAATTTAGTGACAGTAGTGTGTCTAGTTTTCAACCCATAACATCGAATCGAATTTGGTCGAGATATGAGGTCGCTCTATGGGGAGTACATCAATATTTAGTAGTCTTATATTTATTTCCCCTCAGTTATGTGGTATCAACAAACCTCTTTCCTATACTCGTTTCGTCCTTTCCTTTATTCCAGATTTGTTTGGCTGATGTGAGTCATGGGTATTATTATGGTAGTAGATGAGGTGTTCATGATGATAACTACTAGAAGCAAGGTTTCCTTAGGAATGGACATACTTCAGACCTTGGAGTCATTGACCCTCGAGTTGGTGATTTTAGCAATTTTAGCGGCTTTAACATGAAGTGTTTTAGGTTGAAGTGTTTTCTTTTTCATCGGGAAAAGATGCAATGCAATAGTTGTGGATGATGCAAATAGAGTATCAAGAATATGGGGTAATCGTGAAATTGAAGATGAAATTTATTGCAGAGCTCAAGTTGATCCTCTATTATTTTTGCGGAAAATATGTTTTATCGAGAGTAAGTTTTATCTAACCCTATTTGCTTACTCACTAGCACGAACTGACTTAAGTATCAGATTTTCCGTCATCTTTTCCAGTCAACCTCTGTCTGTGTTTCAGATATCGTTCTGAGGCTTCATTCTCTTGATTCAATTTTCATTGGGTTTGGTGCCTATGAGTACTAGTATAAGATAATCAAATAGTTTTGTCTCCATGGAGCTTTGTCACTGAGTTCGGTGATGCGCTTCGTGTCGTACTTGACGTCGAAGGTAAGGAGTAACTATACAATGCCTTAGCCAGCTCGTTAAGTGGAAAATTTCTTATGGATTATGTTACTATCCCATAACTTCACATTTGCTTTGTAATTTGCAATGAATTCAGCAAACATATCGATGCAATGCGTACTTATTTCATTTTCAAACGTTCGATTTCCTTGTTTATCCATTTGTCATGGAACAAATTCGTAGTGCTTGAGGTATATAGTTGCCTCAGACTACGTGAAATTTGATTAAATCACCACTGGACACCTCGACGTGTAGAGAGTTTCATATTGACGTCAGGAATGGATATTTATTCACTATCTTTTGATTCTACTAATTTATTTTGGTTAGTCAGGATTAACCTTAAGTTTCTCTACACCAACCTTTTCACGATCAGGTGTTTTTCATTTTATGTCGTGAACACACTTCCCTCTATAAAGATATCTTTTATGATGTGTAGCCAGGTCAGAAATATAAATTTTATTGTTTTGAATCAAGAGGGTTCACGAGGATGAAGATGTTGATATCAAGGTTCCGGATCACAATTATGTGTTTTATGCTTGTACACCTAGGAAACACTAAGTTCAATAACCAGCGAGGAATTGTGTATATCATAAGCACGTGCTGAAATTAGAAAAACATGAGTATGACTTGATTTGATATTTTACTGCACGATCTTCAGATTCACGCTAGACTGGATGGAGGAGCATCATGCAGGTGATCAAGCGTTCATTACTCGCAGGAGCATATATAAATTTTTGATGCGAAATCGCAAACTTTTCACCAATTTTAGATTTGTGTTCAATAAAGATGTGGTTTATCCACTTGATGGGATATAAGTCTTATCATTGATTTCTACTAAAGAGTTGTCACGTTTCTTAAACTTCACAATATTCTCGTCCTCTGATTAGTTTGATTGGTTAAGCATTCAGTGTGTAGGATATCATAAGTTTCGATAGTTGTATAATGAGTTTAGTGGCATCAATTCAGCTATTGAATTCGAGAGTGAGTCTGGGTATGTAAATTAGTGCATCTTTGTTTTACCACCTTGACTGGACATATATTTGAAGCAAAGGTGTATCTATTTCCAATGAATTTTTCAACTTTGAATAATAGTCCTTATGCTATATGTGAGTCTTGTTATGAGCTAGTGATGCTTAACTTTCAGTGTGGTTTGGTTTATAGATTTGAATATTTAATTGTGATTGGAGAGTATGGATCTAGTGATGCTCAAGTTTACACTGTATCGATTTGGTGTTATTTGAAGCATGGAGATTTTTAGTATTGCGATCCTTGTAAATCATAATTTCAGATGAGTATCTGTGGCTTATGTTCATAATGTTGTGTATATTAATTATGAGAAATCTGAATTGGAATCGGTGCCCACGATTTGTTTGTGGGATTTGTTATTAGAAGTGTTCTCTTCATACTGGTTTTTGGTTTCTTTAAGGTTTAAGGGAAACTATGTCTAATTTTTAGTAGAATTTTCAAGAATAAGGGAATTGAGAAGGGTCAGAGCGTTCCCTGAGATCAGTCAAATGCCCACTTATGTTTCGACCTTAGAATGGTTAGGTCCTCAGCTTGATCCTTTGTGGCCTGGAGGGTCATTTTATGTGTGTGTCCGCGAAGGGATACCACAATTATGTTTTAAGTGCAGGGTTCTAGTGGTGATCAGGGAATGACTATAGGAGTTAGGGTTGCACCATCATTCATATAGTATCTTATCAGGATCGTAGATTGGGGGATGCCAGGCTGGACTAATCGGATAGGCTTACTTACATTAGTAGAATTTGCCACCAGGGTTGGCATGGGTACTTGATGTTTCCTGGTATTTATGTTATAGAGTTTGGATCAAGACGCTCTCATGTATAAGGCCTTTATTGAGTAGTTGATTTAGACTCGAGATTAGAAGAGAAAGACTTTGTAGCAAGATGATTGTATGGTGACCATTTTATGGACTTCTCGTAATTGTGGATGTTACTTGCAAGCCAAACAAACTCATACAGTAGTAGTACCTGTTGGTGTTTTACTAGTACATACATAAACTTTGAGGACGAAATTTTCTTTAGGGGGGTAGATTGTGACACCCCGTCTCGAAAATTCTATTTTTATGATTTTCTTAAGGTTAATCGAGAAAGATAGTTAGTTTTATCAACATCGGTAAATATTGAGAGCTTTTAGTTGAATTTTTATTGGATTGCCAAAGTTGGTTGACTTCAGGTAGAAGATGTAGAAATTGTCAAGACGAGTCCATAGACGTGAATAAAGCTGAAAACGGAGTTACAACAAGAAATTTATGATTAGTAGAAGTTTATCGAAAATGTAATAGTCGTAATTGGACAAGTATAATGACACTTTCTATTTTGGGTAATTATATTGAGGAAATACATAGAGTTTATTGAGACGAGTTTGTAGCCACATCAAGTGTTAAAATCAGAGTTACGATGAAGAAGTTATGGTCAACGAAAGTTTTTATAAATGAATTTGCGAGGTGAATTAGTTGCGAGTATAAAAGCGACATACCCAAAGTGGAAAGTCAACACTTTCCATTTGGGGTCAGAGTTTTATCTTTCCTTTCTCTCTTCTCTCTTCCGCAGCTCTCTCTCTTAGTTTGGCTTCGCCGGCGTTGTTCCTCGTCCGGCCACAAAAATCGATGAGGTTGGTATCAAAAGTTTCGTCTCGCTTCCCTCTTCCAAACCCCCATGGTCTTAGCCTCTATTTTGAAAACATGAAACCGTGGTGAAGCTCGATAGCTCGCCGAAATTCAAGCTTTAGCGATGGTGGTCCCGGATATAAATCGATCGGCAAGACATACTGGGCTCTGAAGCCCTCATTACCACGAAGCGAACCATACTGCAGCGTGCATAATCGATGAATTGAAATTTGTGTGAGGTTTCAGTTTTAGTTAAATTCGTCTAGGTAGAAGATGAATTGGATTTTGTGGTAGAAGACAATTGTGTTGTTGGGTTGATTTTGGGCAAGTTTAGCCTTGGTGCACCGAAAAAAGTCACCGGTGTCGTCGCTGCCGGCAGTGGTTCACGGCGGCGCTCCGGTGAAGGAATTTTTTATTTAAATTTTATGTCATTTTGCTCGTAATTTCGTACCGATTGTAAGTAAGTGGTTATTAAATTGATTTGGACATTGTTGATTAAAACGTATTGTAATCGAACATTAATGAATTGATTTAACGGTTTTAAGGAACGATTGAATCAAACGTCGATTCGACCTCGGGTCTCGCAATGTTCGAGAATTTTATTGCCACTTTAAAAAGGATTAAAGGTATAGATTATAGAATTAGGTAATGTGACGACCCGAAACAGATTGAGCAGTGTCATCAGCTAGGTCCGTCAGATTATGAGTTAATAGCAGATTTCCGATAATGGATTCACTCGCCTGGTTTGTTAACGACTTAATTATTGGCCGAGAATTGGAGCTGAGTCTCTTCTTGAGAGTCGTTCTACGTGTGATTTTGAGTTCGTGGGCGGTTCCAGATCGTTATTTGGACGACCGAGGAATTAATTATGAATATTTGAAGTTTCGACGGAAACGGATTTTAATGGCAGGTTTGTTAGCGATTAAATTACCGGACGAGAATTTGGTTTCGGTTCCTTCACGGAAGTTGTTCAGAATTTAATTTCGAGCTCGTGCGAACTTCCGGAGCATTATTTTGAGTTACGATGTGTTTGACTTCGGAGCATTATTTTGGTTGAATGGTTGACTTTTTATCCAATTGGCCGATGTGTTTGACTTCGGGTGATATTGGAAGAACATGTCGACACGAGTTCGTGGCCGCGAGAATTATCGAAATCGGAATTACGACGAGGAAATTACGCGTGTTTAAAGTTCGTCGAATTGGATAAACATGAAGTTTCCTAATCGGGAAGGGCTATAAATAGGAAGTTGCCGAAAAGGGAAAGTCAAAACAGGAAATAAATGTGTTGACCGAGTTGACCGAGTCAACTCGGTGGAGGGAGAGTATGGCGACGGGTTGCACGGCGGCACGCGGTGGCGATCGATTCCGGCCACCCCGTGGGACGGGGTTGGTCCCATTCGATGCGCCTTGGTCCATTAAGGGTGACTCCGGCCTCCTTTCATGGCAAGGCTCGCCGGAAAGAGGGAGAAATCCGGCCAAAATTCAAGAGAAACTTGGTGATTCGGGTTGCTCAATTTAGACCGATTCGAGCTGAATTTTTGGTTGGGCTTTGTAGCTCTCATCCTCTTGATGCTACCCTGTAAGTTTGGTAATTCAATTCGATGTGTACATGGAGAATTTTGGATTGAAAAATTTGGTACCAATTCGGTTTATCGTGAAATTGACTTAGTTAGAGTGAGAATTGGCCTTTGTTGCAGTTGACAAAGTTGCTCAGTGAGTGATTTTGAGTGGAATTGAGGTGGCTCCGCCGTAAAATTCTCCGGTCGGCGGCAGCACCGCCGTGGACGGCGGTCAACGGTCAAAGTTTGACTTTTTTTGGACTTTCGACAAGTTGCATGTCATTTGACTCGAAATCGCGCCCCGATCGCAGTGGGGAGGTTCATTTTTTCGAGTTGAGCGTCCGAACGTAAAGCGAGGTATTGAGGTGTTATATACGGATTTTCGACGATTCGTCGACTTTGAATTACCTGTTTCCGAGAACGGTGGTTTCTCGTGGTTTGATTTGTATTGACGAGATATGACTTTGAATATTGGACTTTGTGAATATTCAGGGGTTTCGTGATCGTTCGTTTGGCGATGGACATTCCGCCGGATCACGGGTTAACGCGTATCGCGTTACGCTACTCTGTTAGTGGACAATTTCTTTTCACGGAATTCTTGCGAGTCTTTTATATGATTTACAAACTTGAGCATGCGTATGAGATTTCGGATTACATGAGCATGTGTTTTACGATTATACGATTATATTTATACGAATATAGGTATACGAGTATACATACATTTATATGTTGTTTCATGCATTTGCATCGAACTGTTTATGATTTAGTTTTCACAGAGTACAGTCTCAGTTACGTTGATGTGTCGATACACTTTGCCTCTCGGTTGATCCCCGATGGTAGGCCATCCAGGAGGGGCGTCATCATCCCTACCTGACCGGTGATGGGCGTTTTCCCCGGAATCGAGGCCATTTCTGGCTTAGAATCACGGGGACCAAGGACCTCGTGATTCGAAATTTACTAGCACAGTGTGTGTCCATGAATGACCCCGTGGGATTTATACTTGCATGCTCTGTACGCTGGAGGATTATGGTTTTACCTCGTGTACTATGTTGTTTTTATTTACCTGGACTCGCATATGTTATTTTATACATGTATATCAACTGGTGAAAGACATTTATTTTCGTCCATTCACTCTAACGAGTTTATTGTCTTTCCCCTGGGCTTTTCGGTTTCCGTGCCCAGTTTGCAGTTCAGGCTCTGGTGTCGCACGTCGTGGTCGGAGGCATAGTGCTCGAGCTACCTTGTTTCTTCCAGTAGGTTTATTGTTCTACCTACTGTGGTATACTGATATGTTTATACATTAGAGGTCACTCTGAGAAATGTGTTTTTTATGTTATACGATTTTTACTCCGGATTTCAGTAAAGTATAGATATATGTACTACTTTACATTACTGTTGATATATTGAGAAATCAGGATGAGATTGGTGCCCACGGTTTGCTTTTTGTGGCATAGGATGAAGTGTATTTTCAGCGTGCAGGTAATTGTAATTCTACGTTAGTAGCGAAACTCTGCCAAAATTTCTATGGTTTTTGTTGGTTTGTGTTTTCGAGGGGGTTCGATTCCGGTTTAGGCAACTAAATCGAGGTTGGGTCCTTTCAGCTTGGTATCAGAGCATTAGGTTATAGGTGCTGTAGACTTCTGTAGTCGTGTTTACTAAGGATATTTGAGAATGTACAGCATGACTGGAATGGTGACCCGACCGGCCGGCGGATAATCATCAAATTCCGGGTGTTGTATACTTTCAAATATTTGAAGTTCCATGATTACGTTCCACTTGTTGTGAACGATATTGTATTCATTAGGATGCCTTCTGACGTGCTTTCCGTGTCGTTTCGGTTGTGGATCCTGTTGAGGATCAATCGACCCGAGATTTGCCACAGAACTATGGATTTGGATGAGTATTCAGAGTTCAGAGAATTGTGTAGCACAGTTTGCCTGGTTGTGTGTATGAGCGTCCACATGTTGCCTCAGAGATGAGATTTGTGGCAGTTGATGTTGCCAGAGTCAGATTGTTGTGTTTGGTGGGCTGATATGGTGTGAGTTCCGGTTGCGACTCCATGGCCTACATTCAGAGTGTTGTTTATACGGTAAAGGTTTATCAGGCTACCCAGCAGTTGAATGTGGAGTGTTTACCTACCTGAGGCAGAGATGCATTGTTCATATGTTGCACCTATTTGCACGAGTTATGTGGCTTCAGGGAGAGTTATACACGAGGTTCGAGATGAGTTTGAACCTGAGCATCAGAGGGATTCTGATTGATATGCCTTGAGACATCC
This sequence comes from Geum urbanum, assembly GCA_946800695.1. Taxonomy (NCBI): domain Eukaryota; kingdom Viridiplantae; phylum Streptophyta; class Magnoliopsida; order Rosales; family Rosaceae; genus Geum; species Geum urbanum. The sequence goes on from OX327015.1 coordinate 10,777,083, forward strand.
GTGAGGAGCTTAGTGTGTTGCACTCAGTGGTGAGGCTATCGAGAAGGAAATATGTATGCGGTTTTCGATGTGATGGTTTGAGGAAAGTGGACTTAGTCGAGATGTTTGATGAGGTTGAGTTCCGACACTTCGGGATTAGTGACTTCATCAGGCTGTAGCCTTTTCGGTTATGTTGAGAGTTATTCGATCAAGCAGAGGATCCGTTTGACAATGGCGGAGATCACAGAGTAGCGGACTTGCTCCTGTGGCTTGAGTTCGGGTGATCGTTGGTGATCCTTTCTCGCAGCAGGTGTCGCAAGTGACTTGTATTCGTGGAGTACTCTCAGTTGCCATTGTGGTGACCAGGAGGGTCACGTTACGAGGGAGCGCCCCCAGCCAGCTATGTTAGCGGTTCGACAGCTCGGAGTTTACGAGGAGATCCTCATGTTGTTCCTGCAGTCTGATCAATATACTCTTTTGATGAGTTATTCAGCAAGTCGCAATTGACGTGGGCGACTAGTTGGGCATGTTGGAGTTCGTGCCATGACCTTGTTTGAGGACGGACTTTTCTCCGAGGTTACTGTTGTTTGATATCCATGGCGATTGTACCTGTATCTCCACTTCCGAGGTCTTGGAGAGTGTTGCATCCATCCAGAGGTTGTGAGATCCTTGTTGGAGGATATGGCTTAGCCGCGGATCTGTTATAGCTGGACATTGTGGTTTTGGTATGATTGTGGGTATGGACTTACTGACGATGCAATTGGCTGTGATCGAGTACCTCGAGAAGGAGGTTGTGTTTCGACGACCAGATTTCCCCGAGATACTACTTCCAAGTGATGATCGAGCGGATGGTGGAGACAAGTTGTGTGGTTTGCTTAGCTCATGTTGTGGATACTACGGTTGCTGTGCCCCACATTGGCGACATCGATGTGGTTCCCGAGTTCCAGGTGTATTCCGGAGGAGTTACCAGGTGTTCCTCCAGTTTGGGAGATTGACTACACCATTGAGCTTGTACCAGGCGCTGGACTCATGTTACTGGTATTTTGTCGTTTGGAGCCAGCGGAGCTGATGGAGCTATAGTTTCGACTCCAGGAGTTGCTGGAGGAGATTTCATGTGACCCCGCGTATTTGCGTGGTGTACTCTTGCATTGTTGTGTGGATGATGGATGGTTCGACGAGGTGGTGCACTGTATACCGAAGCTTGGTTTGCTTTAGAGGAGAGTGAGTATCCTCCGCTTCAGATTGATGAGTGGTTTGATTAGCTTGCGAGAGCTTCAGTCTTTTCAAAGATTGATTTTGGATCTGGATGCCATCAGTTGAGGTTTGATGAGTCAGTTGTGGCTATGTTAGTTTTCAGATCATGGTGCAGGCATTACGAGTTTTTGCTCACGCTGTTTGGTTGACCAATGCCCCCGTAGATCGTGCGGACTTGATGGACCATGTGTTCAGATGATTCTGGACGAGTTGCGGTCATGTTCGTCAGCAACATCCTGATGTACTCCAGCAGTGTGAGCCAGCTCCTGAAGCAATTGTGAGCAGTTTTGCGGACTTCGTGAGATGATCAACTATTTGCGAAGTACAGCCAGTGTTGGTTTTAGCTGGTTAGCGTGAAGATTTTGGGCTGTGTGATGTTAGCCGAGGGAGTTGGCGTGGATCCTGACCAGATAGAAACCGTGTTGATTTGAGGTTGACCTACCATGGTACCAGGGATCAGGGGTCTCTTGGGTTTGGCAGGCTTTTACCGACGGCTTATGCAGGATTTTTCCGGATTGCCACTGTACCTTCCGGATTGACGAAAAAGGTGTCAAGTTCGAGTGGTTCGATGCACGCGAGGAGAGTTACTTACTCCTGAGGGATGGTTGACCGTTGCTTCGGTTTTGACATTACCTGACGACTACGACGAGTTCGTAGGTTACGGCGATGCATCGAGATTTGGATTTGGTTGTGTATTGATGTTGTGTAGTAGAGCGGTGACTCATGGTTTCAGACAGTGGAAAACCTTATGTGGCTACGTATCCGGTGTTTGATTTGGGGTAGCTGTCTTATGTTAGCATTGAAGAGTTCGAGACACTACAGCTATGGCGTGCAGCGCGGTGTAGGACGTACACTGATCACTTGAGTTTCATCCACTTGCATTTTCGGCCAGATTTGGGCTTGAGGCGGTGTTGATGGATGGGGTCGACTAACGACTATGGCTGCACTTTTGAGTTTATTCGAGAAAGGCTAGAGGTTGTACTTTGACCATCCGTCTGGGATGTTGTTGCTGATGCATTCAGTCGAAAACCAGGAGCTTCAGTGTTTCATGTGTGTGTGGCTCGAGTTTCCGTGTTAGCCGAATTATGGGCTACGAGAGCTGAGTTTGAGTGTGATGACGTTGAAGCTCATTGTTTTGCGCGCGGTTGGCGCTAATGATGCGGAGATGTATCAGATACTTCGAGTTTACTACTTGTAACGCAATCCGCAGAGCAATGTAGCAGCTTGAGTATGCAGATGTCACATTTGTCGACTGGCGATGGCTAGGAGGCAGAGACTTGCCGAGAAGTGTCAGCCATTTGAGATTTCCGGTTAGACGTGGCGTTTTTTGCTGTGATTGTGTGTGTTTGTATGTACTTTGGTTTGTGATACCAGTTGTTAGACCTTTGTGGATCGTTTGACGAACTCTGTACGTTTCCTTGTACTTTCGGAGATGATTTCAGTGGCAGGTTGGCATGATTGTGTTTGACGGAGGTTGTCCATTCCCGCGGTGTACCTATGTCCCAGTTCGCTGACCGAGATAATCAGCTGCAAAAGTTAGTACGAGTTAGTACCAGTTTTTATCAGCTACGAACTCTGTAAGCTTTGCAGCGAGCTTTGGGGACCAGATTACGAGTTAGTACCAGTTTTTATCCTCAGATTGGCGAGCGATCTTTGAGGACTATTCAGACTTTGGGGAGCAGATTTTGGGCCTCGGTATTGCAGTTCCGGAGGATTCGGGACCAGCAGTTTCAGTTGTTCGAGATTGCTTTCAGTACCAGTTTGTTGACCACTGTGGTATTAACGTTGCTTGATGTCGTTTTGAGGACGACGTTGTACTCCATTGTGTTAGAGCGAGTTTGGTTGAGTTTGAATTGGCGTTTGATTCTGATTTTGTGGAATGTGCTACCACAGACTGTCAGATTAGCGGAATGGGGTTGATAATTGCTGAGTCCGATGTTTGGGCTATGTTGATATGAATGTGTGAGTTATGTTGATGTGTGTAAACTGAGTTGTGATTTGCCATATTGTTTTGATCCAGATGCGGTCATAGGCGAGTTTATGTTGTGCCGTATAGTTCGGCATCGCCTATATCGTTGGCCTTTATGTGTGTTGCGTTCCGTGTTGCGGAACTATGTTTCAGATTTGCTACGTGTAGTGTACCCTATCTGTTCCGTATGCAGGAACACTTAGCTATTGTGTGGAGCCAGTTCAAATTTATGATTTGTGGGTACAGGGATTTCAGCACGGAGCTATCTCCTATTGTGGAGTCTATTATCAGAGTTGTTCCGTTATCGTTGCTACTGAAAAGTCGTACAATCGTGTTGCCACTTGTGAGTTGCGCAGTATGCAGAGGCAGTGCTCCTACTTTTAGTCGGCAGATTCGGAAATTTCGAGGTCGAAATTTTTTAAGGGGGGTGGATTTGTGACGACCCGAAACAGATTGAGCAGTGTCATCAGCTAGGTCCGACAGATTATGAGTTAATAGCAGATTTCCGATAATGGATTCACTCGCCTGGTTTGTTAACGACTTAATTATTGGCCGAGAATTGGAGCTGAGTCTCTTCTTGAGAGTCGTTCTACGTGTGATTTTGAGTTCGTGGGCTGTTCCAGATCGTTATTTGGACGACCGAGGAATTAATTATGAATATTTGAAGTTTCGACGGAAACGGATTTTAATGTCAGGTTTGTTAGCGATTAAATTACCGGACGAGAATTTGCTTTCAGTTCCTTTACGGAAGTTGTTCAGAATTTAATTTCGAGCTCGTGGGAACTTCTGGAGCATTATTTTGAGTTACAAAGATTTAGTTGTGATTATTTCCGATTGTCGATTGTTTAGTCGATTTAAATGTGTGTTTGGTTGAATGGTTGACTTTTTATCCGATTGGCCAATGTGTTTGCCTTCGGGTGATATTGGAAGAACATGTCGACACGAGTTCGTGGCCGCGAGAATTATCGGAATCGGAATTACGACGAGGAAATTACGCGTGTTTAAAGTTCGTCGAATTGGATAAACATGAAGTTTCCTAATCGGGAAGGGCTATAAATAGGAAGTTACCGAAAAGGGAAAGTCAAAACAGGAAATAAATGTGTTGACCGAGTTGACCGAGTCAACTCGGTGGAGGGAGAGTATGGCGACGGGTTGCACGGCGGCTCGCGGTGGCGATCGATTCCGGCCACCCCGTGGGACGGGGTTGGTCCCATTTAATGCGCCTTGGTCCATTGAGGGTGACTCCGGCCTCCTTTCACGGCAAGGCTCGCCGGAAAGAGGGAGAAATCCGGCCAAAATTCAAGAGAAACTTGGTGATTCGGGTTGCTCAATTTAGACCGATTCGAGCTGAATTTTTGGTTGGGCTTTGTAGCTCTCATCCCCTTGATGCTACCTTGTAAGTTTGGTAATTCAATTCGATGTGTACATGGAGAATTTTGGATTGGAAAATTTGGTACCAATTCGGTTTATCGTGAAATTGACTTAGTTAGAGTGAGAATTGGCGTTTGTTGCAGTTGACAAAGTTGCTCAGTGGGTGATTTTGAGTGGAATTGAGGTGGCTCCGCCATGAAATTCTCCGGTCGGCGGCAGGGCCGCCGTGGACGGTGGTCAACGGTCAAAGTTTGACTTTTTTTGGACTTTCGACAAGTTGCATGTCATTTGACTCGAAATCGCGCCCCGATCGCAGTGGGGAGGTTCATTTTTCGAGTTGAGCGTCTGAACGTAAAGCGAGGTATTGAGGTGTTATATACGGATTTTCGACGATTCGTCGGCTTTGAATTACCTGTTTCCGAGAACGGTGGTTTCTCGTGGTATGATTTGTATTGTCGAGATATGACTTTGAATATTGGACTTTGTAAATATTCAGGGGTTTCGTGATCGTTCGTTTGGCGATGGACATTCTGCCGGATCACGGGTTAACGGGTATCGCGTTACGCTAGTCTGTGAGTGGACAATTTCTTTTCACGGAATTCTTGCTAGTCCTTTATATGATTTACAAACTTGATCATGCGTATGAGATTTTGGATTACATGAGCATGTGTTTTACGATTATACGATTATATTTATACGAATATACGTATACGAGTATACATACATTTATATGTTGTTTCATGCATTTGCATCGAACTGTTTATGATTTAGTTTTCACATAGTACAGTCTCAGTTACGTTGATGTATCGATACACTTTGCCTCTCGGTTGATCCCCGATGGTAGGCCATCCAGGAGGGGCGTAGTCATCCCTACCTGACCGGTGAAGGGCGTTTTCCCCGGAACCGAGGCCATTTCTGGCTTAGAATCACGGGGACCAAGGACCTCGTGATTCGGACTGTACTAGCACGGTGTGTGTCCATGAGTGACCCCGTGGGATTTATACTTGCATGCTCAGTACGCTGGAGGATTATGGTTTTACCTCGTGTACTATGTTGTTTTTATTTACCTGGACTCGCATGTGTTATTTTATACATGTATATCAACTGGTGAAAGACATTTATTTTCGTCCACTCACTCTAACGAGTTTATTGTCTTTCCCCTGGGCTTTTCGATTTCCGTGCCCAGTTTGCAGTTCAGGCTTTGGTGTCGCACGTCGTGGTCGGAGGCATAGTGCTCGAGCTACCTTGTTTCTTCCAGTAGGTTTATTGTTCTACCTACTGTGGTATACTGATATGTTTATACATTAGAGGTCGCTCTGAGAAATCTGTTGTTTATGTTATACGATTTTTACACCAGATTTCAGTAAAGTATAGATATATGTACTACTTTACATTACTGTTGATATATTGAGAAATCCGGATGGGATTGGTGCCCACGGTTTGCTTTTTGTGGCATAAGATGAAGTGTATTTTTTGCGTGCAGGTAATGGTAATTCTACGTTAGTAGCGAAACTCTGCCAAAATTTCTACGGTTTTTGTTGGTTTGTGTTTTCGAGGGGGTTCGATTCCGGTTTAGGCAACTAAATCGGGGTTGGGTCCTTTCAGGTAAGCTTGTGAGAAGTTCGGAAAGCACGATATTCGAGAATGTAAAGTTCTTAACTGTATTGCTCCTAAGGTGAACGAGCTTAGTTATTCAGCATTATTCTCAACGATTAGTTGTTAAATATGAATCGTTGTTTCAGGACGACATATTAGTTGCCAGTGGCAGATGTATAGATCTGCCAACATGCAGACTTTGGTTTGGTGGAAACTTTTATTTTCACAGTTGATTAGCGAGTCTATTTATTATTAATATTCAGCTTAGTTTTCAGTCACAGTTTTAGTTTCAGTTGTGCTTTCAGTCGCTGCCTCCACTTGAGAACCCTAGTCGCTACCTCCACTTGAGCACGATACTCGAGAAGGGTCAGGTGTCCCCCTTGACGTATCTCTTAAATATTTTTAAAATTTTCGACTAGCTTAGTGTTTTATTATATATGTAATTGGGAGCACAGTATTATTTCAGTTTCAGTTCAGTATATTTTCATCGAGTCACTCTAACAATTTAAATCTGTGTTTCCCTGGGCCCTTCATTTTAAATTCCCTAGTTTACCGAGTCTCTACTGAAGTCGAGTGTACACGCAGATCGAGACATGGTAACAACCATAGGATCCAAGGTATATCCTACGAGTTAGTAATTTTATTAGTGTACGTAGTTAGTTTAGATTGTCTAGCTGCTCTGATGTTACAAATAACTTTCTATTGCTATTTAATAGTTGTCAGTTGTTATTAGAAAAATTAGTTCTTTTACTTTTGGCATTTTAGTTTTGAATCTTTCCAGTTTGATTCATGTGTAATTTGAGTAGACAGTGTAATTAGTGGAGTCGTTAGGGTCTAGTTCTAGTTTAGGCAACTAAATCGGGGTTGGGTCCTTTCAGCGTAACAGGATAATCGAGTAGGAAGTGAAAAAATTACTTACAGCAGGGTTCGTCATGGAGGTTCCACACTCGAAATGGCTCTCTAATGTGGTCCTTGTCAAAAAGAAGTTTGGGAAACTCAAGGTCTGTGTTAACTTTATAGACCTTAATAAGGCCTGCCCCAAGGATGGTTTTCCTCTGCCCAGGATAGACCACCTGGTAGACTCTACTACAGGACATGAGCTCCTCAGTTTCATGGACACTTATAGTGGTTATAATCAGTTTAAGATGGCCGCGGATGATCGTCTGAAGATGGCAATTGTAACAGAAAATGGGGTCTATGCCTATAAAGTGATGCCCTTTGGCCTGAAAAATGCTGGAGGGACATATTAAAGGTTGGTACAAGGTGTTCAAGCCCTGAATTGGGAATACTATGGAGGTGTACATGGACGATATGCTAGTCAAGAGCAAGAGAAGACGTGATCACGTGTCTGACTTAAGGGGATGCTTCCCGCGAAAGCATGAGATGAAGCTGAACCCTGAAAAGTGCACTTTCGGTATGGGGTCTAGAAATTTTTTAGGGTACTTAGTGACTCAGCGTGCGATAGAAGTAAACCCTGACCAGGTAGCAGCGATTGTCAAGATGAAGTCCCCGTCTTCGGTTAAGGAGATTTAGAGCCTAAATGGGAAGTTAGCAGCCTTGAGCAGATTCTTATCTAGAATGACAGACAAGTGTAAACCATTCTTTGAGACATTTAAGAAAACCAAAGGCGAATTGCGGACCGAGGACTGTGAGAAAGAATTCCAGGCCCTCAAGCACTACCTTGTCTCTCCCCCCATCCTGAGCAAGCTCGTGTTGTAGGAGTGAAAGAAACCAACCCCGATTTAGTTTCCTAAACCGGAATCAAACCCCTTCCGAAAACACGAACCAACAAAAACAACCAAAAAAATTTTGACAGAGTAACGCTACTAACGCAGAATTGCCATTACCTGCTCTCAGAAAATACACTTCATCCTATGCCACAAAAGCCAAACCGTGGGCACCAATCCCATTCGAATTTCTCAATATATAAACAGTAATGTAAAATAATAAATATAACTATACTGTACCGAAATCCGGGGAAAATCCTATAAAAATATACATCAGAATACTCAGAGCGACTTCTAGTATAGATATACAAATAGTAGGCCAAACTAAGAACCTACCATAAAAGAAACATCGCTCGAATACTATGCCTCCGACCACGACGTGCGACACCAGAATCTGAACTGCAAACTAGGCACAGAAACCGAAAAGCTCAGAGGAAAGACATGAAAACAGTTAGAGTGAGTGGACGAAAATAAATGTCTTTCGCCGAGTAATATATGTTATAAAAACATATGCGAGTCTAAATGCATAAAAATCAAATGGTACACGAGGAGACGCTGACTCCAACTCGCGTACAGAGCATGCATGGAAAATCCCACGGGGTCGCTCATGGACACATCCGTGCTAGTACAGTCTGAATCACGGGATCCCAGACCCACACGTGATTCTAGCCAGAAAGGCCTCGGTTCTGAGGTACTGCCCCTCGCTGGTCAGGTCGGGGTACTGCCCCTCGCCGGTCAGGTCGGGGTACTGCCCCTCCTGGTAGGCATCCATCGGGGATCAGCCGAGATGTAAGTGTATCGATACAACAACATATACTGAGACTGTACTCTGTGTAAACCGAATCATAAATAGTTCGATGCAAATGCATAAAGCAATATTTAAATGTATATACGTAATGTATAATGGTATAAGCATAATCGTATAACACATGCTCATATAAAATATAATCTCGTATGCATGCTCATTCTCGTAAAACGTGTATAAAGACTCGCGATTATCAGTCAAAAGAAATTGTCCACTCACAGGTGAGCGTAACGCAGTTCTCGTTAATACCGTGATCCGGCGGAAATTTCCTCGCCAAACGAACAATCACGAACCCCTGAATAATCATAAAATCTATTTCTCAAAATCATAACTCGGATCCCCAAATCAATCACAAGAAACAACCGTTCCCAGAAACATATAATTCAATAACGACAAATTGTCGAATATTCAATAATCACACCTCAAAACCTCGCTATAATTTTTGATGCTCAAATCGAAAAACAAAACTTACCACTGCGATCGGGGTGCGATTCCGAGTGAAATGACATATAACTCGTCGAAAACCACGTCGGGCGAAAAGTCGCCGCCGCTGCCACCATCGTCGGAATTTCAGATCTACCCAGAAAAATTCATGGCATACATGGTTTCAAAGATCTCGACGATTCCAACAACTTTCCAGTTATAAGTTAAGGCCAATTTTGACCGGAAAACCTCCAAAAATCAACCCAAATTTCCAAACCCTTACCGGAATTTCACATCGACGGATCTCTCTCCTCTGGCCACTGCAACCTCCCAAACCAATTGCAATAGCTTCCTCTCATTGAGGCTAACAAAACCCGTCAAAGAGGAGCCACCATCTCGGCCTCCACGCCGCCACCCGAACGCCACAAAACTCGCCGAAAAATCCATAACTTTGCCGATTCGATTCTCTCTCCTCCGGCCACCCCACAGGACGATCCACCTACCAATCCGAAGAGGAGCTCGAGCCCAACAAATCTCGTGAAGAAGCCTTGCCCAAATTTGGCCGGAATCGGCCTCAATTCCAGCAAACCAATTCGGCCTCCAAACGGGTTATTCTTGACCCGTGGTCAACGTGGGTCAACCCAGCTTTCCCTTTATGGCAAGTTTCCCAATTCGGCAGGTATCGCTTCCGTATTTATACCGTACGCGTATCGAACCCCAAACGGATAAATACGACAATATTTGGCGGACGAAAATATTCATAACTTATTCCTCGCTACTCGGAATTTTTTTTTGAAAGTTCCCACCAGCTCGAAATTAAATTCTCTACAACTGCTACGAAGGATCCGAAATCAAATTCTCGCCCGATAATTTAGTCGCTAACGAAGCCGCCATATTAACAGATTATGCCGAAATCACAACAAATCGCGAAACTCGCAAATCAAGTCAATAATCATTCCATTTACGGTTCGGGTCGATCAACGGTACAAAACAGATCACAATCACGATTCGGATAGACTCGAACACGAACGGATAAACTCGACAATATACTGAAATTTCAAATATTCATATTATATTCCTCGGTCGTCCAAATAATGATCCGGAACCGCCCACGAACTCGAAATCACACGTACAACAACTTTCGAGAAGAGACTCAACTCAAATTCTCGGCCAATAATTTAGTCGTGATCAAGTCTGGCGATTCAATCAACTATCGAAAATCTGCGATTACGCATAACCTCATGGCTTAAGCTGATTAACACTACTGATTCTGTTCCGGGTCGTCACAAATCCACCCCCTTAAAAAAATTTCGACCTCGAAATTTCCGAGTCTGCCGACTAAAAGTTGGAGCACTGCCTCTGCATACAGCTCAATTTTCCAGTGGCAACCTCAACTGAAGGACTCTAACAACAGACTTCACAATAGGAGATATCTCCGTACTGTAATCCCTGTACCCTTGTTCATATATGTTATATATTTACCAAGTGTAATCGAGGGTATATCATAAAGACCGACACCGGAGCTACTCATCGGCGGCAAGAGCCGGCCAAGCCATCGTCGCCACCACCGGAAAGCATCCATCCAATACCGGGAAGGAACAAAGCTAGCATTTATATTCTTATTTGGTGGTTTGAGAGGCTTGCACCCCTCTCCCACATCGCTAATGTTGTAAAAGGAGAGGCACTCCCTACCTATAAAGGGAGGCCTCTATCCCACTTAAACAAACACACACAACCCATATAACACTTGGGCCTAATAATTATTGGGCTCTAGATGCATAGTTGAGGCCCAACGAGGCACAAGTGGAGTAGCCAATTGGTGAACCACTATAAACCTTTGTCTTATTTGCTTATCGTATTTACTTATCGCTACTTAGTCACCCTCGTTCCATATCTTGAATACTAGTTATTCTCGATAAGAACATTGGCGCCGTCTGTGGGAATCGCAACAAAGAGTTCAAACATGTCGCTTTACTATACGAGCTAGGAGATAGGCAGAAATTTTATTATTTCCAGTATTTTCTTTTTTATTCCTAAAAAGTTTGTGAGCGTCAACGGGAAGGCCTGGGGACTGATCTAGTTCTTAGCGGCAACGACGTCGACAATCAAGCAAGTTTAGCGTTAGCGCTAGCATTTTTGTGAAAAAAAAACAAGTGTTGAAGGTAAGCGGGAAACACTTGAGCATTAGCAAGTCAATAAGCGTGAGCGGGAGCTATTGTTTCCTAGAGGCAGTCAACAAAAAGTCAAAAAGCCAGCAGCTTAGCGTGAGCGGGTCAACATGAGGGCAGCAAGCAACAACCATAACGGCATCAATCAAACAAGCCTAGCGTTAGCAAGCAACAAGCAACAGTAGCAATCACAAGCACAACGGCGAGTTACAACAGAAACAAGCAGGGAAAGAAATTTACCATAGCGGCGGCATCGAATATGCCCGAGGGGACTGCCCACACCGGGGACTTCGACACCGGAGCCACCTCCCCGAGACCCGAGAGCGAGCTACTTCCCCGATTCACATCGCCGAGATGCTCGATACCGGCAAAGTCACCCACATCGCCGTCACTGAGGGACTTCCCCGAGAGCGGTATCGCCCATTTGCATCGCCTCTAATGGCCTCACATCACCGGTTTGCATCGTCGATTGCTTCCCCGAGATCGGGATACTGCCTCGAGTCCGAAGTACTGATAACGTCCATCTGCCTCCGAGTCCCTGACACCGATACCGGTGTACTTCCACGTGCCCAATCTGCCTCCTGAACACCGAGACGCTCCTCAACGCCTTTTCCGGTTCTCAATGTCGGTCTGCCTCCCACATCGCCGACACCAATACCGACAGAGCGCCCCCGTATCGGTTTACTACCTCCGACCGGTTTGGTTCCTCGACGCCGGTGGACTCCCAGATCGACATCGCCGATATGCCCTCACACAGACACTTCCAGCACTGGCCTACTTCGATCTTCAACCCGGCCTGCCACAATCCACATCGCCGGTTTGGTTTTCTCACTCTACCGATCTGCTTCGATCCTCAACGCCGAGAGGAACCCTGAACGCCGGTTTACTCCGAGAGGAACCCACATCGCCGTTAACCATATAGCCGGAAACAGCAACGCCGCTATGCTTCACCGAGACCGAGATCTACCTCAGCCAAAATAACCCACATCGTCGAGCCACATCCCCAAGCATGAGGGACTCTAAAGCGTCACCTCACTCCGAGATCAGCCATCTCACCGGAACCCACCTTCCCCGAAATCGACCAATGTCTCTTAGAGCCACGACCCACTCTGAAATCAACCATGCTCTCACGGCGAGTACCGCAACCATTACCCATTGCATGCGTGCGGTCTTCATCACCATCACGTTAGAAATCTGGTTCTTAGAGAAGAAGAAGAAGAAGAAGAAGAAGAAGAAGAAGAAGAAGAAGAAGAAGAAGAAGAAGAAGAAGAAGAAGAGAGAATCTGAAATGAGAGGCAGAGAGACTACAAAGAGGAGATAGAGGAATACTGGAGATAGAGGAAGAGGAGAAAAGTCAACATTATCAACTGGGCTTGTCTTTTCTAACCGGGCCTTCATTGTAGCCTCCCACTCAGCTCACTGGGGCTCCATTCATACACTGATGGGCTTACCGGTCTCGGGCCTTAAATGCCTATGCTTTTTGACTTCTGCTCAGTCCAAACCGGCCTCACTTCTCCAGCCCAATGTCAAGCTAAGTTCCTTTTAGCTCTTAATTAGTTACTATTAATTGAAGCATGTTTCCTTTAATGCCTGATATGCATGTGTCAAGCTTGGTCACTTACACATGCTCTACTATTATACATGTTACGTGTATGCATTTATATTCCTATAATTAGTATGTGGAAACACTTAAGCATTAGCGAGTTGGTAAGCATGAGCAGGGGACTACCTTTTCTAAAAACTCTTAGTCAGTTGCCCTTTAATTGAACCATGTCTATCAACACATATACATGCGTTAACGTTTATCATTACTCGCCCACTTACGCTACTATGATACATGTTATGAATACATACTTGCCATGATACGATTACAAGCATGCACTAGAGCTTTATACTTATAACCAGTGCCATGCCTACTGTTTTCCAAAATAAAGAGCATGAATAATTGTGATCATTTTTCCTATGCCGCGATCACTTTACAAGAAGCATGTGTTTTAGCTCGATTGATTAAAACATCTAAACATGATTGCCATGTCTATATTATACTCGCATAACTTATGTATTAATATATATTAAATATGTTATAGCTTAAATTTGCAGAGATCTATTATGTGTTGCTTCTAATCATGGATATATAAGCATGTGTTTTTATGTTTCATACAGTGTATTTATAGTTAAAAAAAAAGGGTGAGTGATTGATTGATAAATGTAGTATATGGTATAGTAATGGTTTCATTAGTTAAAGTTGTAATGGATTTTGAGAGTTTTTAGATGTATATAATTGTTGGGAAGTGAGGAATACGGTTATCGTAGTTTAGAAGTAATAAATGAGCAATGATGATGTGCATTAGTGGATGCGTTGTGTGTAATTGACTAAATCAGAATTTTCATGTGTCATGTGTCAAGCTTAGTTACCTCGGTCTGACCAATTTTTCATGTGTCAAGCTTAGTTACTAAAGCATGCTTTACTATAATACATGTTATCTTACGAATACATACTCTCTCCATGTTAATTTTTTATACTTAATATATGTTGAAAACTGTTGCTAGATGCTTGATTAAATAATCTATAGTTTTGATTGGGTCTCCCCGAGTTCGGTATTTGCTATGTTACATTACGGTTACAATATGGTCGCCGTTAGAGTCGATTACATCCTCCGGGACACTTACGATACTTATGATACTTTCGTACCAACTCATGGGGGACTCAACTTTCTATCATTTCGCCTAAATTAAGACTTAAACAACATTTTCGCTTATATTGATTATATGTTATTGTTGCATCAAAACAAGCATTTTTCATACCTTTGCATTATGAAATCTATAGTTTTGCTATGTTACGGTTACAATATACGTGCTACATAAATGCTTCATTCCCGATAACGGTCTTGTCACTCTTCATCACTGATAACGGTCTTGTCACTCTTCATCACTGATAACGATCTTGTCACTCTTCATCACTGATAACGGTCTTGTCACTCTTCATCACTGATAACGATCTTGTCACTCTTCATCACTAATAACGATCTAGACACTCTTCATCACTGGCCACTAGGAGGAATGGACTCGGGGACTTAAGGGTTACCAATTCAAACGAGCTCCCCCTACCATAGCGCCCCCAACGGCACTCTTCATCACCGATAACGATCTAGACAATCTTCATCACTGGTAACGATCTTGACACTCTTCATCACTGGCCACTAGGAGGAACGGACTCGGGGACTTAAGGGTTACCAATTCAAACGAGCTCCCCCTACTATAGCGCCTCCAACGGCACTCTTCATCACCGATAACGATCTAGACACTCTTCATCACTGGTAACGATCTTGACACTCTTCATCACTGGCCACTAGGAGGAACGGACTCGGGGACTTAAGGGTTACCAATTCAAATGAGCTCCCCCTACCATAGCGCCCCCAACGGTTTGAACTACACCGGTCGACACAGTCTGAAGAGCGCTCAAACAATAAAAGAAACATGGTTACCATCACACAAAGTACTTTGGCAGAACGGTGAACTAGCTACTCACCGATCTCGCCCCTAACCAATTAAATGATGCCACATGAAGGTACAGGTACACCTATCACCAAGGATCACAACCTAGGTCGCCAAACCGGGGGACTACATGACATGATACCCGGCTCCAGCAAAGGTAACATCGCCGGTATCATTTTCGCTTATACCGATTATATGTTATTTTTGCATAAATGAAATGAGTATTCTTCATACCTTTGCTTATGTCTTACGCTCTCCAGCAAAGGTTACGTTACACACATCGCCGACATAAGCAAACGAATCCTCTTCACACCGTTCATTGATGCAAAAACATTATGTCACATATTTATCATTGTTACTTGTCCCTATCCCCATGTCACACTAGAGAATATTCAAGAATTTTAATTCACTATTTGGTTTACTAATGCATATTATTTACTGGCATGCTCCTCATCACCGGTTTGTTTCCCGATACCGCCCGACATGCCCTACCCAGCCAAGATACCCAATGCCGCCCGAGTTCGTTGACGGTGCCGGTCGAGGTCCGCCTTCGATAGGCATCCCCGCCCGACTTGCCTCTCACCGCCGGTCTGCACCAAGATTCACAATACCAATCATCAGCTCCAAGATACTCAAAACCTGCCGCTTCATCCGATCAGCATCGAGACCCTTGCCTCCATCAGCTCCATCACCGACGGCACCCTTCACCGAGGCTACTCAAACAACCCCGACACCGCTGTCTCACCCGAGCGGTAACAGAAGGATTATTTAGTCCCCCGACACAGCGAACACATCAAGTATGCAAATGGGCATGATCACAGCAGGAGCGACACGCTCCCCAGTGGCGGTTGGCTTCACTTGGGGACTTCAAGTCTGACATAATTCCCGAGAGCGGGAGCGGCAAGTTTTCCATCAGTAATATAGGCAGACTTCGCCGACAGCAACAAGCTTCATCAAAGCAGAGAAGAAGGTTCCTGATATAGAGCTTAAGGGAAAGAATAAAGAGCACTGATTTACATTCCGAGAGCGGAAGGCTTCATCCGAGCAGTATGCTTCGCCGAGCCAAAACAGCTGCTCCAAGACTGCCACCTTGGGGCTAAGAGCGCCCACACCCGGGGACTTCGAGTTTGGCACGCTTCTGGAATACGACATCGACATGCTTATTGTGCCTTCCCGAGAGCCACTTCCACCGAAACTGGAACAACAACCTCAGCGCCGGTTTGCTGCCTCTAGAGCAGAGCCACCTCCCCGCGGGTGATCTGTTACCCCGGTCTGCCTCCGAGCGGCCTGACCCTCTAGTTTGCGTCGAGCGATTTACTACCCCGACAAGCATACTTCCTTGATCGATGTGATCTTCAAAGCACAGATATGCACTCCAACCCCAGTCCGCCCCAAGCGGTTCGCCACCTCGATTCACATCCGGTAGTGTGCATCTCTGTTAGTGGTCCACTTTTGCCGTTAACGGCCGACTTCATCAAAACCGGCTCACTGCCTACACTGGGGACTACAACCCAGTCACCTCTCCGAGAGCAAGCCCTACCCGAGACCGATATACTATGCTGAGCCGATACACCTGACCGATCGCTCTGCTCACCAAGCAGCTTGTCTCCCCGAGCACATAGACTCTCGAGCGGTAAGGCTCACCAAGGGTGGCAGGCCTCTCCAACGCCGTCAGAATTTTACAACACCACCTCACTGCCCTGTTAACGGCCCACTTCACCGTTACTAAGCGAAATGATCCGATCCACTTCAAAAATCATCAGGCCGCTTCAATGCCCGGTATGCTTCTGACACAATCAACATCCTCAAAACTGGGAGGCTCCAAGCAGCCTCACCTCTCGCAGAGTGACGCCCGCTCCGACGGGGGACTTCGCTCGGCTAGGAAACTTCGTGCCGAGCTCACTCAGCTAGGGGACTTCACTCAACGAGAAGCCTTCGCACCAAGCCGTTCAACCTTGCAAACCCGGGGACTGCCCCAATCTTTCGACGCCAAGAAAGGTAACCCGGGGACTTCGCGCCGAGCCCGTTCAACCTTGCAAACCGGAGACTTCCCCAGCCATTCGACGCCGAGAACGGTAACACATACCACACCGACCGAGAAGCAAAAAAGTCTTTCTTACTTGGAGAGTTAGGGGACTAGGGGTAAATACCCTCGATTAAGCTCGGTAATCTATTTTTTAACTCCCCAAGCAAGAAATAATCTTTTTTACTTGGAGAGTTAAGGGGAGTTGTTCATATATGTTATATATTTACCAAGTGTAATCGAGGGTATATCATAAAGACCGACACCGGAGCTACTCATCGGCGGCAAGAGCCGGCCAAGCCATCGTCGCCACCACCGGAAAGCATCCATCCAATACCGGGAAGGAACAAAGCTAGCATTTATATTCTTATTTGGTGGTTTGAGAGGTTTGCACCCCTCTCCCACATCGCTAATGTTGTAAAAGGAGAGGCACTCCCTACCTATAAAGGGAGGCCTCTATCCCACTTAAACAAACACACACAACCCATATAGCACTTGGGCCTAATAATTATTGGGCTCTAGATGCATAGTTGAGGCCCAACGAGGCACAAGTGGAGTAGCCAATTGGTGAACCACTATAAACCTTTGTCTTATTTGCTTATCGTATTTACTTATCGCTACTTAGTCACCCTCGTTCCATATCTTGAATACTAGTTATTCTCGATATGAACAACCCTCAAATCCCGAATCTAAACTAGCTCCACACAAACGCCAAGTCTTCCTGCATAAGGAACTGATAGGGTACAAAACACGCAACAAATCTGAAATGTAGTTCCACCACACAGAACACAACACACACAAAAGCCAACCCTATAGGCAATGCCGAAATATACGGCACAACACAAACTCGCCTATGATCACATACGGATCAAAATAACGTGGCAAATCACAACTCAGCCTACTCACACCAATATAACTCAAACATCGAACTCGAGAAATTATTAAGCTGTTTCCGCTAATCCGAAAGTCTGTGGTAGCACATCCCACTAAATCAGGATCCAACGTCAGCTCACACCAAACTCGCTCCAACACAATGGAGTACATCATCGTTCCTCAAAATCACATCATGCAACGTCAAAATCATAGTGGTCTACAAACTGGTACTGCAAGCAATCTCGAAAAATTGAAACTGCTGGTCCCAAATCCCTCGGAACTGCAATACACAAGACCACAACATGCCCTCCAAGGTCTGAATAATCCTCAAAGATCGCCCGCCAATCGGAGGATAAGAAACTGTACTAAACTGTAATCTGGTCCCCAATGCTCTCTGCAACGCTTGCCAACACTCAATTGTAACTGATTATCTCGATCAGCAAACTGGGACACAGGCGCACCACGTAAATGGACAACCTTCGTCAAATACAGCTATGTCAGCCTGCCATCGAAATCTTTTCCGAAAGTACAAGGAAATGTACTGAGTTCATCGAATGGTCCACAAAGATCCAACAACTGGTACCACAAACCGAAGTGCGTACTGGCACACAAAACCACAGCGACAAACTCCAACTTCTAATCAGAAATCTCCGATAGCTGTAACTTCCCGGTAAATCTCTGCCTCATAGCCATCGCATGCCGACAAATGTGACATCTGCACACACAAGCTGCTACATTCTTCTACAGGTTGCGTCACGAGTAGAAAGCTCGAAGGATCAGATACATCTCTGTACCACCAGTGCATAACGCACGCAAAACAATCAGCTTCAACATCATCACACTCAAACTCAGCACTCGTAGCTCGCAATTCGGCTAACACGGAAACTCGAGTCACAAACATGAAACACTGCAGCTCCCGACTTCCGACTGAATGCATCAGCAACAACAATAGCCTCTCTCGAATAAACTCAAATGTGCAGCCATAGTCGTTAATCGAGCCCATCCATCTACGTCGCCTCAAGCTCAAATCTGGCTGAAAATGCAAGTATATGAAACTCATGTGATCAGTGTACATCCTACATTGTGCTACACGCCGTAGCAGTAGTGTCTTGAACTCTCTGATGCTAACATAAAGATAGCTACACCCAAATCATACATAGGATACGTAGCTTCATAAAGTTTCCACTGCCTGAACCCATGAGTCACCGCTCTGCAATGCTGTAACAAAGCATAACCAAATCCAAATCTCGATGCATCGTCATAAACCACGAACTCGTCACGGTCGTCAGGTAACATCAAAACCGAAGCAATGGTCAACCTTCCTTCAGGAGTAAATAATTCATCTCACATGTATCGGACCACTCGAACATGATGCCTTCTTCGTCAATCTGGAAAGTGGAGTGGCAATCCGAGAAAATCTGTACAAACCGTCAGTAGTAGCACCCAAGAGACCCCTGATATCTGGTATAATGGTAAATCAACTCCAAATCAACATGGCTTCTATCTGGTCAGAATCCATGCCAACTCCCCCGACAACATCACATGGCCCAAAATCAGCACGCCAATCAACCAAAATTCACACTTGCTGAACTTCGCAAACAGCAGATTATCTCGCGAAGTTCGCAAAACCGCTCGCAATTGCTTCAGGTGTTGGCCCACACTCCTGTAGTAAATCAGGATATTGCCGACGAACACAATCGTAAACTCGTCCAGAATCGTCTGAACACTTGGTCCATCAAGTCCGTAAAAGCTGCGGGGCATTGGTCAACCAAACGGCGTGACCAAGAACTCCTGATGCCCGCACCGTGATCCGAAAGTTGTCCAGGACACATCTGATTCGCCGATCCTCCACTGATGGTATTCGGACCCGAAATCAATCTTTGAAAAGACTGAAGCTCCCTTGAGCTGATCAAACCAATCGTCAATCCGAAGCGGAGGATACTTGCTCTCCTCTGAAGCCTGATTCAGCCTCCGGTAGTCAATGCACCACCTCGTTGAACCATCCAACATTAGCACAAATAATGCAAGAGCACACTACGATGATACTCTGGGTCGTACAAAATCTCCTCCAACAACTCTCGAAATTGAACATGTAGGTCCATCAGCTCCGCTGACACCAAACGACATAATGCCGGTGATATAAGTCCAGCGCCCGGTAAAAGCTCAATGGTGTAGTCGGTCTCCCGAACTGGAGAAATACCTGGTAACTCCTGCGGAACACACCTGGAAACTCGGGAGCCACCTCAATGTCGCCAATGTCGGGCACAGCAACCAAAGTATCCACAACATAAGCTAAGCAATAACGTACATGACCCGTTTCCATCATCCGCTCGACCATCACCGTGAAACAATATCTCAGGGAACCCGGTCGTCAAAACACAACCACCTTCTCATGACCATCCAACATAGCCCAATGCGTCATCAAGAAGTCCATACTCATAATCACACCAAAATTGACGATATCCAGCTATAACAGCTCCGCGGCTAAGCCATATCCTCCAACAATGATCTCGCAACCTCTGAATGGATACAACACTTTCCAAAACCTCGGAAGTAGAAATACAGGTACAATAGCCATGGATGTCAAGCGACGGTAACCTCAAAGAAACTCTATCCTCACATAGGGTTGTGGCACGAACTCCAGCATGCCCAACTAGCCGTTCACGCCGATTACAACTTACTGATTAACTCGTCCAGAAGGCTGCGTTGGTTAACTCCAGAAATAGCATCATGACCTCCTCGTGAACTCTTAGCTGCCGAACCGCTAAAGCAGCTGGCTGAGGGCGCTCCCTCGCAACGTGACCCTCTTGGCCACCACAATAGCAACCAAAAGTGCTCCACGAACACAAGCCACAGCGACACCTTCTATGAGAAAGGATCACCAACGATCACCCAAACTCATGCCACAGGAAAAAGTCTGCTACTCTGTGATCTCCACCATCACCAAACGGATCCTTAGCTTTGATATGGTGACCCCCAACATAATCGAAAAGGCCACAGCTTGATGAAGTCACTGATCCCGAGGTGCCTGAACTCAATCTCATCAAAATATCTCGACTAAGTCCACTTTCCTCAAACCAACACATCAGAAACCGCGTACGCCTTTCCTTCTCAATAGCCTCGCCTCTGAGTGCAGCACATCAAGCTCCTTACGGTTATCTCGAGGCATCAGTCAAAATCTCTCTGATGCTCAGGTTCAAACTCATCTCAAACCTCGTGCACTTCTTCCTCTGAAGCCACATAACACGTACAAACGGAAACAAACATATGAACGATACATCCCTGAATGTAGGCCATGGAGTCGCAACAGAAACTCACACAATACCAGCCCACCAAATGCAATGATCTGACTCAGACAAAACATCAACTGCCACGATTCTCTGCTTTGAGGCAACATGTAGACGCGTATACACGCACAACCAGGCAAACCATGCCGCACAAATCTCTGAATTCAGAATAGTCATCCAAACCTACAATTCACTGGAAAATCGCGCATCGATTGATCCTCAATAGGATCCACAACCGTACCGACACGGAAAACACGTCAAGGAGGCATCCTAATGAATAAAATATCGTTTGCAACAAGTAGAACGTAATCATGGAACTCTAAATATTTGAAAGTATACAACACCCGAAGTATTGATGAGTATCCGCCGGCCGGTCGGGTCACCACTCCAGACATGTTGTACAGTCTCAAATATCGTTAGTAAACACGACTACAAAAGTCTACAGAACCTAAAACCTAATGCTCTGATACCAAGCTGAAAGGACCCAACCCCGATTTAGTTTCCTAAACCGGAATCAAATCCCTTCCAAAAACACGAACCAACAAAAACCATCAAAATTTTGGCAGAGTAACGCTACTAACGCGGAATTGCCATTACCTGCACCTGGAAAATACACTTCATCCTATGCCACAAAAGCCAAACCGTAGGCACCAATCCTATCCAGATTTCTCAATATATCAACAGTAATGTAAAATAATAAATATAACTATACTTTACCGAAATCTGGGGAAAATCGTATAAAAATATACATCAGAATACTCAGAGCGACTTCTAGTATAGATATACAAATAGTAGGACAAATTAAGAACCTACCATAAAAGAAACATCGCTCGAATACTATGCCTCCGACCACGACGTGCGACACCAGAATCTGAACTGCAAACTGGGCACAGAAACCGAAAAGCCCAGGGGAAAGACATGAAAACAGTTAGAGTGAGTGGACGAAAATAAATGTCTTTCGCCGAGTAATATATGTTATGAAAACATATGCGAGTCTAAATGCATAAAAATCAAATGGTACACGAGGAGACGCTGACTCCAACTCGCGTACAGAGCATGCATGGAACATCCCACGGGATCGCTCATGGACACATCCGTGCTAGTACAGTCTGAATCACGGGATCCCAGACCCACACGTGATTCTAGCCAGAAAGGCCTCGGTTCTGGGGTACTGCCCCTCGCCGGTCAGGTCGGGGTACTGCCCCTCCTGGTAGGCATCCATCGGGGATCAGCCGAGATGCAAGTGTATCGATACAACAACATATACTAAGACTGTACTCTGTGTAAACCAAATCATAAATAGTTCGATGCAAATGCATAAAGCAATATTTAAATGTATATACGTAATGTATAATGGTATAAGCATAATCGTATAACACATGCTCATATAAAACATAATCTCGTATGCATGCTCATTTTCGTAAAACGTGTATAAAGACTCGCGATTATCCGTGAAAAAAAATTGTCCACTCACAGGTATGCGTAACGCAGTTCGAGTTAATCCCGTGATCCGGGGGAAAATCTCTCGCCAAACGAACGATCACGAACCCCTGAATAATCATAAAACCCATTTCTCAAAATCATAACTCGGATCCCCAAATCAAATCACGAGAAACAACCGTTTCCTGAAACATATAATTCAATAACGACGAATTGTCGAAAATCCAATAATCACACATCAAAACCTCGCTATAATTTTTGATGCTCAAATCGAAAAACAAACCTCACCACTGCGATCGGGGCGCGATTCCGAGTGAAATGACATATAACTCGTCGAAAACCACGTCAGGCGAAAAGTCGCCGCCGCCGCTGCCACAGTCGCCGGAATTTCAGATTTTCCCAGAAAAATTCATGGCTTACGTGGTTTCAAAGATCTTGACGATTCCAACAACTTTCCAGTTATAAGTTAAGGCCAATTTTGACCGGAAAACCTCCAAAAATCTACCCAAAGTTCCAAACCCTTACCGAAATTTCACATCGACGGATCTGTCTCCTTCGGCCACGGCAACCTCCCAAACCACTTGCAATAGCTTCCTCTCATTGAGGCTAACAAAACCCCTCAAAGAGGAGCCACCATCTCGGCCTCCACACCGCCACCCGAATGCCACAAAACTCGCCAAAAAATCCATAACTTTGCTGATTCGATTCTCTCTCCTCCGGCCACCCCACAGGACGATCCACCTACCAATCCTAAGAGGAGCTCGAGCCCAACAAATCTCGTGTAGAAGCCTTGCCCAAATATGGCCGGAATCGGCCTCAATTTCGGCGAACCAATTCGGCCTCCAAACGGGTTATTCTTGACCCGTGGTCAACGTGGGTCAACCCAGCTTTCCCTTTATGGCAAGTTTCCCAATTCGGCAGGTATCGCTTCTTTATTTATACCGTACGCGTATCGAACCCCAAACGGATAAATACGAAAATATTCATAACTTATTCCTTGCTACTCGGAAAAATTATCCGAAATTTCCCACGAGCTCGAAATTAAATTCTCTACAACTTCCACGAAGGATCCGAAATCAAATTCTCGCCCGATAATTTAGTCGCTAACGAAGTCGCCATATTAACAGATTATGCCGAAATCACAACAAATCGCGAAACTTGCAAATCAAGTCAATAATCATTCCATTTATGGTTCGGGTCGATCAACGGTCCAAAACGGATCACAATCACGATTCGGATAGACTCGAACACAAACGGATAAACTCGACAATATACCAAAATTTCAAATATTCAAATTATATTCCTCGGTCGTCCAAATAATGATCCGGAACCGCCCACGAACTCGAAATCACACATACAACAGCTCTCCAGAAGAGACTCAACTCATATTTTCGTCCAATAATTTAGTTGTGATCAAGTCTGGCGATTCAATCAACTATCGGAAATCTGTGATTACGCATAACCTCATGGCTTAAGCTGATTAACACTACTGATTCTGTTCCGGGTCATCACAAGGATGACTTATACTTGTACTTGGCTATCTCAGAGGTGGCAGTGAGTAGAGCTCTGGTCCGAGAAGATACTGGGGACAAGCTACTAGTGTACTATGTGTCTTAGTCTCTTCTCGACCCAGACACTCGTTATGCCAGGTTGGAAAGGATGATATTGGCTTTCGTTATGTCATCACGCAAGCTCCGATTATACTTCTAAGTCTGCAAGATAGTCGTCATGACTGAGTACCTGTTGAGAATGATGTTGTATACCCCAGACTCCTCCAGCTGGGTAACCAAGTGGGCTTTCAAACTAGCACAACACGATATCAAATACCAGCCTTGAACAACGATAAAGGGACAAGCTTTGATAAACTTCCTAGCTGAGTTTACATTGCCTGACCCTTATGTACAAGAGAGAAGAGAAAGGGATGAGGAAGCAGACGAGCAGGGGGTCGACCACTGGACACTATATATAAATAGATCATCAAAAGATAAAGGAGTAGGAGCAGGACTAGTGCTCAAGATCCGAGATGGGACGATCATGGAACATGTCCTGACTTTCCCCACCAACAATGGAGCTGAGTATGAGGCACTCTTAGCAGGATTAAAGCTACCACGAGAGCTAAACGTGAAGAAGATCGAGGTATTCTATGACTCCCAAATGATTGCAAACTAAGTGCTTGGAGAATACGTAGCTCATTACGTACCCATAGAAGTATATGTTAGAGCAACTCCAACAATGTCATGAAAAGTTTGCTTATTTTGTTCAAAAATAAAGCCGAAACCTATTTTAGCTAATCACTTGTATCAATTTACTCCAACAATATTACTTAAAATGTAGTTAGACCTAAACACATGCTTAGTTTTGATTGGTTGATAATAACATATTTATTTATTAATATAATTATTAATTACATTTGCAATCTAGAAGGAAAGAATTAATTACAATATTGAATGTTTCGTTACCTATAATTCATGTTTTCGGTATAAGAATAGGGGATGAAAACATGAAATATAGGGAATCCCTAAATTGGCTGATAAGATAGGGGAGCTGCTGGAGTAAATTTTAAGAGAAAATCTTTATATTTTAGCTAGAAATGACTTATAGGGAATCTGCTGGAGTTGCTCTTAGGCTGGCAAAGGGACTGGTTAGTCATTTTGAAGAGTTCTTAATCATGCAGCTCCTTAGGTCAGAAAATACGCATGCAGACATATTGGTAAATTTGGCCTCCAGCATAGACTACAAGCTCAGGAGGATGATCCTAGTACAGCACTTGCCCAACCCAAGCATGGACGAGGAGGACGTAGTGATGGTGATGTCAGTACAACTGGGGCGCTTCTGGATGGAAGAGATAACGAACTAGATAGAAGCTGAGGTCTTACCAGAAAGACGAGTAGAATCCAGAAGGGTCATTTGACAGGCAGTAAGGTACAACATCAGGGATGGGAAATTGTATCCACCATCCTCGAACTCAAGCAATTATCAACTTGTCGAACTCAAGCAATTATCAACTTGTCCCTGCTAATCCAAAGGTCTACAGTAGCGCATTCAACTAAATCAGGACCAAAAGCCATCTCATCCCTAACTCGCTCCAACACAATGGAGTGCAACACTATTCCTCGTATACAACTTCATACAATGTCATAACAATACTGGTCTGCAAACTGGTACTGCGAGCAATCTCGAACAAATTAAACTGCTGATCCCAAATCCTTCGGAACTGTAATACACAGAACTACAACATGTTCTCCCAAAGTCTGAATATTCCTCTCAGATTGCTTACCAATCTAAGGATGAAAAATTGTACTAAATTGTAATCTGGTTCCCAATGCTCATTGCAATGCTTGCCAAAACTCTGTTGTAACTGATTATCTGGATCAGCGACCCGGGACACAAGCATACCATGCAAATGGACAACCTCTGCCAAATACCACTCTGCCAGCCTGCCCACTGAAATCTTTCCTGGAAGTACAAGGAAATGAACTGATTTCGTCAAACGGTCCACAATGACCCGATAACTGGTATTACTATCCGACGTACGCGGTAACTGACACAAGAAATCCAAAGTGACATGCTCCAACTTCTAATCGGAAATCTCCAATGGCTGTAACTTCCCAGCAAGTTTCTGCTTCTCTGCCCTCACTTGTCGACAAATCAGGCATCTACTCCTATAGGCTACTATTTCCCTCTTTATATTACGTCACGAATAGTAAACTCTAAGTATCTGATACATCTTCGTACCATTAGTGCATAACATATGTAGAACAATGAGCTTCAATAAGTATCTCCCTCTTCAAATCATTGTCTCGAGGCCCACATAACCTCACCTTGCACGACGAAGTGCCAACATTCCTCAACTGATACTTTGCTGGAACACCATTCTGAATCGTATTCTTCTTGTCCAACCAGTAGGAATCCGCATCCTGAACCTCACAGACCCGATCAAGTAACACAGGTCGATCCTGGAACTAGCCAACAATGCTCCAACATCATCTCACTCTAACTCAGCTCCCGTAGCTCTCAACTCAACTAACAATGAGGTTCTTGCAACATGTACATGAAACATAGGAACTCCAAATTTCCGACTAAGTGCATCAGCAATAATACCACTGAAGGATATTCAAAATATAACCACACTAGCCTTTCCCGGATGAACTCAAATGTGCAGCCATAGTCGATAATCAACCCCATCCATCTACGCCGCCTCATGCTCAAATCTGGATGAATATGCAAGTAGATGAAACTCAAGTGATCAGTGTACATCCTACACTGCGCTGCACGCCGTAACAGTAGTATCTCCAACTCTTCGATGCTAACACAAAGACAGCTACTCCCAAATCATACATAGGATACGTAACTTCATAAAGCTTCCACTGCCTGGAACCATATACCAACATATTGCCATGCTGCAGCCCAACTCGACCAAAATCTAGTTTCGAAACATCACTATACATAACATACTCCTCACTGACATCACATAATGGTGAACAATGGTACGTTTATCAACCTCTCCTCTAACCACCACACGTAACTCTCATCACAGGTATCTGACCATTTAAAACTCGTCCCTCTGATCGAAATTGATGGTACTCAAATCTGAAATCAATTTTCGAAAATTGAAACTCCAATAAGCTGATTAAACTAGCCATTAATCCGAAGTGGAGGATACTTGTTCTTCGTTAAAATTTGATTCAGCTTCCGGTAGTCAATACATAACCTCATCGAACCATCCTACATCCTCGTAAAACATACTGGAACTCCCCAAGGTAAAACACTAAATCAAATGAAGCCTTCCTCAAACAGTTCCTGAAGTTGAATCTGCAACTCCCTCAACTCTGATAAATTCTCTAAAAAACATCTGGATACTCACAAATAACCTCAAGATCACGAATAACAGGTATAACAACCTCAACATCATGAACATGTGCTAAGTACAGCATACATCCTTGCTTCATCATCAGCTTAGCCACATTGTTGAAACCACACATAGTAGAGAAGCATTTATTTCACCTCTAAACAAGATCTTGTGACACGACTGAACGTCAAAGGACTACAACATTCTTACGACGAACAACCACTCTGCAACTAGTCCACAACCTCCAGCAAACCTCATAATCTCGATACCCCACCTGTTGTAACAGTTGCATAATGGAAACTCCTGCTGTGTGGAAGGATCACCAATGACCACCCTGACTCAAGCCACAGGAACTAGTCCACTACTCTGTGATCTCCTTCCTCACCAAACGGATCTTCTGCCTTGTCCAAATGACCCTCAACATAATCGAAATGGCCACAGCCTGATAAAGCTACTGATCCCGAGGTGCCTGAACTCAACCTCATCAAAATATCTCGACTAAGTTCACCTTCCTCAAACCGACATGTCTAAAACCGCGTATGCCTTTCCTTCTCAATGTCCTTGCCTCTGAGTGCAGCACATCAAACTCCTCACGGTTGTCTCGAGGCATAACAGTCAAAATTCCTTTGAACTCATCTCAAACCTCCTGCATTGCTTCCTCTAAAGTCACATAACACGTGAAAACTGGAACAAACATGTGAACAATACATCACTGCCTCAGGTTTGTAAACGCTCAATATTTCCGTTGTTAGGTAGCCTAATTGAACCATTTCCGTATAAACAATACCCTGAATGTAGGTCATGGAGTCGCAACAAGAACTCACACAATACCAACCCACTAAATACAATGATCTGACTCAAGCAAACCATCAACTACCACAATTCTCTGCTCAGAAGCAACATGTAGACGTCTATACACGCACAACCGGGTAAACCATGCCAGACATATCTCTGAACCCAAAATGCTTATCCAAACCCACAACTCATTTATCAAGTCGCACGTCGACTGATCCTCAACATGATCCATAACCTTACTGACACGGAAAGCACGTCAAGGAGGCATCCTACTGAATAAGACATTATTCACAACTAACAGGACGTAATCATGGAACTTCAAACATTTGAAAGCATACAACACCTAGAGAATTGATGAGTATCCGCCGGCCGGTCGGGTCATCGCTCCAGACATGCCGTACATTCTCAAATATCCTTAGTAAACATGACTACAGAAGTCAACAAAACCTAAAACCTAATGCTCTGACACCAAGCTAAAAGGACCCAACCCCGATTTAGTTTCCTAAACCGGAATCAAACCCTTTCTGAAAACACGAACTTTCAAAAAACCATAGAAATTTCGGGAGAGTTTCACTATATCGTGGAATTGCCATTAACCTGCACTCGAAAACACACTTCATCCTATGCCACAAAAGCCAAACCGTGGGCCCCAATCCCATCCAGATTTCTCAAATACATATCATAATGTAAAGTAATAAACAAAACTGTAACTTTATAGAAATCCGGGAAAATCATATGAAGATATAACATCAGAATATTCAAAGTGACCTCTAGTATGTACATATATATAAATAGTAGGCCAAACTAAGAACCTACCATAAAAGAAATATAGCTCGAATACTAAACCTCCGACTGCGACGTGTGACACCTGAAATCAAACTGCAATCTGGGCATAGAAAACGAAGAGCCCAGAGAAAGACATATAAACTGTTAGAGTGAGTGGACAAAAATAAATGTCTTTCACCGAATAATATATGTTATAAAAACATATGTGAGTCTAAATGAATGAATATGATATAGTACACGAGGGAGACTCTAACTCCTCACGCATAAAGAGCATGCATCGTAAAATCCCGCGGGGTCACTCATGGACACATCCGCGCTAGTACAGTCTGAATCACGGGATCCCAGACCCACACGTGATTCAAGCCAGAAAGGCCTCCGGTCAGAGGTCTCTCCCCCCCCTCGGTAAACGCCTCGGGTTAGGGGTCACAGCCTCCCCCGGTAAACATCCTCGGGGATCAGCCGGGATGCAAGTGTATCGATACAACAATATATACTGTGACTGTACTCTGTGTAAACCAAATCATAAACAGTTCTATGCAAGTGTATAAAGCATAATGTAAATGCATATATGTAATACATAATTGTATAAGGATATTCGTCGATGCGTATTCGCAAATGCATAATCGTAAAACACATGGTCGTATAAATCATAATCTCATATGCATGCTCATGCTCATAAAACGTGTAATAAGGACTCGCAACTAATCAATGAAAATAAATGTCCACTCACAGACTAGCATATCGCAAAACGCGTTAATCCTGCGATCCAGCGGAAAATCCCTTGCCAAACAAACGATCACGATCCCCTGAATAATCACAAATACCACTGTTCAAAATCACATTTCAAAATCCTGAAACACATCTCGAGAACCAACCATTCCCGAAAACATATAACCCGAATATCGACGAAATCGTCAAAAATCCAATAAACACACTATAAAACCTCGCTATAATGGAAAGGACTCAACCCCGATTTAGTTTCCTAAACCAGAATCAAACTCCTTCTGAAAACATGAACCAACAAAAACCATTAAAATTTCGGCAGAGTAACGCTACTAACGCGGAATTGCCTTTACCTGCACCCGAAGAATAACACTTCATCTTATGCCACAAAAGCCAAACCGTGGCCACCAATCCCATCTAGATTTCTAAATATCATATCAATAACAATAAACAGTAAACATAACTGTAATATATAGGAAATCCGGGAAAATCCGTAAAAAACATGTATCAGTAATGTATCAGAGCGACCTCTAATGTATATATATACAAAATATACAACAGTATGCGAAACAAGGAACCTCCTGAAAAAGACAGGTAGCTCGAACAACTAGCCTCCAACCGCGACGTGAGACACCAGAATCCGAACTGCAAACTGGGCACGGAAACCGAAAAACCCAGGGGAAAGGCAATAAAACGTTAGAGTGAGTGGACGAAAATAAACATATGCCTTTCACCAGTTTCATATACATATATAATCAATGTAAAAGAATGCGAGTTCGGAAAGTATATATGGAGGTGCCAGGCAAATCTCTCAAGCCCGACGGTCAGGCGAATCTCTCAAGCCCGACGATAATAGGCTAGGGGAATCTCTCAACCCCAGCGGCATAACAGGGGAATCTCTCAATGAAAGGACCCAACCCCGATTTAGTTTCCTAAACCGGAATCAAACCCTTTCTGAAAATACGAACCAACAAAAACCATCAAAATTTCGGCAGAGTTTCGTTACTAATGCGGAATTGCCATTACCTGCACCCGGAAAATACACTTCATCCTATGCCACAAAAATCAAACCGTGGGCACCAATCCTATCCGGATTTCTCAATATATCAACAGTAATGTGAAGTAATAAATATAACTATACTTTACAGAAATCCGGGGAAAATCATATGAAAATATACATCAGAATACTCAGAGCGACTTATAATATAGATATACAAATAGTAGGCCAAACTAAGAACCTACCATAAAAGAAACATCGCTCGAATACTATGCCTCCGACCACGACCTGTGACACCAGAATCTGAACTGCAAACTGGGCATGAAAACCGAAAAGCCCAGGGGAAAGACATGAAAACCGTTAGAGTGAGTGGACGAAAATAAATGTCTTTCGCCGAATAATATATGTTATAAAAACATATGCGAGAAAAATGCATGAAAATCAAATGGTACGTGAGGAGACGCTGACTCCAACTCACGTACAGAGCATGCATGGAAAATCCCACGGGGTCGCTCATGGACACATCCGTGCTAGTACAGTCCGAATCACGGGATCCCAGACCCACACATGATTATAGCCAGAAAGGCCTCGGTTCCGGGGTACTGCCCCTCGCCGGTCAGGTCGTGGTACTGCCCCTCCTGGTAGGCATCTATCGGGGATCTGCCGAGATGCAAGTGTATCGATACAACAACGTAACTAAGACTGTACTCTGTGTAAACCAAATCATAAATAGTTCGATGCAAATGCATAAAGCAACATATAAATGCATATACGTAATATATACTGGTATAAGCATAATCGTATATCACATGCTCAAATAAAATATAATCTCGTATGCATGCTCATGCTCGTAAAACGTATGTAATGACTCGCGATTAACAGTGAAAAGAAGTTGTCCACTGAAAGACTAGCGTGACGCAGTTCGCGTTAATCCCGAGATCCGGCGGAAAATCTCTCGCCAAACGAACGATCACGAACCCCTGAATAATCATAAAATCCATTTCTCAAAATCATAATTCGAATCCCTAAATCAAATCACGAGAAACAACCGTTCCCGGAAACATATAATTCAATAACGACGAATTGTCGAAAATCCGGTAATCACACCTCAAAACCTCGCTATAATTTCTGATGCTCAAATCGAAAAACAAACTTCACCACTGCGATCGGGCCGCGATTCTGAGCGAAACGACATGCAACTTGTCGGAAACCTCGAAAAGTCAACTGTTGACCACCGTTGACCGGAATAGACTCAGCTCAAATTCCATAACTGAAAATTATGGAAACTGAAAATTTGTTGCTCCACCCAAACTGAAAATTTTCCGGCGGAGCAACACCTATTCCACTCAAAATCATCCAACAAGCAACTTCCATAACTACACTGAAGTCCAATTCTCACTCTAACTAGTTCAATTTCAAGCAAAACCGAATTATCACACAAATTTCAATCCAACAATTCTCCATGTACAAGCAAAATTAGAACTCCATACTTATATAGGTAGCTTCATGGTGATGAGAGCTTCAAAACCCAGTACCTTGCGCCACTCAATTTGGCCGGAATATTCTCCACCCGAAACCCCAATTTTTTCCAATCTTTGGCCGGAAAATCCTCCCACCTCTGGTGACCCACGCCGTGAGAGGTTGCCGGCAATGGGACCGAGACGCCGAGGCGTACCGGAAGGGACTAACCCCGACGCCTGGGGTGGCCGGACGGAGCTCGCCGCCGGCGAGCTGTGGTGTCTGCGTCGCACCTCCATCTCCAGCTGAGTTGACTCGGTCAACTGCCATCAATGCAAGTTTGACTTGCCCAAAATAGCAACCCCCATTAAATACTTGCTATATAAGGAAACTTCCATAATTACACTTTTCGACAAACTTTAAATACCCGTAACTTCCATGTCGTAATTCCGATTTCAATAATTCTCGCGGCAACAAACTCATCTTGACATGTTCTTCAATTTCAACCCAAAGTCAAACACTTCGAAAAATCTGATAAAAAGTCAACGGTTCAACCCCACACATGCTTATCCGATTAAATAATCAACGATTGAAAATATTCGTAACTTAATCCTCGTAACTCAGAAAAATCCTCCGGAAGTTCACACAAGCTCGAAATTAAATTCTCTACAACTTTCATGAAAGATCCCAAATCAAATTCTCGTCCGATAATTTAGTCGCTAACAAGGTCGTCGTATTAGCAGATTATGTCGAAATCTCCACAAATCGCGAAACTCGCAAATCAAGTCGATAATCATTCCATTTACGGTTCGGGTCGATCAACGGTCTAAAATGGATCACAATCAGGATTCGGATAGACTCGAACACAAACAGATAAACTCAATAGTATCGAAATTTCAAATATTCATATTTTATTCCTCGGTCGTCCAAATAATGATCTGGAACCGCCCACGAACTTGAAATCACACGTACAACGACTCTCGAGAAGAGACACAGCTCAAATTCTCGGCCAATAATTAAGTCGTGATCAAGTCTGGCGATTCAATCAACTATTAGAAATCTGCGATTACGCATAACCTCATGGCTTAAGCTGATTACACTGCTAATTCTGTTCCGGGTCGTCACACTCAACCCTGCCCAGAGGAATCTCTCAACTCTGGGAGACTACAGGTGATCAGCCGAGTAGCCGAAAGCGTCGATGCAGGTATGCCATCACCATAAATATAAAATAATGCCTCCGAAAATAATAAATAACTCAACATCGTATAAAATAAATATGGAAAATCACGAACTCGCAACAACTGTGAAAATAAAAAAATGTCTACTCACAGGTGAGCAAAGCGCACACTCGCGCTAATCACGTGGTCCGGCGGAAGATCCCTCGCACGAAGTACGATCTTGATCCCCTGAATAATCAAAAAATATATCTGATCAAAATCACAATTCACAACACTGTACCACACCGCGGAAACCAACCGTTCCCGAAAATATACAACACAGTGCAAAATAATCAACGAAATTCCCGAAATCTCCACTCAAAACCCTCGACTGAAAATTCGATACCCAAATCAACTCGAAAACCTCAAGGCGACGATCGGGACGCGAATACGAGTAAAACGACATTAAAATCATCAAATTCCACAAAGTCAACGGGTCGCCGGAGCTCCAGCGTTGACCGCCGCCAGCGCCGTCAACCGGAGAGATTTCCCGGCGACCAAGCTCACCATAGCTTCTCCTCCTCGAGCCCAACACATCTCTCAACTGTGGTTAAGTCCAATTCCGGCGAGATTGGCTGGAAATCAGCTCGGAACATCCATGAACACATTCGCGCCACCTCGTCCCTCCAAACCAAAGGAGAAATGATCCTGAGCTAAAACCCAACAAAACCCAACACAAATCCTTGCCGAAAAGTCGCCGGAACGCCGCCCCCATACGAGGCCGATTCCGGCCGGAAAACCCAAATTTCAAACCACTTGTTCTAACTCAAATCAACACCAAATCGAACAATTCCAAGTTCTAATCAATAGCAAATGAAGAGAGGAATCGAAATATACCAATATTTCGGCCGGAGGTGGCCGGAATTGTCAAACCCGACGGCGGCAGCGCGGTGGAGAACCGGTCAACGGAAAGTCAACGGTCACAGTTCGGTCAACGCCGGTCAAACTTCCCAAACAGTGTTTTCGACAATTTTTTGACTATTTCCGGTATTTATACTAGCGTCTCGGGATGATTGACGGTCCAAAACGGATAACCACTACGATTCGGATAAACTCGATTCGAACGGATAAACTCGTTGATATTTCGAAACTTCAAATATTCATATTATATTCCTCAATCGTCGAAATAATCATCCGGAACCGCCCACGAACTCGAAATCACGTGTACAACAACTCTCGAGAAGAGACCCAACTCAAATTCTCGACTGATAATTAAGTCGTGATTAAAACCGGCAAACCACACAATTATCGAAAAGTTGCGATTACACGCTAACTCGTGAATTACGCTGATTACTCTACTGATTCTGGTTCGGGTCGTCACAAATGTACCCCCCACATTATCGAAAAGCACCCGCATACGCTGCTCAGTCTCCCAGGTGTCCTCCTCAACCGAGTGATTCTGCCACAAGACCTTCACCAGCGGTATAACACGGTGCCTCAACTCCTGCTCACGACGATCGAGAATCTTTACCGGCTCCTCAACATATGTCAAATCCTCTCAAATCGGTAGCTGCTGTGGCACTAACACATGTGACAGATCAAATATACTTCCGCAACATCGAAACGTGGAAAACATCATGAACACGAGCCATCTCAGCTGGCAACTCAAGTCTGTAAGCCACAGCTCCAACTCTCTCGGTGATCTCATACGAACCAATGTACCTTGGTTGAAGCTTGCCACGCTTCCCAAAACGCACAACTGCCCTCCACGGAGATAGTTTCAGGAAGACCCAATCGCCGACATCGAACTCGAGACTCTTCCTCCTCACGTCCGCATAACTCTTCTGGCGATCCTGGGAAACCTTCAATCTATCCTGAATAACCTGGATGTCCTCCATGGTGCTCTTTACCAGATCAGGGTTAATAAGCCATCACTCACCCACCTCACTCCAACACAACGGAGTGCGGCACTGCCTCCGTACAGGGCCTCGTACGGTGCCATCTTAATACTGGCCTGATAGATGTTATTGTAGGCGAACTCAATCAAATGTAGTTGCTGGTCCCAATTTTCTCGAAAATGCAAAACGCAAGACCGCAACATATCCTCAAGAGTCTTTATAGTCCGCTCAGACTGCCCGTCAGTCTGAGGATGAAAGGTTGTACTGAAACGCAATCTCGTGCCCATGGCTCGCTGCAATGCCTGCTAGAACTCGGAAGTAAACTGACTATCTCAGTCAGAAATAATAGACACAGGCACACCGTACAGCCGAACAATCTCTGACAAATACAGCTTGGCCAATCTGCCCACTGATACCTTCCCTGGAAGTGCGAGAAAATGAGCGGATTTCGTCAGTCGATCCACAATGACCCAAATACCAGTGTTGCCAGCCGAAGTACGCGGCAACTGATAAACGAAATCCATAGTAATGTGCTCCCACTTCCAAACCGGAATCTGCAGTGGCTGTAACTTCCCTGCAGGCTTCTGCCTCTCCGTTTTAACCTGCTGACAGATCAAACATCGGCTCACATATGCGGCAATCTCCCGCTTCATGTTGTGCCACCAGTAATACGCTCGAAGTGTACGAAACATCTTCGTACCATCGGGATGCATCGCATACGCCGAACAATGGGCCTCATCCAAAATCTCCTTCTTCAGACTCTCGTCTCTGGGCACTCACAACCTGCCACTGAACAACAACGTACCATCGTCACTCAAACGAAACTCTGTTGGCACACCATTCCGTATCATGGTCTTCTTGCCCAACAGGTAGGAATCTGAATCCTGAGCTTCCCGAACCTGGTCAACCAACACGGGTCGAACCTGGAATCTAGCTAACAAAGCTCCCTCGTCATCCCACTCGAACTCGGCTCCCGTAGCCCAAAGTTCGGCTAACATAGATACTCTAGCCACACACACATGGAACAACGAAGATCCGGATTTCCGACTGAGTGCATTGGCAACAACATTGGCCTTCCCTGGATGGTACGACTCGAAAGTGCAATCATATTCGTTGATCAACTCCATCCACCTGCGTTGCCTCATATTCAAGTCTGGCTGCGTCCGTAAGTAGGTGAGACTCTTGTGGTTGGTGTAGATCTTACATTGGGCTTTGTACAAGTAATGTCTCCAACTCTTCAATGCTAGCACAATAGCGGCTAACTCCAAATCATGGGTCGGATAGTTGACTTCGTGTGGTTTCAGCTGCCTAGAACCGTAGGCTACAACCCTGCCATGCTGCATCAACACACAACCAAGTCCAATCTTTGAAGAGTAAGTAACTCTCCTCACATGCATCGAACAACTCAAATTTGACGCCCTTCTTCGTTAGTCTGGTCAGTGGAGTAGCAATCCGAGAAAAATCCTGTACAAATCACCGGTAATAGCCTGCCAAACCCAAGAAACTCCGGATCTCTGGTACAGTGGTAGGTCTACTCCAATTCAGCACGGCCTCGATCTTGTTAGGATCAACGCTGACTCCCTCAGCCGATATCACATGCCCCAGAAACTTCACACTGTCCAGCCAAAACTCGCACTTGCTGAACTTCGCAAACAACTGATTGTCCTGCAAAGTCAGCAACACCGCTCACAAATGCTTCTTATGCAGGCCCACACTCCTGGAATAGATCAAAATATCATCGATGAACATAATCACAAAATTGTCCAGAAACCGTCTGAACACCCGGTTCATCAAGTCCATAAAGGCTGCGGGGGCGTTGGTCAACCCAAACGGCATAACCAAAAACTCGTAGTGCCCATACCGCGATCTGAAAGCTGTCCTGGCCACGTCAGACTCTCGGATCCCCAACTGGTGATATCCGGACTTGAGATCAATCTTCGAAAAGATTGAAGCTCCCTTGAGCTGATCAAACAAGTCATCAATCCGCAGCAACGGATACTTGTTCTTTACTGTAACCTGATTCAACTTCCGATAATCGATGCACAACCGCATGGATCCATCCTTCTTCCGTACAAATAAAACTGGGGCACCCCACGGTGAAACACTGGGTCGAATGAAACCCTTCTCCAGCAACTCCTGGAGCTGAACCTGTAACTCTTTCAACTCCTTTAGCGCCATACGATACGGTGCCTGAGATATGGGTCTTGTACCCAGTAATAGCTCAATAGTGAAATCAATCTCCCGAACTGGAGGTATACCTGGCAACTCATCCGGGAACACATCCGGAAACTCGGAAACAACCTCAATACTACCAATGTCTGGCATAGTAGCCGTGGTGTCCACAACATGAGCTAAGTAAGCAACACACCCCTTCTTCATCATTCGATCCGCCTTCATTGCGGAAATCAAACATGGTAATGAAGTGTTCTTCTTGCCGCGAAACAACATCTCCGGAAAGCTTGGTCGTCGAAACGCAACCTCCTTCTTGTGACAGTCAAACATGGCCAAATGTGTCTCCATGAAGTCCATACCCAAAATCAAATCAAAGTCGACGATATCAAGCAACAAAAAATCTGCGGCTAAGCCATGGCCTCCAATGAAAATCTCACAATCTCAGTACACCCAGCCAATACTCACAATCTCACTGGATGGGTACAACACTCTCCACAACCCCGGAAGTGGAGACGCAGGTACAGTAGCTAAAGATGATAGTCTATACGACATGAATGAATGCGTGGCACCTGGATCTAACAATGTAAGTACTGGAATACCAAAGACATGCAACGTACCGATAATGACCTCTGGTGAAGCTCTGCCCTCACGTAAGGTCATGGCATGAACCCTGGCATGCCCGGCTGGTCGTCCACGCTG
This sequence comes from Geum urbanum, assembly GCA_946800695.1. Lineage (NCBI taxonomy): Eukaryota > Viridiplantae > Streptophyta > Magnoliopsida > Rosales > Rosaceae > Geum > Geum urbanum. Next base: position 10,815,027 of record OX327015.1, read on the forward strand.
AGGCTGTCCCTGCTGTCCACCCTGGACCGCAAACTGTACTGGTCGAGCTCCCAAAGTGGCACCTCGCTCTCCTCCGGAACTCTGGGCCGCCTGTCCACCAGCACCATCAAGCTTGATACACTCTCTCGCATAGTGACCCACCTGGCCACAGCGAAAACAAGTGACAGGGCCTCGCTGACACGGACCAGCATGGTGCCTGCTGTAGAGACTACACAACGGGTACTCCATCGGTACGGCAAAAGAGCCACCGGTACGCCGATCTCTCTTCCATCTCTGCCTCTGTCTCGGTGCACCAGCTGGTGGTCGATATGGTCCACTGCCCGAGGATGAAGCCGAACCGGAAGTATAAGAACTCTGCCTCTTGGGAGGCCCCTGGCTCAGTCCACCCTCCTCAAACCGTCTAGGCTGATAACTCATCTGCCTCTCCTTCTCGATATCCTCACCTCAGAGTGCTGCACTGACAAACTCATCAAAGTTGTTTCGAGGCATCGTAGTCAGAGTCCCTTTGATGTTCAAATTCAAACCCAGCTCAAATTTGCGGCACTTGGCTTCCTCAGTAGCCATCATGTCACGCGCAAAATGAGATAAGCGGGTAAACCTGTCCCGATACTCAAGCACAGACAAACTGCCCTGTCTCAAGTTCGTGAGCTCCTCATACTTACGCTGCTGGGTAGCCTGATTGAAGTATCTCCGCATAAACAAATCTCGGAACAAAGTCCACGGAGTGTCAACTGGCACACGATCGGTGCTAACCCACTAGAAGTATGCATCTGACTCAAGTAATCTGACTGCTGCCACTATCATCTGCTCAGGGGTAAAACGCAAACGCTCACAAACTTGCTCAACCTAAACCAACCATGCCTCACACATCTCTGGATCAGCTAAACCCGAAACGACAGTCGAACCAGCAGTACGAGCTTTGACCACAGGGTCAAAACGCTCCTCCAAACGCAACACTCGCATCAGCAAGTCGTGCGTCTGGCGATCCTCATCAGGATCCGCTTCCCGATCAACACGGGGACCACGTTGAGGAGGCATCCAACTGATACAAGACAAGCATTAGGTACAAGCAGAAGGAAAGTAATCATGAGACCTCAGATATTTGAGAACACACAACACCCGAAGTATTGATGAGTACCGCTGGCCAGTCGGGTCATCACTCCAGACATGCTGTACAAACTCAAATACCCTAAGCATCACAACTACAAGAGTTTACAGAATCTGACAACCTAATGCTCTGATACCAAGCTGAAAGGACCCAACCCCGATTTAGTTTCCTAAACCGGAATCAAACCCCTTCTGAAAACACGAACTATCAAAAACCATTAAAATTTCGGCAGAGTAACGCTACTAACGAGGAATTGCCTTTACCTGCACCCGGAGAATAACACTTCATCCTATGCCACAAAAGCCAAACAATGGGCACCAATCCCATCCGGATTTCTCAATATCATATCAATAGAAATAAACAGTAAACATAACTGTAATATATAGGAAATCCGGGAAAATCAATATAAAACATGTATCAGTAATGTATCAAAGCGACCTCCAGTGTATATATATCCAAAATATACAACAGTAGGCGAAACAAGGAACCTACTGGAAAAGACAGGTAGCTCGAACAACTAGCCTCCGACCGCGACGTGAGACACCAGAATCCGAACTGCAAACTGGGCACGGAAACCGAAAAGCCAAGGGGAAAGGCAATAAAACATTAGAGTGAGTGGATGAAAATAAACATATGCCTTTCACCAGTTTCATATACATAATCAATGTAAAACAATGCGAGTTCGGAAAGTTTATATGGAGGTGCCAGGCGAATCTCTCAAGCCCGACGGTCAGGCGAATCGCTCAAGCCCGACGGTGATAGGCCAGGGGAATCTCTCAACCCCAGCGGCATAACAGAGGAATCTCTCAACCCTGCCCAGAGGAATGTCTCAACTCTGGTCCAGAGGAATCTCTCAACTCTGGCAGACTACCGGTGATCAGCCGAGTAGCCGAAGCATCGATGCAGGTATGCCATCACCATAAATATAAAATAATGCCTCCGAAAATAATAAATAACTCAACATCGTATAAAATAAATATAGAAAATCACGAACTCGCAACAACTGTGAAAATATAAAAATGTCTACTCACAGGTGAGCAAAGCGCGCACTCGCGCTAATCACGTGGTCCAGCGGAAGATCCTTCACCCAAAGCACGATCTCGATCCCCTGAATAATCACAAAATATATCTGATCAAAATTACAATTCACAACACTGTACCACTGGGACGACCCGGACCAGAATCAGCAGTGTGATCAGCTTACTTCATGAGTTACTGCGTAATCACAGATTTCCAACGGTTGTTTGAATCGCCAGGTTTGATAACGACTAAATCATTGGCTAAGAATTGGAGCTGAGTCTCTTCTCAAGAGTTGTTGTACGTGTGATTTCGAGTTCGTGGGCGGTTCCGGATCATTATTTGGACGACCGAGGAATAAATTATGAATATTTGAAGTTTCGACGGAATCGGGTTAAATTGGTGGCTCTCTTAGCGACTAAATTTTCGGGCGAGAATTTGGTTTCAGATTCTTCACGGAAGATGTTGAGAATTTAATTTCGAGCTTGTAGGAACTTCCGGAGCATTATTCCGAGTTACGAGGATTATGTTGTGAATATTTCCGATTGTTGATTATTTAATCGGGTAAGATTGTGTTGGTTTGAACCGTTGACTATTTATCGGTTTGGTCGATGTGTTTGACTTTGGGTGATAATTGAAGAATATGTCGAGTCAAGTTTGTTTCCGCGAGAATTATTGCAATCAGATTTACGACGCGAAAGTTACGTGCATTTGAAGTTTATCGAAAAGTGAATTATGGAGGTTTCCATTTTGGGGAGGTCTATAAATAGAAGGTTCCTGTTTGGGCAAGTCAACCTTGCCATAAGGGGAGTTGACTGGTCAACTGGGCAAGTCAACCTTGCTTGAATTCGGCCGAATTGAGCTGCAATTTGGAGTGGGTTTTGAAGCTCTCATCACCTAGAAACTACCATGTAAGTTTGGTTATCTAATTTTTCTTGTGTATGGATAATTTTGGATTTGAAATTTTGGTGACAATTCGGTTTATCATGAAATTGACATGGTTGTGAGAATTGGCCTTCGATGCAGTTGTGAAAGTTGCTCAGTGGGTGATTTTGCATGGAATAAGGGTTGCTCCGCCGATAAATTTCACGGTTGGTGGTGGCGCCGCCGCCGCCGGCGGTCAACGGCGGTAAACTTTGACTTTTTGGGGTTTTCGACAAGTTGCATGTCATTTCACTCGAAATCGCGCTCCGATCGCTGTGAGGAGGTTCGTTTTTCGAATTAAGCGTCCGAAAGTACAGCGAGGTATTGAGGTGTGAATATCGGATTTCCGACAATTCGTTGTAATTGAATCGTGTGTTTCCGAGAACGGTGGTTTATCGTGATTTGTTTTGAATTGTCGAGTTATGACTTTGAGAAATGAACTTTGTGATTATTCAGGGGTTCATGATTGTTCTTTTGGCGAGGGACTTTCCGCCGGATCACGGGTTAACGCGAACTGCGTTACGCTAGTCTGTGAGTGGACAATTTCTTTTCACGGATTGATTGCGAGTCTTTATATACATTTTACGAACTTGAGCATGCATACGTGATTTCGATTTACATGAGCATGTGTTATACGATTATGCCAATACCAGTATATATATTACGTATATACACTTATATATTGTTTCATGCATTTGCATTGAACTATTTATGATTTGGTTTACACAGAGTACAGTCGTTATATATGTTGTATCGATACACTCGCATCCCGGCTGATCCCCGAGGATGTTTACCGGGGGAGGCTGTGACTCCTGACCCGAGGCCTTTACCGGGGGGAGGCAGACCTCTGACCTGAGGCCTTTCTGGCTAGAATCACGTGTGGGCTAGGGATCTCGTGGTTCTGACTATACTAGCAAGGATGTGTCCACGAGTGACCCTGTGAGATTTTTATGCATGCTCTGTACGCGTGAGGAGTTAGAGTCTCCCTCGTGTACTATTTAATTATTTATGCATCTGGACTCGCATATGTTTTTATAACATATATATTATTCGGCGAAAGACAATTATTTTCGTCCACTCACTCTGACAGTTTTCATATCTTTCCCCTGGGCTTTTCGGTTTCCGTGCCTAGTTTGCAGTTTGGACTCTGGTGTCGCACATCGTAGTCGGAAGCATAGTGCTTGAGCTACCTTGTTTCTTCTAGTAGGTTTATTGTTCTACCTACTGTGGTATACTTATATGATTATATATTAGAGGTCGCTCTGAGTATTCTGTTGTATATATTATACGATTTTACTCCGGATTTCAGTAAAGTACAGATATATTTACTACTTTACAGTACTGTTGATATATTGAGAAATCCGGATGGGATTGGTGCCCACGGTTTGATTTTTGTGGCATAGGATGAAGTGTATTTTCCGCGTGCAGGTAATGGTAATTCCACGTTAGAAACGAAACTCTGCCGAAATTTTGTTGGTTTTTGTGGGTTCGCGTTTTCAGAAGGCGTTTGATTCCAGTTTAGGCAACTAAATCGGGGTTGGGTCTTTTCAACCACACCGCGGAAACCAACCGTTCTAGGAAATATACAACATAGTGCAAATAATCGACGAAATTCCCGAAATCTCCACTCAAAACCCTCGACTGAAAATCCGATACCCAAATCAACCCGAAAACCTCAAGGCAACAATCGGGGCGCGAATACGAGTAAAACGACATTAAAATCATCAAATTCCAAAAAGTCAACGGGTCGCCGGAGCTCCGGCATTAACCGTCGCCGGCGCGCCGTCAACCAGAGAGATTTCTCGGCGACCAAGCTCACCATAGGTTCTCCTCCTCGAGCCCAACACATCTCTCGACTGTGGCTAAGTCCAATTCCGGCGGGATTGGCTGGAAATCAGCTCGAAACATCCATGAACACCACCGGCCGGAAAACTTCCCACCCCGATTCCGGCGCCGTCACGCCACCTCGTCCCTCCAAACCAAAGGAGAAATGATCCTGAGCTAAAACCCAACAAATCCCAACACAAATCCTCGCCGGAAAGTCACCGGAAAGCCGCCCCCAAACGAGGCCGATTCTGGCCGGGAAACCCAAATTTCAAACCACTTGTTCTAACTCAAATCAACACCAAATCGAACAATTCCAAGTTCTAATCAATAGAAAATGAAGAGAGGAATCTAAATATACCAATATCTCGGCCGGAGGAGGCCGGAATCGACAAACTTGGCGGCGGCAGTGCGGTGGAGAACCGGTTAACAGAAAGTCAACGGTCACAGCTTGGTCAACGTCGGTCAAACGTCCCAAACAGTGTTTTCGACAATTTTTTGACTATTTCCGATATTTATACTCGCGTCTCGGGATGATCGACGGTCCAAAACGGATAAACTCGTCGATTCGGATAAACTCGATTCGGATAAACTCGATTCGAACGGATAAACTCGTCGATATTCTGAAACTTCAAATATTCATATTATATTCCTCGGTCGTCAAAATAATCATCCGGAACCGCCCATGAACTCAAAATCACGTGTACAACAACTTTCGAGAAGAGACCCAACTCAAAATCTCGACCGATAATTAAGTCGTGATTAAAACCGGCATACCACACAATTATCGAAAAGCTGCGATTACGCGCTAACTCGTGAATTACGCTGATTACTCTACCAATTCTGGTTCGGGTCGTCACAATAATTTCCGATGCTCAATTCAAAATATAAACCTCACCACTGCGATCGGTGCGCGATTCCGAGCAAAACAACATAAAACATGTCAAAAAATCACCTCGGCCGGACAACCGCCGCTGCTGCCTCCACCGCCGGAAAATCTCATCGACCCAGAAAAATTCGACCTACACATGGATTTGAAGATCTCGACATTTCCAACAATTTTTAGTTCAAAGTTAAGCCCAATTTTGTCCGGAAAAGGTCCAAATCTCACCTTGAAGTCGAAAACCCTCGTCGGAATTCATTAACTCCGATCTCCCTCCTCCGGCCACGGCAAGGTGCAAGACCACTTCTAAAAGCTTCCTCTCGCCAAGGGCTACAAAACCCCTAACAATTCGTCATGTACTCCTCCCGTATTTATACTGTACACGTATCGAAACTAAACGGATAAATACGACAAAATCCAACGGCCGAAAATATTCATAACTTATTCCTCGTAACTCGAAATAAGCCTCCGGAAGTTCCCACGAGCTCAAAATTAAATTTTCTACAACTTTCATGAAGGATCTCAAATCAAATTCTTGTCTGATAATTTAGTCATTAACAATCCCGCCATATTGATCAATTACGACAAATCGCGACTATTCGTGAAACTCGCAAATCAAGCCGATAAACATACCATTTCCGGTTCGGGTTGTCACAACCAATCCCATCCGAATTTCTCAATATCATAACAATAATGTAAAGTAATAAGCAAAATTGTACTTTACAGAAATCCGGGGAATAATCATATGAAAGTATAACATTAGAGTAATCAGAGCGACCTCTAGTGTATATATACATAAATATACAACAGTAGGCTAAACAAGAAACCTACTGGAAAAGAAAGGTAGCTCGAACACTAAGCCTCCGACTGCGACGTGTGAGACCAGAATCTGAATTGCAAACTGGGCACGGAAACCAAAAAGCCCAGGGGAAAGGCAAATAAAATCGTTATAGTGAGTGAACGAAAATAATCATATGCCTTTCACCATTTATATAATATAAAAACAATGCGAGTTCTTAGAATAAATGGAGGTGTCAGGCGAATCTCTCAAACCCGACGGTCAGGCGAATCTCTCAAGCCCGACAGTGATAGACTAGGCGAATCTCTCAAGCTTAGCGGACACATTAGGGGAATCTCTCAACCCTGGAACTGGACTACCTATGATCAGCCGAGTAGCCAATGCATCGATGCTAAATAAATACCATCACCATAAAATATAAAATAATACCTCCAAAACAATAAATAATCACAATAATGTACTGGAAATAAATTCTGAAATCAAGAACTCGCTACGACAGTGTAAATAAAAGTCCACTCACAGATAGCACAGTGTGCAAACGCGCTAATCACGAGTTCCGGCGGAAGATCCCTCGCCCAACGTATGATCTCGATCCCCTGAATAGTCACAAAATATTACTCATCAAAATCGCAATTCATTACTCTGTACCACACCTCGGAAACCAACCATTTCTGGAAACATATAACTCGGATACAAAATAATCGACGAAAACCCCCAAATTCTCCACATAACCCCTCGACTTAAAATCCGGTAACCAAATCAACTCGAAAACCTCAAGGCGATGATCGGGGCGCGATTGCGAGCAAAACGGCATAAAACTTGTCAAATTTCAAAAACTCAACGCCTCCGCCTGTGACGACCCGGACCAGAATCAGAAGTATAATCAGCTTGGTTCGTGAGTTACTGCGTAGTCGCAGAGTGCCGACAGATGTTTGAACCGCTAGGCTTGTTAACGACTTAATTATTGGCCTAGAATTGGAGCTGGGTCTCTTCTCGAGAGTCGTTGTACGTGTGATTTCGAGTTCGTGGGCGGTTTCAGATTGTTATTTGGACGACCGAGGAATTAATTATGAATATTTGAAGTTCGGATTTAAATGGTGGCATTCTTAACGACTTAATTACCGGTCGAGAATTTTGTTTCGGCTTCTTCACGGAAGTTGTTCAGAATTTAATTTCGAGCTCGTAGGAACTTCCGGAGCATGATTTTGAGTTACGAAGATTTAGTTGCGAATATTTCCGTTTGTTGATTATTTAGTCGATTAAATATGTGTTGGTTTGAACAGTTGACTTTTTATCCGATTGGTCGATGTGTTTGACTTTGGGTGATAATTGAAGAGTACATCGAGACGAGCTTGTGGCCGCGAGAATTATCGGAATCGGAATTACGACGAGGAAGTTACGAATAATTGAAGTTTGCCGAAAAGTGTGTTTGTTTGTTTCCTTATTGGGAAAGTTTCCATATTGGGCATGTATATAAATAGAAGGTTACCATAAGGGGAAAGTCAAAGCTTCATTCATGGTGGTTGACCCGGTCAACTCGTGTTGACCTAGGTGGTGGAGGAGGCACGACGGCTCGCCGGTGGCGAGGTACATTCCGGCCACCCCACGGCTTAGGATTGGTGTTGTTCTCTTCGTCTCGAGGTCCTCTACTCAACCCCGGCCACCACGCACGGCCAAGCTCACGGAGGAGGAGCAATTTTCTGACTTGAAAATGAAGGAAAATGGGTGAATTCGGGTTGCTTGTATATGGCCGAATTGAGCTGCAATTTTTAGTGGGCTTTGAAGCTCTCATCACTAGCAAGCTACCATGTAAGTTTGGAGTTCTAATTTTGATTGTGCTTGGAGAATTTTGGAATTGAAATTTGTGTGAACATTCGGTTTTTCATGAAATTGACATGGTTAGAGTGAGAATTGGAAGTTGCTCCGCCGTGAGTTATGGAAGTTGCTCAGTGGAAGATTTTGAGTGGAATAGGGGTTGCTCCGCCGTGAAATGTTCCGGTCAGTGGCAGCGCCGCCGTGGGCGGTGGTCAACGGCGGTCAACAATTTGACTTTTTGGATTTTCGACAAGTTGCATGTCATTTGACTCGAAATCGCGCCCCGATCGTAGTGGGGAGGTTCGTTTCTCGATTTGAGCGTCCGAATGTATAGCGAGGTGTTCGTGGTCGTTCTTTTGGCGATGGACTTTCCCCCGGATCACGGGTTAACGCATATCGCGTTACGCTAGTCTGTAAGTGGACAATTTATTTTCACGGATTGATTGCGAGTCTTTTATTTGATTTATGAACTTGAGCATGCGTATGAGATTTCGGATTACATGAGCATATGTTTTACGATTACACGATTATATTTATACGGATATACGTATACGAATATGCATACACTTATATATTGTTTCATGCTTTTGCATCGAAATGTTTATGATTTAGTTTACACAGAGTACAGTCTTGGTTACGTTGTTGTATCGATACACTAGCCTCTTGGCTAATCCCCGATGGTAGGCATCCCAGGCAGGGCGTTACCCCGACCTGACCGGCGAGGGGCGTTTCCCCGGAACCGAGGCCTTTCTGGCTTAGAATCACGTATGGGTCTGTGATCCCGTGATTCGGACTATACTAGCACTATGTGTGTCCATGAGTGACCCCGTGGGATTTTTACTTGCATGCTCAGTACACTGGAGGAGTGTGAGTTTTACCTCGTGTACTATGATGTTTTTATTTACCTGGACTCGCATATGTTATTTTAAACATATATATTAACTGGTGAAAGACATTTATTTTCGTCCACTCACTCTAACGGTTTTCATGTCTTTCCCCTGGGCTTTTCGATTTCCGTACCCAGTTTGCAATTCAGGCTCTGGTGTCGCACGTCGTGGTCGGAGGCATAGTGCTCGAGCTACCTTGTTTCTTCCAGTAGGTTTATTGTTCTACCTACTGTGGTATACTGATATGTTTATACACTAGAGGTCGCTCTGAGTAATCTGTTGTTTATGCTATACGATTTTACTCCGGATTTTAGTAAAGTATAGATATATGTACTACTTTACATTATTGTTGATATATTGAGAAATCCGGATGGGATTGGTGCCCACGGTTTGCTTTTTGTGGCATAGGATGAAGTGTGTTTTCCGCGTGCAGGTAATGGTAATTCCACGTTAGTAACGAAACTCTGCCAAAATTTCTACGGTTTTTGTTGGTTCGTGTTTTCGGAGGGGTTCGATTCTGGTTTAGGGAGCTAAATCGGGGTTGCGTCCTTTCACCGCCGGAGCTCCGCCGTTGACCGACACCGCTGACGGCAGCGCGGCGTCAACCGTGACGGATTTCGGTCAAATTTTCCAGATCACAATTACTTCTCAAGCCCAACAACTTTCTCTTCTATATCGAGACCCAATTCCAAGCCCACCGGCCGGAAATCACCTCGAAACTCACGAAATCCATGGATACCGATGAGTTTTCCGGCGAGTCTCAAACCTCAACCAAACCGAAATTCCTTCACCCAAAAGCTTCAAAAGAATGAGGGAAACCTTTCCCCCCACACCCCCAACCCCGAATATCGCCGGAGCATCTCACCCGATTCCGGCGAACACCACGAACTTCACCTAGTTTGTTCTCATCCAAATCCCAACCAATTCAACTCAAATCAATTGCAAAATAATAGGAAATCGTGAGAGGAAGCTAACCATACCAAAAGCAAGGCCGGAGGTGGCCGGAAACAGAAAGTCACCGGTGAGTCAAACGATGGTCCGGTTCGAACTCGGTCAACGTGGGTCAACGGGTCAAACGATGGTCAAACTTCTCTAACAGTGATTTTCAACAATTTTTTGACTATTCCGATATTTATACACGCGGCTCGATACGATTGACGGTCCAAATCGAATCACATCCACGTTTCGGATAACTCAAACTCAAACGGATAAACACGACTAAATCACTCGATTTCAAATATTCATAACATATTCTTCGGTTATCGAAACAATTATCCGAAACTGCCCATGAACTCGAAATCACGCATAATACAATTCTTGTGAAGAGACTAAACTCAAATTCTCGCCCGGTAATTAAGTCGTGAGCCAAACTGCCAATTCAATTAATTACAATAAATCTCGACTACTCACAAAACTCGCGGATTAAGCCGATTACCATACCAATTCTGGTTTGGGTCATCAAAAATTGGCTCAGAAATACATTAAATATGAAGAATTAGACACTTATTGGAGAAGAAATATACATTTCCGAAATCAAGAGAAAATTTGGAGCAACTTTGAGAAAACGACGAAATGGCCTCACTGAAAAGTCGCCAGAAGTTGCCTGGAAGTTTCTGGAATTCACCATGGTCTGCCGGATCACCTTTTCCAGCCCAATCACATGGATTCCAGCGCAATAGAGGCCAAATCAATCAAATTAGACATACAAAACTGATTTGAGGAGAAAAGGAAGAAGATGGACCATATGATGTCACTTATTTAGGACTTTAGCCTTACAAAGCCTAAATTAGTGGATCATGATCCTTTTAATTCAAAGCTAACCTTTAGATCTTTCATCTCACCATGTCCTATCATCTAAGGGTTGCAATTAGCCGCCCAAACTAAGCAAAATTAGAGCTCCCCATTGCACTCACACATATCAAACTTCATTTTCTCATTTTCCATAATTTTACACTCTCTAGACCCTTATCCTTATCCCAACCCTCTTCTACCTCTTCTCCTCCCTTTCTAGGATAAAATACCTCCATAATCAGAACCATTAGAGATCTAGCTCTTCTCTCTCTTGGGTAGACCCAAACCTCTCCACCACCACACCATCACTTTGGCCTATTTTGGGTGTTCCTCTTTTCATCTTTGCCTTAGTTCTTAGAGTTCAAAAAGTGGGAAGTAATCCCTTATTCCCTTGGCTCCTTAGAATCCTAAGGACTATCCTCACCTCTTCTTGAAGATGTGGTGCAAGCTTGGAGTAAAGAACTGGAGCTAAAAGGCCTAGAGTCATTTGGTAGAGCTTTGCCTAAAGGAGACCCTTGGTTATCTCTTTCATCTTCTAGTTTTGAGCATGTATCTCATCTTGTATTCCATTATGTGTAGTGAGTAGTTTTATTTGAAACGACCTAGGAACTTGAGTTCAAAACCAAACATGACCCACAAGGTCACGATTTGGACATCAACTTGTGTGAACAGACTTTAATCCACCTACATAAATCAGGACATTGTTTGAGTATCATATGGTTAATGGGGATTTCCCTAGTCGACCATTCTTCTTGATATTGAATTTGTTTGCTATTTCAGTTTCCGCATCTTAGTGTAATTAATTAACCAACCATCATTTAATCACTCATCCTAATTCAATCACCCTTTGCAATGCTAAGTTTCTAAAGGATTTGGTAGTGTGAGATACGCATCTGCATTTTACTTTTCGTTTAGTGTCAACTCGTGTCTAGTTAGCCGTAGTTTTTGTACTAATCATTTCGAGCTAGGGAGTTTAAGTCGCTAATCCTCATGGATACGACACTCAACTTCCTACATATATTATTACTGGACCCCGTGTACTTGCGGGTGGGATAACTTTACATGTTTATGGGCTAGTTCTTAGCGCGTCAGTGTGTGAAGGCCTAATTTTCCAATTTTTTGGCGCCATTAGCCTGGGATTAAGGTGATCCTGATTTCTTAGCTCTAGTTAGCCTTTGATTTGGATTATCCAGACATTTTGGCTTGATGTTTGTTTCTTAGTGTGTAGTTTTCTTCAATTTATCACTTAGAACTTTGTTTTCCTTGTTTTTACTCCTTAGAATAGTTTGGTAGATACTTTGAGGGAAATGTGTGTTAGAGTTTGTGTACTAACCTTTTTGCGGGGCATTTTTCACTACACGTAGAGGAATTTTCTCTACCCATAGAGAATTGGTTCGGAGGAGACAATTTTACATCTTTGACCGGTCGAGGAATACTCTCGACCCATCAAAAAATGGTTGTGTCTGAAACAGGTTGCTATTTTCGATTGGTAAAGGAAATCTCTCTACCTGTTGAAAATTTTGTTGAAGCTAATGTTGTTTCACTTATCTCTCTACCTCTCTTACCTTATTCTTTGGAGAATATCTATTTAGTGTCTTACTTTTACGCATCGTAGTTAGTGTGTCTCTAGATTTAGCAACCTTAATTTTCGCTACACCCTAGATCATTAGGACCTTATTGTATTTGAACTCTTGAAGTGCTCATTGATATTTTCACTACCAGAATAAATACTATAGCCGACGACTTTTCAAGTCGTCGGCTATAAGGCCCTTTAGCCAACAACAAAATTAAGTCGTCGGGTATAGTCAAAATTCTACTCGACGACAGTGGTAGTCGTCGGCTATGATATTATAGCCGACGACCACCCCCTAAGTTGTCGGCTATGGTGAGTAACTATAACCGACCACCCCCTAAGTCGTCGGCTATGGTGGTGCAACTATACCCGAGGACTTTATAGATCATCGGGTATAGTTTGACTATATTATAGTTTCTTTTATACAGATCTAGGCAGCAACTTGACCATTTGAAAAGAAATCGCAAAAAAAATCCCAAAATGCTCTTAAATCGTGGGTGTCGTCGGAAGCTGTTCAAAAAAAAATCATGATACTTTCCCGCTATACATATAGATACGTATGTATATATGTGTGTTAATATTGTTGATTTAGAGTTGATTGATGTTGATTATATATAAATATATGAATGAATGTGAAGATTTTGAGTTAATTGTTGTGTTTTAGTTGAGTTGAGTTGATTTTGAGTGAATTGTTGATATATATATATATATGTACGTATGTATGTGTATTAATTTGTAATTAAGAGTATATAGAAGAATTAATGTAATTAATTTCTAGGTTAAAGAGATTTATAGATGTAATGTTGAATTTTTATTTAGTGCATGTATATATTAATTTATGTATATATATCATAAATCAACGTGAAGATTATAAGTAAATGGTTGCTGTTTTTATCTTCAGATGAACCATGTACAATGTGATGGTCATCTACACTGGTCACACGAATGGAGGCTTTTGGCGATGAAACTGATAACTTCAAGAGTGTATCCGATGTGTAAAGTCAATGGCATGCAATTTATATGTCAACATAGAGACGATCGACAGAGAACAAAGAATTCTGGGGTAATGGCGCATGGTAGGCATAATAACATTGACTATTACGGTGTTTTTCATTTAGAGGTTGAACTAAGTTATGGGGAGGGCATGACTGTTCACTTGTTTAAGTGTAGATGGTTTGATGCTAACCTTGAGAACACAAGGACCGATAAATACGGTCTTTTTTCGGTGAATACTGCTACAAGCTGGTATGAGGATGACCCTTTTGGTTTTGCCACATCGGTAAAACAAGTGTTTTATCTAGATGATCTTGTCCACAAAGGGGCATGGAAAGAAATCAACCATGTTGTTCCTAGAAACATATACAGTGCTGCTACACTTGATGAGACTGCAGATATTGAAAAAGTGACTGCGCAATTGGTATTCCTGAATCCTCTACAATTCGCCTAAATAATGTGAGACCGGGTAGTGTGGTTCAACTTTTAGAGGCGGATGCAAGTCTTATTGATGTTAATCTTAACGAAGACAATGAAGACTCCGGTGACGAAGAGCGGCACATATTACCAGAAATTAATTCCGACACCGATCCAGACTCAAATGATGATTCTTATTATGAGCCTCGATCAGTTAAACATGAATGTTTGTTAATTAATTAAATGTGTGGGTTGATCATGAGGATGTTTTTGTGCATGATTGCTTCATTTCTGTTCTACTATTAGATAAACACGTGTTACTGCGAAACAGGTGAATTTTGCCGATGAGTCCTGCACAAAAGTTGTCGGCAAAAGTTAAAAAAGTGTAAAAAATATTAAAAACCGAAGCATAGCCGACGACATTAATTAAGTCGTCAGCTAAGCCTTAGCCCATGACTTAATGAATGTCGACGGCCATGGTTCACTATTATAACACGTAAAACCCAGCCCGAGACCTCACTTTTCGGCCTCTCCTCCTCTCCCCCAAATCGCCCCAAACCCCTAGAATCCCTCTTAGGACGTCCCAAATTGTCGAAAACGCCCCCAAATCTGTCTCAATCTGTCCAAAATAGGTTCTCTCTCTCTCTCTCTCTCTCTCTCATTCCCCCCCCCCCTAAATTTTAGGGTTTTAGCTATTTTTAGGGATGTTAGTTTTATATGTGTTGGAATATGTGAATCTGTATGAGTTTTGATTATGGGTTATGGATTTTGTGATTAGGTTATTAGATTGGGTTAATTGAATTTATGTATGGAATTTGTGATTGAGTTATTGAATTTGTGTATGAAATTTGTGATTGGGTTAATTGAATTTGTCAATTTCATGGAATTTGTGATATATGGAATATGTGATTATTTTGAGGGAATATTATGTGAGTTTTATGTGATTTTTGTGAATATATGAAATATGTGATTTATGTATGAATTTTGTGAATTCTGTGATTTATGTATGAATTTGTGAATTTTGTGATTTATGTATGAATTTTGTGCTTTATGTGTGAATTTTGTGAATTTTGTGATTTATGTGTAGTTTAATTTAATTAGAGTTTAATTTAATTAGGGTTTAAATAATTATGGATCATGAATTGGTTAAGTCGGAAGAGTTCGAAGGGCTCTAACAAAGGAACCGGGTCTAGCGGCGATAGTTCCTCGTCTGCCTTCTATAAGTACAACTTATAGCGGTCCAAGGACCTCTCGACACCTTCAACGGCTTCAGCAGCCGCAACAAGATGTATCGGTCCGCCGACCCGCCTGCACTAGGCCGCTCTTCAACGAAGGTGCCACTCCCTCGCTATAGCTGGCCGCCTCTGTGGGTCCCGTATATTCATGTGTCCGTATGCCTCCCATCTCCCGGCCAACGACGCCTACTCCCTCACCTCAGCTGTCGACCTCTAATGCTGGTCCTTCAGATAGTTCCTCTCTGGGGACACGTGGTGGTTCGCCACCACACCTCTCCATGCCCCATACGATATCATCCATACCTGCGCTCGATGATCAGGGAGTGCCTATTCCAGGACAGATTGGTTACACTACCCCGGAAGAGGCATACTTTTATGTGTTGTTTGATACACCTTTGTATAGTGCGAGGGTATCAAATACATCGACGTTCGAATCGGGTAAATATTACCAAACTTAGTAATTAATTTGAAACTAATTAATATTAACGCATATATATACCGCTTTCGATGATCACTAATAAATATTATTTAGGGTGTTTAGACGCGAAGTTGCATTCCTATTCAATAAATCAAGCATGTGTTTTATGTTTTGAGTCATGGATTTCGTTGTTTGCTAGAGTATTCAAGCATGAGAAAGGATAGGTAACTAGGCTGGATGATCACTTGTAAATAAATAGATTTAGTGTTTTATTTTCGGTCTAGAAAGCATGTTTACGATTTTATGTTCTTTAATTGTTTCTACTTGTCTATGAGTGAAGCATGTTAGAATTTAAGGTTTCTAAATATGTTTGCTGGCCATGTTTTGTTCTTATTTTCGTAGCTTATAAAAATCCAACTTATAAACCCCCCATTAAACCATAGCGTAGTCATGCATGCACTATCAATCCCCGGTTAAGAATGATACCCTATTTGCCAATGTTACATCTGCAACAAAGGGTTTTAATTGCTTACACGTTTTGAGTGATTTCTAAGTATTTATCTAGGAGTTAGTCATAGTGTGTTTCATGGATGCGAAATCAAGTTAAAAGAAAATATCTTTCCAGGATGCATAGTTAGGATATAACCAAAAATGATTGGCCAGAAGATCAGTTAAAGATGACATTCGTGTCTGAGAGAGGACTTCATAGCTACAAGGCAATGCCATTCGGGTTGAAAAATGCAAGCGCTACTTAACAGCGGTTGACGAATTTGATGTTCAAGGAATATTTGGGAAAGACGATGGAGGCATATATAGATGATACGATGTTAAAGGGCAAGTGAAAAATCCGATCATGTTAAACATTTCACCGCGACCTTTGGGGTCGTGCGTAGATACGGAATAAAGCTCAACCAATCAAAATTCCTTTCTGGCATGGCCTCAGAACAGTTCCTCGGATAAAATGTCAATCAAACGCGCATAGAACTGAATCCAGAAAAAGTGTAAGCTATAATCAACATGCAAGAGCCTGCCATGAAGAAAGACATTCAAATTCTCATGGGGACGATTGCGGCGTTAAGTCGATTCATAGCATGAATAACTGACTGTTGCAAACCATATTTCAAAGCATTGAAGACCAAGGGTGGAGAGTTTTGGGCCAATGAGCAAATGAAGGCTTTTTTGGATTTTAAACAATATCGCTCCAGAAAAAAATTCCTCGTTGTTCCCAGGGACATAGAGCCATTATTCTTATATTTAGTTGTTTTGGGAGTTGCGATGAGTGCTGCCTTGTTTAAGAAAGAAGGCACTTTTCAATGGCCAATCTCTTTTGTTAGTCATAGCCTAATCGATCCTGAAACAAGATATATGCCAATGGAGAAGATCATATTGGCATTGGTACACGCAAAAAGAAAGCTCAAGCAATACTTTGAGGAAAGAGAAATTTCAGTATATACCAATATGCCCGTATGAGGGATTTTGTCCAAATCAGACACGTCAGGGAGAATGATGAAGTAGGAAATCAAATTGAGCGAGTATGGCATTGGATTCAAACCAAGGAGATCATTAAAAGAGTATGCGCTGGCCAATTTTTTGGTGGAATGTCATTTTCCATTAGCCATTGATAGCATACCGTGGGAGGATCCTCTTTGGGAGATGAATGTTGATGGATCATCAAATTATACGGGAGCATGATTAGAATCATGCTAAAAAGTTCAGAAGGATTCAATCTTGATTGTATAGTGAAGTTGAACTTCCCTACATTTTTTAATGTAGCAGAGTACGAAGCTTTGGTGACTAGTTTGAAGCTGGTGAAACAATTGCGAATATGCTACATTCAAATATACTCTGACTCGCAGCTGGTGGTTGGACAATCGAACGATGTTTATGCAATGAAGGGCACTAGGATGCATGAGTATAGAGAATTGGTGCGCGCTATAATCAGAGAGTCCGAACAAGTGTCGTTGGTAAAGATACCACGGGAGGAGAATTAGCGAGCGGATGAGCTAGCAAAAGTAGCTTCGGGATTTAATCAAGAACCAATTACCAGCGTTGAGGAAAAAGTTTAGCAACGAGTTATGGCGATCGATTTAATTCCAAAAGATTGGAGAGGAGAGATAGTCAATTACTAAGAATTTGGAATTCAGCCGGAAGAATCTGTTGAAGAAAGAAAGTTGCGTATGAAATCCTCAAGGTATTGCTTGATTGAGGATATTCTCTACCAAAAATCATTCAACGGACTTGTGCTACGGTGTATGGGACCGTAACAAGCCTTACAAATCATGAGAGAAGTTAACGAGGGGTTTGTGGAAGTCGCATTGGAGCAAGAAGCTTAGCAAAAAGGATAGTGACACATGGATACTTCTGGCCATATATGATGAGGGAATTAGAGCAATACGTGAAGAAATGTTAGCGTTGCCAGAAACACACACTAGTAAGTTATGCGCCTGCACATGAACTCGTAGCACAATCTTGACCGTAGCCATTTGCTAGTTGGCGGATGGATATCGTGGAGTGATAGCTAGTTTCTCCTGGAGGATTAAAATTAGTGCTTGTAGTAACTGACTATTTCACTAAGTGGGTGGAAGCAGAGCCTTTTGTGGCAATTTCTCCAAAGGACGTGATTAGCTTCATATGGAAGCAAATAATATGCAGGGTTGGAGTGCCACGTAAATTGTTTGCGACAATGGCACAAAGTTGAACAACGTTTCTTTCAGTAGAACTTATGAAAAATATGGGACAAAATTTAGGTTTTCTTCGAGGAGTTATCCAAGAGGGAATGGTCAACCAGAAATCACAAATTGAATTATCTTCCACGGAGTCAAGAAAAGTCTTGAAAAGAAGCAAGGATTGTGGTATAATAAACTTCCTAAAGTGTTGTGGGCCTATACGACGACACAGAGGAAGACTACAAAAGAGACCCCTTATGCACCAGTCTATGGAATGGAAGTTATAATTCTAGTAGAAAATGCATACCCAACCATCAGAACTGTGGCATACGCTGAGGGCATCAACGAGGAACGGTTGACTACTGAGATTGACTTTTTTAGAGGCGCTCAAGAAATTT